>NJPS01000006.1:0-600000 GCA_002946415.1 Rutstroemia sp. NJR-2017a BVV2
GTGGGTTGAACAAGGTGTAGCGCCTGATCTGTGAATTCACACTGATCAGTGTTGGTATGTATCAGGTTAGTTGTCACCTTACCCACTACTAGGAAGTGGCCGAAATGACTGTTGATGATGCATGTTTTCTTCTCATTCTGGGTGGGCATTGCAGCCCTTATTATATGCACCAGAAATGGTGCAATGCTGTAGACTAATTACAAATTCCATTCACTTAAAAGTGGTGGAGATTACCTCCAGTACAAGTGAATGCGCTTTGCCACTCGTCCCAACACTGAACATATGTATGGTTGGATAAGATCCTACTACGGAGCAAGGTCGGGCCAAGTGGGCAATGATAAGCTTCTGTTCCGATTACGCTGGCGATCTACCAAGAATGGGGTTCGTGGACCCCTAGCTTGACCACTTTTCGGTGGGGTAGAGATTGGTTATCGTGGTAGCCGCGGTCGATATCGGAATGCATGCGTATGGAGATATGTAAGGCGACGGTGTATATGGTTTGATAAGTATCTATGTGATCATTTATCATGTGTACCATAAGTACTACTAGACCTCCCCCATGAGTAAGCGAATAAGTGATTGTTCTAATCACGCATACACATTCATCCCCATTCATGGCCGAAACCATTCAGCACCCTGTCTCAAAGGACAACGGAAAGGATAATGTAGACGTTGATGTCAATTCGCTCCAAAAAGGCGAAGTCAAGTCCGGACCATGGGGCAATGAAACGCACAGAGAGTTTAAAAGTAGACATCTTAGTATGCTTGCTGTTGGTGGCACTATCGGGTTAGTCGAAGAGTTCAAACATAGAAGACGACAGTGACTGATGACCTGAACCGCAGAACTGGACTCTTCTTGATTTCTGGGGCTACAATTGCAACAGCGGGGCCGGTGGGAGCTGTACTAGCTTTTATTGTTTCGGGGATTTTCGTCTATTTGGTTGTAGCTACTGTTAGTTCTCCCATTCTCTCACCGGACAAAGGATCAATCTGACAGTGACTAGATTGGTGAAATTGCCACGATATTTCCAATCTCTGGTTCATTCGCGGCGTTCGGTGATCGCTTCTTCGATCCAGCTTTGGGGTTTGCGGAAGGTTGGTCTTATGTACGTCTATATTTCCAAGTAACGTAGGCATTGTGCTGATGGAACCACTAGTGGTTTCTCTGGGTCCTTACATTACCATCCGAGCTTTCTTCGGCGGGCATCATCATAAGTTACTGGCTACCTGATATTGGCACCTGGGTATGGTCCTTGGTGTTTTTAATCATGATTATCGGTAAGCAAACAACCCCTTTCCTCCCAGCTACCGGCTTTCATCGTTTACCTCCACACACACCCTTTGGATATCGAGCTAACACCAACACAAAAGTAATCAATCTATTCGGTGTTCGCTGGTTTGGCGAAGCGGAATTCTTCTTCAGCTTTCTCAAAGTCCTCGTTGTCATAATATTCATCCTCGTCGGACTTATCCTTAACGGAGGAGGTATATCCGGTCATCCCGCCAAAGGATTCGACTACTGGAAATCGTCGACCGAAGGTGCTCCGTTTGCCGCAGGCTGGCCCGGTGTTCTTTCAGCGCTATGCACTGCATTCTTAAGTTATGGTGGAACGGAACTGGTTGGTTTGACAGCTGGTGAGGCGAAAAATCCCAGACGGTGAGTATGCTCAAGAAAATGAGGATGTAATATCGTGCTGATGTTGGAGCAGAGACGTGCCCAGAGCTATCAAGGGGACAGTTGGTAGGATTTTGCTCTGCTATGTGGGATCTATCTTCGTGATTGTAGGTACTTGTCATGCTCATTCCAATCGAAATCTAACTTTTCCATACAGAGTATCAATATCAAATCGACCGACCCGTCGCTTCTCACTGGCTCAGCCAAAGAAATCGCAATCTCCCCCTTCACACTGGTCTTCAAAGATGCTGGGATTGCAGCAGCTGCGAGCATCATGAATGCAGCCATCCTTATCGCCGTCGTTAGTGCGGGAAACACAAGTGTAAGACATATCATCCAGATCCATCGTACCATCACTGAAAATTTCCAGGTTTATGCTAGCTCACGAATTCTTTTTGCACTCGCAAAGAATGGCCAAGCACCTAAGATTTTCGCATCCACTTGGCAGAAGAATGGCGTGCCACTTCCTGCCATGGCCGTCAGTATCCTGGTTGGTTTCGTGGCTTTCTTCGGCGCGATCTTTGGTCAGGGTGTGGTGTTTACCTGGCTTTACAACCTGTAGGCACCTTCTTCCCCCCTTCCCGCATGTCATTTTACTAACATATCTTGTAGAATTGCAATCTGTAACCTGCTCATCTACATGTCCCAATGTCTTGTCCACATTCGTTTCCGCATCGGCTGGATGCGCCAGAATAATGCCCTTTCCGATCTGCCATTCAAAGCTGGTATCTTTCCCTACACTTCAATATTTGCCTTTCTGATGGGTTGCTTGATTGTCGCGGGCGAGGGATACGTAGCTGCTACAACGAGACCCTTTGCTTGGGCTAACATTGTCGCTGTTGTAAGTCCATATCTCTTCTCCGAGGGTCATAGTGATGTTAATCATGCGTTTAGTACATCGGCGTCCCCGTTTTCTTTATTCTGTATGGAGTCTGGAAAGTTGTCAAGAAGGTACAGTTGCCCAAAAATTTTTTTTAAAGCAGATGGGTAACCATAAAATAGACAAAATTGGTACCGTACTCGGAAATGGACTTCGAAACCGGAAGATCGAAGCCACCAACTGATGAGGAAATTGCCTGTTTGAACGAACTCGAGAGAATGGATATCAAGACTTGGAAGGAGTTGGATGCAAAAGGAAAAGCGATGAAGGTTGGAAGAGTGGTCCACAGAGCTATTTTCTAGGGATTCTGTGCGTCAGAGGGTAAAGTAATTCATCAGCTGCTAACCAATGAAGCACAGCATCTGTATCTATTCATACAGAATCGATATTATCCAAAACGATTTTGAGCTTAGAAGATCTATAAATAATCTGCAAGGATATGGGCTTGGAGAATGATTTCCGAAAGGTGATAACTAATGGTGCTATGTGTGGGTAGATGTTTGCACGCTGTACGAGCCCGCCTGGATTGACTGATGACGAGGAGAAATGACGAGGAGAAATTCATACTCAAGACACATCCCCTTGACTAGCTCTATACATCAACCAGCCACCTTATCTCATGATACATTCGGCTATTCGGGGAAGAAAGATGTCAGATGTTCCGATTTTCATCCATCCGCCTTTCCTAGATTTCATCTGAAATGGCCCCATAGCTCTGCTCGTTGCACATACGCATCATTCGATTTGTCCAGTTTCAACTTATCCTATCGTCTTCACCGAGTAACAGGCACCCAACGCCATAGGAGGAGTTTAATCCGTCAAATTTTCCAGCATAACTCTCAGGAAAAACAGTGGAATATGACGGTGACATTCAGCTCTTGCCTGATCTCCTACGAGCTTTTATTGAGACGTGCTCGGTTATGATGTCGACGACCAGTTTCACGGTGAGCCCGGCAGGGTCGAACAAATTGCCGAACAGAACCGTAATATCCTTCCGCACCTCATCATTGATGTTCTCCATGAACTTGTCTTCGATATATCCCTTAACCTGAAGAAGATTCGCTGGATTGCCTTTGAAGTCGAGGAAATATGCTTTCATTGCTTTTTCAAACCTCTGACTACCCATCAATTCTATGAGAACGTCGAGCTTAGTAAAGAGCAACACAAACTTAGATCCTTTCCGTTTTGGAAACTTGACGACCAATTCGAATATTATAAGATCCTCAAACAAATGATTGTCCTCATCCCAATTATGGTTCTCGGGGACGTCAGGCATTCCGCAATCAAAATGACAGATTCCGACAGGAAATATAATTATTGAAGCACCTCCTGGACAGTGTATCCATTTCTTCCGTTCATTTCTCGCTCCACTAACATCGTATACTGCAACTGTTTCGTTGTTCCATGAGACGGTGGTTGAGTCGACACCAGTACTTCTACCGCTCATTCGATACACGTCTTCCTCACTCGGAATATAATCAATGTCCGCAATGCGTTTTATGGACTCAAAAAAGCTAAAGGAAAGATATCAGCTAGAATTATAGAGCTTCAGAAATGGAGAACTGACTATCGCACAGAATATCTAGGTAGATATCCTTTCCAGTAGCGCCAATTGCGAAAAGCTTCCCGGAATCTTTCATCATGCCACAACTCCTCGATGAGACTACAGCCCTCTAATGGCAGTACTGTGCGAGAGTTGAAGTACTTCTCGGCGTGTTGTAACTGGAATCTGCAGTCTTCCACGTACAATGCCTGCTCTAGATGCAACCGAAGTTCGTTCATGATGGTCAAAATATAATCTGCAGATTTAAGTATCCCTAATATGATGTTTACCCTAGCTTCAAGACGTTCTCTCAAAGTCATGTCACCATTAAGCTGGGCGCATATGGAGTGCTTCAGTGTACTTTTGCCTCCTCCACTGCTGCCGAACAGCAAGATGTTTAGAGATTGGTCAGCAGACGTAGATCTGTATAGGTCATCATGGCGAAAGACGGGCACAGTAACGGTGGCTTCACTAGAGCTTCCAGATGAACTCTTTTTCCTGGACCATGATCGACGAGCACTTTGGAGCTTGTTGACCAGGTTGAGATTCCTAGAAGAATTTGTGGACGCTTCTAAAGTTTGGCTAACATGTTTCACTCCAGATCCAACATGAAGAGAAACACGATCGTTGGACGACTTTGATGTTGTTGCAGTTGAAGATCCACTCCCCGTTGCCCCAGGTCCACTAGCACATGCTGCCTTCTTCATTGTGGATCTCAAGGCTGCTCGGTATACGTCTGTTGTGATAATTTCATCATCGAAGTCGAAGTCGATACTTAATTGACTCATGGATTCCGAGACATTACTGCGGGCTGTGAGCACCATCAGAGACGATTGGTTATCCTCGACTTGTCTCATTATTTGTCGACTCTCGGTGTCCCGTAACAACGCGTTGCGATCGAATGTGCTCCGACTGTTCTCATCGTCAGTATTCTAGATCGTCTCCCGATATATCATCATCCATTCGACTGGGTAATTTGAACATACCATTGTATAGCTGTAAGTAATAAATTGAGAGCGTTTACCTGGTTGTTCAAATGGTTGGTGAACTCGCCCATCTCCTTTTCGTCCCATAAAAATTTCAACCTGCCCCGCACAGGTAATTCACTGGTGTTTTTTTGATCCAGAACGAGAAGACTGATCCGTTCATCCAAAAAGGCGACTACGATTTTGCAACTCTCGATCGACGTATCCAAGTCCTTCACGAGTTGTTCATGTTCTGTAATGCCTTCGAGACTCGATTTAATCCAGGTTAGGACCTCTTGCAGTGCTGCCTTGACAGTTGTAAGCTGCCCAATGAGAAGTGTGACGGCAAGGCTGGCATTTTGATATCTCGAGTGAAGGTCGACGAGATGCTTGATACTTTTGGTGATAAGTTCACCTATACTGATTAGTGACCCGGTGAGGCTTATTATTGAGATTGGATCCATAGCGGAAATGGCTGTAATGATTATACTGGTGGTAAAGGTGGTGGAGGAGAATCAATTGAAACATATAGTCGTAGAGAAAGCGAATGCGCAGCTGCGCCATGCAACTTGCATGGCATACGCCCCATTTCAAAGAAAGCCCAGTTTGAATGATCCTCGATTCGATCAGATGGGGACCGCCAGGCTGATAAACGATTGCATATGTACGACAGGAAATGGATAAATAAACCTACTTAAGGTCGCACCACGTGTATGTCGTGCGGCCTAGATGAGCACGTGATGGAAATCACCATTCTTGCAGAAGTCCATTCAACCACTATTTGTTTATATAACAAGACCAGATAACTTGCAAAAGTTCTGCATATAATCTAAAGGTCTCACTAATCACCTGCTAGTTGTAGCCTTACCCTTTTTCTCCTTCTTCTTCTCCTTCTCCTCCTTCTCCTCCTTCACCTTCTTTACCTTCTTGTCCTTGCGGCCGCCTGCCTTCTTGCCTCTCTGTTCATGTTCACTATCGCTGCTGCTGCTGCTATGGTGTGCGCGCTTATTCTGTGGCTGGGTCGAAGAAGCTTCGGCACGTCCATGGTGGTCTATCACTTTTGTTAGCTAAAGGCTCAGGAACTCGAGAGAGTTATGCCGCCAAAAGAATAATCTTACAATTCATACCATGGAAACAGTGACCACATGAGGGAGGATTTTGACGAACGGTAGCTGGATCAAGCTCATATTCGTCACACTGACACTCCGAGCATGCGGTAGCGGTTGGGGCCATCTTTGGATAATGGCAACAGTGGGAGTCGTTGGTTGATGTTGTTGTTGATTGGAGGCAAGACCTTGAAATGGTATGTCGGTTTCTGGATGATTGGCTGATAGACGGTGAATACAAAAACTAACTTTTAGTTATGATGTGAGTTGTTCTGATTGTTGATGTAATGATGGGCTTGGATGTGTTGGATGAGGAGTAGACACAGGACGTTCACTCATTCTTATACTCCTTAACGTGGAGATTGAGGACCTGTTGGAAAGGTAAGATCTCAAAGAGAAAATGTCTAGTTCGCCCCCCTTTGCTCCTCGTGGAAAACTAGTGCCAGGGGCCAGCTTCCACGGATTAGACGACGACGTACTAGTAGGCTAGTAATAGAATCGATAGCTACTCGACAAACGGGACATCCACTTAGTAAGGAACAACTTGCGGGTGGTTTAGGTCTGGCGTCGGCCTACAGTCAAATTCTGCAGATCTCAGCCCGTAGTAAGACCGGAAGCTAGGCCCTCAACTTCGTGTCTCCCCTCTGAACTCGGTTCCTGAACGCAATGATGGCCGTAGACGAGAAGCCGTAATCCACTTCGTTATGAAATTGATGCGAATTTTATTCGGCCGCTTAAATGACTATAAAAATCGCGTCATGTTAGACGGCACAGGTCGCCGTCGGGTCGCCCAAATCACCACCAACACTTCTAATTTTGGGTACAAAATCTGAATTGGTCGTTCGGTAGTGACCATGTCGCAATTTTGACCGCGGATGCATATACAGACCGCGACCAGAATCTAAATTCTATCAAGTAATAGACGACTGAAACAACGAGACAAAACTTAACATTTGCTCCGGAGTTTCTTTTAGGATATTTGGAATGAGAAATTGCACGAAATTTACCAGTGCTGTTGAGGCGAAAGAAAGCACAATCCGCTTGAGTGATATAGTGTAGCAGCGAGCATTGTATGGCATGCGAGGTATGATCAAACCAATAGGGAGATGTCATTTGCACTGCTTCTACATCCAGAGACTTTTCAGTTTGCATGGCTGAGCACGTGTTTTTGACGGCAGCTAGCAACTGGAAACCTCTGGCAGACCACTGGGAACTGATCGGAGGGCGTGGAGTACGACTACTTGGCCGGATGAAGTGGACCTGAAAAGATATACGAGGTTCCACCCACCAACACCGTCATACTGTACTTAAATTGAAGGGCCTAATACTTCGCGATGGCATCTTTAATCATGGTCCAACTGCAAAATCTCATAAAATCCCTAACACATACGCAGAAACTGGTCAACAGCACATGTTGTACAACTCGTAGAAGAAATATACTTTTAGACAGTCTCTATCTATTTACAATTTAAAACTCATAACCAACAAATACTTTATGAACTGGAAATCTAGAATCTCAAATCCCATCCGATCGTGGGGCCCAGCTTGGGCAATTCTTCCGCAACACTCTGAACGTCCTTGTCACCTCTACCACTTAGACAGATAACAACGTCTTGGTCTTTGTCCATGGTCTTAGCCAATTCAATGGCGCCCCAAATAGCATGGGCAGTTTCCAGCGCAGGAATGATTCCTTCCTTTTCACTGATGATTCTAAAGCCTTTGAATGCTTCAGCATCAGTGGCGGCAATGAATTTCGCTCTTTCACTGTCCTTCCAGGAACTTAACTCTGGACCAACACCAGGGTAATCCAAACCAGCAGACACAGAGTGCGTATCAGAGATCTGACCGTGCTTGTCTTGAAGAACATAGGTACGGACACCATGTAAGACTCCCTTCGTACCACCTGACAGGGTTGCAGAATGGCGATCTGTATCCAGACCATCTCCACCAGCCTCAACGCCAAGCAGCTTGACGCTGGGGTCTTTGGAGAATGGGTAGAACATGCCGACAGCATTGCTTCCACCGCCGACACATGCAACGACAGCATCTGGGAGCTTACCACGCTTCTCAAGCATTTGGGCACGTGTTTCGTTACCAATGACGGACTGGAAAGTCCTGACTATTGTTGGGAATGGATGGGGTCCAATTGCGGAACCGATAATGTAATGAGTGGTATCGAGCTTTACGACCCAGGCACGCATGGCCTCATTAACTGCATCTCGAAGCGTCCGCGAACCAGCTTCTACAGCGACGACGGAAGCACCGAGCAACTTGATTCGGAAAACGTTGAGTGCTTGGCGTCTTACATCTTCCTACACCATTGTGAGTGGATGAAAAACAATACAGTGACTTCTTACTTACAGCTCCCATGTAAATGGTACATTTCATTCCAAACTTGGCACAAACAGTGGCAGTGGCCACACCGTGCTGGCCAGCACCAGTTTCTGCAATGATCTCGGTCTTTCCTAGTCGTCGTGCAAGTAAGATCTGCCCCAAAGCGTTGTTAATCTTGTGACTTCCAGTGTGATTCAGGTCTTCTCTCTTCAACCAGATCCTAGCTCCACCAGCATATTCAGTAAGCCTTTCTGCTTCATGTAGCTGACCTGGTCTTCCCATCCATGGGTAGTATGTTCGATATTCCTCCCAGAATGCCGGGTCATCTTTAATTGCATTGAAACCCCGCTCTAGTTCTGAGAGACAGTCCATAAGAGATTCGGGAACATATTGCCCACCGAACTCTCCAAACTTTTGCGATAGTAGTTCGGGATCCACGGGGCCATCTGTATTAAGAGCCTCGATTTGATCAGCCAATCCAGGCTCCGATCCGCTATCCTTGATGATGGCATCTACAGTGACGTTGTTTCCATTGGGTTCGTGTGCCGCATCCATGGTCTCTACGATACCGACTTCTCTAGTCAGACCTCCGTTGGGCGCTCCACGTCTTCCGCAAACCTGAGCGCAATATTCTTCTACGTGCTTTGCTTCTTCTCCAGCTGGTGCATCATTCACTGTCGTAATGATTTGACTTCCAATAACAACGCCATCAGCGATCTGGGCAACACTTAAGAAATGGTCGCGAGTGCTGACACCGAACCCAACTGCTGCCGGGACATTTCCAGAATATTCCTTGACACGTCTCAGAAGGTCTGGTAGTCCGGCGTTCATAGTCCCTGTAGCTCCAGTAACACCCATCCTGGAAACAACATATATGAAAGAGTCGGCTAACTTGCATAGCAGCTTCATTCGTGATTCCGATGTCGAGGGTGCAATGAGTGGGACATAGGATAAACTGTAAGAAAGTACATGTAAGCAGCTTATTCAACCCGTTGCGAATATCCATGACTCACCCTCCACTTGTGCAGAATTTCCTGAAGCTGACAGCCTCCTCGGGAGGCAGATCGCAGACAATGAATCCATTGACTCCGGCTTCTTTGCAATCCTTCAGCAATCTTTCCTCTCCGTAACTCAGCATAGGGTTATAATATCCCATGAAAAGAACTGGGACTTTTAATCCTTTCTTTCGCGCATCCCGTACCATTTGTAAAACCGAAGTAACCGATACACCATTCTTTAAGGCTATCTATTGATCTTGTAAGGAGTAGTTCAAAACTTCAACGGGGATGTACGAACAGTATTCGACTTCTGGATCGTGGGTCCATCTGCAATTGGATCTGTGAACGGTAGACCGAGTTCAATAACGTCTGCCAGGCATTGTTAGTTCAAATCTGACAGCAGAACCAGAAAGTAACATACCTGCACCACCAGCCTCCATGCCCAGCATGATATCGACTGTTGATTCCGCCTTGGGGAATCCCGCAGTGATGTAAGTCACCAAAGCGGGCTTTCAATTATTAGCAATTGCTTCAATCTGGGGCAAGATTTCTACATACTCGTTCCTCCTTCTTACATTGCAAGAAAGTATTCTTTAGATGCTCCATAGTGAAGAAAAATTGAGTTATCAGAAAAAAGTTGTGCCGATTGAAAGAAGAAGCTTTTCAACGATGTATTTATATGATATTCCTTTGACGCACCACCCCACGAGAATTATTTCTAGGTGACTCAAAGCTATACAGTAAGACACGCCCCTCAATTAGCATGGCTAAATCCAGTCATCCCCCGGCTATATGCACGTCTAGATTACCTAATATTCCGACATGCGCTCCACCGACCAATTATTGCCACAAAATGTCGTTAAGTTCTATTCAACGTCGTACGAGTAACTATCTCAAGTACGTGGCATTGCATTGTTTCGAACTGACAACTCGACTCTCATTGACCTCAAACATCTGAACCTTTGTGCATTTTAGACAACAATGTCTCGACTTCTACCACCAAAGTTCCTCCTCCCATCTCGACGCTTCTTCACGCAGTCCAGTCGCCGAACAGCTTTCGCGACAGGCCCCGCGCCACCACGTCTGCCACCGAAAGAGCAAGAAGAGTTTGAACGTCTTCAGCGCTCATCTACCGGCGCATTCAGCACGCCCAAACCCGAAGTCGTTGCCAACTCCGGCGCATCCTCTTCTCGGCCCAAACCACAAATCAATCAATCGCCCGTCACAACCGAAAAAGAAAAGCAAGACATTGAACTAGCGGCTGTCAATGCCAGAGTGGCTGCGACAGGGAAAGGGGAGGAATTGCATCCGGATATTCGCAGAGGTGCTCAGCCAGAATTCGAAGGCGATGTAAATCCAAAAACTGGGGAGGTTGGTGGACCTAAGAATGAACCTTTGAGGTGGGGAAGTACTGGTGAGAGGGGGGATTGGAGTTACAATGGCAGAGTTACGGATTTCTGAGGTTTGTGAGATATAGGGAGTGTTTCTGTGAGGTTCTCGGTCACGACTAGATACCGTTTACAATGTACTACTCACTTTAATGAAAATTCATAAGTGTACTGAATTGCGAGTGCAGTCACACGTCAGACTTGAAAGAGTCTCTTTCAATCCATTTTATCCACGGACATGTCGTATATTTCCCTTGGTGTGTGTGCGGTACCTCTTGTACTGTTTGTTCATTGACGATTATCCCACCCAGACAAAGGCATGCTGTAATGCACTTTACTTTGGTAGCTTTCTATTCTTCTTATCCGGTAACCAATATGAAACCTCTTTGTCGTTCAAAACAAGCGACCTTTCGGGGTTGACACCTAGAAGAAATACATAATAGCTTCCACTATCGTCCTGAGTAGCCAAGCAAATTCATCTATCAACGTCGTCATGACTTCATCATCTACAAGACCCCTCCCGAATGACTTGAAACTATTGGGACAGATTCGCGACGCATTAACTTTGCAATGGAAACACTCTAGGTCCTACGTACACCAAATTAATCGGATGCCTACCATTCTGGCTCTAAAGGAATTGCAGATAGACAAGGCTTTGCTTATGGGCTTAGGCACCATAGCACCTTTTACATCAGGATCCTGGGAACTCTGTGAAGATTACGAGATAGATGAGCTCCTGGGTCACGGAGGCAGTGAACGCCGAGGAGTGCGCGGCATGACCAAGCTAGTTGCGTTTGAATGCTGGCTCGAAATATTGCGTAAGCTTGGAAAGCAGGAGACTTGTTCATTGAAGCATACTGACTTGCATATTGCAGGCAAAGAATTCGACATTCCGAACAAGAAAGTATATGTTCAAGAACTTGCCTTTGAGGAAGTTGAAGCAAGGTTCATTCAAACTCTAGGGTATACTGTGTTGGATGTTTCTCAAGCTCAAGCTTTGCACTATATCACGAAAACGACTTTTGTAATAAGTGTTGGTGTAGGCTCACGAGGGGAACTCTCTAACATGGGAGTGGTGCCGGCTCTAATTGTGATGTCGCCTTTAAGTATTCAAGGTACGAGAACATAAGTCCACATCGTGTTCACTTATATCAACTTATGTCCGAAGCCGAGTGTTGGCGCGTGAACAACTGCCAGAGGTGCTTTCTTGTTAATAACTTTTCTATTAGACCAGAAACCCGGCCATAACGTAAAGCAATCGCATCATCAGTAAGACCCCGCATGTTTCCAAGACTACTTGACTAACATATACGGTTTCAAAAAGACTCACGAAGTCCCTATCCACAATGAAGCTTATCGATGATTCCTATACCATCCAGCAGGGTGGCCTGGGCTCCCAGAAGCCCATAGAAAAACGAATGGTCTGGATGAGAGATTACGCGTGGTACTGGAAACCTGATAGTCTTGATGCTGGGCCAGCTCAACTAATGCGCAAAGATGACCAACCAGATTTACGACGTCAGATTCTTGCTGGGTCGCCCAAGGAGGACAGTCAAGTGGTCAAACCGAACAAGCAAACACCGACCCCTAGCGTATCTCAGCGAGAGGCGTCTTCGGCTAGCACTCAATCTCAATCTATGGTAGGCTCTAATTCTCCAACTGGTGTTGCTGCACTTATGAGCAGAGCTTCTTCACTCAAAACAGACGAGCCAGATCGACCAGCGCGCAAACCATCAGAGGACGCCCGAAAAGTAACATTCGCTAACACCATTTCAAACAATTCCACTGCCAAACCACAAGAAAGGGACATCAAGAGATGGAATGCACCATATGTGGCAGCTGCCTCGGAAGATACGTCTGATTCTGGGTCTGTGTCTGATATGCGTAGGGAAAAGCTATACGACGAATTCGAAGAGAGGGTAAATCCCTTAACGGTAGAAGCCAGATCTCTACCGTCACAACCGACATCCAACCCTCCTGCGGCATCGTCAAGGGTCGCGAGTCAGCAATACGTCAATACTCCTGCGCAGCCAAGGGTGCCTTCCAATGTACATCCTACTCAACCTCATGAAGTAAATCGGAGGCCTGCATCATATATGCAAGCACCTCCCACGCGGCCAAAGATCCCATCTAAACTTCATCCTATCCAGCCTCACGAAATAAACGAGCGGCCTGCACCCTACGCACAAAAACCTCCCGCAAGCGGCATCCCGTCGTCTAAGGGTGCTGCGGCGGCTGCTCCTGTTGGAGGAAGTGGTGGAGGGGGCCCAAGTATGCAGGGGATTAATTCGGCTACACCTCTTCTAACTGTAACGACTTCATCTAAGTCGCTACCACCAAAAAGACCGCCGCCGCCGCCGCCTCTACCACCGTTATTGAGACCGACTAGAGAGCTCCTCCCAGATTCGAGCGATAACGGAAGTCCCAGTAGCGGTGACACTGCTATTAGATGGCCTAGTAGTAATCGTGACAATACCCCTAGTCGTGCCAAGATCCCCGTCCCGATACGCGAGCAAGTCCCGTACAATAACCGACCGCCGCGTCCGACTCCTAGTCAACCTCAAGCATTAAGAAGCACGATTCGTAAGTTCTATGTCTGCGATGTGTTTCTATAAGCAATCTAACTTTTATCTAGGACCACAGCCGGGGCCTGCGCCGCGTCTCAAAGTGGTGGGTCCTAGTCCCTATGCGAATTCGAATCTGGCGGTGTTTTTGCTTTTGGTTGTGCAGGCGGCTTGGATTTGGTATTTTATGTTTGGGTGGGAGTAACTCAGGGATTGGATTGGTGGGTTGATTGTTGGGTGTTTGAAAAAATCTTTAATGTGGTTTGGATGAATTATAGGTCCGAAGGACCTTCGAGCATAGACTTCACTGTTAAATTGTATTGGGATTTTTCGTCTCGCTTCAGCGGAAAAGGGGCCAGGGCGAGTACTGTGCTTCGTAGATAATCTTAAGTAGCTCGCAATATACTTTACATCAATACTGTACTTTTCTCTAACTTACAAGTATTGAGTTCTACCCGTAGAGTCCCTGAAACATGCACATCTCTTTTCGTAAATATTCCAGCCCCTTCAACTTTGTTACGCCTTTCTAAGTCCGGACAATTTAGCCTTTGCGGCCGTATGTACGCCCGCCCGCCCCGCCTGCGTCATATTTGCGGCCGTGCCCACCGTTCCCCTTGCATGATAATCTGCAGCATTTAAGCTATCGGCCCCGCATATCAGAGCTGCACGCACATATAGATACGAGTATATAAAGTTATAAATACATCCCATCTTCCTCTTCACTATCTATCGCACAGCTAAAACTCCCAATTTGATTCAACTCCCTTCACATCACATATCCATCATGGCAACCCTCAGCTCAATCCTCCACACCATGCGAGCTTCCTACCCTCCCAACCCCGCCTTCACCGAAAAGGACCTCCCCGACCTCTCAGGAAAGGTAAATTTATCTTACCTCAAAACTCCCCTTCCCATAGACCTATTCGCCCCTCATAAAAACTCCCCCACTCACCCCTCCCCTTCCAGGTCTACATCATAACCGGCGCCACCAGCGGCGTCGGCGAGCAACTCACCTCCATCCTCTACTCCCACCACAGCACCATCTACCTCGGCGCGCGCTCCACCACCAAAGCCCAAACCGCCATCCGTAAAATCCAAGCCGCGCACCCCTCCTCCACCGGCACCCTGCACCATCTCCCACTCGACCTCAGCGATCTAACCACCATATCTTCCTCCGCGCAGACTTTCCTCAACGCGGAAACCCGCCTCGATGTCCTGTTCAATAATGCGGGGGTCATGGTTCCTCCACAAGGCTCGAGCACCAAACAGGAGTATGAGCTGCAGCTGGGGACGAATTGCATAGCGCCGTTTTTGTTGACGAAGTTGTTGACGCCGGTGCTGCAGCGGACGGCGGAGAAGGAGAAGGAAAAGGGCGCGGTGAGAGTGGTGTGGGTTTCGAGCAGTGCGGCGGAGGTGGGGTCTCCGGTTGGGGGGGTTGATTTGGGGAATTTGGATTATCGGGTGGATGTCGGGAAGGAGACCAAGTATGCGGTTAGTAAGGCGGGGAATTGGTATCATGCGGTGGAGTTTGCGAGGAGGTATAGGGAGAGTGGGGTTGTGAGTGTGGTATGTGTGGGGGTTTTTCTTTTTCTGTTATATCTTTTTTTCCCTTCTTTTGGACCCTATGTGACATGTTCATTCATTCATTCTCTCATACTGTATGCGAAATCCTTACTAACCCTAAAACCAACATCAAAAGGCCCTCAATCCAGGAAACCTCAAAACCGAACTCCAACGTCACGTTCCCGGTTGGTTGAACATGGCATTTAACCTGATTCTGTACGACGCCAAATTCGGAGCCTATACGGAGCTTTTCGCTGGCCTGTCGCCTGAAGTTACGTTGGAGAAGACGGGATCTTGGAGTGAGTCTTTTCTTCTTTTCTTTTTCCCCCATTAACTCGTGCTTTCCCTCCCAACAACTCGTGCTTCCCGCATCACTAACCTCTCCATCCTAGTCCAACCATGGGGTAGGTTTGTCCCCATTAGAGTAGATCTTGAGGCGGGGGCAAGGCTGGAGAGTGAAGGTGGAACGGGCATTGCGCAGAAGTTCTGGGGGTGGTCGGAGGAGCAGGTTAGGGAGTATTGCTGAATGAGATGTGGGTTGAGTGGGTGAGTGATGTATGAGGGAGCGAGTTTTGCTTGGACTTTCGGCCAGTACGTAACTTGTGCAGTTTGGGAATTGGGTCTATGATTAGTTTTGTGGGCAGGTCGTGCACTGGTCAGATGGGGCTGCGGTTAGTTGAGCTTGTTATATCTGGAGGATGAGGGGCGAGCAGGTTAGGATTGTGTCTAATTTCTGCTTTTTAGGTTGTTTGCTTGCGATACCATACAAGTTTTTTCAGAAACTTACTTGCGTTCATATGAACGATGACCAGCAATATGAGTTAGCGGATATTTATGTTTGATAGTACTCCATAGTAAAGCTAGGTGTAGAGATTACCATACAATTAGCTTTACCATACACCTTTATCGAGAGAAGAACATGTGGTCTTTCATTCATTCTTTTTTTTATATCACGAAATGTCATTCATTCAACAGCATTCATAATCCTAGCTAGAAGTCCGCCACAGAAGTTCCGAGCAAAACCAGTATAGCCGTAAAATGACATCTCCAGCATCCATCTGCATCTCGCACACAACCCCCCACAAATACCACATGCGCGCCTTCCCTCCCCTCCCTGTGGAGGTGACTGAAAAATCCCATTCTTAATATCATGAAATTCCATTTCATTGTACATGTATGTCATTCAACGATCAAAACCCCATTCCCCATTGGGATTAGCATTCCAGGCCTCAGCAACCCTCAAACCCTGCCCTATCACACTTAATGCCGCATCTGCAAACGAATTACCGGTATTTGGTAGCGGAGCTGGATTCGCATTCGTAGCTAGCCCTCTCGCATCTGCATCTGCTGTTGCTTGACGATATGATTCATCAAGAGATCGATCATCGCACTTCATTCTTGCCAAGGCAGCTCTCTTGATCGAACTCGACCATAAATTGAACCAATCCAATTCGCTTATTCTCGTGTACCTCCGCTCCTCGTATGTGTCTTCTAGTTTATCGGCGTATGGGAAGTTCACAGTTACCACCTCATATTTGCGCGTGAGGAAAAAGAGCGCCGGCCAGGAAACAACCCATAGGAAGGTCAAGTAAAAGAACCAACGGATCCAATTGTTAACTCGCCATTCGTTGATTTTACCGGGAGAGTAGAAAATAACTCGATCGTGTGTCGTCGCGAATTTCACACTAACGTGGCCACGATAACGAGTTTCGGAGATTGCAGAGCGAATGTACTTCTCAAGCTTTACGGTATTGTGATTGACCACCTGTCGTTTGAGAGTGAATGATTTCACGCTTCCAGGGTTTTGTACGTAGGCTTCGCACCATAACTTCAATTGGTCTATTGGGTTCTCCTCATCTGTCATCTCCTCGTCTGTCGCCACGGTCGGCTCCAGTGTAGGAATTCGACCACCACGGTAGCCTCGCACGTTGTTCGGTAAGCACTGGATTATCCCGTCTCCAAGTTTTCGGGCAATCAAATACTGAATACTGATCCGAATGTAGAAATCAGTGATTTTGTCTTTGGTCTCTTTATTTCCTTGTCGCTTCGTTTCATTGTGCGTACCGCGTATTTCTACGTAATAGCCAGGAGGATAGCGTGCTTGAAGGGAAATATGGTGGCGAAGCACGTCTGCATTTGTAGAAGCCGTAGGCATATTCGAACGGAATTCGGAGAAGGAAGCGTCGTGGTTGGACCACGGAAGTTCCGTAGGAGACCTATTAAAGTATGAGACTGTGTATGGCCAATGTCGAAGGTGGAAGCTTACACATGGCGTGCTGGCCATAATCGATCTGAACCAAGCGGCGACATGGAGGTCACAGAAGCTACAGGCTCATCTGTATAAGCAGGCAATTCTTCTTCGGGGAAGCCATCAATGTCGTCAAGGAGCACAGCGGATGAAGTTGAGGCTGCATCATCAATAATTGGGTTGTCGCGATAGACACTGGGTGGTGGGGGAGCCACCATTGGCTTGCCCATTGTGATGTTGGTAAGTGAGGACGATTTTGGGTTTCATGCAACCGAGGAAAGGCGAGAAGTTGCTGCAATGCGGCGGGAGTCAGACAGAGTTATATAGCATTCTCTTGTCGCGAGAGCGAGAGAGTGCATATGACATGTCATGGCCTGTGCCCCTCTGCTGCCTGTGCCTAATCTGTAGAGCCAACCGACTGTGGGAGCCAATTTGACAGCGAATTGTGCGTACTCGGCCACACTTTCCTTTCACTCAGGCTCAGGTGAAATTAGGGGTCAGAGCGAGATCCGAAGCGGGATGGAGCGCGTAACTGACAGTAACTGACAGTAACTGTCGATGGTGGACGCAGACGCGATACACAAATGAACGACAGTGCCACAACATGGTGTTGTACGAGTAATGGAGTGAACGAGACAATTGAAGTGAGAGATGGAGCGTTTGGAATGATAAAGCTTAATATCCTGGAGTCTGGAGAAGCTCCAGCTTTTAGCCACGCAGCCACGATAGAGTAGTCACACTCGCCACGAGGAAGCCGCATAAACCTTATCTCCGGCGGATCTAGCCCAAAGCTAAGAATGGACCCTGCAAGCCATGGCCCATGCAAGCTCACAAAGCTGTCCGTCCTATGAGCTGCTTTGTCGGACTTTCTTCAGCGATTGCGATAACTTCCTTTTTTCTCACCACA
The DNA here is from genome assembly GCA_002946415.1 of Rutstroemia sp. NJR-2017a BVV2. NCBI lineage: Eukaryota > Fungi > Ascomycota > Leotiomycetes > Helotiales > Rutstroemiaceae > Rutstroemia > Rutstroemia sp. NJR-2017a BVV2. The sequence continues at coordinate 18,172 of NJPS01000006.1, forward strand.
TCCGTTCCCTACAGTCAGCTACCCACAAAAACCTCCAATCGCCAGCACAACGGCACTGATCTTCGGCATCAAACGCGGCCTCCACCAGCCAACGACGACGCTCAAACTCCAAAGAGGAATCAATTCCCGCGTCCTAAACGACCGTCCCTCAGAAGTTGTGGAAATTCCCCACAAAGATCTTCCCAATGATTGGCGGCTCTCTACACCCGTGGCCCTACGATCCGCTATTCCCGCGGCCTGTTCACGATTCTCCCTTATGAAGGATGCTTAAGCCCGCTTGTTCTTCAAATTCTTCGAATGGTTTTGTCCGACTTTTCGGTGAATTACGCCAATCTCTGTCATATTCGCTGGGGAAATTGGGAATTGACTGGAAGTATATAAAGATGGTATATTCGCGATTGATATAAGCTACTCGCAGCACCACCATCATCTCAGCCAAGCGCGCACTGTCCTCATTCACCATGGTCGCCACACAAGATGTGGAAAAGGACGATATCTATCAGACTCATGATCAATCATCGACTGATCAGAGAATGTCTGAATCGACGAAAGTAGAACGGCCAGGTGATGCATCCGATGTCACAAGTCAAATTGAGGCTCCAATTGCCCCTCCTCAAGCTCCCGGCATTCCAGATGGGGGATTTGTCGCGTGGCTGCAGGTTCTGGGATCATTCTTTTTGTTCTTCAATTCATGGTGAGGCTCTGCACTCAGCAACTTGCTATACCTCTATATTGACGAGTGCTGTAGGGGAATTGTTAACACTTACGGTGTTTTCCAAACATATTACGAAAGCAACCTACTACGTACAGAGTCCCCTTCGAATATCTCTTGGATCGGCTCAATTCAAGCATTCCTCTTGTTGCTTGTAGGAGTCATCACTGGGCCTCTTTTTGGTATGAGCATTCAAAATTTCATGTTTCAAAATCAAATTCAATTCACTGGGTAGAACTAACATTAGCCAGATGCTGGTCGATTACGGCTACTCCTCTTCACCGGGACGCTTCTTGTTGTCCTTGGTCTTATGATGACCAGTATTAGCAAAACCTATTGGGAAGTACTCCTCGCACAAGCGATATGCATGGGAATTGGACTAGGATGTCTCTTCGTACCTAGTGTGGCCATTGTGTCTACATATTTCTCCACCAAGAAAGCATTTGCAATGGGTATTGCGGCCAGTGGAAGTAGCCTTGGTATGTTTTTCCCATGTTGTCATGACATTCCCATCAGTAATATCACTATTACTATCGTCACCACTATCATCCCGCCCTGCTATCACATAACCCAAATCTAACAAGCCCCCCTAGGCGGCGTAATCTATCCCATCATCTTCCACAACCTCCAACCATCCATCGGTTTCGGCTGGGCCACCCGCGTCCTCGGCTTCATCTCCCTCGCCACCCTCAGCATCTCCCTAACCACCATGCGCATGCGCGTGCAACCTGCCCACAAACGCTCTCTCATCGACAAAACCGCCTTGCGCTCCCCCCCCTTCTGGCTCTTCACCATCGGCCTCTTCTTCGGCTTCATGGGTCTGTACGTCCCCTTCTTCTACGTCCAATCCTACGCCCTCGACGAGCACATCATGAGCGCCAACTCCGCCTTTTACATGCTCTCCGTCATCAACGCGGCGTCCATCTTCGGCCGCATCATCCCGAACTGGCTCGCAGACCGCATAGGCCCGCTGAACGTCCTGATCCCCGGAACAGCTATCGCGTGCGTTGTGGCGTTTGGTTGGATTGGTATTCACAGCGTAGGCGGGCTGGTGGTTTTCTGTCTCTTGTACGGATTTTCCTCCGGCTCGTTCGTTTCCATTCCGCCAACTGTTATTGTCACGCTCTCGCCGAGTTTGTCTGTCGTGGGCACGAGGATGGGAATGACGTTTGCGGTGAGCGGGATCGGGCTGCTGATTGGGACGCCCGTGGCAGGTCAGATCGTGCTGCGGTATGGGTATATTCCTGCGATCGCTTATTGCGGTGCGTGTGTTCTTGTATCTGTGGCTTTGTTTGTAGCGACGAGATTACATAAGACGGGGATGCATATTATGAAGGTTGCTTAAAAGGAAGGGGAGGGTGATGGGGATGCTTGTATGATGAGATGTTTAGATATAGATTTTTTCAACGCTGGATTATAGACATCTTTACTTAATTCACTACTCCAGACGTTCGATTTCCTCGCCCACTTCAATCATAAACTTGCTTTTCCCTGTGACTCGAAAGGGAGAATGATAACCAAAAGCCCAGCGACAATAAACAGTGCTCCGCTGGTGTAGACCGGGGCTGACGTTTCCAAATTCGCAAACATAGCGATGATTGGCTATCAATCACAGTCAGTATCGACATAAGCACCACCTCATTCATACGCAACTCCCCAAATCAAGCACAAGACAAACATATAGTAAGCGAGGGAAAAGGAGGGGGAGAGGGGTGGGGGAGAGCAAGAGAGAGATTGTCAAACGACTCACAGCCATAATCCCAAAAATCCTATTACTACACGCCGTCAACGCATTCCCCGTGCCCCTATCCTTTGTCGGAAAAATCTCAGGGGTGTACGCATACAGCACCGCATACATAACATTACTCGTAAAATTAAACGCACAATTCCAACCCAGCAGCGACTTGGAATCCAGCGCAGTGGTAGACGCATACAGGAACGCACCCGTCGCGACAGTCGACAGCGCGAGCGTACCTTTGCGGCCGAAGCGCGGGATCTCGACTAGCAGACCGCCGATCAAAGCGCCAGGGATCCCGAGAACGGATATTATGAGCGAGTTGCGGTAGGTGAGGTACGTGGAGCCGTCGCCGAATTGCGCGCCGCGCGTGGCTTGGATATAGGGGAGGAAGGCGTTGTAGAGGGGGTAGCCGAGGCCGATGAAGGCCCAGATGAGCATGATGAGGGTGGTGGAGAAGGCGAGGGTGCGGGTGGCGAAGAGGGAGTGGATATGCGTGAGGTTGAGGGTGGAGAGGCGGCGTTTGAGGATGGTGGTGGTGGTGTGGGTGCCGGGGGTGAGGGCGAGGGTGCCGCAGGATTGGAGGTGGGCCAGGGTTACTGAGGGAGGTGGGGGATTAGTGTACGGTGATGTGGATTGAGATTTGGGAGAGAAAGAGACGTACGGGTTGATTCTTTTCCGTTTCTTCGCGCGACTTCGTGGATTACCTTTACGGCATCTTCGTCGCGTCCTTTACCCATGAGATACTTCGGGGACTCGAAGATGGTGAAGCAAACGAATCGGATGAAGAACTCGATTAGAGAGATGCCTCCCATGGCAATGAGGAAGTATCTCCATCCCATATTCTCTGATCGATGACACACAGTATCCTCCTGGCACGTGAAATTTCCCAGAAGCGGCCAAGCGACCAAATTCGCAATGACCTGTGCAATAGCCCAATCGATGGACAAAATGGTAAGAAGATACTGATGCGAGCCAGGGAGGAATTCAAGGAAGACCTAAAAATCCATCAGCATGGAAAATGAAAATTGGGAGAATCTCAAGGGAGCAATACGGCAGAATCCACGGGGAGATTGCCTCCAACCCCAAAACTCCATAACGCAGCAAAACACCCAATGGCAGCAAAATTAGGCGATCCTGCTGCGATCATACCGAAAACTGCAGTGATACCAAGAGTGACGTTGAATGCTAGTCGTCGACCGAAGATATCGCAGCCGAAACCCCAGAACATCGCACCGGCGAGAAGGCCAATGTTTTGTGCGAGGGAGAGGAGAGGTGGTCGTGATGGGGAAAACTCATTGGCGACAGCAGTGACTTGGTCAGTCAGTATATGTAGATTTCAAGAAATATTGAACGCGGCTGAGGAAGTCATACAGATAAGAGAAGTGGTGATGGGCCATAGATTGTCATTTGCCCAGCCAAATCCAACAACGATAAATAGTTGCCACTGATACCAGCCCATGCCGATTTCTTGAACCTGGGTTGTTGATCAGTCCTCATTGTTTGCATGATCATATATAATGTGAAGATGTCCCATTACTTACTGCCTCATTCAAAACCCGAGCCTTCGCCTCATAAACCGGATCGATGGTACCAGGAGGAATAGCCGTAACGACATTCACCCCCTCACTATCCCATCGCTCACCAGCCTCATTCACGACCCCATTCTTCGTATCGGACGATTCATCCTGTCGTCCTACAGACCTCGACTCTTCAATGCTATTCTTACTCGCCATACTTATTACCTTCTCGAAATACGCCACAGTGCGTGTCGAATAGAGTTAATAAGAACTCTGCTCCCCGCAAACCGGGAGTTAAATAATTAAGGATTCCTTGGCATAATTCCTCAGCCCGTTCGTGCAGTAATGCGACAACGGGTATTGGCTATGGTGCAAGATTGTGCCCAATTGTGTAATCACGACATGTCCAATGATGCCGTTGTTTTTCTTGGGACCTACCGCCTTAGGAAGGTCGTTAGGGCCGCACCTGCAGTGTAACTCGAACATAATTCGGCTCAGAATTCTCGGCTTTGGTCAGCTAACCTTATGATATTTAGAGAGGAATATGGCGATTCGAAAATCGATTGCAGTTCCACTAACGAGAAAACGAGAAACGGTCTGATGGATTCTGGTTCATCGGTCATCGTATCGTATTTCAGGAGCTCAGCGCTGACTTCGAGGTTTTACAGCATATTTGCGCTCTACTCACAGAGCTAGAAAGATTGTACGCACCAGAAATAGACTGGCAGGAGAAAATTGGTAAGGACGTTGATGAGCATATTCATAAATGTCGTTGTTGTTGTCGCATGGTCAATGTTGCGTCGACGAGCTAAAATCGCATTCCTAGGCTTGTTGTTTAAGGTTTAAGCTTAATCTTCGGCCTTCTCACAGCACCCCTCACTGGCACACGAGCATTCCAACTCCGCAACACTTCCGATTGAATATCTTCCCTTTGGCATGCGGGGCTACGAGCTTGAGATTTACAAATGTCCCGTTTGAATGTGGTCGCTGCGGATGATTACCCTTCGTGGGCGAGCATGATTGTGCGCGCCTTAGCAAAAAAACGCGCGAACGAATGGAGATACAGTAGCAGGACAATAACGAAGCGGCTCGCGGCTTCATGCACTGAAAACATACTTGGATAACTTTATGGCGAACAAACTATACAAAAGGGGTTATGGGATCATCTTTGGGTGGAGAGACATTCTTGGATGAAGGTGTCCGAGTCTCGCGCCGACTCGCGGTAGAGCTGCGAGGACAATTTGGGACAAACAGACTCCAAAACACATCAAGTCTAGTTTCTGGCTAGATGATGAGAGCCTCTCATCATCGCAAACTGATCTGAGCTCAGACGATTCTCCATCAAGGCAGTGGTATACAGTTCGTCGACTTGGTCCACTCTCTGGATAGTATCAACCGCCCCACCTTTCGTCGCATTTCATTTTTCCATTAGGGTCAGTCACCCAAGTTCATCAGATGAGATGAGAACGACTCCAGTCATCAATTCTTACATGGCCTCATCGCATCTTTTTTCTTATGTCAATTTTGCACTGTATGGGGAGTTATGGGGTTACGCCCGTAGCATTTTGAATTGATGTCCCGAAAAAGTCGGTGCGTAACCTTACGGCCGTATGTGCATTCTGTCGTGTCACTCAGATTGGTTTCTTGCTCATTTACCCGCAACTCTGCAGATATCATTCGCAGGTTCCCGTCTTTTGCTTGAGGTCTTCTTATTCTTACTTATTCCACATATCTCTCGGACAATTGTGTGTCCGATTCGCGGAAGCGTGAGCATCTTCATTTTTGATGCTTCGAGATGCATATACTTGTCATCCATATTGACATATAAAGCGTCACGTTTCTGCCAACTTCTATTTGGAATCAAAAACAGAGTAACGGTTCCTCTTCCTTATATACCGGCGACAGGTCATAGGCTTAAAACACGAAACGCATTCCAGTCCATCATGGAGGAAGTTCGGATTCCGAAATCACGACTTATTATTTTATGTGTCAGGTAACTCACTTTTCCAACACTTGTTTGCAAAGCAGCGTTAATATTAGCATGCCAGTCTCTGCATCGGCCTCTTCCTCTCCCTCTTAGATACAAGCATAGTAGCAACTGCTCTTTTTACTATCGGTGAAGATTTCCATGCCTTAACATCTATCAATTGGGTAGCACTCGCATATACCCTTTCCTATCTTGGCTGTTCCGTATTATTCGCCCGAATCGCAGACATCATTGGACGACGCAATGCCTACGTCGCGGCGTTCATTATATTCTTCGCCTTTTCCCTAGGTTGCGGTTTCGCTCAATCTCTAAATCAGCTTATAGCATGCAGAGCATTGCAAGGAATTGGTGGCTCAGGTCTATACTCGCTCGCCATGGTCATATTACCTGAGATAAGTCCTCCTCAGATGACCAAGTGGATTGGAGGCTTGGCAGGAGCTGTTGTTGCTATGTCTGGTGTTCTTGGACCGGTTCTTGGTGGTGTAATTACCCATTATACTAGTTGGAAATGGATTTTCTGGATAAAGTAAGATATACAGATGAAAGCTCAGGCTTGACAGTAAGCATTGACGATCAACCTAGTGCACCGATCGGAATTGTACCAATGGTGGTCTTCTACTTGGCCTGGCCGAACTCGAATCAGCTTCGTCCAATTGAACGTCGACCTCTACGTCAACTTGACGTTGTGAGTTCCTCCCTACTCATTCTGGCTTCAGTTCTCGTGGTCTTCTCTTTCCAACAAGCAGGGATGAAAGCAAACTCGTGGGGAAGAGCCATATTTCTAGCTCCACTCTTGATTGGATGTCTTTGCTGGATTCTTCTCTTCTGCTGGGAATACACGGTTTCGCGGCGTTGCGCAGAGACTCTTGCTACCATGCTTCCATTTCGATTACTCCGACGACGCGTTTACCTATTCGGTGCTATGGTTACTCTTCTCATGGGGTTTCCATACTTTATGGTCATCTACAATCTACCACTTCGATTCCAGGTTGTAAATGGACGGAGCGCTCTCTCGGCAGGATTAGGCTTACTACCTATGCTGGGAGCAACAGCGGTGGCGAGTTTCTTAGGTGGCTTCATTAATGCTAAGCGGAACAATACATGGCAGACACTGTTCTCTGGTGCCTGTTTTATGTTGCTTGGCGTTGCGCTCCTAACAACTTTGTCAAATACTGCTGATGTGCAGCATAAAACATATGGATTTATTGCCCTGGTTGGATTTGGATTCGGACTTACCGTATCCACGGTATCGATGTTATCAGTCATTGAGTCAAGCACTAGAGATCATGGTCCGTAGTCACTCCAAACCAATCCCACCGCCCCATCTTACTAACTCCCCCACAGCCGTAGCCCAAGGGATCACCTCACAAGCGCGCATCTTTGGCGGCAGCATCGGAATCGCAGCGTCCACCGCTGTGCTAGGCGCAACACAACGACGAGAACTTATTGGAATCGTCAGTCCAGAACAACTCGCCTCATTGCAATCCGCCGCCTCGTCGTTCACCTCTGCACAGATCGAAGCAGTGCGCCAAGCCTATTCAGATGCCTTCCACGGATATATGAAAGTGTGCGCTATCGTGGCAGGTGCATGCGTTCTAGTAGCTTTAGGGACGTATCAACGCAATCCACTAACATTAGAAGAGAGAGCTATCGAGCAAAAAGCGGAGGAGGAAGAGCGAAAAGTTAACGTAGGTGTGGTAGTTGAGAAAGCATCGCCACATCAAGTCTAATATAGTGCCATATCGTACATGAATGAGTGGCTACTTGTATGTATGTATGTGTGTTTTTTAGACATCGGACTTCCGACGGTTGTTATCAAGCGCAGAACTCTCCCAAATGTTTTGATTTTGATTTCTGATTATTTTGTACTGTATATGATTTGACAAACCCGCTATCATACATCCGTCTGGGCATTCAGTATCATCTTCGACATCATCATCATCATTATTCCCATATCGCGATTTATTTTCGGCACTTGGAAGTTCCCATGCATATATCCCCCGGCCTAAAAAGAATCGGGCCATCATGTTCCGCATCGGGAAGCTCGCAAACCCCTCCCTATCCCGGAATCGTCTTATCGCCCTGCATTCATGATATCTAGCCATATCTCTGCATCACATTATCACACACACATAGTCAAAATTACAAACTCTCTTGCTGTTGGTCGTCGCTGCAGATAGCATATTGGTGTGTGTACGGTGATATCAGATTATGTAAGTGTCAGTGGCGGGGAGAAAAACAGCAACTGGGCGACGATTGTCCAATGGTCTGATAAGTTTCTTTATCTAATCCATTACCAATATTTTGGAAAGATGCATGAAAGGTACCTGCGTACCTCTGCAGCGCGTGAGAATGGGACGTGTATGTAGGTATATAATGGAGGGGAAGTGCAAATGGTCAGTTATGATCGCCAGTCGTTGTGACCCTCTCACTTCCCCCTCATCCACGACCATCATCTCGGTACGCCAAAATGGCTCCTTCAAATACCGATATTGAGATCGCCAAGGTTGATCTGGACATCCTGAACTCGAGTCCTACGACCGAGCAGGGAACAATAACAATCAATCTGAAAGATGCAGATGAAGCTTTAGCATTCCTATCAAACCATCCTCGCGCAGCAGAGGTCGCGCTCGAAGGCCAGGCTATTCTGGACGATCCGGTACAGAATAAGAAATTGCTTCGCAAGATCGATCTTACGATTCCCCCGCTCCTTGCTGCTGTGTACTTCTTGCAGTATTTGGACAAGACTACGCTTTCGTACGCGGCTGTGATGGGGATTAGAAAAGATACTCATCTGGAAGGGCAGGTATGTATGATCCTTTCAGATACCCCGCTACTTGATAAGTTTTGGCTAACGCTGGGTACCGTAATAGGACTACTCCAATATCTCCATGCTCTTCTACATCGGTTTCGTCGTCTCTGAATTTCCCACCCAATACCTCGCCCAGCACATCTCCCGCCTCAGTCTCTACCTCGGCATCAACATCATTCTCTGGGGAATCGTGCTCGGCTGCCACGCAGCATGCACCTCGTATGCCGGGCTCGCCGTCTGCCGCACGCTGCTCGGCGTATTCGAGAGCTGCGTAGCTCCGATCTTGGTCCTCGTTGTCGCAATGTGGTACAAGAAGGAGGAGCAAGGCCGGAGGGTCTCCTGGTTCTACGTCTGCAATTCTCTCACGCAGATCTTTGGCGGCTTGTTGGCTTTTGGTGTCAGTTATGCGAATACCAAGTTTGCGAGTTGGAGAATCTTTTTCGTGGCGATTGGCTCTTTGACGGTTATTATTGGTATCTTGGTTTGTCTTTTCTTACCGGATTCGCCGGTAAAGGCGAAGAGGTTCAGTGATGCGGAGAAGGTGGCGGCGTTGTTGAGAGTTAAGGATAACCAGAGGTATGTTGAATGTGTGCAAGGTTAGATGCGAGATGGCTAACGTTACAATAGTGGAACCCAAAACGCTCACTTGAAGAAAGATCAAGTTTTCGAAACACTCAAAGATGTCAGGGTCTGGATTGTGTGTATCTGCACCCTCCTCAGCTCCATTCCCAATGGTGGATTGTCCAATTTCAGCAGTATCCTCATCACCACATTCGGATATACATCCCGTGAAGCACTAGTCCTCAGCGCACCAGGTGGAGCCATTGGTGTCATCTGGGTACTGGCTACAGGTTATCTTTCCGACAAATGGAACGATAGATCTTTGGTTATGCTGATCTGTATTATCCCTACCATCCTCGGTGCTGCCTTGATGATCGGTTTGGATCCGAACGGGATACCGCAGAACAAAGCTGGTTTGCTCGCAGCATCTTTCATAAGCGGCACTTTTGGAGCTGCTTTCATGTTGCTGCTTGCTTGGAATGCATCGTAAGTTTAGCCATCTAGATTGCAAACCCCTGAAGCAACCATATTGACGGAACATCAAACAGAAATATCGGAGGGCACACCAAAAAAGTAACCATCAACTCCATGACCCTCGTGGCGTTCGCTGTAGGCAATATCCTCGGCACCCAGACTTTCCAGCAGAAAGAAGCACCGGGTTATATCTCTGGTAAGATCAGCATCATCGCAACACTAGGGGCGTTGTGCTTTATGATCATGATCTTGAGATGGTATAATGATCGTCTGAACAAGAAGAATGAGAAGATCTTGGCGGGTATGAGTGAAACAGAAATCACGCAGTTGAGAGATAGAATGGCTTTTGCGGACGAAACGGATAGGAAGAATCCTTTCTTTAGGTACACGCATTAAATGCAGTAGGAGGAGGAGGAGGATGTTGTACATATCTGGCAAAATACTTCTGGACTTTTGAAGAAATGTGCTCTTGAGTGATGACTATGATCTTCGTTAGAATGCCCATGGTTAGCATTCTCAATGAAGCAGCTGTTTGAATTGCGAGAGCGATGATCTCTGAGACGGATTTTCAAAGTATGGACTGTATAGGGGATGCTTGCTTGCAGGGAGTTTTTCAGGGATTGGTAGATTAGGCTCCCGCCCAGAGGTTTTGATGTCAAAATGTCGCGTTATTTGAAGGATGTCATTGCAGGGTCGGGATAACTATTCAACCTGCTGCGGAAGTCTCACTATACGCCCCTCGCCCCCAAGTACTGCGTGGTTATGTAAGGACATGAGAACCATGCAGTGGAGAAATCCCATTATGTATTTCCAAACTCGAATTCTTCCTCAATTAAGACGAAAAACTACATCTCTTGATGCTCGAAAATTATCTCAATAATAATAAATAGGTTATAGGCCAAGTGATCCCCTCTTTTCCCCAAGTCTAACGTGCTCCACACGTCGCTATGCATAAAGACATAGTAGCCCGAGTGCCACCGTGCCCAGCCAACAATAATATAAATTTATAAACATAAAGCCATGATAAAGTGCATCCTCCAACCTCCGACTCATTACAGGAATCCAAAACCAAAATCTAGATGGCTCGTTTGGTTAGTCTTACTCTCTTTTTTGCCCTCATTTCTGCGCTCCACTCCACCGCGTGTTGCCCATCACCTCCACCGCGTTGGGTGCTTCCCGGTATACCTCCATTTCTCTAGGCTGTGGTGGCGGCGGTGGTGGCGGCGGCAGTCCAACTGGTTTAAAGGAGCCGTATGGTGGTGTTGGCGTATACATATTCTTCGCTTGCCAGTAATCTTGTTGTGGCAGCTCAATCATGTTTTCCTTCTTCTTCAGGCGATACTTCCGCACACCCCACACCGCAGCAGCGAGACCTATCAGAAAGAGAAGTCCGAGCGCGATACCCAGGCCGATGCCTAGGCCGGTCATAGAAGTGTTGGATTTCTCGGGAGCAGCAGTGGTTGTCGACTGGACTAAGCTTGCGGTGTCAGTAGATAATGAGGTGGATGTAGGTGACGATGTAGATGTGGCCGAGGATATTGGTGATGTCGCTGATGGCGAGGATGAGGATGTTGAACTAGAAAGCGGAAGCATGACGTGGAATCCTTGAGAGAAGCCCTGGAAAGTGGTGTTGTACGGGTCGGCCGATGGGTTATCTTTGGTCTCCTCCCATGATAGCTGTGTCCACCCATATTGTGCTACCTCGTTCGAGTCGACATCGTCCAGCGTGGGCGTCCACAAGACGAAGTTTTTGTAGACACTTTGATTGTCTAAGGGAAAGTCGGTTAGTTGAAAGGGCTCCCAGCCATGAAAGAGAAGCGGAAAGACTTGCGAGCAAGAAGAAAGGACGGATAGCTTTTGACTAGTTTATCCGTCTTGTTATCCGCTCTCAAGAGCCACAGATTTAGAGAAAAGTTCCCATAGTTTGCAGCACTGAAAGTCTTTGGACTCCAGGTCAAATTCACGGGAGTTTCTGCTAGGACGGAAACTGGTGTCTCAAAAAGCCACAACTGAGCCATCCTCTGGTGGTCAAATAACTGCTACCAACGAACCCACGATCGAACTAGCGAACGAGTGCTGTTGAATGAAGAGAACAGACAGTGCGTGTACGAGAGGTAAGCTCCGACATGGTGATCTCTTGCGTATTATACAATCTATCCAGGATTAACTGTTGGTTATATAACCATGGTCGAAGGATCCGCGAAATACCACTTAATACCGCAAATCACTGGAATCCTTCAACTCCAAAACGTGACATCCCCCTGCATGTGCAGGCGGGCCCTACGCCATAAGCATGAAAATGAAACGAAGCCTGCCTACTTAAGCGAACAGAAAAGTAAGATATGTAGTAAGCAGACAGAGTTTACACGCTTGAGTTTCTCACCAAAGATCGATCTATTCCCCCGTGCGGTAATCCCACCTTAGACGCGATAGCTAAAAGATAATCGGTTTTAGACTATTGGTCGCAGCTCGTTCGCGGATACGAGACGGCGCTTAATCGGCCAGATGCCGGGTGAAGAGAAAACCCGTGGCACGATATCCAGCAACGGCCGAACCCAGAGCAACAAATTGGCACTATGAAACTGAGATTACCTGCTATATATAACCTTGCACTTTCGTCTCCGATGTACTCTCGCGGTTAGTTCTATATGAGGATTCACCCGTGCATGGACTATTTCCGGCGTAGGTTGTTGCCGCTCCCGGCCGGCCAATTTCCACCAAAGTGGGCTCAAAACACAATATATGGGATATTATAGGCGCAGCTATTCGAGCAACGTCTGATTGGCGTAACGGCGCCGGCGAACCTTTCGCGCACCCACCAGCCGGCTGCTCGTGTATCCTGTTGCATTTCTCCCTGGGACATTTATATGACTTTGGTAAGGCTGGTTCTTTCTTGTCCCCTTCATCATCCAAGACTTTCTCTTCGGCGTTACTGTGTAAGTACGCTGCCATTACATTTCCTTCAATTCGGACGAAAGAGCAATATCTAGAGATACAGCTTCATTGTGCGATAAAAGCCATGGTCGCTTCAAATTCTCTTCATCCCTGGTTATTGCATGCACAATCACCACGGTACTGCTTCTCCTATCTCTCCGCAGCTATGGGCCAGCCACATCTATGAAGCCTTTCGATTCAGCCATCTTCCTCAGCACCCTTTTCCAAGACCAGCAATTTTAAATCCGCCTCGCCGAAAGCATCACTAGATACCACATCGGAGATTGGTCGCGTGAGCAATTCGACCTTGGGGGTAAGGTTACGCGCTCTCCTATGCTCGTTCGTTTTCTAGCGCTTTCTAACGTCCACTTAATCAGTTCCAAAAAGTCTTCGTGCTGGGTCTAGAGGAGCGCTCGGATAAGAGAGATGCTTTCGTTTTAGCTGCATCTCTGACAGGTTTTAGGGTAGAGTTTATCGCCGGCCTAAAAGGTGACAAGCTATCAGACAAGGCTCGTCCACCAGTGAGTACGACCTTGGCGGCGTCACTCAGCAAGGCTAATCATCGCGTTTAGGGTCTCAAGCTCGTAGACGGATCGTTCGGTTCTTGGCGTACTCATATGAATGCCATCCGTAGGTAAGACCGACCGAGCCCGCAAGAACTTTGATTGGTAGAATACTGACGCTCTCTTCTTTCAAGGATAATTGAAAACAACCTTGCAACCGCGTTTATCATGGAAGACGATGTAGATTGGGACATTCGTCTTCTATCTCAACTCCCTGACTTCGCCCGGGGTGTTCGCTCACTATCTGGTATCTCACCCTCTCAAACTCAACACTCACCATATGGAGATGACTGGGATGTACTCTGGCCCGGCCACTGTGCGGATTACCAACCCGAGAATGACGACCGTCAATACGTGATCGAGAACGACGAGACAGTTGCGCCCAAAGCCCAGCAGTCCTGGATAACGACTCTGAAAGACCTACCAGAACACACTCGTATAGTCCATAAAGCTGGAGCACCGATCTGTTCGTTCGGCTACGCAGTCTCGTATCGCGGCGCGCAGAAGATTCTCATGGCACTAGCGATCAGAGGAGGTAATAATCTGGCTTTCGATAATTCTCTCGCGGTTCTCTGCCGGGATGGATATCTGGATATGAAGTGCTATTCGGTGGAGCCGCAGCTATTTCAGCATCATCGTCCGGCTGGCTCGGTGAATAAGGACAGCGATATTAATGTCGGGGAATCGGATATAGTTCGTGAGAAAGGAGTCACTGAATTTATTGTTTTGAGTGCGAGATTGAATCTGGAGCAGCTGATAACCGGATCCCAAGAATATACCAAGCAGTGGTGAATGAAGCGAGTGCCTCCGAGGAAAACTGCCTGTTTTGTGCTTGGCATCGATCGGTATATCTCGTGTTGTATAGGAACTCGTGAAGTACCACGATGAAGGGGTCGCGCTTCATTTTTAGACTAGACATCCGGATGTACCTGAATCCTCACGTTCACTCTGTGAGTGAGCGAGAGACATACATTCACTGGGTCCTGGCGACCCATATACTTCTGTCATACATCTGTACATACAAATAGAAAAATGTAGATATCTTGAAACATCAAAGATTTTGTCAAATCATGTCAAACACCGTTGAATAGCTTACTATAGGGAGTACCGAGATGCCAAGCCTAATACCACTACAGCTGGATCTGGCTTCTGTGAGGAAATGGTTCAACCTTCTTTCCCCAATTTCCCAATTATAATTTGATGGAATCCTACCATCCAATACTCCTTCCCTTGCGGAGCTAGATATATATCTATTAGTTTGTCTATGTTCTATATACTGGGTATATGATAATGAATGAAAATTTCGAGAGCTCAAACGACGAAGTAAAAATTCAGTGCCGACGTGTAGTTTCAGAAGGTAACTAATGAAATGCTTCCCACCACTCAGACTCCGTGCAATGGAAAGGAATGCTATATAAAAAATAACAAGAGCTGAATATTTTTGTGATTAAGAAATTCAAAAGAAAGGACCAAGGCAAGCCATTGCCATCAGCCCGTCTTATTTTTCGCGACCTTACCCTTCTTTTCCTCCGCAACAGGCCGCGCAACGATTTTATCCCGCCGTTTCAATTTCGCGACCGGCGATTCATCCTTCAGCCCTTTCCACTTATACATATCTTTCCCATCATGCGCAGCCTCCTAATCCAAAAGCAGCCCAACGGTGCGCCAACGCTCCGCCTTCATCGCTTCGTGAAGCGCGGCACGCTTCGCTTTGCCGACCGCCTTGACATTCGCCTTATGCAGCAGCAGCACTCTTACTACTGAGGTAAAGCCAAGGGATGCAGCACGGTGCAGAGAAGTCCAGCCATTATTACCTCCTCGCCAAGTTTCAGTTACATCGACTTTGGCGCTAGTCAACATTTTCAAACATCTAACCGCTGACTCTCGATAGCGAGAGAGACGCCGAGTTTATCCTCCATATTTCGCTTTTGAGACTTCTCTTTTCGTTTAAACCGACTTTTTTCGCATACATCACGCAAACCTAGCATACAGGCCGCAAAGAAAGGATCTGGGGGCGATGAAAGCATGGGTGTAATCAAGGAGTAAACCTTTGGGAACCTTTCCGAAAGATGACCTTGATCCCATCCAACACGTTGAGTCTTGGCACTGATCATGGACTTCTTGTTATGAAAGGTCTGAATCCAAGTTTGGGCCCAAATATTGAATGCAGTACGGGGATGCTTGCGGAAGAAGAAAGTGTTGGTTAGATCTCGAAGCACGTTCGTAGTGTCTTCGTCGCTCTTCCGAAAAATAGAAGTAGGCAAGTTGCCAATTTGGCTGCATGTAACTTTTGTGCTCGAAATCCTCTATAATACGCGAACTAGAAGAAACCGCCGTTAGTTGTTAATCTAAAGGGGGTCGTATTGCTGTTGAACGTACATGAGGAAAGTCTTGCCCATTCCATCTTTGAAAGAGTCAGCGACGAACTATGTGAGAACTCATTCGAACTTACATATGCCATGCAGCCAGTACGCCGATCGAGTATCATGGTTCTCCATTCAATCGCTGATATGCTTCACGAACCAATTACCTCGATCCCGGAATCTGTCAGAATTCTGCACGACTGGTGGCTGTCGGTTTATGTTTGCAAATCCAACCAACGACTTTTCTGTCTTCTTTCTATGCTGATCTTCATCTGTTCGATGTCTTTCTTCATTGTAGCCTGTAGGCTGTCGATAGATCCAAATGCTGCTAGGTCAAGTGCTTGTAGACAGTCATTGTTAGCGAGTCTTATCTCCTTTATGCAATCCGACCACGAGTCCAATGCAAAAGCATCTCTGACTTTTCGTTTTAGGATGTGTCGATTCAGATGATGTGCCGCCAAAGCCTGGAAGCGGAGAACACTGGTAAATAATTGAGTCGTGCGGGGAAAAACTGATGCACGAAGTTCGGAAGAGACTACTTTAACATATCTGCTTTCCATGGCTGCATACAACCTGATAATATCCGCGACTGTTTCTATGCCACTGAGCAGCCCTGGAAGACTTTTTTTAAGGTTCAAACATAGCTGGTAAAATCGTCAGCCAATATCTAGACGCTTGAAGGGCGGGGAACTTAAGTCGTACCGTCAAGACAACGCAAATTGTCCTGGTGGCTTAAAATTCCTCACATCGCGTTCGCAGAAAGTGTAACTGTGGCTGGTTCTCATGTTGAATTTGCAGCCACAGCCCAATCCAGGTGAAAAATGCGCATTGCTTCCATAATGATACCCAGAATCCAGTAATCTCACGGCTGCACCTGGACAACCTTCGAAAGAGCACGATTTCCTGCAGCCATCGAATCATCTGTGCTGAGTGGTCTCGTACCCAATGCATCGAACCTGCGAACAAAGTCCAGATGGCAACGCGACAAGCTGCACATCCCTGAAGGTGATGCCATTTATGGGAAGAGCGCATGCGATGCTGTGATAAGGAAACGATATGATAGCTGTTGAGAGAAAATGGGGTTTGAAACATTCGGCGGGCGGACCGCATGCTGCGCATGGCCAGCAGCCGTCGATCAATTTACTGCTCTCTCTGCGGGGTTTCTCGCATAGGTATTCTTACATTTTCTTCTAAGTTATTGGGCACTCTAGTCAGTCTTTCCTTTCCATCCACAGATGCAAGCCGAAACAGTGCGACAACGCTATTGGCGTCATCCTCTACTGTGGTCCGACGACAAACTAACGGAAACTGGGCACAGTTTGACAATCTGTATGGACGCCGTGAGGTAACAATATGCCACCAACGTTTCCGCGACACAGTCTCCAGACGAGTTTTGAGTGATGTACGGAGTACAGGTTATATGGAGTCTGGTTATCACCTACGAAGTAATCTTACGGACGTCTCTGGTTACCAGATGCAGCTTGAATCTTAGTGGGTATCCGGGAACGCGAACGCGAACGCGAACGCGCTGTTCCTCTGCACTTTCCCTTCTCCCCTCTCAACCCATTGAACCTTTTTCCCAGATCATGTAAGTCAATCTTACGAAGAAAGGGTATGTGTTTGAGCTTGAGGACGTGTCGAATTATTTTGCCAGCAATAAGTTATGCTTTTGGCTTGCCCCGCTTCCGCCCCGTCATCGTCACAACGTCACATTTTTCGGTTTTTTTTTAAATAACTCGAAAGCTTCAAGAACGCGGAATTAGGTCATGGCACGGGTCTGCCACCGTCTGGGTGAAACTTGGGCGACCAGTGACCCAGCGACCCAGCGACCCAGCGACCCAGCGACCGCGCGACCGCCGACCGACCGTGCTTTACTGTAGTTGGGTTAAACGGCGCGTGAATCATCCTTGCAAAATATGCCTATGCAGATTTTACACTTCATCTGTCGTATTTCCCCCCATTTCCAATCACAACTTCTTTCCTGGCAAGTTGATTTCTTTCTAATGAGTTTGATTTGATTTCCAATCTTTGAGATTGGTTTGCCGGCGAATTATATTATTACTTAGTACATCAATTTAACCTCCTAATATTCGACATTACTATTCCGAGCGGAATCGGCGCCGAAATCTTCAAGGGTTGCCGAATCCTACTTTTTCGACACACATCATACCAGCGAAAATTCCCCAGATCATAGTCGACACTCGGCAGATCTTTACATATTATGGCTTTGTCTCCAATTGCTGCGAAAGCTTTGGCAAAAGCAGAAGCGGTATGATTTCCCCTACCCTACCTTCATTAGCTGTTCAACCCCCACCAAACGTCGCGGTATTAACGCGTTTGAAAATCTAGAGTTGCTATATCCTTTATGGCTCGGGCTACTTCACAGAGGAAGAATGGACCAGGCTCGACCTATTGCTCCATAAGGGCAAACACGTCTTCGAAGATGGACCCTCTCAGCCCGACTCGAATCACGTCTACGCTCCGACAATTAAAGAAAAGGTGGCAGATACGCGGAAGCAGAAGGTGCCCAGTAACTATGCCGAGGAACTCCTCTTGGTTTTTGACGACGTCGTGGAAGAGGTAGCAGAGAAGCATGTTCCTGTTAAGGCAGTTGGTTCATCCTCGCAAGATTTTGACCACCAGAACAACAAGACTACGTCGGAATTGGAGATAGCTTCACCTATTTCAGCTAACTCCGAGGAGCCAGCGAATACCTTTAGTCCAGTTGAGTCCTCTGAGAGCAGTGCGTCTTCTGTCACCTACGACGTGCCTAAAGGAAACGGTTCTGTTAGGTCTGCGAGTGTCGATGCTGCGAATACCACAGAGATCCAACAAATGTCAAGGCCTAAAAATGGGTTGGCCACAGCACCTGTCTCACAACTGAATAAAGCTCCTCAAGATGGCCAAAGGCCGGGGCTGCCACCCGGCGTAACTTTAGAACAGCTTGAGTTAGCGAAGAGTTTCATGGGCGGCGTGGCCAAGAAATACGGATCAAGTCCCTCTCCGCAAAACGCAAAGAAAGAGCCCGAGCGAATCGACTGGGCAACTGAAGTCAATGAAGCTGTAGCACAAAATGCACTTCCGTCCAGGCCGCGTAGTGTTGTTTCTTCTACGCCCTCTGCAAGCACTGGATCAAATGTTCGTGTCGGTCTTTCTCCTGCTGAGAACTTGCGGCGCATTGAACTTTTCACCAAAACCTTTGGCAGGCCTCCCAAAGCTCTTTCTGACTATTATCAGCCAAAAAATCCAGAGTTCAATCCTCCGTGGTTAAAAGCCTCGACTGTTGCGCCATCGTCACTTGGGGGTGCGCCAGGTGTGCCAGGTGCACCTCCTACTCCGGCTGCTTTACATGCGCGCTCTCCTAGTTCTCTTGGTCAAAACAAGTCTGTCAACAGCGTAGGCCCGCAGAATTATGCTCCCCTGTCCAAGATTAATGTTGGCTCAGTCTATGTGACTACAGAGAGCTACAGCGATCGGAACGGTTCAGTTAACCTTGCCTTTGATGCCGGCGACAAAATTAGAATTTCTAAATATGTTTCGGGCAATATGTGGCGAGGAGAAAATCTCAGAACCAAGGTGACTGGTCACGTCCAAAAATCATTCCTGAAAGAGGACAGCGTCAATGCGAGTAGAGCTGTGCTCCAGATTAAACCCGCTTCAATTCGGAATTTGGTTGACGATATTGAAGCGACAAATGCAGCTCAATGGGAAAGTGATGCTGATATTATAGTGCCCACTGATCGTCCACAGCCTAATCCGCAAGTTGGGGGGAAGCCTAGTTACGAGGAACCACGGGAAGCTTCGGCTTTCACTGGTATCAAGGAGGAGACGAGGGTTGAAGTCGAAAAGCTCTGGGATGAGAAGGTTAGTCCTTCGGCGTCCGAACGCACTGACCTCCTCTGCCAGCCATACATGAAAGGCTGAAAGGCTGAAAGGCTGAAATGCTGAAATGCTGCAATGCTGAAATCCCGGCTCTGTGCTCTTTCCTATGCATAAAGTTTGAATGAAGAACAACGCTAGGAATTTAGTGTTCTTCCAGTGGTTGCATTCTCATTTAACGATTCCACAATTTGTGCTAGGTGGAAGCTAGTACTTCCAATAAATGAGCCCACAACCACAAAGTACTGCCCGGCGGCCTGAGTCACTCCCCCCCCCTCCCCCCAGTTCCGGACTACTTCAACCGTCGTGGGTGCCTTCCCGCCTTCCCACTTTCGCACCTTCCCCAAATCCCTCCCCCACATAAGCTGGTTACCAATCTTTGCGCAACAAGTCATCTTACAATTAACCAATTATACTGACCGATCACCTTCATTGATAGTTCACGCGAATAATCACCAGAAATCGGACGACCGATTCCAGCGACAATTCGGTTGCTTCCTTTGAGACCGCTGAAATGGCTAGGCGTCGGCGGAATCAGATCAAGTATACTTCACCTCATCGACTGGTTGTTCCTAAGACTGAAGTTTGCTGGTATATCATATGCTCCCCCCTAACACATTTCCTTTCCATCACCGGCCTCTGTCAAAATTTTCTTTTGTTTCCTGGCGTTCATGCTTTTCCTTCTCTACAATATCGCATAATAAATAACGTGATCTTCGGCTGACAAGCTCCAGGTTCTGGGCCTCGAATAATTCATGTCGTTTCCAGGAACATGAATGCCGGGATCTTCATGAACATCGGGACGATACAGCCGGCACTAACTTCCGAGATGGCCGAGTCACCACTTGGGGTTCCATCCGCGATTACGTTGATCCAGTTCCAGAACCGCCTGCCGGAGAAGAGCATACTCCTCCCAAAGATCCTTCTACCACAGTAGGAAAGCAATTCACGTGTCATTTCTGGGCCGGTGGATTCTGCCATCACTCGGAGGATCGATGTAAATTTCTCCATACATATGTAGGCAGTCAGGGAGTTCTGAAAAAGCCCGTGGCTCTAGCGGCAATTGAGAGGTATAAGAAAGAAGAAAAAGAAGCTAAGAAGGTCCCGGATCAACATGTCGAGGAACCAAAGGCTGAGGTGAATGAGTCATGGCGCGCCAAATCAGCAACGGACGGTGGTTGGAGAGACGCGACAAACAACGATTGTGGTCAGGCTGTGGCTTATGACTGGGGCCAGACCGTGAACAACAGTAGCTGGGATGATACAGCGAACAATGGTTGGGGCCAGCCTGCGGGTGATGATTGGGGTCAGCCGACGCAGAATGGGTGGTTTCTGATGGAAGGAGAACAACGCGAAGAGCTTTCGGGTGAAGATGAGAATGCGAAGGAAGACGATGAGCAAAAGGATGAGACATATACTTCTCCCGTGCAAGAAGTCGAAACTAGTACTAATTCGGCTTGGTAAGAAAAATGCATGTTTGTGATTTCAGCTAAAATCTTGGTTTTAAGAGGTGCGCGAGTTTTGCGGAACTGCGCCAATATTTGATGAAAAGGTATGCAGTCTGTTTATAGGGACATGTTGTTGGTTTTATTGGATTGGGTTCCCGAGTTTGAGATGATTTCGGCTACAAACCCCATTTGCATGGGCGAAGATATCGGGCGTGGGTATGTTATCAAAGCGGGAAACTATCTAGGGGACTGAAAGGAGTTGCTACGCGTTTAGGAAAGGTTTGGGTTTGGATGAAAAGATATCTACTCGCGTCATTCTTGTGGCCTCATGGAGTATGGTCGCTTGTATTGCTTTAGGCGTTGATTCAAAAAATAAGAAAAAGCATATCAAAACCGGTTGTAATGAAATGGATGAGTTGGGCTCCTCGATATGCTAGTGAGAGGAGTATAGAATGCAACTCGCTAAACTCATATCTGCATAACACGCATAGATATGTATTAAGTCAGGGCCGCCTTGTGGATATCGCAGCCACCTTGCAAGAAACTATAAGAACGGGATGTTACCGTAGAAAATCGACCAACCTGCCACTCCACCCCCGGCCCCTCGACGACCCAGCTGGAGAAAAACGTGGAAAGGAAAAACTTGCTCCGGAAAACTCTAAAAACTCTTCAGAGATCTTCCATCCATCCTCGGTCAGATTTCACCCCCAACAAGACCCATTAACCCATTCATATCATCTCTTTCTACCCACCTAACCTCCGTTTGGTGTCGCATACGGTGTCTTCTCGGACACACTCTCCTGATATCCTCATGACGACCGACCGACCGGTCAGCTGAGTCGCGGGCCTGGGTTCCTCTTTCGTCGCTTGCTCCGTTCTCCATGTTCCCCACAAGTGCGGGGTATATTTGTGGAACTGGGGGAAAGGGCGTATGCGAGGGGAGAGGTTCGCTACGCGCGGTGCTGCGTGTGTAGAGGGTGAGAAGGACCGACTAGGGCGGGAGAGGTGGCGTGTGTATTTTGGGGGTGATAGGTGCGGTAGAGGGAGAGAGATTCGATTTGGGTTTTGCGCTTCTTGCTGTCAATTGATCTATGTGCCGTCTTGGCGTGGGCTTGACGTTGCATGCATATATGCTTGTTTGATTTTCGGTGGGTTCCGAGCAGTTTCCTGCCTTATTCAGTTATGGCGGGTGTAGATTCTGAACGTCAAATCGCAATATCCGCCGGCTTTAAGCCGAGATCTCCATCGACTTTCCCCCTGGCATTAGCCAGCTACTTAGCTCTTTCTCGCGAACGCTGAAGACTGACAAGTGCAGGGCAGCATTACGTGTGTGGTGGCTAATCTTCATGACTACGCGCGTGGAGGGAAACGCTTGTAATGCATTCTTATATTACTCGTTGCGTTCTACCAATGTAAATATTGCCGTCGGCGCCTTGGCACAGATGTAGTGCGTGGTCTTATTGTACAACCCAATAACGTTGCCGGAGCTATGATAATGATGGAGGTTTTGCTTCATCTGGTTCTGGATGATTGTATAGGCTATATGCGAGGGATAAGATCTGAGGGACTAAGTGGTCTCCGTCGTGGTGTATAAAGAGGGCAAGACGAGACTGCTCGAATGTCTGCCACATTCTGTTCATCATCCAGTGTCTTTCTTTCTGTCATAGTTCCACCATGAGGTCCACCACTGTTCTCACAGCCTTTGGCTTCCTCTCTTCCGTCCACGGACATGGCTACCTGACTATCCCTTCAAGTCGAACCAGTCTCGGCCACTCGGTAATCCCACTTCTCTATCCCCTCCCTCTACTCTACACCCACTAACCCATCTGTCCCCTCTCCAGGTCGGAATCGACACTTGCCCCGAATGCACCATCCTCGAGCCCGTAACCTCCTGGCCCGACCTCGACTCCGCACCCGTCTCCCGCTCCGGCCCCTGCGGCTACAACGCTCGCGTGAGTGTCGACTACAACTACCCAACCACAAACTGGGGCCTCACACCCGTAGCAACCTACACCGCCGGGCAGATCGTCACCGTCCAATGGTGCGTCGACCACAACGGTGACCACGGCGGCATGTTCAGCTACCGCATCTGCGAAGATCCCACACTCACCGCACCGCTCATAACCCCCGGCCACATCCCCACCGATGCCGAGAAGCAAGCCGCCGAAGACTGTTTCGAAGCCGGGATTCTGCCCTGCACCGACGTGAACGGCGCTGTGTGCGGCTACAACCCTGACTGCGTCGCTGGGCAGCCATGCTATCGCAACGACTGGTTCACATGCAATGGCTTCAACGGCGGGGACCAGACGAAATGCCAGGGCGTGGATAACTCCGCGCTGGGCGCATGCTACACCTCGATTTCCGGGGGCTATACAGTGACGAAGAAAATCAAGATGCCCAACTATATCTCCAATCATACATTGCTGAGTCTGAAATGGAATTCCTTCCAGACGGGCCAGATCTATATCACTTGTGCTGATATTGCGATATCCGGCTCTGGGGGGTCTTCTTCTTCGACTTCGAAACCGTCAACTTCGACTTCGAAATCCACTTCTTCGACTTCGAAATCTACCACCTCGAGCACTTTAACCACTTCAAAAATCACGACCACAACGACATCGACTACGTCGGCGGTGGCTTGTACCCAGGCTTCCACGGTAGCAGTCACGTTCAACGAGCTCACAACTACGGTCGTAGGCCAAACAATCAAGATCGCAGGTTCCACAGACGAGCTCGGAAACTGGGATACGAGTAAAGCAGTAGCGTTGAGCGCGGATCAGTACACGAGTGCGAATCCGCTCTGGAGGGGGACGGTGAATTTGAAAGTGGGCACCGTGGTGCAGTATAAGTTTTTGAGGGTGGAGAGTTCGGGGAGTGTGGCTGTGAGTTTTCTGTTCCTTTATGTTTTTCTGATTGATAGACTGACGATTTGGGATCTTACAGTGGGAAAGCGATCCGAATCGCGTGTATACGGTGCCGGCGGCGTGTGCGACGGCGGCGACGGCGACGGTTGGGAGTACATGGCGTTAGGGAAGGTTAGATGTGGGAGGAGGAGGGTTGGGGTTGGGGTGTTGTAGGGTATGGTTAAAGGTGAAAGGGAGGGGATGGAGCGGATTTGGGGTATGGGGATGTGATGTGTGTAATAAAAGTTTAGTTAGGGGCGTAATGGAATAGTTGTCTGCTTTTATCTGCCGGAGAAAATGATACTCAGTGGTGAGATAGCTCTTCTGGAATTTGGATCTAATGGAAGTCAATCTATTTGCCTCTCGTTGTATATTTCAAGCACATTCATGCTCTTTCAACCCCATTATGGCCTTTGTCTTAGAGCTGTCTACTACAATTATACATAAGCTAACCGGAATGACATCCACTGATTGTTGTATTCCTCTTCTTTACCCCACTGAGACGGTTTCAATGCGTATCCATCTTTGTCTTTGGTAGTATTCTCTTCATTATGCGTCTCTTTGTTAAGTTGAGTGATAAACGAACTGTCTCTAATGTAACTTTCTTGCTTTAGTCACCTTAATCAGTTAGAATCCTGCCCGATATCTGGAAGTCAGAAGACGATGATGCACCTTTTGTATGTCAGGCTGATGGCAAATGTATTCATGGCTGACCCAAGACTTTCCAGTGCTGCCTCAGTGAGTATTCTGACCTTGTTGAATCGCTCCATGTCGACTCTGTCGGGGTCTGATTATCATTGATCATTCAGTCCCGCATGGCCATTCACCTCGAACAACATGTAATTCTTTTTACAAGACGCTGTGTAGTGTTCACAAGAGTAAAATGGAAATCCGCACGCTCCCACAGCCCCGATTTCATCCCCATATGGAAGCTACCGCCGTTTGACGATGAGGAGTGACTTCGAGGAAGGGTATATGCATCCGAAGCTTTCAAATATATCCAAAGAATGAGCATCTCTCGTTGCTACTTATATCACCAACTTCTCAATCACGTAGTGAGGTTCGGATCATCTGCCTTGCACCAACAATCCGAACTTCTATTTTTATAGCCATACGGCATTTCACTGCCCATCACAATTATATCATTTGCTGATTTAAGAAATTCACCGCAATATCTGTAGGCTGAGTATTAAGATTATTCACTTCCAATCCTCGTATTCAACAATCATCTTTATTGTACAAAGTACCTGTGGTACTTGATATATTTGAATACATCATCATCGTTGAATCGCTCTCTCTTACTCTTATTTCATAAGCTTTACTCAACTTGACACTCGAGAATTATCCTCCCAGCAGAACAACATATCTCCTCTTCATAATCGAGATACAAGCAAGTCTCACTACCAACGCAACCATGTTTCTCACCAAAGCATCTCAGATCATACTCTCCTTCCTCGTCATCTTGATCCTCGTCCCGATCAATGTTTATGCTGCTTATGCAGAGCGCCAGGAGTCCTACGCTCTTTCACCTGCTCAGTTTACTTCTAAATGGCCATACAGTTTCGATAGTATCTGGGGTCAGACAAGTAATTTTTTTTTTTCTTGGCTACCTATCTATTTCCAATCCCACTTCATGATACCCCCTTCCTTCCTGCTATAACCTCCATCCATCTACTGTTTATTCAACATTTCTCCTCTTCCACACCAAATCAACAAAATTATCACTAACATCCAGTCCCAGGCTCAACCAGCGTCGCACTCCTCGACTCCTCCACCACAAGCTCTTCCGCCTGCTCCACTAGCACAACCCTACAATCCTTGCCCGGCTACAACCCCGAGCACTCAACTCTCTCTACCCTCCCGACCTACAATCCCGAGCACTCCACGCTTTCCACCCTCCCCACCCTCCCCACCCCTCTTCCCCCATACTCCACGCCCTCCATCTCCCCATCCATCCCTTCCCCCCCCTCCCAAATCTCCAACAGCACCATACCCCTCCCCTCAACCCCCTTCTCAAACCACACAACAAGCATCACGACACGCACCGCCACCGCATCAGTATCTTCCAGCGCAACCCTATCTTCTACTTTCTCAACCACAGAGGTAAAGAGCAGTGGTACTGGGAGCAAAACCGCTGCGGCTCCGACTAGTAGCTCGGGTGCGGGTAGGATGGAAAATGGGAATGGGAAGGGATGGGGAGGGTTATTGAGCGGGGTGGTGGTGGTGGTGGGGGGGGCGGGGTTAGTTGTTGGTGGAATTTAAGAGGGTTTGGGATGAGATTGAAGGGGATTGAGTTAACTATACACGCTTGTGGTAGAATTGATTGAATGGATGGACAAATGGAGTTTAAACTTACAGTGACTGGAAGCTTGGACTGGATCGGTCCATTTTGTCAGTCAGTTGATGGAAGTGAAATGACATGATATGATAAGTTATGCAATGGTTTCATTGTCCCAGGGACTTTAGTACAATTTGATGATTGGTAATGCATATTTAATATTTCCCTATCAGAGATAGATATATTTTCCTCAACTTCCTAAAGAGAATCTTAAAATCATATGTGACCTCATACCACCAATGTCCAACTATGTAAACAGACAAAAACTATTGACCTGGGATATCAACCAACCTATATACACCCACCCATCCATACTCCATATATAACTCGCATTAAAATGCCTAAAACATATAAAAGAAAAAGAATCCAGATATACAGAACGGATATGCATCAAGCATTTCGATCTTTTTGTTTTTTAGAATCATCCTGCTTTCCCCACTCTCCTGATTCCCATTTCTAACCCCATTTTCCTTTGCTTCCTGGTATACCAAAACCACAGAAGATACCTATTTTCTCCTCCCAAAATAAAGGATGAAAAAAAAAAAAAGTGTCCAAATCAATGCATCCACAACTCCCTCTCCTTCCACCTCATCCACGCCTTCATCTTCTCATCCCAACTATCCCTTGCTCCGTTCCCCGCCCCAATCTCATGCACCATCGTATTCCTCTGCGCTAGCCTCCTCGCCGCCCCACCGTACAGGCCTCCCCAAAACACCTCTGGGCCGTAAAATTCGCCTGGTGGGGGGAGAGGATGCAGCGGGTTGTGAGTTGGATGGTGGTTGGGGTTGTGAGTGCGCGGCGGTGGCGGAGGAGGAGGAGGATGGGGGGAAACTAGAGGGGAAATTGGAGAATGAATTGCATGACGGATTGGAGGTGGTGGTGGTGGAGGAGGATGGGGAGAAACTAGAGGGGAAATTGGAGAATGAATTGCATGACGGATTGGAGGTGGTGGTGGTGGAGGAGGAGGAGGAATTAAAGGACGAATTGAAGATAGAGTCGTGGACGGAGATGAAGGAGCCGGTTTCGCATCATCGGTTGCGTAATGCGCGGACGAGTCGCCAGTCTGCTGGCGTTGGCGTTTGCGCCGGAGACGTCTGTACATAAGGAAGGACGAGAAGATGAGAAGACCGAAAGCCACAAAGGAAGCGAATGCGATGGCGGCGGCTTTGGCAGCGGAGATGATAGGGGCGGGAGAGTTGGAATTAAAATTAGAATTAGATGTTGAGCGGTTCGACTTGGAGGCCGAGGACAGGGTACCGGTGGGCTCGGCTTGGATGTTGTATCCGTTGATGTGGACTGCGTAGACTACGTACGGTCCGGTGATTTTGGTCGTGTATGGACTCCATGTGCTGGAGGTGGATGTCATGTAGACGTATGAGTCACCGCTGCTCATCATGGATGTACATTGGGTCGGGAAGGCCCCTTTGACGTAGTTGGTCATTGGGACGTGGAGAGCAAAATTGCTGGGTTTCGGTTTAGTGGATGAAGAAGGAAAATCCGGTGACGGGATTATGGGGGGTGTACTCACGATGGACAGCAAAGAACTTCTTGGGTCGCGGAATTTCTGACAATGGTCTCGACGGCAGAGTAGGCTGCGGGGCAGGAAAAAGTAGGACCGAGAGAAATCGGAGCATCGGCTGCTTGGTTCCACCAGGCGGTGGCTTCTGGTGGGAGACAAGGCTCTGAAGCTGTGTCCGGATCAACGGCCGTTTGGTAGAAAGGATCGAATAAAATAGCTGCATGATTTTGTTGAGCGTATGCTTGTGTTGAACATGCTGCGTTAGAAGCCCACGCTGTGGTGATGGGAAGCCATGACGTGGTTGTGCCAGCAACCGTCTGTAAACTTGCGCCTGGAAACGAGGTCGTCACTGGAGCAGCAGTCGAGGCAGCATAGCTTAGAGCCATTGGAATAAGCTGCGCTGCACTGCGTTCAAGGTGTGAGGTAAGAAACACTTTGTATACAAAGACAGGAACGAGTCATATCAGAGAAAAGTGTAAGATATTATGAGAGGCGCTGACAATAGCAATGGGGCGAGACAATCAGATCTTGTACGGCTTCCATTAACTAGCGAGTTCTAGAAAATGCCGTCTACATTCTTGAAACAGATTGGCGGCTCCAAACCACGGGATTTTACCTGAGTTGACGAATGAGCAACGTAGATCAGGCGCGTAGGACGGAAATAGACGAGCCGATCAACGACTTCAAGAGTGGTGGATTGTAAGCAGAACACAGATAACATTTGGTTCAAAGCTTACTTGGCCTCAGGAAGTGATTTGTATGACATTACGAAGTAGATTTGGATTCGAGATGAAACGAAAGCTTTTGTGAAACTTATCATCCACTTGGTGTCGGCCAGAGCAAGAGGAAAGTTGGAGGAAATCGACAGTCTTCAATTATTTTACCGGCGTTTGCTATCCTCAGAGTATCTGAAGACATTGACCAGAGCACTGCTTTGGGACATCAGGTAAATGGGATTTGAGGTAAGTGTAAACGCCAGAGAGATGGGAATGAGGTTACGAGAATTATACACGAACTCGACGGTTAACTTGAGATTCCGCCTGCCAATATAACCTTAAAATCTTTGAATCTAGCGATGTTGGGTTTGGAGCAATCCACATGGAGCGTGCCAGGTCGGCCTGGAATCCGCAGATCCGCTTTGTATCCGCGCGCCAAACGAGAGCCTCAGCGGAATGAAACTTTTTAGTGGTCTACTACCATCATGAATGGGCGAAAAACGCAAAGTGGTAACTCCATGAATAAATCTCTTGCCTGGTATTCTAATTACGAAATCGAAAGTCTCGATAGCAATAAGCTCGGTCGTAACAGCACACGTTGTTGATGGTATGTTGAAAAATCGATAATCTAGACCTAAGTTTTGAAGGCTGCTTCGGAGCCATGGAGGGGCTGCGCAATCCCTCATCCCCGCCACCTGCTGCCCGCACCGCCGCAACGGCAGGCTTTAAGGCGAGAAACACGATGTTTCATCTGCTCTTCAGTTTATTGCTGCGCGTTCGGTGAAAAGGTGATTCAATCCCTCCGTCCATGCGGATGGTGCGTGATTCGTGGTGGCAAAATCCTCCTCCACCCACCGTGCATATGGGAGGATTACCACTTTACGGCGTCGAGTTGGAAACGTAAATTTCTTCCAAAACAAAGCGGATGATAGTGAGCATTCCAATCGAAGCCATAGCCTCCATTACTCGATGTACAACAAACAGCTCCTGTTGGGTTTTAGGCTCAGAGTTATGATGATTTGGATGATTCCTTGAGCGAATTTATGGGATGAAGTATAGGTTGAAACATCTCATGGACCCTGATGCGGATGACTATGCTGAAGGAGGAGCATTCGTACATGTGAACCAGAACAAACGGGGAAGAAACAAAGGGTCACAAACATGTCGCCATACTCCAGAGGGTATATCCTAGACTCAAGACCCTAACTCCGGCCGACCCCTAGACTGTTTAATAGACCCCCTCTAACAACCTGTCAGCAATCCCCTCCATTCTTCGATCTCCACCCAAAATCCTCCTTTCTGTTTCTCTGTCTCTTCCATCTTCACCAACTATCACACACTTCGTCACCTCGCCTTTGATTCCCACCACGCATCTTCCAATTGACCCATCCACCCATTCTATTCTAATTTGCTTTGCCTCCGCATCTGCAGCACTGACGTCCGCTATCACAGATTCCTTGCTTTTCCCTTTACCACCTGATGGCTCATCCAAGGAGAATGCTTTACGTAGATGTTTGATTGTTGAGATGCGCAAATGATATCCGGTAATTTCTCTTCGCAACCTCCGCACAAATGTCGTTAGATCTTGTCTCTTTTCCTTCACAACCCCCTCAACAATTTTTGGCGCTGGTAAATACTTCGCTGCAAGACTTCCCAAAGGTATACACGGAGGGACGGTATGCCGATGTATTCTCATAGCGGCCGATTTTGGATATGGTTTGTTCAACATGATGTAATAAGGCCGAATGAATTTCCCCGCGGTACCGACATCGATGCGAAGTCCAAGAACATGTCCGCCGTCTACAGCATTGGGGTCTGGATCTTGAATACGGAACGAGGTGATCGATGCGCATGCGCGGTAAAGATTCTCGAGATTATGGGCAGTTTGCGCAGCCGAGTTTGCAATGAGAGGGTCGGCATCTGTAGGAGCTGTAGCTTGGGGAGACGTGGATGTGAATGAGGGAGTTGTTGATTTTCTCAGATTGGATAGGATTGATTTCGAGGCTTGGGATGATAGAATCGTCGCCGTTTGTAATCGGCGCTGCTCTTTTAAAGACGCGACTATTTGATGTTAGACGCGACCGACAGAACACAACACTGGATGGGGGATATTCACTTTGCTCTTTGAGAGAGCTTATTTCATTATCCAATGCGATACCAGCTGCAGCCTCTGGACTTAACTCTTCGGACAGATTCATAGACACATCACCAGAGATATTCGATGACCGAGAGCTTCTCATCATTTCGTGAGGTGTTCAAGGATTGATGCTCATGATAGTTCTGCTCCAATTTCCTGTTGTTATCCGCGCGATTGCAATTAAGTTCACCATGCCCATTGCAAGCTTTGGTCGCGTCGGGCTCACTATGTTCCGCGCTGGTGTTTCACTTCACGCGCTACGGCGTGGGGGAGGAACAAAGGAAGTAGCAGCTCTCTCGTAGCTCCAGCAGGGGGCTTGAACCTGCAGCTCTGGTGCATTGCAATGCGGATAGGAGGTTGTACAGGTCTTGGGTTAACCTCACGGCAATGATTGTTGCCCTCAGCTCCTTATCTGTCCCAGGTGTTTCCAAATGGTACTTCAGGACTTTAAACAGAACAACCACGCTCAAACTGTTGCGATCGGATCTCAAAGAACAATTCTAGAAAAAGAGGCTCTTGCATACGAACTCTCTCTAGTGGCTTTGTCCCTGTCGGCACCGCTGTAATTCTACCGAAGAAGCCACATTTCGATTCCCAGAAAGAGATTCTATTTGCTCCAGGAGCGCAAGAAGCCTGTAAAGTACAGTACGTAGCGCCCGATCTGCGATTCTCCCCCACCACTAAAAATATTAAAGCTGCAGAGAAGAGAACACTTTAGAGGCAAATAAGTCCTCTAAGGTCTTCTCTATTCCAATCACTATATATGCCTACACCATTGGGCGACACACTCCCTTCAATAACACCTCATTCTACATCGGACAATCCACGCCGCAGTCATCTACCTGTGCATCACGATCCTCAATTCCCATACGCGCAAGAGCTCGACGATTTGCCCACATCAACCGTCCAGCGCCATAGAAAACACACATCTGCACACTCTCGCTCACACAACGCAACTGAAGCAGAAGACTCGAAGCATCTCCTAGGCGATCAGGACTCGGCAGACGAAGACGAGGAGGATCTCGAATTAGATTCTATGGGTACTCGATCTCGCAAAGGAGGTAAAAGCTTAGAGCCCCTGGGCTCCTCCTCTGCAACTGGAGGTGAAGACTCTCTTCATCAGAACGGAAGCATGAACAACAATGTCGAATACCGACGCAAGAATGCCAATCTTGATTCGCCCTTGGTGACGGCGAACTTGATGGCGCGCGAGTCCTTCACTTTAGATGATCCTGTTCCAAAGACACCGATCTTGAATAATCATGGATTTTTCCAATTACCAATGTCAGATAGGAGGAATTTCGGGCTTCTGGTGTTATTATACTTTCTGCAAGGTGTTCCTATGGGTTTAGCGACGGGTTCGGTTCCTTTTCTGCTGAAGCCACATATGTCGTACAGTGCGCTCGGAGTTTTCAGCTTGGCCTCATATCCGTATTCCTTGAAGCTATTATGGAGTCCTGTTGTGGATGCGATATGGAGTCCGAAGGTGGGGAGGAGGAAGAGTTGGATAATGCCCATTCAGATGTTGTCGGGTTTTGGAATGATATGGCTTGGGTCGAATATTAAAGACATGATGACAAAGGCTGGAGAAAATGAGGGAGCTGGTATTTGGGGGTTCACTGGGTGGTGGTTCTTCCTGGTGTTTATGTGCGCCACGCAAGATATCGCTGTTGATGGTTGGGCTCTTACCTTACTAACACCTGGGAACATCTCCTATGCATCGACTGCGCAAACTGTGGGTTTGACAGCTGGGCAATTCATGTCCTTCACTATCTTCCTAGCATTCAACGCCCCGGATTTCGCTAACAAATGGTTCCGCGAAACTCCTCTCGACGAAGGAGTCATGACGCTTGGAGGCTACTTGACATTCTGGGGCTGGACATATATCATTGTGACCATCGGACTCGCCCTCTTGAAGCGCGAAGAGAAGACCAAGAACGAGGATGGGATCTGGGATGTCTACAAAGTCATGTGGGGGGTTCTGAAGCTCAAGAACATCCAAACGATCATCATCATCCACCTGATTGCGAAAATTGGCTTCCAAGCTAACGACGCCGTCACAAATCTCAAGCTGATTGACAAGGGATTCGGCCAAGAAGACATGGCACTCACAGTTCTAATCGACTTTCCGTTCGAGATCGGTCTTGGTTATTACGCTGGGAAATGGTCTACAACATACACACCCATGCGCCTCTGGTGCTGGGGCTTCGTAGGCCGTCTGATCGCCGCCGTTATTGCCCAAATCACAGTCATCATCTTCCCCGCAAACGGCGTGGATACCTGGTACCTACTGGTTGTCATTGCCGAACACATTTTCTCGACCTTCACCAGCACCGTCATGTTTGTGGCGGTGTCGGCGTTCCATGCCAGAATTGCGGATCCGGTGATTGGCGGAACTTATATGACTTTACTCGCTACGTAGGTGCCCCTTTGTTTCTATTTTGTTTGCTTGTATTAACAATCCGTAGAGTTTCCAATCTCGGCGGCACATTCCCGCGCTTCTTCGTGCTGAAACTCGTCGATGCCTTCACCGTCGCGACTTGTATCCCCCCGGCAGCCGACTACAAGCTCTCGCCGAATCTGAAGGGTCCCCTCGTCACGTCTTCCTTCTCGTGTGCAATGGCGGCGGAGAAAGATCTCTGTATTTCGGGAGGCGGCGTCTGCGATATCGAGCGCGATGGGTATTATGTTATGAATATTGTCTGTATCATTATTGGCGCGGTCACGTTCTGGGGGTATATTAAACCGGCAGCGTTGAAGTTACAGGCGTTGCCGCTGAGGGCTTGGAGAATTAGTGAGGGGAATGCGTAATTGGATGGGGGGTGATGGGGATGCGGGTGCGGGGAGGGGATGTAGCAGATGTTGCGACGGAGAGATGTAAAATAGATATATCCTGATTGTATTTACAATACTTAAATATGAAGACGGCCCATGGAGTGGAGGAAAGCGGCCTGGATGATGGAGGATATTAAGATGAGAATGAAAATGAAAATGTAGAATTATAACAATAAAGATGCGGGACCACAGACATACATACATGCATGCATGCAGAGAGAGTCTCTGCTTCTATCTCTGCCCAATACCCGAATGTGCGGCGAAAGACACGATTAGTAGACCCGGGCTTGTACTGTATTGTGCAAGCAGTACAACCTATAATACAAATCCCAAGCAGATAAAAATAAGCATCGTTCGTTTGTACAGCAAACAAACCCCACTCTCTTCGGCCGGCATGTCTTGTCCTGAAACAACACCCCCTCGCAGAAATGGTATATATGCAGAATCGGATATAGGTCGGTTGTATCTGTGAACAAACAAGCAAACAAGCAAGTAAGCAAACTTCTCTGATATATATAGTTACAGATGTTATGTTATGAGCCGTGAGCGAGGTTAGGATCTGTACTCTAGTGGGTCTGAGATGGATGTCTGTAGATTAATGCAAGGATCGCCTAAGCGTCTTCGGTGCTTGCTGTGCTATGGTATCAGATGCTATCTTATCATACGGTATTTCGTACAGAGTAGTTGGGGGATCTACAAACTGTTGTTTATTGATCGTAAATCATGAGTCAAGTTAATTAAACGGCAAGAAAGCTCGTGCGTAAGGTTACGTGAAATGATGGGGTTTAGACCTTTAAGGCCATGGGTAAACAAATGTTTGACTGGGGTTGGGGGAGCGGTTTGAGTATTGATACTGTGGGATGGAGAAGTGAAGATGGGAAGAAGGAAGGGCGGGAAAAGGTGTGTAGGATTATAGATACAGAGCGTAACTTAACAATAAGAGAAACATATACATTACACAGCATAAATTTACCCCTCCTAGAGTACCATTCAACAATGACATTGACATACGGATCCTGCATGATTCTGTTTCGGCTTGTGTTTTTTCTCGCTCATCGTCCCACATATCTGTTTGAGACGATCGATGGCGTCAGTGGGTAGTAAGTAAATAGGTGATTGTTTCTTCGTCCCAGGCAAACAGAGGGAGGGAGTCGGGTATTGGGGCGTGACATGGAAGGAAACGAGTAACGTTAAGGTTGGGTTAGGTCTCTAAGGGCTTGGATGGACGAAGGGAATAGTAAGAGGAAGTCGGGGGAATGGGATGAGTACTTAGTCAGTTAGCTAGTCAAAACCTGTAGATATATTGAATGGTTCGGTATTGTATTAGAATTCCTCGGGACCGGAAATCAATGAATGCGATGGCTGAAGGTTCGGTAGGTCTGGATTTGGGTTTGGGTGCCGGCTGGATGGTATTGGATTTGCCCTTTGGGTTTATAGAGAGATGGCAATTCATCAGTTGATCGCAAACTTACATGACTTTCTGTGTGAGCTAGGTGAGAACTATCGGGCTGGGTCAGGGACGGTTGCTGAGACGGAAGGCAAACCAGCCACCCAAGGTCACAGCAGACGATAGAAAATGGTACAGATCTGGTACGAAGTGACAGGACAGAGAAACGGCGGGCGATATGTATCTCATCGGTAACAGTACCCTTACGGAACCAAAGGGAATTGCATTGTTTGCAGACAAGAAGCGCACAGGACTCTCTGTGGATGATATGAGATGGGATGATATGCTATGATGTAGCGCATGGTGATGGACATTGCTTGCCCTGTTTACGGATGTACATCCGATGAATTGAGTTTGTTCTAGTTCTTAACGAGGCGTTGGAAGGTCGAAAGTTAGAATTGGCGGTCATGTCATAGCCCTTAGACGGCCAGTAGACCAGTAGAGCGAGCGAGACACATGCTAGGTTGTGTCCTTCCTGTTCCGTCTGATGCTCAAGCGCCACAAGGAAGGGATGCTTCTTCTCTCTCGCCTTTCAATTTACTA
The DNA here is from genome assembly GCA_002946415.1 of Rutstroemia sp. NJR-2017a BVV2. NCBI lineage: Eukaryota > Fungi > Ascomycota > Leotiomycetes > Helotiales > Rutstroemiaceae > Rutstroemia > Rutstroemia sp. NJR-2017a BVV2. The sequence continues at coordinate 53,598 of NJPS01000006.1, forward strand.
AGTAGGTGCTGGAAGTAGCGAATAACGAACAACGAACAACGGACGGTTAGGTGGTTTAACCTTAGTGCGAGCGGTACCTTGCTGTGCCTCTGCGTCTTCTCTTGCCTTGCCTTGCTTTGCTCTGCTTGCTTGCTTGCCGTAGGGTTACTATGCTTCCGTCCGCTTAACTCTTCTTTTTTGCCGCTACCCATCTCTCGCCATTTCTTCCCAAGTACATCTACCAAAAGGGCCCATACTGGCCTCCTCTTTTCTTGCCTTCTTTTGCTGGTCTTCACCGTTGCTTTACTTGCTTGCTGCTAGTTGATTGATTCATCGGCACCTCGGAAAAATTATCTTCTCTCTATTCTCGCTGTCTCAACCTTCTCGCCTCACACTCCACCCTCCATCCTCCATCCCATCTGTTTACCTTCCTGCTTCGGTACACCACAGGACAATCGAAGTGCGTGTGCGTTGTGTGGTGTCGATGGTGCGCTGTGTGTTCTGCCTATATCCGTCCGCTCACTCGCCCGTTTCTTCGCAGTGCACACCTCTCACTTGAAACACCTACTTTCTCAATTCTCCGATTTTGTCTTTTTTTTATCACTTGGCCTTCCCTTGCTGATCGATCGCTGATCCTTGCTCCTCGACTTTCCCATACCCATAACCCATACCTATATACCCCACTGCGGTGTCGTACCATACCGTAATCCCGTCCTATCCATCACCCATCACCCATCACCCATCACCCGTCACCCGTCGCTCACATCTACCGGTGTTTCCTTTTTCTCTGCAGTTGTATTCAACACAAATCTCATTATGTATGAATGTCGACAGCAAGTTCACAAGTCACCGTCGTTTTGATACTCCGTTCTGGCTTCTCAACATGTTACCAGCCTTGCGCATTAGGTCTCATGTTGACATGCAACACAATGACGCTGTACGACCGGCCGAATTTAATGATGATGAATACAACCGCGAAGTTTTACAATTGGAGGGAAAGGGACAGACGGAAACCCTCTTGGACGAAGGACTTAACAAAGAGGCGGAGAAGTTGGGAATTTCCATAATGGAACCTACCACCATCCTCGAAGATTTAATAGAAACTTCATTCTCCGACTCTGCAGCCGCCGATTCGGACCACACCCGGACAGCCTCGTCGGTCTCGCAAAATAGCAGCTCGACGGGTTTGACATCAAGGTCTTCGACAGAGAATTTGGAAAATTCTTCGACAGCACCCTTCTGCGGGAAAAGGTCGACCTCGAGGAGGAGCTTGTCTTTTCATGATTACGAGAAATACTTGGAGCAGATCGATGAACAAAATACCAAACCAGTACCTCCAGTGCCTGCGATTCCTCCTTCCGAACCAGCAGTGTCCCTCTTCTCTGTATCCACAAGGCGATCGTATGCAAGTTTTAAAAATGGGCTGAGGAAGAAGATCTTCGCAAGGAGGAGCAGGGAATGCGGAGAACAAGTGATGTAAGATATACTTATTTGGTTTTAGGAAAGCTGGCTGATTTAATTCACAGTTCTTGTATTTGCTGTCGAGAAGATTTCAAGGCTCCGACCGCTATGCGTAAACTTCCTTGCGCTCATAATTACTGCGAAACATGCCTCCATATTCTCGTCACTCAGGCCCTTACAGAAGAATCGAAAATGCCTCCACGATGTTGCAGTCAACCGATACCGGGACCTATAATCAAATCCGTATTAAACAGGGAAGAACAAAGTGCATTCATGAAGAGTGTCTTGCAGTTTAGTACGCCTTGGGAATCGCGAATTTTCTGTCCGAATACGGCTTGTGGCGAGTTTATCTACAGACGCGGCAAGATTGACCCCAAATCCCCATTTGAGGTTGTGTGCCGGAATTGTCAAACCAAGGCTTGCTCGACATGCAGGCGGGCAGCGCATCCCGTGGGACAAGATTGCCCTGCAGATTGGGAACTGGACGCTGTACTGAAAATGGCTAAGAGTGCTGGATGGCGTCGCTGCTACAAATGTAGGACATTGGTAGAACTTGCTCAAGGTTGCAGTCACATCACTTGTCGATGCAAAGCGCAGTTCTGTTATATCTGTGGCGCGGTTTGGGATCCGATGGTTGGGTGCCCAAATTATTGTAATGGTGATGAGGTCCTTGAACGTCGACGTCTCGAGGAGGAACAACGTATCGCGGAGGAAGAGAAGGTGAAGAAAGCTAGGGAGGCGGTGGAGAAGGCAGAAGCGGAGGAGAGGATAGCTGCTGAGACACGAACTCGAGAAAGCCTTACCTTGAATAAATTAAGGGCTCGCCAAATCAACGAACGAGATCGATTCTGCGCCTACGAGCGTAAGAAGAAGTGGATTATGTGGACTCGCCATGGTCAAGCCAAGATCGATGTTTTGGAAGGATATGCAGATCTCACGGCGAAGATGAAGGAACGCCATCAACGGACAGCGACACATTTGGAGGATAGACAAGTTGGTGCAGAGATGGAATTGCGGGCAACGCTTAAACAGAGTGAAAGGAGTGTTCAGATCCGTCTTAAACATATGGAAGCATATTGCAATGGACTTGGACGCCAATCGGGTCTCGCGCAACGGGTTGTCACTGAAAAGGATCTCCGGGAGTTAGGACAACAGTACAATATCCGCGATGATTTGGAACGACTCCATCAAGCTAAGATCAACGTCATGCGGGACAAGCAAGCGAAACAAATGGAAAATCTGAATACTCGACAAGAAGAAGAACTCACCAGATTGGCCGCTAAACAGAACGAAGAACTAGAAGCTTTGGACGAGGTACATTCTGCAGAGGAAGAGGCTTTCATCAGACTATTTACGGAACGAAAAGTTCGACTAGTACGGAGATGGAATATTGTCGAAGAGCTGGAACGAAATAAATTAGAAGAGATCAGAGGAGCTCGATTCGCGCCAATGCCTCCCATTTCGTGGCCGGAAACTAAGGCCTCGCAAAATGTTGGACTGGAAGCGGTTCATGAGTAAATGATTCCTCGGAAGTTTTGCGTTCTTTGGCTGCATGCATATTCATACATTTTCACATGTGTGAATCGATTTTGGCATGACTTCAACCAGCGAGAGGAATTTTTCTTGCAAGCAATTTCTCTGGACTCCAGTTGGGGATTATATGGGTGGACTTGGCGCTTTGGGAGGGGATATAAATCTCTTTTCGATCGTCTTATTTTCTTTTCAAAGATGTTAATATTAATGCATGAGTGAATATATCCTCGGTTCAGAAGGATCCTGGGTCGTATGGTTAATGAATGGGGATAAAAATGAGATCAGATGAATACGAATGAGATGGGATAAGATAAAAGGATCGATTATTTGGGAGGAATTTTGCTTTTTTGAGGTGGATGAGATATATGGATATATGGATAGGGGAGATATGAGATGAAAAAGCTCAATGGATGGACGAGCAGTTTTGAGATGGAATAGGATGAATGGATGGATGGATTGGGTTTGGGGATGGGATTGTTATGGTATTCGGGATATGGAGGGACGGGGGATGGATGGATGGAGTATATATACCCAGTTTCTTGTTCTTGTTTTGTCTCTTGATATTTTGTGGAAGTAGGTTGTAGGTAGTAGGTAGTAGGTAGTAGGTAGTAGGTAGTAGGTATGTTTTACATTATATTATATTTATATTATATTTTGTATGACATGCTATGATATTATCGGCTCTGGTGAATGAATGGGCGTGATCGTGATTGAGACGTGATATCATGAGCTGAGTTTGGTGTTTGTATTCAATACTGACTGACTAACTCAACTCTCGATGGATGCATATGTAGAGGAGTTACTTACCGTATCTGAATGCAATATACGCAACTAACCAATCTATCAATCTGTGAATCGTATATCATCCCTTCTGCTCTGCTCTACTCTCGCCTCATCTTATTTCGTCTCACCCTCCTTCACACTACCATTGTTTGCTGCTTTTGCTGTTTATGGGGGAGGGGTAGACACAGGGTAGGGAGAGAGGGAGAGAGGTATGACTCGTGCGTCTGCTTGCTTGATACTTGCTACTTGCTGCTATTGTACTGGATTCATTGGGGCTTGGAATGTCTGCTTGCATAGGTGTATGTATAGTATATTATGCACGGTGCCTTGCATGTTAGCTTGGCTGGCTGAGCTGCCGGGGTAGCTGGTTAGGGAAGATATAGCTAGTCGGGGAATTTATAGTAAGGGAGCTGGGAGATGGAGGTTGAGATGGATTCTCACTTCTACTTGGAGAGCAGGAGAGGCAGGGGGTTGGGTTTGATCTCGGGGATGGGGGATGTAATTAGTATATAAGTACTACTTGACCCATTTTTAAGAGGTTGTGTATAACTACCTCGTGATATTAACTAGCTATGATAGACGTATATTAGTAAATCTTATATATGTTTCGCTGGGTGGAAGGACATCGGAAATGCAATGCGGGGTATCCGAACGCCGACCCGCGGCAATGGGACGGGGGAGGGGTTATTACCCCGCCTTTTTCTTGGGTTGGGGCCGGGGTTTGGGGTGGTGATGGGTGTATATAGGTGGTGCTGTGGGGGTTGGTTTTTGTTTGATGATGGTTGGGTTATGTGATTGAGGCATTTTACTTAAGGAAAGAAAGAAGTAAGGAAGAAGGAGGAGAGAGGAATTGTAGATTTATTTATCGACTGAATCGTTTATTGAGAGGAGTTTTCTGGGGGAAGATAACTGCGACTGGCTGGAGAGAAGAGTTAGTTAGGAGATCGTCAAGCGCATGGAGATAGGAGTTAAGCTCAATCTACCATATAAAAAGTGTTGAACCAGGTAGTAAGTGATTTTCTAAGTCGACTCGACTCGCCTTGTATTCATCAAACAAAGAAAAGAATAGGGAAAGAAGTCTTGGTGTTGGCGCAGAGGAGTTCAACATGCCTTTTGTTGCAGAGAAGATTCATATTCCGGATACGGATCTGTGGAGTACGTTGTTTGATCGAGGTGATAGACGGTTTCCTGATGATCAAGGTGTGTAATTTGTATTTCTCTCTCATTTTCTCTATATTCATATTCACCTTCATCTTCACCAATTCCCCCCTCTCTCGCTCTCTTCCCCTACTAACATCTAACCCTCCCCAACCACAGTCCTCTACACTAACCCCGTCACCTCCCGCGCCCACACCTTCGCACAACTCCGCAGCACAACAATCGCATTCGGAACCGGGCTGCGCAAATATCTGAACTTCAGAAAGGGAGACGTGCTGCTGATCTACGCGGGCAATTGTATCGATACCCCGATCGTGACGTGGGGTGCGCAGTGGATTGGTGGGGTGGTGAGTCCGGCGAATCCGGCGTATACGGTGGAGGAGTTAGGGTTTCAGGTGCGGGATGTAAGTTTTTTGTGGTTTTTGTTTTTGTTTTTATGGGCTGTGGAAAGGGGAGGAGGGGGGTAGATGGGGGTGCGGGGAGTGTGAAAGGGGTGGGTGGGAGACTTTGGAGGGGAAATGTGGTGGGTGGTTGGGAGGGAAGTTTATATGTGAAGAACCTCAGTGGAATATGGGATCTGAAATGGGCTGGAGAATAGTACAGAGCGGGAGTTGAACTGGGTACGCTTGCTAACCAATATAAAAATTAGTCTGCAGCGAAAGTCATCGTAACACTCCCACACCTTCTTCCCAAAGTCAAAGAAGCCATCCGCAGTTTAGAAAACTCTCAAACCATCGCACAAAACAGCATCACAATCCTCCTCCAAGGCGACGAAGCCATACCTCCCGGCGAGCAAAGTTTCCGCACAATCCTCGTCCCATCATCTGACTCGCAGCACGGATGGAAGGAGACCATTAACCCGAGGAAAGACCTAGCATACCTAGTATACAGCTCTGGCACAACTGGACTCCCCAAAGGTGTTATGCTAAGCCATCACAATGTCGTTGCAAATCTGCTTATGGTTACGTCGAGAGAGGGGACAATGATGAGTTGGGAGAAGGATAGGATTCTTAGTGTTTTGCCTTTTTATCATATATATGGTTCGTGTGTCCGTTCTTTTGGAAATATGCGGAGAGTGATAGTAACAGAGACAGGTCTTCAATGCATACTGCAGGTCCCCTGCTATACAGGCGTTCCTACCATTGTTATGGAATCGTTCAATCTCCCCTCGTTTCTGTCAATTATCCAGGATCATCACATCACCTATACATACGTCGCACCCCCAATAGTATTGCATCTAGCGAAATCACCCATAGTAGACGAATATGATCTTAAGAGCTTGAGATCGATAGTTTGTGGTGCGGCGCCACTGAGCAAGGAGTTGATTTTTGGAGTGAGAGATAGGTTGGGTGTGGAGGTCAAACAGGCATATGGGTTAAGTGAGACCAGTCCGGTTACGCACATACAGGTAAGTCTTACAGTATCCTTACTTCAGCATATAGTTCCAACTAATTCCAATTCTCTTCTCACACGATCCTGCATCTTAGTAAACAAAGAAAAGCTAACCCAATCCCCAGCTCAAATACGACGTCGCCCTCGGCTCCGTCGGCCCGCCCCTGCCCAACCAAACCATCAAATTCATGAGCTCCTCTTCACCCCCAGAAGAAGTCCCCCCCGGAACAGAAGGCGAGATCTGGATCTCCGGCCCGAATGTCTTTCTCGGGTATCACAACAATTCCGCCGCTACCACTGCTTCTTTAGCCCCGAATGATGACGCAGACGGACACCCCTTTTTCAAAACAGGCGACATAGGCTACGCCGACGAAAACGGAAACATGTACGTAACCGACCGCGTCAAGGAGCTGATCAAGTACAAAGGCTATCAAGTTGCACCAGCGGAGTTGGAAGGGATACTGATTACAAGAGAAGAGGTGGTGGATGTGGCTGTGGTGGGGAAATGGGATAGGGCGAGGGAGACGGAGGTCCCGGTTGCGTTTGTGGTGGGGAAAGGGGAGCCGGGCAGGTATGGGGAGAGGGAGGGGAGGGAGATTGAGAGGTGGTTGGAGGAGAGGGTGGCGGATTATAAGAAGTTGAGGGGGGGCGTTAGGTGGGTTGGAGAGATACCGAAGAGTGCAAGTGGGAAGATTTTGAGGAGGGTGTTGAGGGAGGGGTTGAAGAGGGAGGGGGAGGAGGAGGGGGAGGAGGAGGGGGAGGAGGGGGGGGAGAAAGGGTTGAAGGCGAAGTTGTAGGGAGAGGGAGTGGAGAGGGAGTTTGGTGTTAGAAATATGATTGAGATATAGTATATGGGTTAGATATTGCAACACGTATATATCAAACGTAATGGATTGATCAGTTATTGTGCAAAATGACCCATTGAGATGCGATACTCTCATGTCAACCAGAATAGATAATTCTAGACTTGAAATTCGGAGGCAATACAGTTTTCTCATTACTGTTGATCTCGATGCTAAAAGATCCATAATCCGACTGTTTCTGGGTGTGTATAATGGCGGTTTCGTCGAGCGATTACGACCCTTGGGAAATATCACATGATCTAGTTGATCGGGCTCATTCAAGTTTTTACCCGTCACGACTACATTCTCACAAACTCAGACAAACATGCCATCAATTTCATATATCAATACAAGCATACATAACTCCATCACTTCAAGTGAAATACTGTAGCTTCCATACGACGTCCTTTGATTTTCAAGATACGATTTCGCTAATATACAGATCGCTGTCGCTCGACTTTCCTCGTCTCCGTCTATCAATAACCAATGCGCCTCCAAACTCCAACGCCCAATGCCCAATTGCCAGTCCTTTTATGTCCAGAGATGTACAGTTTTAATTCGAGTCGATCAGACAACACGAATTCAGCCCAAGCAGCAGCGCAACTTTCAGGCTCCTAGTGTTTTTCACGAGTTTTAAGAAACCCCAGAATCGCCTCCACCTAGGATTTTTCCTGTGCTTCGTCGAGCTCCTCAAGTTCAAGAGCCTCCGAGCTTTCCTCACTAATTACACTTAGTAGTCCCGGCTTCTCTGCGCGTTGCATGTTCCTTTCACACTTCCGGGCTTTCTCCGCTCGACGATACATCTAGAAATCCTTCATCAGCCAGCAATCTAGTGAAGTTAATGTCGTTCACATACCAGTCGGCGTTCATGTCGTGCGAGCGCAGCCTTCGAAAGATCAGTCTTGTGGGAACGTATTCTGACATGGCATTCGGCACGTTGAGACTTGGAGGGCATAGTCTTGATAGACGTCGATGAGTGTCGATATCGCGTACGCTCTAAGTAGAGATCGATACTGCTGTGATTGCAATCGTAATTGTCGAGTCGGTTTCAGATTATGTTTGTAAAGATGGGTGGTGTTGAATAGTCTCTAATGATATATGGCAGTTGTTATTATTATTGATAATGGTTGTTGTTTTGTCTAGAAATGTCTGCTTTTACAGAACGAAGAATATATCATCGCAGCTAGGAAGACTCGTACCTTCATTACATGATATCGAGCAAGAAAGTTCAACAGACTTGAGCATTCTTTCCTTTCGTGGGAATTGCTCAGAGGAAAGGACGTCAAAAGTTTGGCGTTCCTTCTTCATGAGGAAGCCTCGAGCGGCCATCGTAAAGGCGAGATTTGTGTGTAAAATAATGAAGATGGCACTTGCCATTTTACCGCTCTGCTACGTCTTCTTGACTTTCTCTGCAGCCTTTCCTAGAGTCTAGTTTACATATGGGGTTGGACATCCATGCTAGAACCGACATTGCTGCGCACTGGCATCCATCCACTGTGATGACAAATGGTAGGAATATTCCAGCAGAGGAAGATCACCTCACTGTTCTCTTTATCATAGCCATTGTCATTATCCCTAGCAACGCAAATAAGGTTTAATTTCCGAGAATGTCCCACAGTGCTCCGCTGCAGATTTTATTGTCAGCAACAAGAACCGCTTTTCGGCCGACCGGCGGTGCACATCGCTGACTGCGCATAAGCCAACGCGCCATTGTCGGCCGCATGGCCGCTTACCCACTGAAACCCCCTCTATACCTGATGGCAACGATATTATTAAGGAGCAGAAAAGTATATAATTCACAGGAATGTTCCCTCAGCTATTTCATATCATCAAGAAGTAATCAGTCTCTGGTTTTGGCTTATCTTGCCCTGAATATTCTACATTTTCTTGCCCTGAATACTCTACATTTTACTTGCGGTCTCCTTCATCAGCAAATAGTATCACATCAATACCACAGAACATGTCTTCCAACATTAAGATCGACGCAAGCCTGCCAGCTAATACAGTTTGGTTCAGTAAGTCTGCCTGTAGATTGCAATGCACGGACCGAATCTAAACTCCCTCATAGTTACCGGCTGCTCGTCAGGAATTGGAAAGTCTCTTGTCCTTGAGATACTGAACAATACCAATCACTCTATCATAGCCACTGCACGCAACACTTCATCTCTCGCATATATCCCTGAGTCTCAACGTGTTCTTATACTCGCCCTAGATGTCACCTCCGCATCTTCGATCTCTACGGCTCTTTCCTCGGGTCTTTCCACTTTCAAGCATATTGATATTCTTGTCAATAATGCCGGTTATGGTATTCTTGGCGACACTGAAACCATCCCCGATGATGCCGCCCGCAAGGTCTTAGAGACGAACTTCTGGGGCCCTGTCAATCTCACCAAAGAAGCCGTAAGGATTTTCAGGGAAGTCAATGGGCCAAAAGGCGGGATGATCGTGCAGGTGAGCACCATGGGAGGAGTTGTAGCTTTTGGTGGAGAGTCTTTCTATCATGCAAGGTTTGTACCTATCTATCTTCTCTATCATACCTAAGGCACATCTTATCATATAAAATCTGACAAAAAAAAGCAAATTCGCCCTCGAAGGCTTTACTGAATCTCTTTTCCACGAAATCCCTGCCAATTGGAACATCCAATTCCTAATCATTGAGCCTGGCGGAGTTAAAACTAACTTTGCGGGCCCATCACTCATCCGGTTCCCACCATCACCAGCATATTCCGATCCATCCTACCCAACACGTCAGCTTGAAAGATTTCTTGAAATGCCGGAATTGCATCAAAACATGTCTGATGCCGATAAAGTTGCGAGTATTATGCTGGAGGCAGTGGCGTTGAAGAAGCAAGGTGGATTGGGGTTGAGGTTACCGGTTGGCGTGGACGCGTGGACTTATATCAAGGGAAAGCATGAGAGAGAGGTGGAGGAGGTGGAGAAAGTGAAGGACTTGAGTTGGAAGACGGAGAATGAGGCTATATTGAAGGATATTGGATTCTTGTGAGATCTGGCGTGGAGATTGACATCTTGTTGGGGTTGTTAGGATAGTTGTATAATGAAGATTTGATATAGTTGATACGTATTCTAGGTTTCCATATAGCCCCGCGTTCGACAATCGAGAGACCTTGTGATACGAAAATGTACCATTGCATCTGTATATGATCGTCAGAGATATTCAAGCGGTGTAGTCTGTGGAAAAGCTCACCGATCGATGCTCAATCCAGACGTTCGGTGACACCTCCCAAATCCACTACTTACACGGTCAGATACTTACACGGTCAGACGACTACTCACACGATCAAACTGGAGGTTCTATAATGTCACTTTTGCCGAGCCACTGAATCTGGTTGGCCTGACCAGAAAAGAACCTAGAAAATCTGCTCAGAGAAAGCTGGCACAGAAAAGTACATGACACAAAGGAAAACCAGCTTCTAGATTTCATCAAAAAGCCCACGGAAAGTCACATCAAGCCATGCCCAATTTCGAGCATGTTCTTTCCTCACCAAAAAACTCCTAGTACTAAATGATACTGACCGGCTACCGCGATGCCTTCTGCACACGTGGTGCAAATGTACATCCAGACAAAGGCAAACTTCCTTTAAAATCCCAGCCGACAAGTATGCGCACATACAACCACATAGGCGGTGAACTGATATGATACGTTTGACGAGCAGCCTGCCACCTAGCGATTCCCCCATGCGAGCTCTCTTTCTCCTTTCCGCGTGCAATGATTTCCGCCCTAGTATGGTCAGTGTTCCATTTGACACTGACAGCAAGCAAACCGCAAACAAATGGTAACTCATTCACCAGATTTATCCATCCGTTCATTTCCATCGTCTCACGTATTGTTCTAAATCCATCTCTTCTCCTTATACCGTCTTCCCAAACCGTTCCTATTCCAAAATAAAACAATATATCCCCCCTTCCATAACCGAAAGTCCTCTCCCCCGCCCAACCCAGTTCTCCCTCCAACCTACTACAGACCAGTACGTACCCCCATCCCATCCCGCCTTCCAAACCTTCCATACCACTGCACTCTGCACGCATCCTCCCGTCCCCTCTCCCTCCTCCCTCCCACAACATGAACCCCACCTAGCCTTACAGCCTCGTCAAAAATAACCAGTCAGTCTATCCGCCCACTGCACCCCACCGTCAGTCCGAACCTGATTCGCGGATGTCCTGTCGCACCACAGCGCGGGTTTGCGCATACGAATACGCTGCCGCATATTCTTCTTCGCCGGGCTCGCATTCGTGTCCGGGATGCCGATCGCGCGAGCTGCTAGCAGACGCATCGCCGAGCAGTATCGTGCCGGAAATAGGTCCATGCTTAGTGATTCATTCATGCACCAGCGTTTCCAATCCGGCACTTGCTCGTGCGACCTCAGCTCACCAGAAAGCTCTTTCCCATCCCAACACCCCAACCCAACCCAACCCCTATCCATCCACCAACCCATTTCTTCAATCAAGGGTAATCGTAGCACTTTCGTATCTGCCGTGCCACCAGACACACGGCGATTGTTTGTGTACTTTGTGCCCGTATCCGTAACTGTATCTGTGACAGTTTTTCCGCTAGGCTAGGTTCTGTTTTTTGGCGGGCGGAGACACGTGTGAAGAAGCCCAGGGGAAATAAGTTAAGGGAACGGGGAAAGGAAGGGAAACGTGCTGGGGATGAAACAATTCGGACCGAGGGTGGCTGCCGAGAGGAGTCCGATATATTCCGAGGGGGATGGTATGGTATGGAACTTTAACTCACGCCATGCCATGATTGACACCTGCACGCACGTTGGAATGCAACACCGAGGCTCGATAGATAGTACAAATTCATGTCATTCAAACTACTCAAGTACAATACAAGAAGAGGAATTCGCAGCGCGGGCCGCCTGTTAACGAGAACAAAAAATCCCAAAGTTCCATACTAAATCTAAGCAATCGCAACCGCAATTGTAAAAAAAAAAAAAGACATCAAGTCGATGTTTTGGGAGGAAAAGAATCTCATCCGCCAGGGAGATGAAAATAGAAAATAAAATAAATCAGAAAAAGACAGAAATCAAAACACTCCAGATTTTATCTTCTACGCCCGCCCCTCGTTATAAAGAACCCCCAGCCAGTACATTCATCCATTCATCCCGTCCGCCTCCCGACGCTCTATCATAACAAAACAAGAACAAAACCAAAAACCGTTAACACCTCCATTCAATCATTCTTTCCGTGCCATATACCGCCCGAAAATCAAACCACAGAAAACAGAAGTAGACGAGACAAATACAATACAGTAAAAAAAGGAGCCAAACACCAACAGATAGCGTAGCGTGTCCATAGTAAGGGGAAGAAGAGCCAAGGAAATGTGTATAAGGGAATCTAAAGCATGGGGATGAACAGTGTTGAAAACAAAAATATGTGCTACATGAGTAAACGCTCCGTTTCCGCGCCGTTTTGTGCTGTCATGAAACATGGGTCAAATAATAGTTCCCTGCTGGGCCGAGGACTATTGCAAGTCTGGATTCTTGAGCCGAATGGTAAGGTTGATGGTGGCAGGAAAGTGTTCCCATATCGTAAGATCCAAGCCGCATCATCCGGTTCAGCAAATAAGTGACTCGTAACATCTGGATGCCCAGTCGACGCAGGGATGGAAATGGCAAACCGTGAAAGCGAATGAGGAGCAGAGCATGCGTGTCCATTACAGAAAGTGTCGGTGTGGAGGGAAAGATTCGTAACAGATAATGTCGACCTGATCGTTAACAGGTGAAAGGAAACAGATATAGCCTTGCCAGGACGTCGAATGCAATAGGAGGAGCAAAGCCCAAGGAAAAGATCGACCAATTATAGTTGAAAGTGAAGTGCATGGTGACCCTGCATGCATTTCATGCAGGTATCCCACATTCCTGCCCATATTTCCTTATTTTGCAAAGCCGGGCCAAGGTCTGAGACATTTTTTCTCGGCTGCTTAACCCATGCTGTCAGTGGCTTTCTTGGAGAGAAATCTTTTTTCCCAAACTTCGCATTTTGACCATCATCCGTGAAAGTAACATCTGAGGTTGACGCATGTGATGGAAAATATGATCGTCGCATTGACTGGGAGAGGGTTGCAGGAAGTCGAGAAAGAACATACCCATCAACCAGGATCCGTCTGTTCTCCCAACACCTCACCAAACCAAAAACGATACGACACTTCCACGAGCACGATCCAGACCAAGTTTGATGATCGGCATGGAAACTTGCGGAAACCTGGCGCGACTGCATTACAACTTGTCTGAGCAATTGCGGCAAGTCTTGAGTTTGCAGTATTTGCACTCGTAAATGAGCCAGTGTGGTCCAGAGTGACACATAGAACAGATCCATTGAATGAGTGTGGATTCAGACTTAAGGATGTTGAAAGAATGACTGCAATGCGTTGGGACAGCCATTGTGCAGGATATGAGGTGGGTGTCTGTTGGGAAAGGGAAAGTATGAAGGCGATTCGTGCCTAGATTGGACGTCAGCTTCAAGGAAGTGAGTGGGATATCAACGCAACTGAAGATGCTCACTGGTGACTTCTGAATCTCTGATAGGAAGAGTGGCAACGGAGACGAGGAGCAAGTGAGCGGATTGAAGAGTAATAAGTTGAGGCAGGGCGGAGTTGTGGAGGTAGAAGCAAAGTCCGAAATTGAAGAAAAAAAAGGTCAAATCGTCTTTAGTGGTGGTTAAAGTTGAGGCAATTCACTCCGAGAAAGATTCACTGTGCAGGATGAATCTATCCAAAACGAAGTCCCACTTTTTAAAACGAGATGAGCGATAATGTCGTCTTGTCCGATGTCTGATATACGGGAAAAGAAGAGCACAGGAGGTCTTTTCAGGTAGGGTTCGAAAAAGCAAAATGGAAAGTCTATTCGTAAAAGGCGGACAAAGCTTGTCTTCTTATACTTATACTGTCAGGACAGGAGAAGATGAGCTCTCCCAGTGTTTCTGAACAGGTATACGTATATGGATTGCTATGCAAGATGAAGAGGATACAGTTTCTGATGTGGTGAGGAGTTTTGGAAGTGTATTGTATCGACGGGCGAATGGCCAAGCCAGACAAAATCATGCCCAGGAGAGAAGGAAGATCGGCGAGTGAACCAATGAACAGGTGGGTATATATGTGTCCAATTATGATATAGAAATGGGGTAAGGTATGGTATGGATGGTAAGTTTGGTAAGTCTGGTAAGTTTGGTACGTTTGGTAACTTTGGTAACTTTGGTAAGGTATGAAGCCAGTAGTTATAATTTGGGACAGTTAATCTAATGGCCAGGGCGTAGGGGGAGTTTTGAGGCTGCTTTCCGTGGCACCCTTTCCTTTACCAGAGCTTGCGAGGGAGTTTGATATCGCCGCTTGAGGTGGTGCGTGCTTTTCTGAGGCTGATCCCTATCTCGCAAAGGCCGACGGAATGCTTGGCTCTAGATGATGTTTGCTTGCTTGCCCAGGTGGTTCTCTGCCTTGTATGATATGGGTAATTGAATAATATGGGAAAAGAGAATGGAAAAGACGGTAATCGTACCCACAAATGCGGCGGATCGGAAGAATACTTGTGCTGCGGAAGGACGAAGGGGTTATTGCATGTTCCGGTGCGAGACAAGCGACGATACTTCAGCTATCTAGCCAAGCAGGAGACGAGCAGTTAGTCGAAACAGGCAAGGGAAGGGAAGGGAAGGGAAAGGGAAAGGGAAAGGAAAAGGTAGGGCAGGCAGTAATACCGAAATAAAGCAATCAATGAGCCAATCAGGCGAGCGATCAATCAAGCAATTGGAGGACGGAGGACCAATGACGTTTGTCCCGCCAGTGACACCTCTAGACTCCACAGAGTAGAGCGAGCGAGCTGTAACGAGAAATCAACGAGTGATTTGAGATTTGATATTTCGTCTGAGAGCTCAAGCCCCTCGAATCTCTGGTCGATACTTACCTAGAAAAGAATAGACGCGATCCGTACGCAGTTCCGCATGGATCGAATTACTCTTCCAGAATTGTGCTGGAGTGGGGTGGAAAGGGAAATGGAAGGCTTCCGTTGGGCTGAGAAAGCATGGAGCATTAGCCAGGGGAAAATAGGTGTAGTCAGCTAGTCTGTAGTCTATCATAGTGGAGAAATGGGAATGGGACCGTGAATGTACCTTAGTATTTTAGTATATGGATATGGAACGTGGTTGTGGATATGCTTGTGGATATGGTCCCAGACAGACCTAGACCCAGACTCAGACCGAGATTTAGATCCCCAATCTCAGCGCGTCTTTTCTTTTTCCCCATAATGCGGTCCAACAAATCTGGTTGTGTTGTGTCTCCCCTGTGTCTTGTGTCTCCCTTGTGTCTTGTGTCCCCCCCTCTCCCCTCTCCCCCAGTGGAGTGTAGCATGTAGCATGTCAAAATTTGGGGAAAAAGAAGGTGTGCTCAGATTTGATACCAAGGTCCATGGTATAATCAAGTAAGGTTTTTTAGGTGTAGCAATTCGCGCCTTACTGAAAATAGAATCTCGGAAGGAAGCTTTGGGGCTTGACGGTTTGACGGCAAATCTACTTTGATTGGTGTGAGATTGACGATTCAAGAATTTGGATTTTTCTTCGTATCAATGTTGGCAAGGCTCGAGCAGTCTTGCAACTAGTCGAGCGTCCGATCGCCTCACAAGCACGTTACGATCAAGGGGAGAGCCATGTTAACGGACCTTTCTGGAGTCGCCGACGCCGTCGCCGATACTTCCCTCTGCCTCGATTTCTTGATTTCTTGATTGCTGGTGTCCAAGAACAAGAACACGCAGTGTATCGAACTTGGAACTGGAAAGTATGGCATGTGGGGTCCGGATCGTCCCTGGCCTCACTTGCGGAAAGTGAGCCGCCGGATTTTTCCTGTTTCTATGCTAAGGATGGGATTATTGGGTCAAGGTTACGGTAGGCAGGAAGCATTGCGAAGGTTCAGCATGGTCTAGGACAAAAATGAAAGGGCGCAATGAGTGGTTCAGTAGAGTTCTGCTACGATCCGGTCACTACGCAGCTGTGATTGCTCGAGAGTGCGTGCGAGATGGTAAGGCAGAGGACGAAAGAGCAGCCACAGACCTATACCGATAGCAAGGGTTTGGAATATCAGACCCAGAGAATGTCGAATTCTGGTTGACGATGCACTCGTTCAAAAAGGGCTGAGGTAGAGTAGGTTTGACAGATAGTCTGAATATTCCAGCCGGAATCAAGGTCACGACCTATACGTTGCACAGAGGCCAGTCGCCCGCGCCGGGTAATTGTCCAAATAACCACGATGTGGTCAGGGATCGAATAGATTAATAACGGAGAAAGCTCCTCGTGGCATATGTGAGGGTTCCCAGGATTGTTGCTAATCGAGATAACAAGGGTGCTTGAGTGGAGGGAGGGATATAATAAAATCTGCATGGCCGATGAAGGGGCGAGGGGGGACTGCAGCTGGCATTGGCTTGGAACCATAAATTAGCCGAGGACGTTGAGTTGGGTTAGCATCACCATGTCCCGCGAACAATTTGTGAAAGAGGATCATCATGTTATGCCTGCCCAGAAATGAAAACTTGATCCTTTGGATAGGGAGTCAAGCAGCTCGGGGCCAGAGACGTGAAAGCAAATTAGAATGCAGGAGTCGAATAATATTGATAATTGTGCTATGTGACACAACAGGTAAGAATCCCTTGTAGGGGGAGAGAGATGCTAGAGGAGGGTTCGTTCGCAGCGCAACCAGATTGGGTCGACGTTGACATTGACGGACACAGGCAATCAAGCCTTTTGGATATCCTTGTTAGTCGTTTTTGATTAAGTCCGGTATGCCTACTACCTAGTCGCCAGAGAAGTCCAGATGCTGCAGGAATGTGACCTTCTGCCATGAAGGACCGAGCCGTTGTCATCACGGATGACGGGATGATGATCAATGGCAGGTTTATATGGCAGGGCTGTAACGGCTTTTTTCTTGTCATCATTCCGGATGGTCGAGCCGGATTTGTCCTGACCGATGCGTAAGGATGTATACTGCATGTGCATATACCTGCCGCCTATCGAGAGAGAAAACGGTTCTGATACCACATCTACAAGGTAAGAGATGCGAAGAAATGGCAGATCATTGAATATCGGACGAAATTCTTCACCAAATCACGGGAACAATTTGGTCCCCATTATTTCGAAATTAAAGAGGCTAACAGGGTGTGGACTTGCAGTAAAAGGACCCAGCACTGAGGTGTCGGTACGAGATGTAACACCAACTAATCAAATGGATGGGCGACTTGCAGCTTGCGTGAAGATCTCTGCATTTGCGGTGGAGTGGACATGCAAATTCGGTGCTGGCCCAAATACGGGCGCAAGCAGAGAGAACATACAGACTCCAGAGGATTTTTCATGAGGTTGAGGTTGTGTACCCACAAGAGGTTGCAAAAACAGCCGCACACAATCCTATTCTTCGTTGATCGACATTCAGCCCGTAGAACGCCTTTCTATATAGAGACATGGGGCAGTCGGATAAGACAGTCTGAACTTTCTCCGCCCCAACTGCGCTTTTGGTTGGCTTGAAGAAATATCATCAGCATCGCGAGCGACCTAGCTGTCGCTGATCAACGCTTTAGACCAGGTACATGCAAATTCAATAATGATTGCCTCTTTGAGATCGCCGTTTACGATGATCTGGTATGCTAAGCATAAGAAACCTTGAAAATGTTGTGTTCCCAACCAAGTTATGCTGTCACACCATCATGGACGCACCACACCATAAGATCCATAACCATACAGAGCCCGTCCAAAGAGTTGCTCTTCATTTCCATGACCGCGGAAGCTGGATGTAAGATTTTAGGATATAACGGCCTTGGAGGGTTACTTTGAAGAACTTTGTCTCTGTTCTTGTGACAGACTGACAGTATCCGCTCATGAGAATATTGACATGACTGTACCTGTTGGGCTAGGTTAGTGCCAATGAGATATCTCTGCCTGTTTTCATGCTGGCTCGGCTTACTGTCCCCAATCCACTTTCAGACATCCATATTAACACCCAGCTCTACTCGAAACGTAAGCTCATCCAATCTATGAGTCTTACGAACTGCTCGAGCAGAGCACTCTCTAGTATATTCTACCATGTAGAGACGGAGGAAGTTACCTCTTTCATGTTACTGACTTACTAATCCCCTTATCCCATATGCGCGCTGATCCCTCCTCGATTTTCATCACATCGACTTCATTCGTTACCTGATATACAGTCGCATTTACTAGTCTCCTATTATCCTTCCCGAGAAAAAGCTCGAACTGGCGGACCTACTGTAAGATAACATGGGGAATTCAAACTGTCTAGGCAAAATTTCCCGATGCACATCACTTCTTTGGGACAAAGTTGATTTGTATCAAGATCCTTGCTGGACGCCAACCTTGCATGCACTGATATCCGCAATCAATTCGTGCTCATCTTCGACCCCTCGCACCCACGCTAGGCAGTTCGTAGTTCTCCACCACAAACAAAAGTATCATAGTATCAACTAGTATCAACT
The DNA here is from genome assembly GCA_002946415.1 of Rutstroemia sp. NJR-2017a BVV2. Lineage (NCBI taxonomy): Eukaryota > Fungi > Ascomycota > Leotiomycetes > Helotiales > Rutstroemiaceae > Rutstroemia > Rutstroemia sp. NJR-2017a BVV2. The sequence continues at coordinate 72,223 of NJPS01000006.1, forward strand.
CCAAAATTCGTCGACTCGGGTTATATCCTCCCCCCATGAACAATTTCATCCTTATTGCAGATCACCGAGCCTTTGACAACATCCTTCCGAGCATGTAATCTCACCATGTTACCGTTGCCACCACCATGTCAGCCTCCCTTCTCCAATACCTACCAAGTGCTTCTATTTGCTCGTTGCTTGGCGGAAAATCCTCGCCTCTCCGACGACGAGACACTGTGTTCCTGTTGCACGGAAGACATCACTCTGGGGGATCAACCCTCTCTATCAAAATACTCTCACCGCTACGAATGAGCAATCATAAATTTCAGGGTTATGTTTCACCCCCCTAAATGCCGAAAGCCACATGGTTTTGGTCTGGATAGCTCCGCTTGTCGCCTGTTGATCGGCCAGACTTCCGTGGCACGCAGGGTGGGAGCGCACTTTATTTGGTTCTGTCGGAAGTCCTCTCGTCTGGATTCTGGACGGTCTGGCCTTGGAGCGTACGAAGTAGTGCTAACACCGAGCCACCAAACATGCCACTTCAATTTACTGCACGAGCTATTTTGTTTCCTCCCACGTCATCATCCCGCATCCCGCATGCTTTCGCTCTTCTTGTGCCTTGTTATACAATCTGACTGGCGGCCACCTTTCCGCTTTCTGCAGCCCAAAGTATGGCTATTGATCCTTCATTAAATCGCCTGGGTTTCATGTAGCTTCATGAAGCTAATCTTGTACGATGGATGCCCACTCATGTTCACCTACGACTTACCGCTCATCGTATAACATCTACCTGTACGGCCGGATTGGGACAGCTGCAACAGCTGCAGACGTCTCCGCGAAGCTGCTTACTGGCTGTCTCCAGAGTAAGCCAGTCTCACCAACCCACCACGCGCATTAAAACAGTGTCACCGCAGTCTTCTATCGGATATGATGGGATGTTTCTAGAATGAGGGAACCGACGTGTCATACGGCATACAGCATAGGGCCAAACCTGTGCCCTTTACCTCATCTAGAAATCATGCATAATCTCCATCTCCAAAAAGCTGGCGTCTATTCGTACTCGCATTCTCGCACCCAATAGTGGAGCAGCTCGGTGGGGGTTGCAATCGGCGCCACATGCCTTACTGAGGGGATAACTATCAACCTCTAACTTCTCACAACCAGCTCCTCTTGGCTGAAAAATCTCACTCCCGAGTGTGAGTTCGTGGCATGACTCAAGTTACAAAATATATCCATCAATGCACAGACTGCACTCATTTCCCCATCGAGAGACACATGCACACAGCCAATACCGTCCGTCCCATTTTGCATTCGGCTGACCGACTAGTGATGTACGTGCAATGTATGCAATGTACTCCACGCCACTAACGGATGGACTGCAGGCTGCAGCATCCATTGGGAACGCGTAGGGAGGGAAAATAAAACGTCCCGTCCCGAGATCTTGGTTTTCGGCACATCAAGACGGGATGGAAAAAGTACCTTCTTGACTTTGCACAGCAAGCAATGTGATATTCGAGGTAGAAAAAAAGAACCATTGAAGGCCTCTCTCTCCAGCCACCACCAGCCAGCCACCAACTCCCAGCTTTCAGGAATCCTACAAATCCCACGATTGACCCATCTTCCAGCGTTCCAATGTTGCTTTCACTCACTCGCATCACGACATTATTTCGCAACCCTATACTATACTAGGCAAACCACCCAATTTCCGAGCCGTGTTTGCGCTGCCTTCGTTCTCTGGTTCAGCAAGTTCCTCTCGCCGACCAGAACGCCTCCCGAGGTAAAAAAGAAAAAGTGCAATCAATCAATCCATCCATCCCATCGCAGTCGCAGTCGCAGTCACAGTCGCATCGCATTTCTTTCGCATTGCACGTACGCTGGATGTCTGATCTGCTCTTTATATGAAGTGAAGTAAGACATCGCAAGCCATCCCATCCACATACATGTACAGTAAGCTCTGCATGAAACATCCAACCGTCCGTCCATCTCCCCGTACCGTACCGTACCGCGTGCCGATACGATTTGCGATCCGAGCCCGATGCAGCAATCACTTCTCACCGGCTTTGCTTCCCCTTCCCGCCTTCCAAGCTTTTATGGCCCGGGATTGTCCCTCTATGGCTTTGCTTGCGTGCGTGCGTGCGTGCGTGCGTGCGTGCGTCTGTCTTACTTAATATGCTGAGATCGGGGCATTAGGTAAGCTTATGCTCGCACCTCACCTGACTTCTCTCTCACCTCACTGTCGGTCGGTCGGTCGTCCCATTTCACATGCGTCATATATACATAACCCACACCATGTCGATATCACAGCGGAGAAATGCTTGGCATCTGAACCATCCGCGTAAGCAGCAGGGCAAGTCCCCTACTGTCCCAGCACCCCCATGTCGTCATCCGTCGCTCTCATATTCACCCGTGCTATTTATCCGTCCGTGACATGAACCATTAGACGCCATCATGCAAAAAGCAGCACCGCACTACCAACCTCGGCTTCCACAGCACAGAAACCCGTCTATCTATCTAGATATCTTCCCTTTCCCTCCCTTCTACTCGTATCCCCCTCCAATCTCTTTTGACTCCCAAAGGTCAGACCATCAGCGCCCAGAAAGAGAAAAGTTAAAAGCAAGAATGCAACCCTATGAAACGCACTATCACAATCAAGCCACACGGCCGGCGCCTCCCTCTCTTCAGCGTCAAAAAAAAAAAAAAAATTATAATAATAATTTATATACGAATATGATGTGACAATAACCGTAACCGCAACAGGAGCAAAAATTGATATATCGTATTCTTCATCTATCTATTCCCATCTCATACTGTAAAGTGAGATCGAGACTCGGACAATCTTCCGGGTCCGTTGATCGTGAATTCCAGTAAGTTATGAGCGTTGGATCCTTAGAAGATGCGAGAGTGATTCAAAAATGTATGCATGGATGTATGTATCGATGTACGCTGTATGTATCTAAGTATCTATCTATCATTCTATGGTACGCTAAACAATCAATGCGGTGTGAATACCCCATGTTACCAGAAAGACAAAAACGCTGGTCATTGTGTGCGGCGCATATGCATTGTGAATGCGGTGCTCCCCACCATTTCAAATGACTTCTTCCAGTAACCCGTTCGCTGGAGACGCCGTCATTCAATCACTCATCCCCATTGCTATCCACACCTGCTGCGCCTTCCACATTTTCCTTCATTTCTTCGCTGGCGTTATGTGTTGCCTGTACAGCACCATCCCCATTCGCATTCTCGGTGGATTCTTCCATCACACCACCTTCTGCAGAACCGGTGTTTTCTTCTTTGGCGGCGTCCACACCACCAGTCGGTGATGTTTCTTGCGGTTCGCCACTGCTTCTTCCCCTATTCTCATCAAGGACCTCCGCGATAGTTGTTTCCCCCTCTGTCTGTTCCAAGTCTTCCTTCTTATGAAAGGTGTGCGATTCGGATAGGTTGACTGCTAGGAAGGATTTCGGCAGTTTGACTCTATGGTTTTCATTAGCTTGACTGAATAATAGCTGTTGTGTGACAGGGAATGGGTATGAATTAGAGAAAACGCACTGATGGAACTTAGCTCTCAAGGTATCGATTACAGATTTCCAGTCCGCATGAGCAGTTAAACTTCTTCTTGGCGCACAACTAATGCAATGTTTACTATCCAGCTGGACGTCGAGAGGATCATACGTATGTGCTCCTGGACTGATTGTAATGCGAATACTATATGCATATTTGGCTACATCTTGTGCATCTTGGGGGGTCTTATTCTCAGATTCGTAGAGTTCAAAGCAAATCTGAGAAAGGTAGTCGAGTTCTGGTATGGCGCTGCGTTTGATTTTCGTTTCGATTCCTCCTTCCAAGATGCAGTTCAGAAGAGTATAAATGTGGGATTCTTTGGTGAAGTAAATAAAAGCTTTGGCGTCATCGGAGGCTTGCATCTCTTCAAGGTCTTGTACGATTTCCTGAGAGTGTTAGTAAAATACATAGCTCACATCGCTTGGTTGCTTATAACTGACCTTTAACAATGGAAGAGAGGTTAAAAGACCAATCTCAAGTTTCTCGGTGTCTGCAATGCCATATTCTTGTGGACAGATGAAATCAAATAACACTTTGGCCAGCTTGTATAGTTCTCGTAACCTTTCAAGTCTGACATCTGTCTTCGCTTTCGTTTGGCTGCTCCCTGTGAAGAGCCGGAAATACTAAATTTGATCAGCGAAATTCTACTGAATCATCTATTTAATCTTACCTGTTCTGGTACCTCGTCTGCATTTTTTCCGTTGAGCACCGATTTCCGTCTGAACATGCGTCGATGAAGAGTTCTATTCAGCTCGGCCTTTTCCGAAGGTACGGCATCGTCTTTGCCATTGTCTGACTCCTTGGGCCGTTCAGATTCCTTGGATCGGTCCCTCTCCTCCTTCCTAGGCTCCTTGCTGTCAGTAGCAATTTCTTGTTCTTCCTCTTCCAGCAAACTTTTACTGGGGGTGAAAACCCATTCGAGGAATTGCCGATTGTGCAGAGCATCAAACTTCATCGTATCATACAACTCGGAAATTTTGCTAGGATCAACCTTCTCCGCATCTGAGAACTCGTTGAAGAGTTTCTCCCATCGTTCTCGGAAGAGCTCTGCGTCTTCTCCACAGCACCAACGAGCTTGTATGCTACTTGTTGCAGTTGCTTGGGACATTGCCGATCCCATTGCTGAGCCTGAGCCCTTTTCCTGGTCTCCGGGATTAGCAATAGCATTTAGCGAGGACGATGCACCTCCATAGAGCTTGTTGTAGTTCTGACGCATGACTCTTCTGTGGAATTGCATCAAGTGAACGACTTGCTTCTGAACAATAGATGGTTCGGGCATATTTGCTGGCCAAGCAAATTCGGGCGGTGCTTCGTTTCCCTGTCGCAATAATGTCTTGAGCTTCTTCTTGACCTTGTCCATCTCATCCTTCGCAGCATTGGAGTCATCGAGCAAATCTTTGCGTACGGTGATGAAATCAGTTGGTAGATCCTTTTGCTCGGTAAAAGCGGACGCCCAAATCTGGGCGCTCGTAGTGACGCGCCGCTCAGAGCTGCTGAAGACATGGACCTCATCAAGAATATCCTTATTCATCAGCTGAAGATCGTTTCGCATACTCTCGCCCAATTCCTGTGCTTGATACCGAGCAGAATGAGTTGGTTCACCGCCCCATTTGACGATGAGCTGAAGCTTGTCCAGTACGAGGCTTTCTTCCGCTGCTGTGATGCGAGATAGGGTCACACCGGACAAAGAATCACTGCGGGTCGGCGAGCTCAAGAACTTCTCGGCATTCTCAGCTGTGAGGCCTTCTGTTCCTTTATCTTCGTCCGGTTTTGTAGTATCTTTGCTTACAGCGGGAAGGTCTTCCGGAGCCGGTGGCGTGATCTCTGAATGTAAAGATTCTTCAGGCTTCCTCTTTCGGAACATTGGCTTGATTTGTACTTTTGTTCCCGCCCATCCTCCTTTCTTAACCAAGACATTCCGAAGTGACCTAAGCTTCTCTTGATCCTCGGCGCCCTCATGCACAGCAGCATCAACTGCGACCATGACGCTATGTAGCGCAGCTTCACCTATGAGGAGCACTTCCTCTTGATGACCTTTCAGGAGATCGATGAATGGTTTAGTATGGAAAGTATACTTATACTTTTGCTTCGGCGTGCGATCAGCATGTCGAACTACTGATACCATGCCCTTCAACTTCCAACTGTGTTTAGGAGCTGGCGGTGGCATCATTTCTTGTTCTTGTCCTGGTGTTGGTGGTACAGTCGATGTAAGGGATGGTGCCTCACTTGCAGAAGGAATAATCGGTGGGGGCAGTAACTCTGAGTTAGGGATAGACGACGTGTCCTTTTCTGCAGCAAGCGGTGGTGACGTTCTAGGTGTAGTTGCAAGTGAGGCGCCAGCTTGAGGTGAAGCGGTAGCAGATGGGCGGTGTCCATGAAGCATATTTGTCATGCTGGGCGATTTGCCGAGAATGTTCTGTAGAGTTGAACGATGGTTGTCTTTCAACATGGAATCTTTTCGGACTGTTGTAGGACTGATAGCTCCGTCGCCAGTTGGTGAAGTAACACCACTGGCAGGTTGGGAGATTCCTTGTTTCTTTTGTTTCTCGCGTATAAACATGTCCTTCAGTATGCGAGCACATTGTTCGTAGTACTCTTCGTTATCCTTGACGAAACTCCACCCATTAACATCAATAACATAGCTCTGCCCCTGAGCACGCAAAAGGTCAAAACCACAAACACGCTGACCAAAGCTATTAGCAATACGAGTCGCCATTTCAGATTCCTCTTTGGTAAGGCTTGTAATATATCGGATTTCTTTGCCATGAGTATTGCGCCTTACAAGGCCGTCAACAACTGGTGACTTGCGAGTTTCGGCATGACAGAAGTTTGGTCCCACTGTATAGGCTTTGACATCTTCTGCATTATCAACGCGCATGAATTTCTCATAGAGATAACTGCTGTCCGGCTCTAAAATTGCTCGGGGAATTGTGACATCTTCTTGGAATTCGGAGCTCTTGTTGCCGATTTTGCGGAAGAGCTTACGAGCGCCGCCACCTTGGCTCTTTGGGTAGTAGATGCAGATATTGTGATCCTCACCACTAACAGGCTTTTCGACGAATGGTTTGGCAAGGATAACACCATCGACGCTCAAGATATCGCCATCATCGATGAGTTCGACCCTTTTAGGGGCAACCATCTGGCCACCTGTGCCGTCTTCTGGACCCTCCAGTACAACACCAGTGGTTTCCTTAAGATGCTTAGCAAGCTCTGGCGTCAAGACAGCTGGACCACCATCCCGGTTCACCTCTAGTCGCTTCGGTGTCGGTACGTCGATCTTGTCTAGTATTCGTAAACATATCCTACGATCCCATAGTATCTTTTGCATCGGAACATCATTGACGCAGAACGGTTTTCGTGCCTGCACGTACGCGATCGCCTTATCCAATGGAAATCCATCCGAATAAAAGGATATCAAAAAGTCACAAATCGGCCAGTTTTCGACTTCCTCGTCGAGAATTACTTTATCCCCAAACACGACGACTTCGAACTCACCCTTTGCAATTAAGCGGTTCAGGATGTTCCGACTTGGTTTGCTTCGAGCTTTAATGTCAAGCGCACATACTCCGATAACACCCCAAGGAGCCGGTTTATTATCGTCGTCTTTCTTGATGTGTACACCCCTTTCGCTACTTGGACTGTGGCTACTCGCTCCTGTACTACCACTGAACCGTCTCTTTGCTCGACTTCTAGATCTCTGCGGGGGTTGAGGTCGTGGCTGGGCTTCCCCTCTTGCAGCAGCATTCCTTTTTGCAATTTCTGCAGCATGAGTCGGCGTTTCTCTTGCTGTCAATTGATGTGCAGCTAATCCACTTTGGCCACCAGATGAAGTGGTCACAGATATGGGTGATGTTTCCGCCTGAGAGATCCCCGATCCTTTATTTGTTCCCATCGCACTAGAAGCTCTTGCACCATGCGCTCCATTTTCTGATCCGTTCACAGAAGGTGCAGTACTTGGTGCACCGCCTGCTCGAACAGACGCCAAAGAATACATGGAAGAGACCGACATACGTTTCCCATCAATATCCGAGATAGAGGCTCGAGGGCGTAACGCAGGATCTGGAACTGGCTTTAATTCTTCCGCCATTGTTGGTGGATTTATTTTCGGAGGATCACTGTCGTCAATGGCAGAGTCTTCTTTGCTCATGCTTGCTTTCCCCTGTTTAAGAATATCCAAAGCGTTCTGAGTGAGTTGACTATATGATGAAGATGTGCGAGATTTCATCGGAGACTTCACGCCAGGTGATGGCAATGGCATAGAGATATTCGCTCTTTCGGAATTGGAGTCGGTTTGTACTAGCGGCTCCGCATGTTTTGCTTTCCTGTTCAGCAGTGAGTGGATGCCAGTTACCGAAGATAGACTATGTGAAGCCGTTCGTGCTTTCAATCTCAAACTCGATGGCTTTCTAGTTGCGGTACCAGTAGCTGCGGTGTCTTGTTCCTCTACTTTAGGATCTTGGTCTGGGATACGAGAGGATAAGTCCACCTCCACCGCCTCTGTACTAGGATCGTTTGTTTCTTTAGAGGCACTCTCACCTTGTGCCATTTTGATTATCTTATCTTAGTAGTTGGCAGAGCCCAAGAGCGATTAGTGCCGAAGTTCACCAGCGAGCAACCGAATCCCTCGTTCCTTCTCTGTCCCAAATATTGTGTTGGAATGAAATGTGGACTAGCAGTAATCGGAAAAATGATAAGCTCCAAAACAAAGAGAAACAGTCAACAACAGTACGAAGTAGTTTGTGAAAGTTTTGACCCAAAATTGTGGATCTTGTTGGTTGATGGACTTGCTGGCAAACCAAAAAAATACCCCAAAAATGAGAATGGAGAAATGAATCTCGAGTAATGTAAGTTTCACAGCCTTGCTGCACATTCTTGCAGCCGATGACGTTTTTTCAAGCGAAGGGGAAAGACATGGAGAGTGTTCGTGACATCTAACAATGAGAGACATTTACTGTACGTTGACTGATTCCCTTTTTCAAAAATGAGAGATGACAGACAGAGGGAATAACTGTATGAACAGAATATTTGTATAGATTGACACAACATCAGAGAACGCCATGGGGGCACAACGCTTTTCAATAATTTTGGTAACCCCAACCTGCCCAGCCAGCTTTCCCCCGCATCCCGCGCTGCAGCCACATGCCAGCCTCGCCTCACCTAGCCTCGCCCAGCCTCGCCTGAGCGCCTTGTCTCGCCGCCTTATCGGATGCGCAAGGATTAATTTCATGTGGAGGAAAAAAAAGTTTCGATAGGAAGCCAAAAGCATAGATTTCTTATCATCACCAGAATTGTAACAACGACAATTGATTGTATCAATAATCCTGCAGCAAACTACCGGACGCTCTGGATTAATATGCCTTCATCTGTGGTTGCCAATGGTCATGAAGGTCCTATCGTTAAGAGGCAAAAGCTAAATGCTTTGGATGCGCCAAAAAAGAGTGCCACAGAATCGCGCATCTTCACCCCGTTTCGCGTTTGTCCCCCAGTTTACCCCATTATGTGAATATTGCTGATTGTACAAAGACAATTGGTTTGGTGTCTTCGACTTCTGTTCCTTTTACCTCGATACCCCTCGGGAAAACCACATTCCAAATTACAACATCTGTCGGACGATGTCTGCAAACATATGACCTCAAAAGAGGACTTAACCTAGTTTTTCTCACCAGACCTCAAACGCCTGCAGATATTACAGCGACAATCGCATGGAAGGACAGAGTTTTTGCGGCATGGGGAGGAGAGGAAGAGAATGGCCAGCAGGGACTTTGCGTCTTCAAGAGGGGGAAACGAATCGAGGAAATCCCAATACCTGCGGATCTAAACGAGCCGATACGCCAACTTCTAGTCTTCGGGACTTGGATAGTAGGATGTTGTTCAACGAGGATTGAGGTCTGGAAAACTGCGACGTATGAACATTATACTACTCTTCACACTGTAGCTGCACAAAAGGGTGGAAATGAACTCACTGGAGGAATATGCAACATGCCGACATATTTAAACAAAATTTTCGCAGGAAGAAGGGACGGCGGAGTGGAGATTTGGAATGTTAGCTCTGGGAAATTGATCTATACTCTTCTCCCACCGGGTCCAGATTGCGGTGCTGTTACAGCTCTGCAGCCGACCCCCGCCCTATCGCTGCTTGCCATCGCATATTCCAAGGGACCGCTGACCATTCACAACGTGCGCACGGATAAGGCCATCATACAATTGAGTGGTGGAGTATCTGGGTCTACTATTAAGTCTATCTCTTTTCGAACTGATGACTTAGGTGCAGGGGAAGATGGCAAGAAACCTGGAGTGATGGCAACAGCAGGACCTGAAAATGGCGATGTTACTTTCTGGGATCTTAACGGTGGCGGAAGGATCATGGGAGTACTCAGAGGCGCTCACAACCCTCCTTCTGATTCTGGTGCGACTGTTGGTGGAGGTGTGAGTAAGGTCGAATTTTTGCCTGGGCAACCCGTCATTGTGACCAGCGGATTGGACAATTCTTTGAAATCTTGGATCTTCGACGAAACACCCTATTCTCCAATACCACGTATTTTACATTCCCGAAGCGGCCACGCTGCGCCAGTTACCCACCTGCAATTCTTGCCTACTGATTCGGACGGTGCGGATGCCGGAGGAAAGTGGTTACTCAGCGCTGGAAAGGATCGCAGTTTATGGGGCTGGAGTCTGAGAAGAGATGGTCAAAGTACGGAATTGAGCCAAGGCAACATTCGTAAGAAGGCGAAGAAGATGGGTATACTCGCGCATTCAAGTCTGGCAAACGAGCCTAGCACAACACTGGAAGATCTCAAAGCACCGGAAATTGTTTGTTTGGCTTCATCTTTGAATCGCGACGGTGGGATGGGAGCGCATCCCGGAACTGGTGCGATATGGCAAAAGGGCAACGCCCAGAAGAAAGCTACAGATGCTACAGCAAGTGGGGTCACAGGATGGGAAAGCGTTGTAACTGGTCATCGCAATGATAAGTATGCTCGCACGTGGTTCTGGGGACGAAAGAAAGCAGGGCGCTGGGCGTTTGAGACTGGAGATGGTGGAAATGTTCGAAGTGTGGCGATAAGCCCATGTGGAACTTTTGCAGTAGTAGGTTCGGAACTCGGTGGCATTGATATGTTCAATCTACAATCTGGACAGCATCGACAACGCTACCCCTCAAAACTTACTCCTGCGCAAGCGAGGAAACTCAAGATCAAACAACTGCAGGCTGCTGAGAGTGGCGTGGAAATATCTTCCTTGTCTGAGAACAGGTACCAGCCTGGACTCGGCAGACACAAAAAGGCTGTCACTGGCGTGGTGGTCGATTCCCTAAATCGAAATATCATAAGTTGCTCTCTGGATGGCAAAATCAAATTCTGGGAATTTGGAACCGGTAATCTGGTAGACGAGATTGATTGGTTTCCCATGGCATCAATCACAGGAATGCGATATCATGCACCGAACGATCTCATAGCCGTATCCTGCGACGATTTGTCGATTCGAATTGTGGATATCGAAACCAAGAAAACTATCAGAGAATTATGGGGATGTCAAGGTGGAATCAACGACATGTGCTTTTCTAACGACGGACGATGGGTCATCGCCGCGTCGAAAGACTCAGTGATCCGAGTCTGGGATCTCCCAACCGGCCATCTAATCGATGCCATGCGCATGGAAAGCCAATGCACAGCTCTAGCATTCTCCGGAACGGGCGAATTCCTCGCCACGACTTGCGAAGGCCAAGTCGGTGTTAATATCTGGAACAACAAGACCCTCTTCACCCACGTTCCGACTCGCCACATTTCCGAGAAAGAAATTGCTTCCATCACCGCTCCCACTGTATCCGGCGAAGGCGGCCACACCATCCTCGACGGCGCATTCGAAGACGCCGAGCAAGAAGACGAAGGTGCCGCTCCCACCATATCCATCGACCAACTTAGCAAAGACATGATGACGCTCAGCGTAGTCCCCAAAAGCAGATGGCAAACCCTCCTGCATCTCGACCTCATCCGCTCCCGCAACAAACCAACCGAAGCTCCCAAACTCCCCGAAAAAGCCCCCTTCTTCCTCCCCTCCATCGATTCTTCCATGCCCAATCCCGCTGCGCCAGAAGAGGCCACATCCGATAACGCAGCGGAGCGATCCCGCATTATGAAACTTGATCGCGTCGCAGCGGAAGGTGCTTTCACCACAACCCTCCGTTCTGGCAGCGCCTCAGGAGATTGTAAGTCCCCCCCCTTCTCTTCCCATTCCCTCCCCCCTTTACATCCACCCAACTAACTCTTCCCCCCTTTTAGACCTCCCCTTCATCTCCCACCTCAAAACCCTCTCCCCCTCGACCGCGGACCTCGAGATCCGCTCGCTCTCCCCGCGCGAGCTTCCGCACTTCGTGCACGCGCTCACCGCGCGGCTGGCGCAGAAACAGGACTACGAACTGGTGCAGGCGTGGATGGCTGTCTTTTTGAAGATTCATAATGAGGAGGTGGTGGGGAGTGAGGAGTTGAGGGGGGCGCTGAAGGGGTGGAGGGAGCAGCAGGAGAGGGAGGGCGCGCGCCTGGGGGAGTTGGTGGGGTGGTGTGCGGGGGTGGTAGGCTTTTTGAGGAGTCCGAGGTCGTAAGCGGATGGGGTTTTGTGTGTAGATATTAGAATGAGAGGGGGTTTGTGGGTAGCGAGATGGATGGGTGGAGCAGAGGGGAGGGGAGAATGTATGATTTCAGTTGGAGTGGGAAAATATCCTTCATGCAATATTTTCCGGTCATGATTTTTGTTAGAAGATCGAGTGTCAGTCAGACGTGTGACGGATTCATTTAGTGGTAGGATAGGATGTCGTGGTACCTATCTGCCTATTCAGCACTTCCCATCATCAATAAATGCTCAGATAATCAAAACAGAATAGTTGAACTCTTCAACAACAGTCCTTTCTTCCTTCTCCCTCCTCTCTCTCCGTTATCCCATCACCCTACTCACCATCCCCTTTCTCCTCTCCCCTCCCCTCTCCCCTCGGCTCCACCCCCCCTAAACAAGCACAGCTCATACTATTTTTAGGAATGAACGGACCCCGGCCGCCGATTTCGTGGCCCTCGGGTTAGGAACGGGACTGCGACTGGATATTTGTGGTTTATTTACCTGGCTTGGTGTTGATGGCGTGGTTGATATTGAGAGGGCCGGGTCGAGGGGGTCGAGGTACGTAGGTACGTAGGCAGGTGAGGGAGATGGAGTAGCTGAGGTAGGGAGGTGGGAAAAGAGGGAAAAGAGGGAGGTGGGAAAAGAGGGAAAAGAGGGAGGCGGGAAGGTGAGAGCGTGTGGTATGAATAGATATGAGCGAAGTTTTGCGAAGGTGAGAAGAGCCGGCGGTATACTCGTAGAAACAATTGATTTTGAATTCCAGTGCCACGTTGGCTAAATTGTTGGTAGATGTACACGATAAACACGTCCGTAGGCGGGTCGCATCGCAACCCGACCAGACCTGCACCATGACCTCCTCGATTGGAGACTAATTAGATCAAAATCGTATATAGGCCACGGAAGGCCAGACCTCGGGCCTACCCTAGAAGAGGCATTTCCGTAGTTAGTATTCATTGATGGTCCTAATGAAGTGACGATTTAACGATTGGGTCGTAAACATGGGCTCGACGTCGACCTGGTTTATTGTAAGATTCTAAATCGAGGTATGCGGTGGTGGGAAACCTGCTCGCCACTATTGATCTCGAGGGCGATGTTCTGTTATTCTCCTTACGATGGTGAGGTCTGAGTTTGGATAGAGGTGGCAAGGAAGAGTAACATTAGTGGATCGTGGGAGTGCTTCTCTGTAGGAGAAGCATATATAAAGATCCGAGGAAATAGCCTCGATACTCTCCATATCATCCAACATTCAATTTTATCTTCACCACAACAGCAGTACAAGAGAACGACAGGCATCAACACTCGCCAGCGCCTCACAATCTAAACTTCCCGAATTTTCGCTACAAACCCAACACTCAGGCACCATGCCCGCAGAAAACAGCAACAACTCCGATAAGAATGCCGCAGCAAGTACCTCTAGGAAGCACTCAAAGAAAAGCTCGAGCCCCCTGCCCTCAGAAGGCAGTAAGAAGAAAGTCCAAGAACTTGAAAAGACTGATGAAGTTGTATCTTATAAGAATAACTGCAAGAAAGCGAGAGAATTGCGTCAGAATCCAGCCGTCAAAGAATATTTAAAAACAATGAAGCATAAGGAGGATGCGGAGAAGGCGAGCGCTAACGTCAAACAATGGCTAAGAGCTAAAGCCGAAGAAGAGAATGGCGCAATTCCGATCCCTCTACGATTCAGAAGAACAGACACTGTTGATTCTTCGGTTTCCGAAGCAAGTGTGGGGGCTAACGACATTTTGCATCATCAGGCTGGTGAAACTTCAAGTGGAGAAGAATGGTTTGGTCCGATGAGTGGAAACCACCTAGAGCATTATTCGCGGAGAAAAGATGAAAAGCGGGCAGAAAGAAGAGCCGCAAGAGAGGCGAACAGCGGATTGTTGACCCAGAACATCGAAAATAAAAGGAGGCCAACCGGCAAACAAAACGAGGAGACTGGCAAAGAATCCGACAAGAATCGTCCTCGCACCAAAACGAGCACTGGTAGTCGTCGCACGGGTAGTCCTTCCCGTAACGCATAATAAGGACAGCGAGAGGCAAGGCGAGCTATGCAATACATTCGTTAGAAAGATAAATTCAATAGGAGTTTAGGCGTTTTGCTTTCTTTTCACTGAATAAAATTTCATCGCATATGCAGTGAGAAGTGACCCCACATAAACTTGACCTTGTCATGCAGAATATCACTTGTCTTCTCGAAGTCACAAAGGGATGCGGTCGGTAACCGGCAAGCCCAGCAAAAGCTGAATTTGAGGATGCCTGGAGCTAGCTCAACGACCATCGTTCGCCTGTGCTTCATCCTTCTTTTATGGCCAGATGTTGACTGATCTTGAGATATCATAGGCAAGGTCGATGAGTAAGGATCAAACTATGATGATGAGTAACCGCGATGAATAACAGAACAATCTGCATGGAGGGTGGAGATGTAACTCTAGGTTAACACTTCGTTTAGCGAGACCTACATAGAAGACGGTTGGCTTTGACTGTGACTGACTGGAAGACATTGACCCCTTAACTTCTTTTTGTACTGTATCTCGTAGCTACACGCAGACACCGAACCATCACATTGAAATTGTGAATACGAAGAGTGATTAAAATCACGTGACAAAACAAGCCAAGGTGTGCCACGCAACCCCGCTCTCATGGTAAGGGGCAGTGCCTAACGGGAAGTATCAGAGTCTTAGTTTCATAACATCTGGACTCTGAGCCCAGCTTGGCTAATTGGCAAGTTTTCTATTCGGCCTGGGCAATGACTTTGAGTAATCGAACTGGACTTGGCTTCAGCTCCGAGGCAGTGCTAAATTGAAGCTCAAGGATGGACGGCCAGGTGTACGCATGCACCGATCGCGAAGAGCGAATTTGACATCTTGGACGCCAAATCTCAAGCCCGAGAATATGCAACCAAAAGTTAGCATTGACGACAGCAGTCTGGTGATACATCTTTGTGTAACGGCTTCCGCCCAAGTTCCGCTTTCACTGAACTACAGTGTTGATCGCCAGCGGCATTCAAAGACAAGAACCGGGCCCATTTCACCATCGACTAGGATATACGTTGTGGCGAAAGACATGGTTGAGCGCTACTCGGATACTCGTATGTACAAAGTAAGTTTCCATGTCAACCAGGCGGCCTTCAAAGTGTTGCCGATTTCCATTGAGACTTTCCGCTACCGCACAATTGTGCGAATTATGCAAGATATGCAAGATATGTGAGAGATAGAGGATCCGGATCCGAAAGCCAGTAGAGTACGAGGGATGTACGAATAACCTCAGCCACCTCCATTGGCGCGTCCTTGGAGAAATGTGGAAGCATGGGAGCTGGGAGCGTTAGTGCGTAAGTCAGTCGGGTTGTCGGAACATCACAAGTTCCGAGCCTTTCCGCCCCCAGACCCAGGGCAGTCAGTAGACCTGCTGCCAGGGGCAGACGAACCTGTTTTGTTTGAATTTCTGATGCTCAAAAAGAACATTGCCATGAGATAAGCACAATTTTAACGTCCCCTGAAGATCTGCGCGATTTTGTTCATGAGCTCACGCTTCGTGTGATACCCCAGGTTTGGTTCCATCTGCGGATTCTGCGCCCGGGTCTGGCTGTGCTATGCCATCACAAGAATATGGATTTGAATATTTTCTAGAATGATGCGCAGAATAATGTGCAAAACCCAAGGTTCGTGATGGATAATGAGAGGGACATGCTTGCCGAGAGGCGGGGCTGCTCAAGCATATTAAAGTGCAAGTCGTCATGGTCTTACCCGGTAGATAGGATTACACGCTCATCAGCCTTTCGTTCAGACCAGAGATACTCGTCTGAAGTAGATGGACAGAGATATCAGTGGATTGATTGTCAACGTGGGCAGCAAAGTCGATAGGTAGGGGAAGGATTCGACGAGCATCTCTGCCCTAGTTTCCCTTGGGTTTTCGGCTTTAACCTCGGACATGGCCTGTTTGGCGGATTTCATGTGTGGGTGGGTAGGACGGGATGCGGAAAGCGAACAAATCCGATTAATATCCGCGGACTATCCAGAAAGGCGATGAACGGCGATGAGAGGCTATACCGAATGTTAACAACGACTTCTGTGATAGGATGGATGGATGGAAAGTCATACCATTGTGCATGAAGCTGAATTGACACCTGCTGCGTACGGTACATAGAGTACATAGACAGATATGTAATGGTGAAAATCGGCACACTGGCACGTCACTCAAGTAGACTATATGTTCTCCATATTCCCAATCTGCGTTTGTCGCCTTGCTGGAAAGAGAAATGCCGATGTGCTTTCAAGTTGTTGATGACCGAAAGATTATGCAAATCATGTAATCTGTGATGGAACGATCCAGATCACAAACGCCAGGCTAAAAAAAATTCAAAGTAAAAACAATGAACTTTGATGATGAAATGGGGCATGCTCCTATATCGAGGAATGCCAGATGTCTAACACGCGCGCCGGCAATTGCTGGTCAGGTACCAGTCGCCGTAACGGTAAGTTCATGAGCGGCGTGGTGCTGGTGGTGATGATGGTGATGATGGACATGGACATGGAATGGACCATGACAGGAAATTCAGTCATTGATTCTGCCGTTGAGCGTTCAGTCGGATGTATTGAGCGGAGCGGCACGGCAAACTTCCGCTTCTCGTCCTCGCAATTGCGGACTTCAGAGGATTTTCCATTGAAATTTTAACCCCAACTGCTAGAAACATTATCCACCGTCCAGCGCAGCACTTGACACAATTTGTAACAACTAGGTTAAGTGAGTTATTCGGTGTCGGCTCTAACTCAGCCCTGTGAGGGGAAATGAGTAAGTAACCTTCGTACTTGTGCATGGTAGGACAGGTAATACTTGCCCTCTTGTGACTGCATAAGGAGGGAGAGGGAGGACCAAACAAACGAGGCCGCTCGAGCTTCACGTTATCATGGATACCCCCAATCAACAACTACTTTATTGGGTAAACGGTAAGTGAAAAGTAAGATGCCTTTGGAATCTTCGATGGATCTGGCCAGATAAAAGTGTCTTGCTTACGAGAGCAAACCTTGGGATATGGATACATATGGATACAAACCAGGAAATGGACAAATCCGTAAACACAACAAGTGGGATAGCATACGGTCTATGCAGCACAAACTTTCCTTGGGAGTCACAAGCCCAGGAAAGGCTTTCTTGGAGGGGGAGGGTAGGGGGAGGGGAGAGTAGTGTCCAAGCACGACAAGGTACCTTTCTACTCCACGTTGACCGCGCATGTTCCTGTACATGATGCTATGCGCGCAGACATCAGATATACACATGAGATACACATACTGTGTACAGACTAGGTAGCTCTTCCTACATCACATACTTGTCCACATACGAAGCACCAGTAAGTCAAATACAATTGTAAACAAGGCCGCTACCAGAATTGGGCAATATTGGCATGGTTGGCAGAGACAGGACGGACCGGAATAAGCATAAGGTTGCAAGACTTACGGCTGCGACTAATGGAAACCCGAAAGGAGTCCACAGACAGAGAAACGGACAAAACGACCCACCCTATCTTCCATCTTCCTTAACTCTAACTCTACTGAGAAATAAGAACTACTACTGCATGCGTCATGATATCCACAATAGGTGCCAAAAGATTTGACCTTTTCACCATCTAGTTGTTAACTTGTCTATTTCTGCGCTCGCATCTGCGTTGCATCTGCCTTTTGCATTTGCATGTGCGAATCCGATCCGAGTACTTTGTACATACATTATTCTTCCAACTACTCTGCCTTTTCCCGATCCATGCCTGCTGCTACTGATCCATGCCCGCTGCTGCTCACCAACATACCAGCATACATACATATACTTACATACATATCCATATAAAACATTCCGAACTACTCCCTCTTCCGCCCCGACTTTCGAGCTTTCCATATACCGGAATCCCATCTTCCATCATCCATCCAATCCACACATTACTTCATCTATTATTGAGTTTCGGGAATAGTCCACCAGCTGATTACATACATACATACTTCCGTACATTGTACATTACTTTTAATGAACGCATCGCGGACTTAACACTTACCAATCCGAAGCACCAGCTCGACTAAAAGCCTGCGGTGGGACCCTTGAACTTTGTGAATCAGCAAGGTGCGAACCTCACATAATCACCGCCGAATCGGTCGACTATACTTTCATTTCTCCGGTCGAGATTTGCTCGGGATCCAGTTTATTTTAACCATATAAACCTCACGCCCGATTACTAAAAGAAAAGGTCCTGCACTATTCTAGAAAAAGGTTTCTTGATACTCTCTTCCACATTTTGGCACCACCACCTCGAACCTCCTCAACCTACCTCCACTCCACCTTAACTTAACCATAACACTTTAAGAATGGCAGCAATGCCTACTTCACCAATGGACGACTCAAGTCACGCTAAGCGGACATCCAAAGCGTCTAAACAAGTGCACCGCAGCTTAAAACGAGCCAGTACCTCCTCACCTGACCACTCCACCTCGACACTTCAAGTCGATGGAAGACATAAGAGAGTCTGGAAAGCATGTGAGCGTTGTAGAATGAAGAAGACCAAGGTGTGTACATGAACACAAGTCGGACGTACTTCTCGTGCTGACAATCCCAAGTGTGACGGAGAGTCTCCGTGTAAAAGATGTAGAGACGACGCTGTCATATGTACAGCCGGGAGCAGGAAGAAGACCGAGTTCAAGACATTGCCTCGAGGGTGAGCATTCCCTGATCACAAGATACAATCTAGTTCACTTGTCTAACGTCCAATGTTCAGATATGCTGAAGTGTTGGAGAACACACAATATGCATTAATTTCAGCCGTCCATAAGCTCTACCTCATGGTTCGCAACAACGAGCCCTGGGAACTAGGCGAGCCCGAGCTGAATGACCGAGGCCAGCCCGTAATCCATGACATCGCCTCCAAGCTCGGCTGTATAAGACCGTCGCCTGATCTTCCTCTTGCTTTTGCTGAAAACCCTGAAGAGCTACATGCTCGGTTGGAAGCAGATGCATCGAAAGAAGACGAAAGGAGCACCAGGACGTCGTCAGAGTCGGAGGAATCAAGTCATTCACATTCATCGCCTATGAATTACAACGCCACAGAGTTCACACCACCGTCAAGTAGCTGCGGAAGTGATCACTCGGAGGACGAAATGTCCAACACCATCAAAATCGAACCACCTCAGCCCGTCCGCGCGGAACCCGCTCCCCGCCCTGTTATCACTCAACCGATTAACATGAACATCTTAAGCAGCATGAGTTCCAAGTTCTCAGAAACACGATTATTCACCGAGCGACATTTCGAGAGGGGTCGACCGGGATTTACAAAGCCGACACCACCTCGAATCAGCACTAATTACTATTCTCAAACTGACTCTCCCATTTCTTCCGCATCACCGTTCTCGAATGGATTCCCCGCCGATGACTTCATGGGGCCTCCTCATCCATTAAGTTTCCTCGGCCAGCCACAATCTTTCGATCCTAATATGCTACCCTACGATTCGGTTACGATGAGTAATCTCTACAGCAATGCCGCGTTCTCGGAACCCAAGTTTATGGATTCGCCGTTGAGTGATGTGTTTGATATGGCGGATGGGATGGATTTTGTTAATTTCAATAATGTGGAATATGATCGGGAGGTGTAGGTTGAGAGGGGTATGTTCTGTCGCGGGTCACGTTTTGGAGGGTTGATTACCGGCGTTGATCAGGGAGATTTACATTCCAGTCTAAGGTCAAGAGGCACGACACCATCATACCATACCAGCATACCAATCCCGCTCACTCGTTCAACACGCCGCATCACACGGCTACTTCAAGACCTACCTCTCTCTCTCACCCCCTCACTCACACACACACACCAAACCCCCACACCAAAAAAAAAACAAATTTACGACTTACGATAATCAGACGGATGGCTGGCAGGATTGGATGGACAGGAAACGGCGTTACAGGACTCGAAATTCGATTATGCACGGGGATAAGGGTTGGATTACACGGGCAGGCTTTTGATTTGATTTATTCCAGGGGGTCCTCAGGGACAGGTTGGTTGCTAGGAGTAGGAGTTCAGGGATACGGTTGGGTTGGGTTGGGTTGGATAAAGGGTTGGATAAACGTGTACTACTATTTTACGGGTTTGATTTTTCTCATTTCAGGATTGAAGGATATTGGCTTCGCAATCGCAATCGCAATCTATTAGATGACTTTCAACCTCTTCAAATATGCATATTCCAGAAGTAACTTAGCCAATGCGCATTCCAGAAACAGAAAATGCACAATCCAGCTGTCTAGGGTGGGTGTGTGGTAGGTAGGAGATCCGCTCTTGGCATAGAGTAAGGTTAGAGTATCGTAGCGCATCCATCGTAGCGCATCGTATCGAGCGTATTCGTACAGGACTTACTTCCTCTGTCTGTATACGCACACGCCTCGCACAGCACAGCAGAAATATCACACACACACAGGCACAGGCACAGGCACAGCACCGCACATCGGGTCAGATTCTCTCGATCCTCTCTGTGCTTGGCTTAACGTAAGTAAGTAAGTAAACCAGAGCAGGATTACTCAACTGCTCTACAAGTACACTCAGCGCGCGATTTGAAATCCCACTTTAATTTTTTTTTTCCGTCTGAGTGGGATTTCTTTTTCCTCGAGGGGGGGAGGGTTAGTAAGGAAAGGCACAGGCACAGGCTCGCACGACGGGCACGGACGAAAGCGGCGGAGTTAATCATTCCCTGCTAGCCGGGCTTGCGCGAAACGGACTTTATGCAGCTCCGGCGTCTGTCATGTAAGTACTAAGTGCGAGGGAAGGTTAGGGTTGGGGGAGGGCGGGGGGGGTATTGTATGTGCGTATGTGAGGTAAGGTTATTGGGGGAATGGATGAAGGGGAGAGGGTCTAAGGGAAGCGGTATGAGAGATGAGAATGGAAATAAATGCAAATTCAAACATTACGAGTTAATAATTGTAAAGTTCAGATGTACTAGGGAGGGAGATGAGAAAGCATGAGATGAGCATGAAGGGGAGGGAGAGAAATTGAATACGTTAAAGCTTACAGCATAACTTAGCTTTCCTTAGTGAGAGAGAGAAAGTTCCCCAACTTTCCCTTCGAACCTTACACTTACAGTACTTCTCGGTCCTCGGCCACCAGCCATACTAATCATCTCATCCCATCATCGGTATTCCGTCTACAGTACTTCCCCCCTTCCATTCCCCGTCACCGGTCTAACACTCAATTCCCGTCCGTCCGCTATACCCGCTTACTCTTTCGTGTATATCCATTTCCTTTCCTAGGTTGTCTTATTTGGAAAAATCACGCTGGTGTAAGGTTATGGTGTGGTGTGGTAGTGCGGGATTTACCACGCATCCATCCGCACACCCACACCCACACCCACACCCACGCTCACTGCCGAATTACCGAGTCGAGTCGAGTCGAGTCAAGTCGAGTCGTTTATAGGTACCCTTGTTCCTGGGGGAGCGAGATATTAACGAAGTACCTGCCGTTTCCCACATTTTCGACTCGGTGTTCGTGGTTGTGTTGTGTTGTTTTTGGTACATACAGTACTTGCGGCGTATCGATGTTGCATTGGACGACTCGACTTGAGTGCTAGGGAGGTGGTTGATAGATTGTCGTGTATGTAGGCAGACAAGTAGACAGGCACTTAATCATCCATCGACGATCGACGATCGACAATCGACATATATATATATGTATATACCCAGAAGCGTGGCGGCAACGGGATGGAGCCAGAAGAATGCGAGATTCGTTTACGAAGTACATCCATACCCACTGTACCTCGACTTCTAATCCGCCATCAAAGTTACCCATACGACGTAAATTCAGGTAAAATGGCAGCGCCCATCTCATTGGTCGCCCTCTGGCTGACAGACGCTGCATACATATGCGAAACGGGCTTTTACTCGGACCCGATTAGTTTCCGAAATGGATGCGAGATTCGGAGAGGGGAATATGGATGTGCAGGGGTGAGCTACGGTGGGCTGGCTGGGCTGGGCTGGGGAGGGGTGGGATGATGAGGACATGCAGACGCCGTAAGAGTCATTGTGAGTGAGATATGAGGATGGGGGTTGGAGTAAGTTAGATTAGATTAATTCTTGTTGTTGTTTACTTGTTGCATCCTATCGTGAAAACGACACAACAGAAAAAGTAGGTAAGAAGTCGTTCGATCACCGAGGGCTTGATACGAATACGAATGGGGTATAGCGGGCAGGATTTCTCGAAGAAGATGGTGGGTGGTAGCGGACAACAAAAGGTACCGTCCAAAGAAGGATAACGGTTCTTGCGCACCCCCGAGACCATCTATGCGTTCGAATAGAAGCTGACAGATCCGTTCTGGAACCCTGAATGCCCAGCTGTGTGTGTGTCTAGTTGTCAATCTGGCCTTGATTGTCGTAAGGGTACTTACTACACTACAGTAGCTCCATAGGCAAAATGCGGGATGAGGATGGGGAATGAGGAAGATCATCGCTGCAGGTAGGTTTGGCCTGCTCGACAAACACCGACTAGTCCTAGTCGCCGTTGGATAAAGTGCTTACTCAGATTCAAGGTACGTACTTACTTAGAGCCGGTCAAACGCTCCGGTTGTGGTTGGACGGCACGTACGAAGTATGTGCTGAGAGGCATATATACGGTTTTAAGTTGAGGGCCCGGCTTTCACTGGTCAGCTTGCGAGAGAGCGGCTCTCACTGGTCGAGGAGGATCAGCTGTTCGCTGATCTTCGTCAGCGTGCTCGGGTTCCGTTTGCGTTGCGTGGACTTAAGGTCGTACGTATCATGCTGCTGCGTATCATTTTTGGGTGGTGGATTGGGATGTATGCTGCGAGGATGGTGTTGTAAATTTGGCGGTTTCGTGAGTTTGGTAGTTTCATGCCTTTGGTGGTTTCGTGCTTAAACGGTGTCTTGATTTGGGTAGGCTGGCGGGCTGACTTGCTTGCTTTTATTTATTCCATCTACGGCTAGGTTGGTACTTCCTCGGGTCGTATAAGCTGTTTTGGTGTGACCTCTCAGATTAGAAAAGTCAGTCCCTTGGTTTGGAAGGTAGGCTAGTTGTTGCACGTCCTGGTCCTCTGAAATACATGAGAGTTCCATCCTTCACGAGATACTCCAATCTCTCGACTGCAGCATTGACTGGAGCTTCTGACGGTCAAGGTTGTCGCCGTCTTCATCCATGTCTTTGGGGCATCTTTAACTTACATCCAGCCCTTGTTTATACCCATTAATACATAAGGTGGCATCGCAAGTGCGTACTCGGGTTGCTTTTCTCCAATGGACAAGTCGATGGACCAATCTGCGAATTAGATACATGCTTTTCTTTTGTGAAACTGACACTTTGTTGGATTTCATATCGAGCCTGAGTGGTATCAACAGCTCTTGGGTAGGTGTCACTTTTGGAGTGCATTCGCGTCGAGTGCGATGCTCGATGGTGTACCATACACTTGTCTCTGGTTATTTGTCCTGTTCTTCACTGAAGCCTGTTACCTTTCATCGTGTGCACCAACAGTGACGCCACTTGGGGTGAAGTGAATATTATAGCATACATCTGGCTTCTCGCACATTGGATACTACATCGTCGTTGAGGGCCACCTGTGCTCCAGCCAACGAGTGTGGCGCTCCTCAGCCTCGGTCCAATATTAACAATTTAACTACAACGTTGCTGCCTGCTTTTTGTGTTACACTCAGCCGCATTTCCACAACTCCTGGATCGTTAATAATTTTTTCGATACTTCACACATAGGTCGAATAGCACACAATCATTGCACAGAGAGAACAAAATTGTGACTATGGATCCCCTTACTGCAATTAGTCTTGCATCAGCAATCCTCCAATTCGTTGAATTCGGCTTCAAAGTCGCGAAACGCTTAGATGAATTCAACAACCTCCAGTCCTCAGAAGTCCCCAAATCTCTACAAGCGATCGCCATTCAACTTCCACTTCTCGTCAACTCTCTGGGCAAAATCAAAACCGAATCCCAAATCAAAGATTTGGACTTCGATACGAAATGTATTCTTCGTGGAGTCGTAGTTGGTTGTATGACCGAGATTGGGCAAATCGAGGAAATCATCAACAAGATCTCAGCCGTTCCTGGTGCTTCCCACACAGCCAAGCTCAAGATGGTCTTTGTGAGTTTTCGATATGATGAAAAGATGTGGGCTATCGAGCGGAACTTGCACACTTATGTTTCGGTTCTGATTCTGCATCATGTGGTTGATTCTTCGGTATCGGTTCCACTCGTGGTTGAGGACAGCTTCTTTGACATTCGCGAGAAACGTGTAGCGCCATTTATAGATCGACCCAAGTTGATCAAGGAACTCGAAAATCATCTTTACAAGTCGGCAAGATCACAGGTTCAGACTCCAACTGTTGTTCTGATGAAGGGGGATAGAGGCACGGGCAAGACACAGCTGGTGCTTGAATATTGCTATCAAGCATATGCTTTGGGCCAATTTCGGACAGCATTTTGGCTTGATGGATCATCGATGGAAAGTGTTTGTCAAGGTTTGGAGGCATCGTGTGCAACGATCAAGAGATCCATGGATGGTTCTCGGGCAGAAAAGCTCGAGTTCGTGAAGAATTTCTTGAGCGACCTCTGGCACCCGTGGTTATTGGTGATCGACGACTACGAACCGCGTGATCATGAAACTGTCATGGAGCTACTGCCTCGTAGCGGATATGGGGCAATCATTTTCATATCAAGTTCTCACGGCTCCCATAAAATCGATAATACCATACGCGTCTCGAAGTACATAACACAAACGGAACAAGTGGACCTCAACTACACACTAATCGCAGCAGTACAAAACAAAGATACAGAAGGAATAAGAGACAGCATCATCCAAGGAGCTGATGTAAACAGTCTAATCTGGAACGAATGGCCCTGTCTTCATCGTTGCGTTATACACTCCCTCGAGGAAGCCGTGCAATTCTTACTCGCTCGAGGCGCTGATCCACGAAGTAACGGACGCTGTAAGAGTGCATTATACTGGGCTGCAGGTGAAGGGAATGCGGCAATCTTTAGGATGATTTTAGACTACGAAGATGGAGCTGGTCCGATTTGGAAAACTGCAGATTGCCAATGGGCCTTTGATGCCGCCGCGGGAAAAGAGAGCATCGAGATCAGGCAGATGATCATGGAAAGGGCAGAGGTCAGACTGGGCAGTCTCGACGTTTTCGAAGACACACCCCTGATAGCAGCCGCGGGTGAGGGTAACTTGGAGGTCGTTCGGTTCCTGATCGGGAAAGGTGCTCTGACAGACTTTCCATTGCAGGGAGAGACGGCACTGTGGCGAGCCGCATCCAATGGAAAGTTTGAGGTGGTCAAGTTCTTATGTGAGCAAGGGGACGTCGACGCAAATGCGAAAGATTCTAAAGGGCAAACCGCTTTGTGCTACGTAGCCAGCATACAATCGCACGCGGAATTTAAAGCGAGCGGCATGGAAATGGCGGAGTTCTTGTTACAAAAAGGAGCTGATCCAAATCTCTACAGTTCTTCTTCGGAGGGGCCGCTCCATCAAGCTGCTAAGTATGATCACGTGGAGATGCTCGAACTTCTGCTGAAACACGGCGCTGATATTGCGAAGAATGCAGGTGGATGGACGGTCTTGGAGGCAGCTATCCAATATTCTAGGCCTGCTGTGGTGAAATTCTTCCTGAACTGGAAGATTGACGATCAGGCGAAGCGACAAACTTTGCTAGACGGTGCGCTTCTCTATGCGTGCAGAAAGGGCGAACGACTTACTGTTCTCCAGCTTTTGAAAGCTGGCGCGGACATCGATACGAAGAGGGAAGAAGACAGCATGACGCCGTTGCTTTATTCCATTGTATGTGGGGCAGCCCAAACAGCGAGGTTGCTGATAAGAAGGGGTGCGAGGTGGGATATTCCAGATGTGGAGGGCAGATTGGCCTTGCCGCTAGCGGTGGAGAATGGGTTTGACTGGGTTGTGAGGGATATGCTAGAGAAGGGCGCGGATGTGGAGACGCGGTGGGGGGAGAATGATGATACGCTGTTGGGGATTGCGGCGAGGGAGGGGAAGCATACGGTTGTGGGGCTCCTGTTAGAGTACAAAGCGGATAGGGACGCGGTTAATGCGTTTGGAGAGACGGTGCGGGATATTGTGCAGGAGGGGAATTGCAAGGAGGTTTTGGAGTGCTGGATGGCGGTGCGGTAAGTTGTACATTGCGGATATCCTAAGAGTAGTTGAACTCACAGAACGACAACACTTGGTCGAGCTGTGTTGGCTGGTTCTAAGGGGCATCGATCTATCTGGACATCCTGTCCATTCTCCCATTTATCTAGTTCCTCTTACTGCTACTTGCTCCTAAAACAGGAAAAGAAATGAAAAGCCCTTCGAGGAAAGATCGTAACTATTAATGCTTTTCACGAAATCTCAAAGATGATCAAAGCATTACTTCAACTTCAAGATCGCGCCAATCCAACGGATCATGGTCCTCTTTAACCTTGCGCCGCCCCAATGAACCTGGTCCAGCCCCTATCAGAGCACACGTTATGTCCGAGAACGAAAAGGATTTTGCTGTAGTGCGTATCTGGGTTCGCAATGTCGAAAGCTCTCTTGAATGATCAGATATATCATTTAGTATAATGAGAAGTGAAAAATCCGTAATTAGGAACCAGGAGTTAGTCGATGAATTCGTGGATCCTGGTGGATGTATGATAATTCATACGTGACAAAATAAGGTAGAGAAAGTACACATCCCATCCAGTATTTTTCAACAGTATAAGTTAAGCCATCACATGTACTCGAGCACTCCCCCGAAAACCCCAAGAAGTCCCTTCAAATAGTATTACAACTTCGCCTTCCCCCTCCCCTCTCCCTCCCCTTCCACACTCTCTCCCCCCACCAAATCCACCTCCGTCGTGCACAAAATACACGTATCCCTCAAACTCCCTACCCGATACTTGTGATTTACCTCCTGATAATCCTCGCTCGCAAGCATATCCGCAAAATGGTCGATACTCGGATAATGCGCCAGCGCAATCTCATCCCAGCCTTCTTTATCGTCAATCACCGTCCCGACAATCTTCGCCACGCCGCCTCGTTTACTCCCAATCGATTTCGCAAACGCGGAGCCGTATTGGAGATACTGCTCTTTTTTGCCGGGCTTGAAGGAAAGGAGGTTGAGCATAGACATCGCGTGTTTGCCTTCGCGCTCTCGGAAGGAGGAGATCCAGTCGCGGAGGGGAGGGGAGAGCTCGAGGGACTGCGTGGAGGAAGCGATGCGCGGGTTGCGGAGACTGCCGGTTAGTGGGGGGATGGTTTCGGGGTTGGGGTTTAGGAGGGTCTGGTTTTTCGAGTCGAAGTCTTGGATGAGGCGCGAGGGGACGCCGGCTGTGATTTGCCATTGGTGACGGACGAGAGGTTGGAGGGACGAGGGAAGGGCATCGGTGGACGGAAGAATAAGGAGGATGTCCCAGTGGATGTTTTGGGCGAGGAGTGCATCGGTGGAGAGGGTGCTGGGAAGGATGATCCAGCGGATGACGCGCGCGACGGTCAGCGGTTTTAGGGAGGTGGTAGAGAGTTTGTTCAGAAATTCGGGGAGAGGAACAGTGAGGGAGAGGAGGTGGACGGTGCAAGCTGGCATTGTTGAAGCTGATAGGTCTCTCGTACAGTATTGGGTCAAAGAAAGAGTCTGGATATAAAGAAGCGGTGTATAATGTATAGCTATCAAGCTAATATTAATTTGTTGATGGCTTTCACTTGACCGGGGATGGAAGGTTCGAACGAAAGATACGTATCCTACCCAATTGACACCTTGTGTTAATCTGGTAGAGTTTAGTAGATGAAGTCGAGAGCGACGGAGTTATATATATGGACCACATTAAAAATAACGACGATGTCATCGCGACTGTTTTAGTTGATGATATTCACAGCACAGAGCCGGGAGCTACCCCTCACTTGGTCTGAGCTCCAACGACTGGAGCTCTGTTTCAGCGGTCGCGACCGGGAACCGAGGTTTCTTCCAACAACACAAACATGAAACCATGACAATTCTACAATGGACCCTGAACTCACTTGAACAGATGCGACGCGATTCACATCGATTTCTTGCATGCAAGCTGTCCTTATTTAGGAGTCGGATTTGCCGATCATGCAAGAGAGAGTTTTGCGCCGCGTTGCTATCACGCGGCCAGCTTCGAAATAGAGTCTTCACATGCAATCTCCCAGCGGATCGTTACCATGCCAACGGACGTGCAGCTCCCTAGTCAACAATGGCGTAAACTCCCTTGAAGCGATCCGGGATTGCGTCGTGTTCATTGGCTCGCAAGCTATCTACCATATCTTGGTAGTGCAGTCTAGATCTCACAGGTAACAGTATGTTTATCGTCTGAATGGGTCTGCTATTAGGTCGCACTACGATTCTTTCGAACTTCTGTCCCACTCACACGCAAAGCTCTGTTTAGCAGCAGCATTTTTCACTACGCATCTAGTTGAGTGGCAGAAGGCGGAGGTGATTTCTGTGTATGAGCTGTGCTCTCCACTCTTGCATCTATCCGCCTATACGATATCTCTTATTTTCTTCACAGGCAGAAAACGCCAATGATGTGATCTGCATCGGCGACAATTAGACAACTTTTTGTCCGTGTGTGCTTTTCCCTCAATTCCTTTGTCAGGATGAGGAGAAGAGTAGTCTCTGTCCTCTGGACATTGGTACTCTTTCTCGTCATATCTACCAATGCGCAACTACTCCCTTATAATCCCACGACGATACTCCTACCGTCAAGCGCATCCGCCGCAGAAGATGTCGCCTACATCTTTCTCGAAGCCTCACAGTCAGACACGCGATCCGAATTCGTATTTCTCAATATATCAACAACCATATCTACTTCGAATTTAACTCTACAGAGCTTCTCACCCAATTTACCTTTTCTTACGAATGGCACAGCTTACGTCCCCGCTATTTCTTCGTCTGGTGTTATTACGGTGTATACTGGGTCTTGCTCGTCGCCTGCGGACAACGAGCTATGGGTTTTCACTATTACAAATGGGAGCGCCGGAAATGGGTCATGGGCAAAACAAGCAGTTGATATTTCTTCAGATGCGACCTCTGCAGGTTCGATAGGAGCGGAGTTTTTGGCTGGTGCATTTAGTTTCTCAACAATCGTCGATGCAAACGCGACACTTACGGATATATACATGTATGGTGGAATGTGCCCCAATGCCTCCACAACGGTATCCACATGGCAGTCTGCGGGATTGTATTCGAATCGGATGCTGCGACTTACCCCTCAAGCCTCTGATAGCGCATATACTTTAGACGTTGCGACGAACAGAGGCGCGCCTGTTGCGGAAGCGGGCTTCACGATCACTGGTCTCACGCCAACGTATTCGAATGCCTCGGGCATTATGACTCAAGCACGGAATTATATTCTATTGGGTGGGCATACTAAAACCGCATTTATAAATATGAGCCAGGTTGCTATTTGGAGCTTGCCGGAGGAAAGTTGGAGTTTCGTCACAGTTGACCCGCCGTCTGCATCAGAAGGCTCTAATACTGAATTAGCTGTCAAGAGTGCTGTTGCGAACGTCGACAGTCGTTCAGGGCATACAGCTATTTTGACTGAGGATGGGTCTAGTGTTATTGTTCTAGGTGGGTGGGTTGGTGATGTGAATCAAGCTGCTGACCCTCAACTTGCTGTGTTGAAGCTCGGGACGGGCTTTGGTGGAACAGGGGATTGGATATGGTCTATCCCAAGCAACCAACCGTCTGGTGATGGTATTTTCGGACACGGTGCAGTAATGCTACCTGGTAATGTTATGATGGTTGTTGGTGGATTCAACATTACAGCTTCCGCAAATGCAAAGAGGGCTATCAACTCAGACAATCGGGCCATGTTCTTCAATGCTACGAGTATGGAATGGACTTCCAACTACACTAATCCATCATACTTGGCGGCACTAAACCACAAAAGTGATACATCGTCTTCATCGAACTCGAGAGATATTGGACTTGGGATAGGACTAGGGATTGGATTGGTCGTGCTCTTGGCTCTTATTTGGCTCGCTGTTCGCTGGCTTATACGCAGCAGAGGGCGTAAAATGAAAAGACACGAAGCCCGCGAGAAGGATTTGAGAGCTTTGAGTTTTGGTGCAGCGGCGGCTTATTCGGCTCCGGAAGACATGTCTCAATCGACCAATGGTGCATACGCCTGGTCAAACAACAGATGGCGCGGAAACTATCATGATAATCATGAAGATCATGCAGATTCTACAAGCGCAGTCGCAGGCTACCAAAGGCTCCAAACCGGCGAGTATGGTCCAGTCGAAAGTGTTCCCGCGATGAAACCTCGACAAATTTCTAGGAAACCTTTACGAAGCGCCCGCGGTGCTTATCAGCCCACTCCGACATTTGATCCTGGGCCAGCAGCAGTTGGTCACGTAAGAAACAACAGTCTTGGCACAGCTGGAGCGATTCACCCAATTTATGAAGCTGATGAAGATGCTGATCCCATTTCACCAATTGGTGTAGGGGTGGCACTTCCACTTGGCGAGACATCTATGGCTTCTGCTCCTCTTATAACGGTTTCCAAGCGACAGTCCGATCCATTTAGAGACCCCCGGCCTCTCCCATACAACTTCTCAACGCCGTTAAAACGGGACAATCGAAGCACTAGTGCACCAACACCGGAATCTCCGGTCCAGCAGGAACGTGAACGAGAGATTGAAGCATGGGTCGCTGATTGGGCTGCTGCGGATGCTCTTCTAAACGCGCAAGCGCGATCTCACTCAAATGCGGACAGGTTATCACCCACGCGTAGAGTTCAGCTGATTGCTGCCAGTGGCCCAAGCTCTGTTGCTGGAGATCTGTCTGAAGATAGTGGTCGGACGGCCAGTAACCTTAGTGAACGCACCATTGCTACGCTTAGTCGTTCTGGATCTAGTTCTCAAGGCACAAGGTCGAATTCTCTCCTGGGATATATCAACCACGCTCTCAATACCATCACTGCGGGGGGCGTTCCCCTGAGTCCTACTCCAGACAACCTGTCAGCTAATAAAGGTCGCCCACCAGGAAGCTCGGGCAGCGAAACCGCATCAACATTTAACACAGCACATTCAAGCTTCCCCAGTCTTCAAGCCGAAGCCTCGACATTACTTCCACGACCCGACGCAACCGACCGCAGCAATTACTCGCCCACCAGAACCCCATCCCAATCTCCGACACGAGAAACCTTTGACTACATTGGCAGTCCATCCAAGAACAAACCTAATGGTCTTAGCAGACGCGGGATTCTAGGAAGTATTCGCCGAGTCTTCAGCGCCGAAAGCGACGACTACGACGAGCCCTTCGCCGCCCGAGAACCAGCCCCTCTCCCTATCGAACCAGACAACACACCTCGCCGCGCAGTCAGCGCCAGCGCCACTCTATGGCGGCGCAAACAGGGTAAAATCGACTGGGAAGACAGCGCCAAAGAAGGCAGGAAGACTACCAGATCCAACACCGTTACTGGCGAGCGACCTAATCTGCATGCGCGAACCGGTGGGGCCAAATCCCTCGTTCAGGGAATGGATGAGGACGAGGAATGGGATATTGAGCGCGCAGTCGAGGATCGCGTCGTGCAGGTTATGTTCACGGTGCCGAGGGAGAAATTACGCGTTGTGAATCATGATGTTATGGAGGATATAAGCGAGGCGGGAAGTGTAGGGGGGAGGAGCAGGACGGTGAGTGCGAGTGGGACGTTGAGTCGGAAGGGAAGCGAGGTGCTGAGTAAGAAGGAGAGTATGAGGAGTTTGAAGAGGATGGAGAGTTTGGAGAGTGGAGATGGGGCGTCGAATAGTAGTTTGAGGGGGAAGGGGAAAGGGAAGGTTTCTGAGTTGGTGGAGAGGTTGGAGGGGAGGAGTACGCCTGAGAGGGGGGGCAGTCCTGAGAGGAGATGATTGAGGGGAAAATTTGGATGTGGGTTGCGGAAGGGAAGGGAAGGGTTGTTTATGCATGCATGTTATGTTTTGTATGATTTATGTTGATGTGTGTGTGTGGGATTCTTCCAACTTTCATTCTTTTATTGATATCTTGGACAAGTTCTTGGATATGGTTTTTGGGTATGGATAAGGAGATGAGGGGTAAATATATATATAGGGAGCATGGCAATGCATTCGGCGGGAAGCTTAGATGATTCTTTGCTAGAACGGATATCGAGTCTGGGGTTTATGTTGCGGGGATTTATTTATAAGGCTGCGTTGTGTTGGGTCGCTCGTTAGCCATCTGCGTGGGATATGATAGCTTGCGAATGGGATATGCATGTATTGGTTAGAAAATATGAAAACATCCTTAGCGCAAGAATAAGACTGTCGAAAGTCATAATGCGAGTATGCCATTTTGCCCTCTCGCCTTGCTTTGACACCAGTCTACTAGGGAACGGATAAGTCGAATGACATCTAGTATTATTGAACGTGCAGTATCTACCTCCACCTTGGGACGCAAGCGTTTCGGAAGAAGCAAACATCCCCCTTCTAGAAGCACATCGCCCTTGACTCGGAGTCTGCCGAGCAAGTAGTAGTCTGTCTAGTACCTGAATCAACCAACGACCGACACCCAAAATTTAAAAACAATCTAACTTCTTCGAAAGTTCTCCTCCAACCTTCGATTTCTCAAAATTAAAACCCCCAGTTCTCATGATCCTATTGGTACCAGAGCATCATATAAAAATCAAGTAATGAATGTATTTATTTCGAAATTTCACAGAATCGTAAAATTTCTAGATCTGGTCTGGGGATAATATCGGCCGCTGATCAAACACCCAGCCCCAGCAATACAGAGATCGATCCCGCCCCGTTGCCAAGTCGCGCTATACCCTTTCTGCCCGTATTCGTGAAAATACGCTAGCGCCTCTCCTGTCCTGCCCGCCCCACACACCACACCACACCAAATCTTATAGAGAAAGGGAACAGCCCTCCGCCAGTCTTAGTCCAACGGCCGGCAGATTTTCCAGACAGGTACTCGATATGTGTCATGCATCTTGCAGCGCTTGTATCAGGTTCTTTCCTAATCGAGTCGTATATCATCGTAAATTGCGTATGTCTGTATGGGTTTCGCGTGTGTGGCTGTACGCTGTACGCCCGTATGAGAAGATGTGGACGTTGAATGAGTAGTAATTAGGGCTTGGGGATTGGGGTATATGTATATATCTAGCTCGACGATGGATATTCATTTTGTGTTTTCTGCAAAGATAATAACGGGCTTTCGATCGATCTTGTGCATATTACATTCATTCAAAGGAAGTTCGACGATTAGAGCAAGTGCATAACTACATACAACTGGTTCTTTTTTACTTCTTTTTTTTTTTCGAAATCCTATACCAAGCTCTGTTCCCCCTCGAAAGCAAGCTGCGAGGATGTCCAATTCCTCAGCCTCGACTGGTTATGTTCAATTCGAACTGTACCGCTATACGCCTAACCTCGGAGCGGCTGTGATCTTCTTCGTTGCATTCTTCGCGACGACGGTATATCATGTGTACCAGATGGTCAAGGCCAAGTCGTGGTATTTTACCCCGCTTGTCATTGGTGGTGTTTGTGAGTGTCCTTCTCCCATCCTCTTCCCTTCGCAGGAAAGAAGACAGGCTGATCCGCAAAAGTTGAAATCATCGGGTATGCCACACGAATCGCCGCCCATTCGAACAAATCATCCATCCCCATCTACAGCATCCAAACGATCCTCATCCTTCCCGGTCCAGCCCTTTTCGCCGCCTCGATATACATGATCCTCGGACGATTGATCGTCGCATTGGATGCCGAGAGCCTGTCTCCCATCCCCAAGAAATGGATGACCAAGATCTTTGTGACTGGAGACGTGATTGCGTTTTTGTCACAAGCTGCTGGTATGTTGTTCTCGTTTTCGGTTCCCCATGGTGGGAAGAAGTGAACTAATTGGTCGTTCATGTAGGCGGAGGAATTATGGCCAGTGGAACAATAAGCGCTATGAACACGGGAGAACACATCACAATTGCAGGTCTCTGTATCCAGCTGGCTTTCTTCAGCGTCTTCATCTTCACCGCAACTCTTTTCCATCGTCGATACCAGAGAACCGTGGGTGGTGCGCCGATGAAAATATCCGTCAAATATATGTTGAACAATAAGAACTGGGAGGCCCTTCTGTACGTCCTGTATGCTACGAGTGCCTTGATTTTGATTCGTTCGGCGTTTCGCGTCATCGAGTTCGCTGGAGGAAATGATGGGTTCTTGTTGTCGCATGAGGTTTTCGCGTATCTGTTCGACGCAACGTTGATGCTCTTTGTGATGGTGATCCTGAACATTTTCCACCCATCGGATGTTATGGAAGACAAGGCTGCGTTGCGTGGAAGCATGGGTATGTCTTTAGCTTCTCGATCTTCGGGAGTTTGAGGGCGGTGTTCAGGATTCTTGTAGGGCTTTTGGATGGTAGATTTCCGGCGTTGATAGCGGCTTTGTAATGTAGATTCGAACTAAAGATGTAGGACCATATCGTATTGGTATTAACTGCTACCCCTTCAATTAAAATATTTCTGAGACACGAACTCTTTCTTTACGCACTTTGATCACTAGTAATGCTAAGGGTTGAGCTCAGGGCTTTCCACATAGCTGTGCCAGTCATTAAAATGACATAGCCCTACCGATACTTTAGGCCAAGTAAGTGCATCCGCATATGCACCTCCTAAAATACAGACGCTTGTTTCCACCAGATGTCTCCCCCACCCTTGAAAGTACCAAAACGAGTCGAGCCGATGCAGCATTGCCCCGTAATACGCCAAAATCAGAACTGCGAGGCGATTCCGTTGCGCCAGAAGCCGAAGAAAATCCCTAGACACAACTGCAGGCCAAATCAACACGACAAAAATGGGTGAATCCGAGCCTCTTTCTGCTGCTATAGCATGGAGTCCCTTGAATCCATAAGACAGATGTGTAACAGCATCTTGACATGCGGAAGAAATCTTTGCACTTTGCTCTGCCTTGCAGAGGGTTTCGAGGCCGGAAAGAGCACGTAGCTCTGCGTCAAGATTGCCCTCGATGTCGGGATATAAATCCATTGGCACACCACCCTTCCTGATAGGATCGAGGTCATCGGAGAGGATATTCTTGTGCCATAAAGCAAACAAGTTAGTCATACCCCTAACCATATTGACACAGACCAGGAAATCTTCAATACCACGACCCTCCTTATCGGCGGGCTGGAGAAGTTTTCCTTCTAATCGAGCCAGACCAAACGAGCACATGCTGAGAAAGCTTGAGA
The DNA here is from genome assembly GCA_002946415.1 of Rutstroemia sp. NJR-2017a BVV2. Lineage (NCBI taxonomy): Eukaryota > Fungi > Ascomycota > Leotiomycetes > Helotiales > Rutstroemiaceae > Rutstroemia > Rutstroemia sp. NJR-2017a BVV2. The sequence goes on from NJPS01000006.1 coordinate 107,572, forward strand.
ACAGAAACATTGCACGCTGGATCTCGGGCGGATTGTGATCTGCGTTGAGAAGCTGGCGATACTGTACTAACGCTCTATTTTGGTGGAAGGCAGCCTCGGCCACTAAGACTTGCGGATTTTCGCAGCCAGTAAGAGCAACATGTAAAGCTGACATAGACAGAATACCCCGAAGAAGAAAATCGTGCTCCATGCCTATTTGTACAACGGATGTTTGCCATACTTTTTGGTGTGAGGTTATGGTACTTAGAGACTCATATACATTGGTTGAGTAGTGGTGAAGAAGTTTGAGGATACCAATGTTGTAAGCCGGAGGTAAGTTAAATGGTGACAAGGAGGCATCAGGTGATGATATTATGATCTGAGATTGAGTAACGGGTGGTTGCTCAGAACTGTCTCTGGAGGAAGAGGAGTCGGCTTTTTGCTCCGAAAGATATGTGCAAGTATTTCCGCGATCCTGGCAATTTCCACATTCAGGACGACCTTCATCGCACTTTTCCATCGTGTTAGATGTGTACGATTATCGATATGGTCTTCACTTCGTTGCTTAAGATGACTTACCTTGAGATGCTTCTGTTTACAGGCCGTACATCCTTTCCGCGATTTCTTGTGAGATCGTCGGGTGGCCATGGGAATAGGACAGAATGGCCATGAAGTTAAAGTGAAAACAGAAATAAGCACACGATGAAAGCTGAATATCCGGTGTTAGCAAAAGAGCGGCGATGGTGATGATGGGTGAAAAGACTAGTTGCGGCAACTGAATCAAACATGCTATGAGGATGACGAGGTTGAGGTTAACGAAAAAGGGACTTATTTAGCGTGTTTGGGGCTGTGCATCCCGTACAAGTGCCGATTGCGCCCACCAAGCAACGGTAGAGACAACTCAATGCACTCTTCAGCCCTGTTACGCCAAAAACGTAGGAAAAAATATTTCTAATCTCCAAGTTACGATGACTTTAAAGGTTGTATCTAGATCGTTGGCGACTTCTTCACAAAATCGCCTTGAAAGGCATCATTCGCCGTGATTCTGCTTGACTCAAATCACGTGAAAACTCATCGATGAAATTGAAAAGGGGGTGTTCGTAAAATTTGTGCATAGTTCATTTCATTAAAATCATAACTTATTGATTGAAGTACGAAAGTAAGGAGTTTTCATTTATGCTGTGTTACTGATATGCGTGTGCTAACTGCTAAGCCTCTCAGACTTCCAAATTCATGGATACATAACAGCCAATTGTCCCGGTCCAGCATTGCTGGCAGCAGTTTCTATTGCTTTCTCCCACTCATCCAAAGAAAACTCGCCGACAAGCTCGTGTCCCGCGGTCTTGCCTAGTTTCAATGCCCCGCTTTCAACCAATTTAATGAGCCCACGCACATCCTCTCTCTCATACATATACTGGCCACGAATCGTGAGATTGTTCAGCACAGCCATGGCATATGAAATATCGATGTCGTTCATTGGCAGACCCATCAGAGAAGCTCTTCCGTAATTCTTAAGCGCCATCAAGCAGCTTCTGATATGTGATGAGCCATTCGCTACCGCAGGAGAGATATCCAGAAAAGCGTCGATGGGGCCCATCTTTTTGAGTGTAGCAACATCCTCCATCACATTGCCTGTCACCTGCACTGGAGTAACTCGCTGGTTCGCTGCTGCAACCTTCTGTAGTAGGGGTAAGTTGCGGCTAACAGCAATAACCCGAGCACCCATAGCAGAAGCTACTTCGACCGCAGCACTACTGTATGCTCCAGTTGCAGGAGCTACAATAACGGTTTCTCCTGCCTTGAGATCAATACCTCTAAATCCACCATAGGCGACAACATGTCGAGCGATGTAAGTGAGATCGCCCATTGAATAACCAAGCCCTCCATCAGCAGGGCTTCCAAGCAGTAGCTTTTCATTTAGGGCATGGCAGTTCTCCAATGGAGCTCTCACATACTCGGCCATCATCCCATCGTGCCATACCTCGTTAGCCAATTTCTTGGCTTTGGGAAAATCACCAAAGACACCAGCACCCCACAAGACCTGCACATCGGGGTCGTCACGAGCTCGGACGAATGGCTCAAGCACCACGAGTTGCCCGAGTGCAAGAGAGGTGGTGTCAGGTCCTATGGCAGCGACACGTCCGACGGCACGGGTTCCTGGAATGGAGGGCGTAGGAATGTGAAGGAACGGTAATTTTCCATCGAAGATGTGTTTGTAGGCTGGTTCGACAGAGGTGGCCAAGACTTTGACTACGATACTCCCCTCAACGGGAGTAGGTGTAGGAAGGGTTTTGATTTGAAGGGGCTGCCCAATGACTTCAAGCTGAAGGGCTCGCATGGTTGGCGGAAGAGATGAAGAGCTGGAGGAAGACATGATGAGTCTAGCCTGTTTCACTGAAGGCGAGCGAAGGGTTGTTGGAATGATGAATCTGGATTGTTTTAGTGAAGACAAGCGAAGGGCTGTTGAGAAAAGGGTCATTGACTGGATGGATGCTGATGATATGCGCACATCAACGAGGCCTTATATATCATGTATTCAGTTCATCAACTTCTCGTCGTCCACCGGCCTTACCATAATCTCCACTCGGCGTAACAGCACGATATCTCCATATCTCCGGACAGGGCCCGTCAGACAAGATGAAGTCCAGCATTCGCTGACATACTGACGTCTTCGATATACATCTGACTATAATCCTACTATAGCGGGTTGCGATGTCAAAGCATGCTGCGACAACAAATATCACAGGTATGAGAAAATACGATTTGGGGTTAGCGCTACGTTCTTGATGCTAAGCTTAATGAAGCATAGTCTGTGCCTTCCAAGGCTTAGCGTGTATTTGAATACGATTCGTGGTTAGCGTGGTCTCATTAAGTGGGTCTATGCATAGTGGGGTTCTCCTCGAGGCATTTCTCTATGCGTAAACTTACTTTCGCTTACATGTCCTTCCACCCTATATAGACTGCATCTTCTCCTGATTTCAGACTAAACCAGCAGTGATACGAAACCGAGTTAGTCACTTTTTCTTCTATGCAAATAATCGACCATCATGACTCCCGACATGTCTGAAGAAGTTCAACGTAAACGACGAGCCCACAAAAAGTCTCGAAAGGGATGTCGGAATTGTAAACTTCGAAGAGTCAAAGTAGGATTTCAATCTATGATTGCTCGATCATTGGTCACTGATATACTTCTAGTGTGATGAGAAAAGACCTAGCTGCTTCAAATGCAGAGATTATGGATACATATGCAATTACAATTCGACAACCCCAGACTTGGAGATGGCTATTTCTGGAGGGTCGATAGCCACAGAGACAGGGAAGGAAATACAGTCCTGGTCTACCATCTCATCAAAGCCACTGAAGAAGCCAACCATTCCTATCACCTTGGAGCCACCCATTACCATTGGAGATGGCATCTCAAGCATGGTCCTGGATCGGCAATCTCTCGCCCGCCTCGATCGCTTCCGCATCAGAACTGTTCTTACAATTGGAACACCCACCACAGCCGAGCTCTTCCAAAATGTCAGCTGCTCCATGGCCTTTGAGCATCCCTACCTCATGCACGTAGTGCAGACCTTAACCGCCACACATGACCGCATTCTCGCGCCTCCCTCCCCACATTCATCCCACCGCTCCGTAACCGAAAGCTATCACCTGTCTCGTGCCGCCTCTCTCTTCAACAAGAAGCTGTTCGGCCCAATCAACGACAAAGACCGAGATGCGTTGTGGGCCACCGCCGCACTCATGGGAATCGTTGCCATTTCCTCCATTGAAGCCAGTACACCCTACGAAGCCTGGCCACTAACTCCTTACTCCGACACCGACCTCGACTGGCTCCGCATGAGCGAATCCAAAGTCGTCATCTGGAACCTCACGAAGCCCGATCGTCCCGACAGCGTGTTCCATAAAACCTCAACTCATTACATCAAAGCAACTAGGGAGTCCGAGAAACGCGAGCCCGACTTCTCGCTGCTTCCGCCACAGTTCCTGGATCTTTGCGAAATCGACGCATTTTCCACCGCGACCAACAATCCGTACTATGCCTTGCTTGTCGGCTTGGTTAATATTACAACTGCGGATAACAAAATTTCTGCAACGCAGGCTTTTCTAGGATCTCTTAGTCATATGCAATCCGGATTTAAGGGATTAATGAAGAGCAGAGATCCGAGGGCGTTGCTTTTGGTGGCGTGGTGGTATGCAAAGGTGCATAAATTAACTTGGTGGTTGGAGCTGAGAGCTGTTCTGGAATGTCAGGCTATTTGTATCTATTTGGGGAGATACTATGCTGACGATTTGCTAATAAGGGAGCTATTGGAGTTTCCAAGAATGGAATGTGGGCTGGCTGATCGGTAAATTTGATGATATTTGTAGGAGCTGGATTTCAAGAGACACCCACCTCATATTAAATGTAAAATATATACAGAGAATTCACTTCTCTATCAATGCCCGCCCCTTTCTAACTACTACATACCCAGTTAAGCAAACAAAGTTCCATCAAAGTCCCTCCCACTAGTCACATTTGCTATGGTATAGTTACCAAAACAAACATAATCATAATTTGCCAACTCCGTCACGTTCTTCTGACTTTCCAAAAACTTCCCTATCTCACACATTCCATCTTTCCTGCCCTTACAGAACCCACCCCTGATGCTCTCCAGCGGCAAGATTCCATTATTCAATCTCATCCTCACGAATTTGTGCGTCGCGTTCGCAGCATCATATCCATACTGACCAGGCGAATACTGCACTCGTGCATTTTTCACCGGCTTGGGATCAGCAGCTGCGCAGCCTATCGTCTCGGTCATGAGACGCGCGCCGAAGGGGGTGATGTGCGAAAGAATGAAGTTGCGGTTGGGGTCAGGTGGGTATTGGGTGAGAGAGGGGGCTGATCGGAAATAGTCCATGGACATGGCTGTGAGAGCGGAAACGATGATGTCGTCGTGAGAAAAATCGGCGTAGAACTTTTGGTCAAGAGGGAATGTGGTGGGGTTGTTGTCCAGGGTGGAGTTTACGGAGGAGTTGGATGCGCTGATGTATTGGTGCTGCAGACGGGCGAGAACTTCTTGCACATAGCCGAGACCTTGGGCTCGTCCGGTGGGGTTGCCATACGCGTAGTCGTACCAGTCTATGAGGTTTGTAAGTTAGATGATGGAAACTAGGGAGGGGGGAGACGTACAGATCATATCCAAGGTGTTTTCAAACCCGGCCCATTCATCTTCTGTGAAGAGACCGCAGAAGTCGCTCATTCCGATGTACGCATTCTCATACGCACAAATGCTTTGCATTGCGTACGTATCATTGTAGTTGAGCTCGAATCCAGCTGGGGCATATTTTTGCAATCGTGCTGTCGCATTACCTAGATATTTTGGCAGGTAGGTGTAAACATCCGAGTCTCCAATGTCATAGATTCCCTCTACGTAGTCGTTGAAGCAACTGTCGTACGAAGCTAAGGTGTTGTTCTCATTTCCACCTTCAGGAATAATCACCACGTCGAATGCGGATGTTACGTTGGAGAAGGTCGGGTCGGGTACGGTAAGATAACTTGGCCCAAAGAATCCCAAAGCCCAGTTGATTTGACTATTTTGGATTCTGGACTGTGAAGTCGTACGTAGAACGGGCTTGGGTCGCGCAGTGCCGTTGGGATAGTAAGGATCGTATGCGAGCTGACCGACAGATGCATTGTATAGCGTTCGGCCATAACGATTCCAGAATGAAAGACCTGCAGAGAATTCTGTACTTGCGCCAAGTCCCGTGAGAAGACCAGTGTCCTTCATTAAATAAGTGTAGCGGTTTAGGAAAGAGAGCGGTCCAGTGAAGGATCCATTGGTCGAGGTAGAAGTGAAGTTTGAGAGCTTTTCGGCAAATCTCTGATCATTTTCACCGTCATCCTCAGCGGTAGTTTGGAATCGCTGCGCGTGCCTCTGAAGAACTTGGACCGATTCCTTGTGACAATCAGTCGTAGTCGTATTGAAGCAGAACAATGGAACTTACTACTTGACAACCATCGGGCAGGCCAACATACTCTACTCCAAAGTAGTCCTCAGCATTGTCAGAATAAGGCGTAATTTCGCCCCAGTATTTCTGTATACGACTGATATCTGTAAGAAGTTTTTCGCCCGCCGCAGTGTTCACTGCTAGCAGGGCAGAAGCAAGAGTAAATAGAGTGCCACGCATCTTGGGGTTTAGATGTATGATTGAGAGTCTAGAAAATAGATTTCTGGTGATCTTGAGCTATATATCCTGGGGACCTTTTAGCTCAAATGGTCCCTGGAAAACGGTGCCGTGCCGGCGGAGCTGTCCACGGCACAACATCGGGGAGAAGATATACTTTGTTATCGCAAAACATAAATTCGGCAGCGCTCGCCGGCGTAGAAAAACCAGGCCGATTTAAGACAATTGTGTTGCAATTATAGCTGATTACCGTTGTCAGATGGAGCGATGTAAGACATTATGTTTCTCTTTTCCGATTATCTATTAGGTGCTGTCGTCGCCCGTTGCACCTGCGAGCGTACACTTCTTCCTATGCACTTGCAATTGCACAAATTTTTCATCCGGACAAGATGACGTTGGTGATGGATAATGCCCGCTTTTAAGGGTGGTGAAGTCAGGATATCTAGCACTACGAGGCCGATTCTTAGAACCCAATTCAACCACGCTGTTCTCTAATTCGTCAATATTTGCTGTGGCCCTTGCAGGTCAAATCAAATCAAGCTTTTTCAGGGAGGAGCTCTGGGCATCCCCGTCTATTTGGTAAGCTAAGTTTAGTGATACGACGATAAGATGATTTCGTAATAGAGACTGAATTGGCCTTCTTCCGTCGACCGGTAACGACAGTGTAATAACAAATACAAATCAATAACATACTCAAGTATATACAACCGGATAGCAACATAGAAAAGAAGAAAAAGTCCATCATGGATGGTCATAACGATAGTACAAAAACCCCGTTCATTCCCAAGGAGACCGTCAGCCCTGCGCATCGAACGTGCAGTGACGTTCATCCCGACCTCCTCCGTAATCCTCCTCTCAATCTCGACCTCCCTGTCCTTCGGCAGCATACCTAAACCTAAACCAGACCAGCAAACACGAAAATGAAAATTCTCAACAGAACTGCACGCATCGATAACGACAGGAACGAATCCAAATACACATTAATCATGTCGAACACTGCTCGTACCTTCTCTACATAGCGAGCGGATGAATGAAATTGCCAAGGTAAGATTAGTTCATGTTAGTATATTCGAAGGGAAGCTAGCCAATCGCGATCTAGGACGAAGGCGAAGACTGTGATTTGCGATGAAGCCGTGGAAAGAGCCTGCGACTTGCTGCAAAGTACTTTCCAAAGAAACGATCAAGAACAGGGGGAAGCTTCGATGATGAGTTCTTGCTCCGTTTGGTGGTAGTAGACTCGTCGAGAGGTTTTTGATGCTTCTCGGACCTAAGATCCTGGTCCTCTGGTTTCGAGTGAGATGGCTGCGTGATCTCTTCTTCCGGAAGGGATTGTTTGCTGTCGACTTTGCCTAATGGCTGTTGATTGGTGGTGGAGGTAGTGACTTCCTGCCTGCGGAGCGTGCTTTGTGCGTATGCATTGCTACCGCCGACTGCGACTATAAGTGAAGCCGGTGTGGGGTCATTCACGAAGCCGCTTTGATTGATGCCCCCATTTGGGGTCACATCGTCGTATGGGAAGCAATATCCCAACCCGTCGACATTTGCAGCATGGACAATCCTTGCGTAGTGGTTTGTGATTGGATTCTTGTAGTACGAAGATACTACTTCACCATCTGGTTGTAGAGGATTAGTGAGCAGAGTCGACCTGTTGAATGCAGCATCGAGACGCGCTCCAATGTTGAGGAGTTCATCAGTGTTGGTTGGTTGGGCCGCGAAAGCTCCTGAAGCCCCGCCAAATATATCTGCTGCGGATGGCTTGGTGAAAGATCCAACCCCGTTGAATGATAATAATGAGCGATCGCTCGATGTTAAGCCGGCGATTGTTCCCCATTGTGCTTGCGTATCAACGGTCAAAGGCGTGTTGGCATAGGCTGCCCAAACGGCGTTAACATAGGAGGTCCAATAGTTTTGGAATAATGTTGGATTGAACACAATGCCTTGTGTTGGATTCAGGGCTCGAAGATTCGTATTGCCATTCTTCACAATGAGCTGATCCCAGCCGGCCCCATCAATCGCATTCTGTGCTATCAGACCATTGCAGACAGTGGTAAACCCATTTGCAGGCAAGCCACCCACATGTCCGACTGCACCGCTAGTACTGTTCAGAGTCAGAGCAATTGGTAGACATACGAAGTCAACATAGGTGATATTGGCATATAACTGAGAGCTGTTGAAGGTGAATTCGCAGAAATCCCAACTCTTCAAGTAGTTTGGATCAGAAGGATTGCTGACTGATGGTTCCACGAGTCCAGGACCGGTAACACCTGGGTTAAGGAGGAAAGTTAATGTGTTATCGACACAGAACCAGATCCGGCCACCAGCGATGTATGGGATAGTGACAGTCCTAGTAGTGCCAGGTCCCCCAAGAGGAATGGAGCAGTCTGCTGCTAGAGCCGCCCCGGTAGATGAGGGATTTGAAGGATAGTACAGGGTAGAGCCATCGGATTCAAGAAGCACCACAGCGTTGTTGCTGTTGATGGCTAGACCAGTAACGTATGCATAGACAGTGCTAGAGGAGCTCTGATTGGTCAATCCTATGGTGAGAGTTTTAGCTGCTGCTGCTACTTCTTCGACGGTTTTGATCCGTGGTGGGTAAAGTATATGCTCCTTCCGCTGGATATCGATGACATCAGTGAGAGTAGACATGGTTGCAATGTTAAGAAGTTTATCTGTTGATTTTAGAATTAGTTGTTCGGTCCATAAATCTCTATTAATATTTCGTGGAAAGCCTTTTTGTGCCAAGGGTACAGCTTGTTGCAAAAGAATGAATGACTCTGAAATCCGTGGATGATTGAAGGAATGTAGATGGCTAGATTCGTCGCTGTTGATGAGGTCTGGGAAGCATGACGTGAAGGTCTTGTGAACCTATGAATGTACTGTTTTGAGCCTGTGCATGAAAGTGTTGATTCGATAGAAATTCCTTGAGATGAGCTGATAGAAACGTAACATCCAATCTGAGTGCACATCAAGGATCGATTCGAATGCACTATGATAGTGGGCTTCCATCTCCGATAACGTCACAGATTTAGGGCTGCAGTTTCAGATGCCTGTCTAGTCGCTAGTATCGTGACAAGGAGACTCTTCTTGTGGTTGGAGGAGTCCAGAGCTAAACAATCATCTGCATATAAGTCATGCTGGACGGACACTTAATAATCTTTCAAGAAAAAGAACTGTAGCTTGTCTAAGAGGAAGCGTCCAATTGTCAAAGAAGTCAAACTCTAGGATGATCTGGGTCACTGGGTGATTCGTGCAAGAGGAATTGATGTGTTGTCCGGCTAGAACCAGGCCGCAAATCACAGCGAAGGATCGTTGACTGGCTTTGGATAATGGTGCGGTTATTGTTCCAGGAGAACAGAATAAACGAATCATTCAACTAACACTGGAGACGGTACGGATGCTTCTCCGTCGCGAAGTGGTAGCTGATTGTTGCACGAGATTCATGAATCTACTACCTCACATGCACATAATTTTCGTCGAACGGGACCAACCGCACAATCGATATTTTGATTCCTTTCTTCATAATCACTTTGGGATGAAATATTTCGATCTGGCGGGAAGAGGTACTGGTAGTGCTGACGACGCCGAAACGTGGGGTAATGGATCTTACAGCCAACCGATCTCCTGACCTGGTCACCCAGTGATGATTCCGCGATAATCTTTTCTGGAAACTGCACTTTCCACCGACGGCTTTCCCGAGGAAGAAGGAATAGCTAAAGGGCCGAATAACCACGGGCTATGGTGCCAGAAAAAGCACGGTATCCGATCCCTGGGCCAGACTCAAGTTTCTTTTTTGGTAGTTGTCGAGCATAGGATAACATTGGACGAAATGCTTTTTCTAGGTGTAGTAGCTACGCAGACTACGGTGCTTTGATCTCAGCCAGCTTCTACATCGTTCGCTAATCGGGAGCAGATAAACCCCTTCCCCTGAGCCATGGTGCTACATAAAGCTACTTGCAACCCCACGTTCTCACCCCCACGATTCCACATGTGGTTGGTTACTGATAAGTACCGGCGCATTAGGCGCTCCTTCGAAAGTCTACGACCCTGTCGCCACCTCGGGTGTCGAGTATTAAGGATGGCTTGTTACTTTCGACTTCTGATAAGTCAAGACATGTGTCTTCTGTATTTCTCGTAGGGTCGACACATCCACAACATCACCGCGAGTACAATACTTAAAATGAAGGAGAGTTGCTTGAAAACAAACCACCATTGGTAGTCCGCTTTATCATCCGGAGAGTTTACTCGAAGGATTGCTCCCGCACGAACTCTGCCCACGTCGACTACGGCTTCGAAAGAGATGGTGTACGTATCTTGGAAAAAACGAAGATGGTGTCTTCAGAAAGAGATATGACCTGCAATTTCTTCTATGAAATGATGAGTTATGCAAAGCGGAATGGTCATGATTGCATGCTTGACACCCTCACAAAGGAGGCCGTCGAGGTCATCCAACAGACACTGGCAATTGATCAGTACTACCTGCCTCGAGCAGTATGATTGTGAGACTTCCCATTTACCCTGATGCATCGTGCGGCGATGCGATATGTGAGAGAACCACATCTGATCCAAATTCGAATCTGCTCAGAACAGCAACGTTTCAATGGAATGCCTTTGCGGCGAAGCATTCCATCCACAGATAGGACTACCCGATAATCCTACCACCTGCCTAAACCCCTCGGCATTTCAAAGAAGAGCGAGAATCGAAGATAAAGTATACACACACCTTTGAAGCTGGATCGAATTGGTAACTTGGTAAAGAGAGCGCAGTCATCATAGAACCAAAGCCCGGTGCAAAATTCAGAATTGCTCATAGCAATGAGAGACATGCTGGTGAAGATGCTGCAGTCGATCATCGAATTGTTCTGGTCTTGGGTGAAATATGAGTGATGCTTCTGAAAATGTAAAGCAGAACGCCATGAATGATAAAGCAACTGAAACCACGAAGAAGCAAACCATGAGGAAGATTAACATAGGGGCTCTTCCGCTGAACCCCTAACAGTGCCATACCTCTTTTCATCCTGCCGTCACCCATGGCCATTATTCACGCCCAAGTACATGTTCTGTGGACGCTTGATGTTGCGCGTCTTCAACGTCCAAGTATGATTAAATCCAAATTTGGAGTGCGGATTCTCGAAAAATGGTCCGTGCATGCTGCCTTACTGTAGATTTGTGCCTGGAACTAGACTGTTTTGGCCAAAGCATCAGCGTCATAATAATGTTCCGTTCCGAATATTTGTGGCATCGCCCTCTTACCTCCCAAAGGTCCCTCTGGCACGCGTCGACCTAAAGCTCAGCTATACTTAGCGACGCTGTTACATCGAACGCAATCACCAAGTCAACCGTTTTCCAGCTTGAGAGTTGATGTGCCACTAACAGAGGAGACCAGAATTGCCCCGCTGTGGGAAATCAAGCTCCACAGTGCATTTTGTGCTACTTGCAGTTGCGCATGCAATATACCGTCGTTGCCTGTTGTGTCAATGCGGTTTGAGCTCACCGCTGTATAATTTTATCATCCAGACTACCTGCTTGCTCAATTTGTGACCACAAACTGGGTGGCCTGAACCTCCGGACGTCATTTATACTTCCATGGTACGGTCAGATCCTCTATAACGAAGAACCAAGCATTTAGCTCAAAACGCTATGTCTTCCTCCTCCGCCGAACTGAGCGGTGCTGGTACAGTGAACCTCCCTTAAGGGAATGCGACTTTCGCCAGGCTGATGCTTTTACTAGCAAAGTTGACCGATGTCACCAAGATAGTTGAAACTCTCGGAGCCGATCTAGAAAAAATCAGTCTTCTACCACAACGTGCGAGGTGCCATCCAAGTGACCTGCTGTGTATCTGCTAATCTTCCCAGAGCGAGATGACCTTTTGGAGAAGTTGAAGGTTTATGGTCGCGACCCCACTAATTCAGATCCAATCTTCACTAAAGAGGTAGGTCGTACACATTTTGAGCACAAACGGAATTCTGACTGGTATATAACAGGGTATACAAATCTTGGCCCGGCACGCCTTCAATAGCCCCTCGAAAACAACTTCTCGAAATGCGCTTCGATGTCTTGCCAATGCCCTCCTACTGAAACCGCACACCCGTCAAGTATTTGTTGACCTGGGTTTCGAGGCCAAAGCATGCAATCAACTGAAAGATGGGAACGCCGATGATGAATTTCTGATCTCAAGGATCATTTTCCTTACAACATACGATACCAAAATAGACATTGAGAGTCTTATTGTCAAGCACCATTTAGCAGACATCATATCAAAAAGGATTTCCAGCCATGCAAAGCAGTTCTCCGCGAAGAATAAGGAGATGGATCCAATGGAGGAAATGGCACTGGTTGAATCACTCAAACTCCTTTTCAACCTCACCCACTTTTATCCAGACGGTGCGAAGCACTTTGCGCAAGCAGTGCCTCACATCCTCACCATCCTACAGAAGCAGGTCATATTACCTTCCAAGGCTCTCGATCCCCCAATTGCTCAACTAGTCAACTCCCTGATCAATCTACCTCTTGAAGATCCAAACAATTTGAGTGCTTTGTTTCCCAAGCCTAACTCGCACTCACATGTCGAGCAATTTATCGAAATTCTGCAGCATTCCATTGGCGTGTATAAGGATGATGAGCTCGAGCAACTCGTATCACCGCTTCTTACCCTTATCAGGAAAGTGTATAGCATGGCGCCACCGGAAGTATGCCAGTTTATGCAAACACGAATTCTGCCAAGCGAAAAAGATCGTGAGCAGCCTGTTGGTCGAGGCGAGTCATTATCGGCGCGTCTACTTCAGTTGTCCACGAATCCAGCTACTCCACAGCTTCGCGAGTCGATTTCAGCAATGTTCTACGAGTTATCTGGCAAGGATGCTGCGACTTTTGTTCAGAATGTTGGCTATGGTTTCGCTTCTGGATTTCTCTTCCAGCACAATCTCCCGATCCCCCAAAATGCGTTCGAAGCGTGGAGCACAGGTGATGGCCAGAAAGAAAAAGGGAAGTCAACCCAAGAAAATGCTAAAGCGGTAAATCCCATCACCGGACAACTGCTAGAGAACGAGGCGAAGGTGGATATGCCAGAGATGACTCAGGAAGAGAAGGAACGGGAGGCCGAGAAACTATTTGTTCTGTTCGAGCGGTAAGTGTTATTTTCCCCATACCTAGCGCGGTGACTAACGACTTAATAGACTTAAAAAGAACGGAATTATCAGTGCCAAAAACCCCATGGAGGAAGCATTACAACAGGGCAGGTTTGAAGAATTGGATGATGATGAAGAATCGGACTGATAATGGTTGACAACTGGAAGTTAGCCTTCTAGTCTTAAATTAACAAAGTTAGCTCTCATCATTGCGTAAGTTACCCAGTCTGGGGGAGTTAGCAGTTTCTGGATAGTCTATAAACTCCCACAAGATAGCTACTTTTGTATATTATAACGATCATGATGAATTGAGTCGGAACAAATAGCCCGTATACAGTGACAAATTGCATGAGGCGCCTAGCCAATCACGGACAGATCAGTGAGTATCCTCTCTGAATCACCAGGCGAAAGCTCATGTATCTGCAGTGTAACTTGGGCGACGCCAGTTCACAAATAGCTTCTGAAATTGCCTGTTTTCGAAATCGTGGGTAAGGATTTAACCTCCGAATGAGCTAACCTTTATCTTCGTCTTTAAAATTCACTTCTCATGGATTTTCTGTTCTTTTGGTCTCTCACTTTCTCATCCTTCCACGCAAACCACGACGGTGAATAAATCTCTCTAGGATACCATGTCGTCTCCTTGGGAATTAACTGCCTCGAGAAGAGCCAATTCGATCTTGGATAAAATATCACTCGAATGGCGACTGAGTCAAGACGATCTAGCATATGCAAAATCACAGAAAAATCTCAAGACTGCGATCCCAAGGTTTCTTAACGAATATGAACAAAAGATTGCAAAAATGGATACCATGCAAATTCTTGAGATGACGCAGACTGGACAATGGAGTGTCATGGATGTTGTCGAGGCACACTGCAAGATTGCATGTATTGCACATCAAATCGTATGGATTTACGATTCTCTTCTTTGAATGATTTCCACCCTCTTTCCTTCACCCGATTGACAGAAATTTGCTCACTTCCGAATAGAACCCTTGCCTGCTCAATATTATGATTCCGGAGGCACTCCAGAAGGCATATAGGTTAGATCGACAGCATGAGACTAATATGCCTAAAGGAGTCCTTCATGGATTACCAATTAGTCTGAAAGACCAGTTCCATGTCAAAGGCTCGGATACTACAATGGGATACGTGGGATGGATAGGTACGTTTGAAGGTGACCGAGAAAGTGAGAGAGTAGGAGAGGTGGATAGTGAGATTGTTGCTCAGTTGGAGTCGATGGGTGCTGTGGTTTTTTGCAAGGTATGGATTCACCTTTCTGCCACTTTCATGACTGCCGCTGTCAGCTTTTTCAACGCTTGGAGGATCACTCTTGCGGGGATCACTCAAATTGCGTTGATGTGCTGCGTCCTGGGTTTCCAGTGAAGCAAAAGCAGCAGTGGACTCTTTATGTAGCTTATGGCAGTTGGTTAACGGATAGAGCAGACGAGTTTACCTCAAACACTTCTGGTAAGCACAACACCATCAAGGAGTGTCTTTTGGCGGGCTAATATTTGTCCCAGTACGATGAAACGATAAACAATATCATAGGTCAAACATTAAACCCTATCAGCATGGGTCTCTCTTGTGGAGGTTCTTCCGGAGGTATGATTATACATTGCTCTCCAGTGCCAGACGAACCTGACAGTATTTTAGGTGAAGCAACATTGATTGCCACGGGTGGTAGCTCGCTAGGATTAGGCACCGATATTGGTGTGTTGCCGTTTTTCCCAGTCTTATTACTCATGTCTAATCTCACATTAGCGGGTTCTGTTCGTGTTCCGGCAGCATTTTGTGGCATCTACGGGATCAAACCAAGCTCCGGTCGTTTTTCTTACCGCGGTGTTGCAAATACTGTGCGCTTCAACCAGATCCTGATATTTCCCGTGCTCGAAGCACCACTAACCATAAAATATTGACAGAATCCGGGTCAAACTCTTATTCCATCTGTTGTTGGTTTCCTCTCTAGTTCAATCATCAGCCTAGAGATCGTCATGGCCGCCCTTTTCCCGCTGTCTCCCATTTACCGCGGTTTTCAAGCACCTCTTTCATGGAATGGCAGTCAGTGTGTTATACATTCCAATCCTGTGAGCAGTTTAGTACGAGGAGGAGACCGACTTAAGTTCGGAATCATGTGGTGTGATGGAATGATAGAACCTCATCCCCCTGTTCGAAGGGGTTTACAAATCGT
Source organism: Rutstroemia sp. NJR-2017a BVV2 (assembly GCA_002946415.1). Classification (NCBI taxonomy): domain Eukaryota; kingdom Fungi; phylum Ascomycota; class Leotiomycetes; order Helotiales; family Rutstroemiaceae; genus Rutstroemia; species Rutstroemia sp. NJR-2017a BVV2. Next base: position 123,035 of record NJPS01000006.1, read on the forward strand.
TGTGGATGCTTTGCGCAATTTTGGACACGAGGTAGAGTTCTTCTCTAGGTCCGCTAAAGTTTTTGGGCTAATATATCGTTCTAGGTAATGGAGTGGGAACCACCCTCACATAGTACCGCGGCTAGGATTCACGTATATCTACCCCTCACCCTCTACAAATAACATGAAATTGACCATCAAGGCAGCCTGCAGTCATGTACGCAGACGGTCACCATGACATTCACAAGCAGTTAGCTCTTTCGGATGAACCCATACTTGATGATCTGAAAGAGGCTTATAAGCTCAAAGAGCCGATGTCAGTTCTCGAATACCAAGATCTAGTATTGCAGATTCGCGACTACAAAGAAGCATATGCAGACTACTGGGACAGCACGGCAGGTACTGATGGTAAAATGGTGGATGCCGTTCTCATGCCCGTAGCTCCTCATGCTGCAGTCATACCAGGAAAATGGGTTCATTTGGGTAAGTGATATCTTGTCACAACAAGGAGATGCATGAAGCTCATGAGTTGATAGCATACACCGAGGTGATCAACGTCCTCGATTATACCTCTCTCGTCATACCTGTTACCCATGCCAATAAAGATATCGATACCAGCCCTCCATATGTACCACGCAATGCGAATGATTGCAAGAATTGGAATGCTTGTAGGGGATACTATCCGAAGATCAGGGTGGTATTAGCTCACAATATACAGATGACAGAGAAGTCTACCATGGAGCACCAGTCGGTATACAGATTGTAGGTAGACTCTGGGAGGAGGAGAAGATGATCGGGATCGGAAAGTATGTTGAGATGCTTTTGAATGATGGGAACTCCCTGGATGACTTGTGAAATGGATGGTTGGAATGTTGAAACGGCGAGGTTAGTCGCAATGGATGGTGTAAGAAGAAATCCGAACACTTGCTGAAGGGTGCGCACAAGAGCAGTTATCTATCTCGATGCACTTCAGATATCAATTCAACACCAGAATAAGTCACAGTGGGTGCTCACATTACAGTCATCACATCACGATCAAATAAGAAGCCAAAACTAATCAAATCAATAAATTTAAGAACAAATATCCCCGTTGCAAAACTAAACACAAACAAAAATAAATAAATAACCTCATATCCCAAAAGTGTATTGCCTGCCATAGGCCTCGCGGTCCGGTCAAGATCAAGTCCTCCCGTGTCGTCGTAGTAGAAACGAACAAATCTAAGTCCTGGTTCATCAAAAACGAGGAACGTCCATCCAACCAAATGTGTGGAAACGAAAATAAGTAAGTTGAAAACGCACTAGCATTTTATCCGTTGATTAACACCCCAACCAAATGCATTACGCGTTGATGAATAAAATCAAAAGAAAAATGGAAAGATCTGCATCTAGATCATCAGAAGACCACCGACCATGGTGATGAGTCCGGCGAAGAACTCCCAGGCACCAGCGACGTTGGCGATGGCGGCACCGGTGAATTGGATTGGACCGGTGGTGGTTCCTGATGAGCCGGAGTTTGATCCGGATCCACTGCTGCCTCCGTTGTTGCCGGGAGTGGTGAGGCCAGATGAAGCGCTGTTAGATGATGGGCCGGAGTCAGAGTTTCCACCAGAGTTTCCACCAGTGTTTCCACCAGTGTTTCCTCCATTGTTTCCTCCTGGGTAACTAGGCTTTCCACCTTCCTCATGGCCCCAATCACCCTTTTCACCCTCCTCCTTGTGTGGAGAGTATCCAGGCTTGCACGTGCAGTCAACTGAGATATAGCTGTTACCAGAACCAGCTCCAGCGCCGATGGCTGTAACGTTTCCGTTTCCATCAGCGTCAATGATGCCAGTCCCGGTACCTTCGGCATCAGAGCCACCGTTGATCTTTGCTGTTGCACCCTTGTCGTCTTTCTTGGGTGGGGGAATGGCGTCTCTGCCAATCTTCTTGTCATTGTAGGTAGCTCCTCCTCCACCACCGGCACCAGCTGAGGTCGAGCCGGTCACAATGGAGGTTCCGTCCTTCAAACAGATACAAGAAGCGTTGGAGTTGGCTTCCGCACCTCCATCGCCGCCAGCTGTCGCATTGGTTTCACGGATTGGGCTAGGAGTGGCGGTTGCGGTGCTGATAACGGTAGTGGTTTTGGGCTTCTTGCAGTTTGCCTTGTAGCAGTCGATTTGGTTTGGTGGTGGGTAAGACGCGCAATCAGATCCGGGAGGTCCACCTTTTTGGGAAGGACATTTCTCCTTCCAGCAGTAGAGTCGATCCTTTGGTGGAAGTTTGTCACAATCTTGCTCGTATGGTGGAGGGCACTCAGGACCCTTGCAAGGAGGACAATCCGGGCCCTTGCAAGGAGGAGGAGGAGGGCAGTCGGGGCCCTTGCATGGAGGAGGAGGAGGGCAGTCGGGGCCCTTGCAAGGAGGAGGAGGAGGGCAGTCGGGGCCCTTGCATGGAGGTGGAGGAGGGCAGTCGGGGCCCTTGCATGGAGGGGGAGGAGGACAGTCGGGGCCTTTGCAAGGAGGAGGAACCACCGGCGCAAGAGCAGGTGGGCTGGGGCTTGGCTGTTGTGCCGCCACGAGACAGGCGGCCGCGAGGGCCTGGAGGAGATAGTCGGTTCTCATTGTCGATTAATTGATTAAGTCAAAAAGAGTGTAGGATGTCCGAGGACAAAAAAAGTATTTCTCGAAAAAAGAAAGAACGACCACAAGTTTGAAGTCGAGATGCCTATGCGTATGAGGTGTGAGAGAGTGTTGGAAAGTTCAAAAAGGCAAGAAAATGATGCCATGTTTATAGTCATTTTCACCAGGTGGCTAGTCTGCCATCAGGAATGTGTTTTCCATCAACAACCAGCTTCATTGGCTAGGAATCTGATGAGGTTGTTTGTTTACTTGCGAGGAATGTGCGCTGTTTTGTCGGAGAACATGCACTTGCAGATAAAACATACGGAAAACCATTTTCCTCGGTCTTGGCTTAATCAAATGTAATTTTGGGCTCCTGAGAACTGGAGAAGAGAATGTAGTGGAGGTACGTAGCCTTGGCGTCTAGGCAAAATTGTGTTTGGAATCCGGTGTGTGCATTCCCCTGCGGTTGACACCCACTTAGAAGCTTTGTTTGGCCTTTTCCAAAGGGTTTCTGTACTCTTCTTAGGCATGGAATATCTTCTCCAGCTTCGAGGGGCTTTTCGCCGCAGTTCTGGCCAGTGGCAGGAACAGCTCCCTTCATACGATTTTCAAGTAACCTAAGGTTGTCAATGATATGATAGGCTCTGTCGTCTTTCGTGGCCAACCTCAGGGCTTCGAAACTGCAACCTCCTTTGCTCCGTAATGGTCATGCCCGAGGTCCGTGTAGGGTAGGGTACATAGCAAGTCAGTAAAGACAGAGTAGTCTGCGACGGCACTTGCACAGAGGGAGTCGGGACGTCCTGAGCCTTCATTGAATGTCATGTGAGGGGATGAAATGTAGGAACATTAAGCTTCGTTCTATTGTCTTCGTCATATAGAACACCGAGAACGCTGAGAAGGTTACTCATCAAGTTAAGAACAGCAGTTCCTCTATCCTTTAAAGTAACTGCTCGTCATCTCGCCTAAATATGCAAAGAAAGTAACTGCCGTTACGCGTAGCGGGTCTTGGGACAACCAGTGGATTCTAGAATGAGCTTAGAGGTAGCCAAGTAGCTAGACTGCAGTAGAGTCTGGTAAAACATCGAGAGGAGTATACTGTTACTGTTGAGACCTTATTGACACTGTTTCTTGAAAATCTAGGTTTAGATTAGAGGACTCCCTAAATCGTAGACCAATCCGGACGTTGAAATCTGAATACTCGCCGTTCAGTGTCCGAGTATCCGTTTGCCATTTGAATGTTCGAAAGATAATATGATTTGAATGCCCGGTTACAACAGGAACATCTAAATGTATATAGTACGCCACTATCAAAGCTGAAATCGGTTCGGATATGTGATGTGCCAAGATTTCCTGGACCCCACCCCTTTCGTCTAACGAGTTAGGTTACTGTAGGGGCACAGCATACAGTAGGAATACGCAACTGTGCGTAATTAAGAGAGCCAATAATTGTACATATCGCAGGGGTGATTGAAAGATTATCAGTGAATATGGTCCTAAGAGGCAGGTAGTTTGAAGGTAACACGGTGTGAGTCAGAGTACGCTACGCTTAGGCTGCCGTCCTCCTCAACTATTAAAGCATCAAACACCTCCTATTTCCAACCAACTTCATCTACCTCGACACATTACACTACAACTTCGAAGTACCATCACAGTTTCGAAGCTGTACCTATCATCTAGATCAATACCAGTTGTCAACATGGTTATCTGCGGCGCTTTTTACCTCGCCGGTGACCAGTCTAGGCAGCACCTACCTCTTCTCTCTACATCCATTCACACCACTATCAACGCCACTGCAGCACATACTAGTCTTACACAGGTGTTTCGAAATGATTCACCGGACAACATCACCAACTGTACCTATCAGTTCCCACTTTATGATGGTGTCAGCGTCTCTAAGTTCACGTGTTACATCGGCGACGAGGTCCTTAAGGGGGTTGTCCGAGCGAAAGAGGAAGCCAAGGCGATTTTTGACGAAGCAGTCAAAAAAGGAGAGACCGCAGGACTATTCGAGCAGCATGAAAAGGCGAGTGATGTGTTTCGAACCTCCCTGGGGAACATTCCCGCTGGAGAGAAAGTCATCGTTGAGATTGTGCATGTAGGGGAGTTGATGATGGAAGGCGGAAGTGGGGTCAAATTGACCATTCCTACAAGTGTAGCTCCAAGATATGGAGACCCGGGAGCCACGTCGACGAATTCGGTTGCACCGTCCCAAGATGGATTGAAGATCACGGTGGATATATCGATGTGGGCGGATATGCCTATCGATGCAGTGACGTCGCCTTCCCATCTGATTGCTGTCTCTATCGGTGCATTATCATCCGGAGACGGTGAAAGAGGACTCAACAAGGCCTCTGTTACGCTCTCGCAAGGTAGCACCACTTTGGAGAAAGATTTCGTTCTGCAGGTCAATGTGAAGGACCTTGGAAATCCAAAAGCCATGCTCGAAACACACAGCACTATCCCAAATCATCGAGCCTTAATGGTGTCCCTAGTTCCTAAGTTTGAACTACCCACTCATCGCCCAGAAATCGTCTTCGTAGTCGATAGAAGTGGAAGCATGAGTGGCAATATGACGACGCTGATATCTGCTATGAATGTGTTCTTGAAATCTTTGCCTTTAGGAATAAAATTCAACATCTGTTCATTCGGATCAGACCACGAATTCCTCTGGGAAAAGTCTCAACCATATTCGAAAGAGACATTGAGTGAAGCCACTCAACTTATCAAGAATTTTAAAGCCGACATGGGAGGGACATCCACACAGGCAGCAGTGACTGCCACTATCCAAAACCGGTTCTTAGATCTGCCTTTGGAGGTTATGCTCCTTACCGATGGGGATATATGGCAGCAAGAGGAATTCTTCGCATATATAAATGAGGAGGTCAAGAAAAGTAGCGGCTCAATCAGGATCTTCCCACTTGGTATTGGCAATGGTGTTTCTCATGCTTTAATCAATGGTATTGCTCGTGCAGGAAATGGATTTCCGCAAACTGTACAGAATGGCGAGAAACTGGATTCTAACGTGGTCCGCATGCTACGCGGTGCTCTGACTCCACATATCACTGACTACTCCATGGAGGTCAAATATGAATCAGACGATGACGACTTCGAGCTTATTGATAAAGTCACTGAGGGTCTGGAGAATCTTCTCTCGGAGAGCGAGACAAAGACGCCACAAACAACTACCAAAATCTCCCTTTTCGATCCGACCATCAAAGAAGATGTCAGCATGCCCGATGTTCCCCCTCTCGAGTTGCCACAAATACGTACTCCCAAAATCATCCAAGCTCCGAACAGGATTCCATCGCTCTTTCCCGGCAGCAATACGACGATATATTTATTGTTGTCCCCAGATACTATCCAACGAAATCCAACATCGGTGATTCTTCGAGCTACTTCTCAGCAGACACCATTAGAGCTATCTATCCCCATTGAAGTTCTTTCGATTAAATCCAACACTATACACGAGCTTGCAGCCAGGAAAGCCACGCAAGATCTCGAGGAAGGTAGAGGCTGGATTACTGAAGCGAAAGGTGTAGATGGCATATACCTGAAGGATCAATTTGCCTCTCAGCTTGAAGAAATTGTAAAGAGAGAAGCTGTACGCTTGGGAGAGCAGTTTCAAATCGCAAATAGATGGTGCTCATTCGTAGCTCTTACAGTTTCCTCTTCTGTCGTCCTATCGCCAACATCCGAAAGTTATGATAGGCAACCTATCTCAGCAGATGGAGCACCAACTCGTCGTCGCGGGCGTGTGCCTCAAACCTTGCGCCCACCCACCGGCTACAGGACAAGACTGCCACTTACTACAAAAGCATGTCGCAAGAGTGCACCATCTATTATAGAAAATTTAGATGAACTTGAAGAAGATGACCTCGAATCAGATGAAGACCAGGGATTTGCATTGTTTGACGATCCAGTTGAACCATTTGCATCGTTTGACAATCCAGTTGAACCGGAGACACAGCCGACGAAAAAGCAGAAGACAAGTGCAGATAACCTCGAAAGTAGTAAGTCCAGAACACATTACGCATACCCATCTTTACCGCCGGTTAATATCACACTTACCGAAATTTGTTCTCTAGGCTCTAAGGCTGCATATAAATATTCCGCCATGATGCATCAACCAATGGCTAGGAATGCCAGACATATCACAAGAGAAGCTCAAAATATCACTGATTTCACCAATGTTTCTGCTCATGACAGGGTTTTAGCCTTGATTGACTGTCAAGACTTTGAGGGGACTTGGGATGCTGCGGACGTAGAGCCAATTCTTGCTTTCCAGATTCCAGTCAACACTACCGACTTGGAAGAGGCTGAGAAGAAATCCTGGGTCACCATGATTGTTGTTTGCTTCCTTGAAGATAAAATGGCCGCCGAGAAAGATACATGGGAACTGGTTGTTGCCAAAGCCAGGGCATGGTTGGAGCAGACTCTCGGAACCACATTCAGTGGCATGGAGATTAAGGGCAAGATGGTCGTGGAAAGTGCTTTAAGTACAAAGACATAGTCAGGGGTAACACGAGAGTATTAAGTGATGTCTAGTAATATAGAAGCAGATATTTCATGGAGCTAAATGTATCATTGAATAACGAGTGCCCGAACATATTGTTCTGTTGAAAGGAATCAAAATTATACAGTAGTGACGCACCAGGTGAGGATCGTTTAGGCTTCTCACGCTAAGGTAACCCCAACCCATTCGGCCCCACCCAACTGTACAAGCACACCACACAACCTCCAGACTTCTTCCAGAACGCACCACCATCTTGAATACTCAAACCCAGCTCACATTAAGTAACGCAAATATGGCGCAACCTGCGCTTCGTCAGGAAGATCTCAAAGCGCTGGATCAGACCCGTCAACGTCTCATCCAATTGACCTCTAACATCGCCTCGCTGAAAGCCGACTTCCAGAAAGGCGCTCCCCTACCTGAATAGTTCGTGCATGGCTATGTCCCTGTTGCGTGCATACTTATACTGATAATCTCTGGTTACAGTTCGTCGGTGATGACATCCTCTTCTATCCTAACTACCAACATAAAATCCATGACCGATCATCTCTCCGCGCACGGCGATACACTCTCCCGAATCGTCGCATTTCCTTCAACGAATTTCCCCGGGCGCACGCAAGAAGGGCTTTTACTACAGTTACTACGGAAGAAGTTGGAGCCGCAAGTCGAGACATGGGTTGACGAGGGCCGAAATTTACAAATAGACGGGCTAGCGGAGGAGGGTAGGGACGGAAATCTAGAAGAGACATGGAAATGGGCCGCGGAATGGATTGGCCCTAGGATAAGGGAATACGCGTTGAATGAGGCCGGGGATGAATACACTGCAGAGGAGAGGGAAAGCGGAGTGGAGAATGTCAATACGGGTTTGAGGGACGAAGAAGAGAGTGATGAAGACGATGAGGATGCAGAGGATGGTGATCAGGTCATGGGCGGTACAAGTCAAAGCCAAGAGAAAAAGAAAGCACCAGAGAAGGCCATGACAAGAAAAGACGGTAGGATAAGGAGTAAGGACGAGATTCTGAGGTTTGCGACAAGCGGAATTGCCATATGAGCACATCTGCTGTGCCGCAACGCTGCTGAAAAGCGGCACTTTCTGAATGAGGGGTCATAATGTGGTCCTACTTTGCAAAGATATAATTTGCCGTATTGCATTTCGCAAAGGGATTGGAGTTCCACCATTTTATGTAGATGCCAAATCATAATGGCCGGGGCTGGATGGCTGGATGGCTGGATGGCTGCGCTGCAGCCAATGTAAGAGCTGAGAAAGGAAATGCAGCACGTCGCACCAGGCAAGCAAGGGTTCATAGTCTGCATGGCTTGGCTACTACAGGTACATATACTCTGAGCTCCCTTCATGCTGAGAATTGTAACTGAGTTCGATAGTGCAGGCATCATCCCACACCAACGTTATCAGAGCCATACTACTTTCATACAGCTGCAGAGGTCTCGGCTCGAGCTGACAGCCTTGTACAAATACTGTCAGATCAGCTGAACCAGAAGAGCATCTTATAAAAGTGTTCACGACAACCATGTCTTGCATTACCATCGCACATCAAGACTCTGCTATGATATCCTCAGCAATATCCACGATGCCCAAACCCCAAACGACATCATTCTTGCATCTCCCTCTCGAGATCCGTCTGCAGATCTACTCAGAAATCCTCTACTCCCATCCCGCCAAACACATCTTTCTTGCATGTGAACCATCTCAAGATCACCACACAACCTACAAATACCACCCCTCAACTCACCGCTCACGCTTCCCCCAGCGCTCAGTCTGCAAACTCCCAACCTCTCTCCTCCTGACCTGCCGGACCATCTACCTCGAAAGCCGGGAGCTCCCCTTCACCCAGTGTCTCTTTACCTTCACCTCCCAATACCATCCCGCCCTCTACTGCGCCACAAGCTTTCTTTCCGCGCGAGATCCATGGCAAAGGGACAGCATTCGCAGCATCGAGATTGAAACACTCTCTCGAGATCTATTCGCGCCCTTGGAAAAGGGCGCGCGCAACAACCCCTCAGATAGAGTGGTATCGCAATTTAGCAAATGTCTCTTGCATATTGAGAATTTTCGCTTTCTTTTGCGCGGTTCCTCAAGCGTAGACATTGAGAGACTGGAAATTGGCGCGAGTTGGCTGTGCTGTATTTTTGCAGAAATGAAAGGTTTGAAAACGGTGGAATTTGCTTTTGAGGATGAAAGCGCCTGTGAGCTTGCTGGAGCGGCCTATGTGTTTCCGCAATCTTGGGGCACGGATTTTAAGTTTGCTAGGAGATGTCGTTCTTGTGGACATGAGGACAATATTGAAGAGAGTGATTTGAAACAGGAGCTGCACTTAACACACATGGGGTCGCAAATTAGTGGTAAATAGATGAAATTAAGATATCTACTTTCTACCCATTGAATTAGACAAAAAGGACTACAACTGCATCTTGCAGGAGTCAGAACAAGGAGCCAAAGAAAGAAAACAATTAGTCTCGAGACTCGTCTATCCACGTCTACGAGTGCTTGGGCTCTTAGCCTTCTGGGATTGAGTAGTAGTAGCGGATGGAGACGCGGCCACAGGGCTCTCCTTCTGCTTTCCGTTCGCGGATTTCTTGCTCTTGCTCTTATTCTTCTTGCTCTTAGTAGCGGGAGAGTTCCAATAGTAGACCATCTGCACAGCTAGAATAGCATTCAAAGTGAAGCCGGCGATGAATCCGTAAAGGATGAGCTTATCGTCAACTTCTTGGAGAGTGGTGAAGATTCTGGAGAGGGATCCAGCGAGATAGTTGAAGACCTGTATTTTAGATAATCAGTAAATGTCCTTGGTGATCATAGATAGTTGCGCGTAAATGGGTCAAGAGAGGGGTAAACTCACAGCAAAGGCGCTCAACTGTCCCGTTCCGCCCTCTTGCCAAACAGTCAGGATCTGCGGCAATTTACTCGCGACTCCCAAAACCCCCGCACCGGCCTGCAAATACGAAAGGGTCTTCATATCCACAACCTGGCCCATAAACAGACTGCCAGCAGCGGCCGCCAGCCCCGCGACAAACAACGCAGCCGTGCTCGCCCGCCCACTGTAGTTCAGCACCAGCACCGCAATCACCACATTCTGCACCATGATCAGGGCCGTCTCGCCATAGGTGCTGAAGGGGAACTGCGAGCGGTAGTTGTAGGCGAGGGAGATCAGATACGCGGATGTTTCGAGCAGGTAGGAGAGGAAGGAGATGCCCGAGGCGGATTTAGAGGAGATGAGTTTGAGGATTTGGGGGACCTTGACGATGGATGAGGTGGCGATGATGCCGACTCCAAGACCCTTGGAGATGGCGAGTTTGAGACATTCCGTCTGCGAAGGGTCGATGTCGAGGAGGAGGGTTTTGTAGCAGGTTTTGCCTAGGAGGGAGACGCCTAGGTCGCGGATGGGCGCGGGGAGGTTATGGGTTATGGGTTGGAGAGCGGTGCGGATTTGGTCCATGGTTGATTGATTGATTGTTTGATGAAATTGGTACGTCGACTGGAGTGTGAGAGAAGGGTTTGAAGATATGTGAGGTTTAGATGGGAGGGAGAAATTTTGTTGAAATAATTATGACGAGGCTGTGGGTAGGAAGCTTTTTTGTGGGCACTGATGTCAAATGGTTACAGCTGAATGGTGACGATTTCTAAAAGACCACATTTCAGAAGTTAAGAATCTCACCATTTTTGAAGAAATCCTAAATAATCATCCTATTCAGGATTTTGAGTTCTTGACTTTGTAACCCTTGAGAGTAAGCTAATTAGCTTACAGTGTGCCATCCATCTATTCATCTTCGGAGGCCGTTTTCCGTACTTTACTTCAGATCGTGGTTAAACGTTCAGTATTTGCCATTTATCCCAGACCCATGGGATCGTCAGCCATGAATTATTATCAACCTTCCGTTCACGCAAACAACAGCATCATATTGTTCTCTCGGAGCCATTTTGTCCTTCGTCAACCCATGAAAAATCACCAAAAAAGAACTGACTCCAACCAAATTCTTGCTCGCCTGACCCCTCAAACAGATTATTATGCATAGAAGCATTATAGTTCTGGTCATTTGCCAGCGTATTGTCCTCGTCTACTTTACGGTGCAAACCCTCTAGCAGCGTTTGATCTTCCCTTTTCATTTCCACAAATCGATTGATCAGAAGTTGCGCTGTCTTCAATGCTTCGTTCCCAAGATGAGAATTCCATAATTTTGTAACTGCTTTGAGCGTATCTACTGCGGCGGGTAATTGCGATATGGCCTGCCGACTATCGACAGCGAGATATAAACAGATGGTGCTGAAAGGAACACTGACCACATTCCACCATGGTAGCTTCTTTTCCGAGAGTTCTTGACATTTGGGAAAGGCATCTTGTAGAATCCTGGATACCACCGAAAAAAGAGTGGGACAGAGCCTCGATGTGCTCACATGAAGCTTCCTGGAAAAACACAATGCGATATCTGCTTTGATGAGTGTGAGTGCAGGATGGCTACTAGGTAGCGCTGACAGTTTCTTGATAGCCGACTGCAGAGCCGATAGCTCAACCGTGGGTCCTGTACCGTAGGATAGCAAGTCTGTCAGTTCAATTAGTTCACAGATAAACTCTCCTCCGTTATGCGTCGGCCTTCGACATTGGACAAAGTCTAGTGAGACTTTTGATCGGCCATATTCGGCAGCAAACAGTTGATTGAGGGACATTGCAGTCCAGAAGACTCTCCGTCTCTGCTCTAGTAGCTCCGGGGTAAAAGCTTTCTTCATGCCATCTACTGCAAAGATGACAGTATCCAATTCTCGGTGAAGGCCCATAGATTCTGCCAAGTGCATAGTAGTAAATATCGCCAATGAGGATAAGCCAGGACGACTGGTGCACCGGAGATAGATTGAACGTAGGATCCATGCAATTACATGGTCCAGAGTTACCACACCTGGTTTCTGCGAGCCATGCTCAAGGAGAGATCGGCCATGCTCTACAAGTTCGCGCTCGAACACGCACGGAATAGTTGTCACGAACAATGAACCCAGCGAGATGACACCACAAGCCAGAGCCTGGAAACCTTCACTGCCGGTCCCATCCTTCCAGAACAGCTCACATTTCCGCTTGAAGCTCTCATGGTCGAGCAAACAAAACACAGGGTTGATATGCTCGAAATAGCTGTCAATAGCTGCTGATGCACATGCCCATGCACAGAATTCCAGTAGGTTGATTCGATTTGTTTTAGGTGCTTCTGATCGAATTCCAGCATTCCAAGCATAGGAATGCAGCCTCGGCGGCGTAGCCATTTCCATATCCATTCCTAGATACCGAGGAAATGCAATGGCGCTGTTGGCGCTCGTAAAGCGGAATTTGTATGGTTCCAGAATCGAAACTTCATTCCGCATACTCAGTTTCGACTCCTCAGTGGAATTCGAATCTCGGTGCTCGGTCATGATAGTGGAAGTATCGGAAGCCTCGGGATATAGTTCATGACTTTGACCAGCAGCTATGGTCTGATTCTGAACTTCGGGCTCACTCTTACTTCGTTTGGCTGAAGGTGTTGAAGAGCCCGAGAAGCTACACTCGTATTCATAGCCTACGCATTCCGCACAAGGATGAGTGCCATCGCATTTCCGTTTTCTTTTACGGCAGCTATCGCATGCGTTTCGGGATCTGATTCGTTTTCGAAGTTGTTCTTGCATGAGAGGCGCCTGGAAACCACGAGAACAAGAAAAGGTAGTTAGGAGGCATACAAACGGAGAGGTCAGCTTTGCTTCATAATAACATAATCACGCGTCAGAAGCGGCGGCTTATGCCCGAGTTGTAGCACGGACCCCAAGGAAATATCCTGCTCGTCGCAAAATAGTCTTGCGTCTTGCTCCTTATGTAGGACAAAAAGGAGGAAATGGTAAAATAAGAACAATTGAGAGGAGCAAGAAAAAATTTGGCCCACACCCAGACTCGAACTGGGGTAGAAAGAACCTTCTTGCGAAGGTCCTAATAGGAATCGAACCAATATCTCCGGAATCAAAATCCGACGTGCTAACCATTACACCATAGGACCATTGTTTTTATTCAACGGGCTTTAAAAGGAAATATATTACACAAATAATTGTTAGACACTTCATTCAGCACCGAATCGATAATCCACATTGAACGACCTTCCTAGCATAATGAGGCGGTAGCCACTTGCATGAGCATACGACACTATATAAGAGCTCACCTTTTCGGATCCCTCACGATACGAGTTTATGAAAATGAAGAACGGTTTTCTCGAAAAGTGAGGCCATCGGGAGCCAAATATCCTGCACGCATCGTCAGTTTTCGCATTGCTTTAGGTCGTCTGTCTGAGCGATATTGAAAGACCGTTCGACTCATAGCACGGAAATTGTCTGCAAAACGGGCACCTACTGTACGGGTGGATTTTACAGCCCTTCAATCTACCCAATGGGTACTGGTTAATCGTCATAACTAGATATGCGAAGTAGGATTTATAATTTTATTATATGCGAGGTAATATGGGTAGAGAAGGGACGGGGTGCTGAGATTGTTATCAAAGAATTGTAGGATTGAGGGGCAGCTACATAGATACAGAGGGAGATGGTAGACGCGGGGTAGTTTATGGCCGGCGAGGTGTAATAACATTAGGACTGGAGTAGCGCCCCCCTCATCCCCAGTCTTGCCTCGAATGCAGTCTTGCCTGGTGCGGGCCGAGCTACTAGTGTTGACCCGCATTTGGAACATCATCTCCCCGTATTGCCTGGATACTTTTCGTTCACGTGTTTGCTCTTGTTGTCTGGAGATCTCTCGCCGCCGTTATTGTTACGGACCACGTTTCGAGTCTTCTCTCTCTGTCCTCCCTCCCTTTCAGCTCCTACTGGCTTTCGTGCATTGTCTCATTAGGTCGGGACAAACGTTTACCGGGAAGACAAATACATAATGGAGAGATGCTGGTTAGGATTATGAGATCAATAGATATATGCTAGTTAGGACATACGATCAACGGAGAGATTGCAGGCCAGAGGTATATGAAACGAAGGGGTCGATAAATATAATATACTCCTTTCTAAATATATTTCAGTATGGCTACCTATAAATAGTAATGAATATACAATTTCAATTTCCTTGTGATATTCTCTCCTTGATTTCCATCTTCAACCGCTCCATCACTTTCCGGTCTCGATTCCTGTTATGTTTGTAGTATAATGTAGCGACTGCCTGGCGGAAAGTGATCTCATCATCGATCGTATAGTCGATCACGACTCCATGTTCCGTCTCGTCCGCATATACCAACATCCACTGATCCCAGTTTAATCCTAGAAATCTCGTCTGTACCCATTGTCTAAAGCTCCACCAGCTCAGGTGTTCAGCTGTTATCTCCATCAACGTCATATGGCTTGGTATCTCTTGTATATGATCCATTAACGGGACGACGATAAAGTTCCTTTCTTCCGTCGTAGCTTCATTCGCTACATATATAATTATCTCGAATCCCCATAATCCTGGCTCTCCCATCATCGGCGGATCGAACTGTGGGATATGTAGCGTGTTGGTCGGTTCTAGTGCCCTGTTGGTTAAGTCTGGACTTGGTTGACGTTTCCGTATCCCTTCCTTCTCTTCATCCTCTCCATCATATCCCGTATCATACCCTTCATCGGCACACCGATTATCAAGGAAAGGAGCACCAAGGAAAGAAGCACCATTCAAATATTCTTAAATCTTTTAATTTGCTTTCTAAACAAAACAACCATGCATCTATGATTACAGTGCCATTTTTAGACACTTTTCCCCTCATTGCTTCTCATCTTTCCTATGCCTCGGATATCAACATTAAATGACCAATTTTCCAGATCATATCCCCATCCCGCGTACACTCGTGGCCGACTGACCGTAACGTCCATAAAGATGGAACAAAAATGACATCGCGATTTATCTATGCAACCCCCGATAAACCAACATCATGCACAAAATAAAAAAAGATAAAGGAAATTGGTATCGAATCGAAAGAACGCCTCCACCAGGGACTGATGCATATGCATTTTATAGAAAAGAAAATCTCCTCGCAGTCCACTCAAGCTTACAAAGCTAGGACAGCGACAAGACCAGCTGCGAACAGACCTGCGAATCCGCTGCCCATCTTCTCGGCGCCGTTGGCTTGGAGAGGTAAGCTGGAGGTGGTGGTTGCCGCCGGGGGGATGTTGGTTGCGCCGGCCACGCCGGAGCTGTAGTAGGTCTTGGATGCGATGGTGGCACCGGCGACTTCGGTGGCGGCCGTGGTGCCGGGGATGAGAGCTACGGTTGGAGAGGCGGTTCCGCTGGCGGATGCGGTGGAGAAGACGACTTGTGGAACTGTTACGGCGGTGGAAATAACGGTGGTGGTCGAGGATGATAGGATGGTGGATCCGATCAAAGAACCGGTGCTCTCGGTGCAAGGAACGACGATAGTAGTCTGGAGGGTGATGGTGGTCACTGGAGTGGCTGCGAGACCAAGGGCAGATGCGGTGGCGGAGGCAGATGGAACGACAACAGATGAGGCACCAGTAACAATGGCGGGGTTGCTAGAGACGTGAGGAGCGCAAATACCTTGGAAGTATTTTTGAGCGGCATCGATGTCGGAAGCAGATGCACCATATGCGGAGAGACATCCGAAAACGTTGGAGACGAAGGTTGCGTCTGGGCAGTAGCAGTTGGAATCAGTGTTGCTCTCACATCCGACCAAGTACATCCAGGTGTTCAAGCATTGAGGCAAAACATCTGGGCAGGCAGCGGTAGCAGTTGCTGATGGAGCCGCGGCAGTTGTGGTAATAAGACCGGCTGCGGAGCTAACTGGCGCAGGGACGGTGATAGTGCTTTGGGCAACAACTGTAGATGAGCTCAGGATAGTCGAGATGGAAGAAGTAGTCTCGAAGCTAGTGACGCCACCGGTGGTGTGGGTCAAGGTAACTGGGCAGATAGTGGTCGAGGTCTGGACATATACAGTGGTGTAGGCAGTTGTGGCAAGGCTCGTACCGATAACGCTTGAGGCCTGGCTGGCAGAGGCTGGTGGAGAAACCACGGCAGAAGAGACAATTGTAGATGAGTGCAAGACGGTGGAGGTGGTAGACGTGGTCTCAAAGCTGGTAACTCCGCCAGTGGTGTGGGTCAAGGTAACTGGGCAAACTGTAGTCGAAGAGTGTACAACGACGGTCGTGTATGCCGTGGTGGCCGGTGAGCTAACTACGCTCGATGGAACAACGCTAGTACCAATAACGCTTCCAGCGGAGCTTGCTGGAGGAACAGCGGCCGAGGTTACAACTGTAGATGAGTGCAAGACGGTGGAAGTGGTGGATGTGGTCTCGAAGCTGGTAACTCCTCCAGAAGTGTGTGTCAGTGTAACTGGGCAGATAGTAGTCGAAGAGTGGACAATGACGGTCGTGATAGCAGTTGACGCAGGGACGGCAGATGATCCGGTGACGGAGATACCGATGACCGATCCAGTCGAGGAAGCTGGAGCAGTTCCAACCGAGGATGAGCTAGAAGAATGAACCGAAGCAACGGAAGAAACGACGGACGATTCGTGGGTCTCAGTGGCAGTCACTGGGCAAATGGTGGTGGACACTGGAATAATGATGGTAGTAACAGCAGTTGACCGGCTTGGGCAGTCGGTGACGGTGGCCGCGCAGGAAATAATGGTAGAAACGGCAGTGCTGAAGATGGTCGAGGTGGTCAATTGAACCTGGGACGTGGCAGTGCCTACAACAGCAGTAGTGTTGTATCCAACGACGGCAGTCGAGCTTGGCTTGACTTCGGTGCCGATGAGGGAAGCGGTCGAACTGGGCTTAGTCTCACTGTGGGTCGAGCTAGATGGCTTGGATTCGCTGCTTGATGGCTTGGACCCACTGCTTGATGGCTTGGACCCACTGCTTGATGGCTTAGCTACACTGCTTGATGAAGAGGCGCCAGTAGCACTTGACTTGGTGTAGACGCTTGTAGTCTTGGCGTTGGAAGTCGTGGTGGTCTTGGAGATAGCAGTTGTAGATGGGTGAGCAGTAGATGAAGCGGAGCTGCAGTCGAACGCGACACTGCTAATACCAACACTGCAGCTAGCCTTTCCAGTGGCGGCAGTATGAGTTTGGCTTGCAGAAGAGTAGACAACGGTGACGTTCTTGGCTCCGCCACATTGAGAGTTGGTAATCACGGAACCCTTGCTTGAGCAAGAAGATTTCTGCTTGCAGATAGATCCATCACCCATACCATAGTGGAACTCCATATCACAGTCGAACTCGGTAGTAACGTGAATGCTGTTGATAGAGAATGCGGAGATGTCGCTACCGGATCCGCCAGACTTAGAGCTGGTCGAGCCGGAAGAGAAACCAGGGCAGGAGCTGGAGTCGGAGTGGGCAGTACCAGAGATACATTTTCCAGAGGTTGTACGAGGGAACTTGGGGTTATCACGCTTGCCGAAGGAGTTGGAGCAAGTGAATCCGCTGAAAGAAAAGTCGCTGTAGCTGCTGAATGAACCAGATGAGAGATCGCTGAAGTCCCATCCACTCTTTTGGGCAGAGTTACATTGATTGTTTGTGTTCGAAGGGCAAGAAAAAGATGATGAATCTCCCCAACCACCCTAGAGTAGTGTCAGTAAAAAAGGATGAGGTCAAGGTCGACCCTGAAGAACCTACGGTGGCAGCAGCTAGCTGGAACCCCGTCAGAGCCACGAAGGCAGAGATAGTTGACGACTTCATTATTATATAATAGACAATTCAAAGAATGTTGATATGAAATGAAGAAAGAAAGATAGCGAGTGATGCAGATATGTTTGAAGAAAAGAGAGTAGAGTAAAGAAGCGAATGACTTTAACTCTCACAGGTTGATACAATTATAAGAGAAGGTCAAATGAAGAGGTCGCAATGGAGTGGAACAAGAATCTAACATGAGGATTCTCAGGATCTGTTATATCTTAGGAAGTGGTTGGACCATGACCTTTCCGCACAGCCTCGATCCCTCCCCTCTGGGGTCTCCCGTGTTGAGGTTAGTTGAACAGTCGATGGAAACCTTGTTCTATCAGGGATAAGATTTCAAGACTTCTTGGAAGGACTAAGCATGGCCGCTCGCTCGCCGGGCTACTATATTGCATGCATGCGCGCGCCTTTTTTTGGCCCTCTCTGATGTTGAGGAACATCGTTGGACAAGGTTCCCAGATGCCAAGCACGGGCTTGTGAAGAAGGACCACCAAAATGGATAAAAACTTTGATAGGTGAAACTTGGAGGGAGAGCTACTGCAGGTACCACGGTTATTAGTCAGGGGCAGAACAGCCTTTGGTGCTCGTATTGACCCCGTTAGTGTCATCATTATGGCGAGTGTGCTCCGAGAAGGGTCAGTGCTTACTGCCCCCAGTTTGTCATTGTCGACCGTCAGATGAAGGTACAGTAAGAGCCGTGGAGGTTCTTTATGCCCCTCTCCGGCGATCGATTTTGGGCATCCAGTCGTGAATGTGTTAACGATCTCTCAAAAGTCTCAGGCTTTGCGTGCTTTCCAGTCATGTAGGTAGCCATAATGGGAGCGCATCTTGAGAGGTAAAGCCTGGCACTTCGTACACGAGTATTTTATCCGAGCGGCAATGAATGATTGGAAAAAGGACTTTCACGAGTTTTCACGAGTAACCATTCTCCGTTGCTTCTTCCGGCATCTGATTTATGCAGGGTATCCGCTTTCATTGGAGAGGGGGATGGTCAGATACCAATGCAGACATTACTTCCTAGGTAACACTGGAGTCCGGCTTAAAGACCATCCAATGAATCTTCAAATAGAAACTGCCCTCAGCGGTTGGTTGGAGGTGGGGTCGGAAGTGCGATTAAATCGGGGCCAATGAACGGGTCAGCGTTTCAGGAATCTGCACAGCCTCGCTCCCATCCCAGCCAATACGAGGGCAGAAAAACACTTTTTGAAACAAAGACTTTGGACTACATTTCCGTACGCTCAGGATTCAGGAAAGGATTCCTATAATTTCATACAAATGCCACATTGTAACGATGGAAATTTGCTTATTATGCACAGGAATACCCGATTACATACTCACATATCGATATGGTAATGAATGGTAAGTCGAGGCTCACAACATGTAATCACCAGAACACGATTTATTATTATACTGAGACCAATGCAACGGTACCATTATCCGGCCTCGTTTGTCGTTTACCTGGGTTTCTTTGGATCAAGCACACCCGGACGAGGGAAAGGCGAGGCCA
This sequence comes from Rutstroemia sp. NJR-2017a BVV2, assembly GCA_002946415.1. Lineage (NCBI taxonomy): Eukaryota > Fungi > Ascomycota > Leotiomycetes > Helotiales > Rutstroemiaceae > Rutstroemia > Rutstroemia sp. NJR-2017a BVV2. The sequence goes on from NJPS01000006.1 coordinate 142,306, forward strand.
TCATAATCAGTCATATGACTCTGTGCCACGGGCCCAGTGTGATACGGGAAAAGACAAGCTCATCACAGACAGACGCTGAAAGAATGATGTTGTTGTCGATAGGCCCACCAAGATCGGATGTCTTACTGTGCAAAACCCTGTTCAACGTGTTTACTTGGGGCATGTTGACGCTATGAAGGCAACTGGAACCATCCGAGCTTTGGGACGGCCCCAATTGAAGAAACATCTCCATATGAAGTTTATCCTTAAACTGAAGACATTCCCTTGCGGACTCCACATGTTTGTAGATCATCGACGGCCTTTGTCACGGAATAAGAAATGTCAGCACGAAAAGAATACAGTAAAAGCACCCGAGGACTGAGATATCCATATGAATGCTCCACAACAGAAAAGGTCAGCGAAGCTAATGCAGGAACAATTTCAAATCACAGGTTCCCGAACAATATCTCGATTGGATTTGGAGGAGCAAATTATCTTCTCACCTTATTCATCCTGAAGTCCGAAAGCGATTCGGAAGTGCGAGATCACTGACATGGTGGTCTCCCATTTTTGATGGAAGTCAACCCGAATGCAGAAGTTCCCCGGGAACATTCATTCTCATGAATCTCATCCCATGCATACATGTGACTTGCACCTCCTTTTTCACATTCTACGACCTCCTGAGAGCGGCTCAAAGCCCAGATACAACCACATGAAACACCGGTCACTGGAGTGGCTTGACGAAAGAAAACGCCGATACGATGTGGGGAAGTAGCGAAAAAGGAACTTCCTGGATGAAACGCACTTAGACAGCTTAATTCTTCCTTTTGTAAGTCCACCATCGTCACTACTGCGCGCATTATTCTCGTGTGGATGCATATCATCTGAAATGAATGGATATGTCGGCATGATGGCAGAAGTCCGAGCGGTACCTGTTGACGCCACAACGCTTGATTCGTGCCTATTGCCGCATCTAGTGATCAGGAGATATTCCCATCTGCTTGTTTTGCTATTCTAGACCTCTGTGCCGATAACCATGATAATAACTCTAACTCGACTGGCGGGCGGGCGAGCCCTTCGGATGGGAATTGCAAGAGATCAAAGCAGATAAAGTTTAGACGCCCAGACAAACCGACAAACATCGGACGAGTAGAAGCGTGGTAAGTGGAGCGCATCATTGAGGACCAACAGACGGACGACCCCGTGCGCAACCAAAGACAAAAAACCAGACGACGCCCAAAATCCCGGACACACACAAGCTATTTTGGACTACGCTCTGGTGGAAACGGGATAGTCCCAGTGGTTATCGCGGGAATGGGCGGAACTAAATTCCATCGGAACTAAAGTGTCTCCTTGGTGACATCAGTTGTTTCAATGCGAATAATGGTACTGACGGCAGTTATGCACATCGCATTGCAATAGAAGGCTGTGCAATTCGCCTCCATGACGACGACGAACTCCAACGAAGGTAACGCCCAAAGGAAATACAGGAACAGTAAAGAACGAAGAGCCGCTGAATCATCAAGGTGTATGTCAATAACCCTACAATCCCACTTAGGCGATACGATAACCACCATCTCAAAGATCGACGAGCGGCATTTCCATTTGGAGAATTGTTTGTTTTGAAGTTGGTTCGAGATGGGGAGAGGAACTGGAAATTTACGGCTGTTCTCATCTAGAAGGATGGATGGCACTGTTTCTGTTGCTGTAAGTCATCGCGACACGCCTGGATGGCCAGATTGAAAAGTTTGATGCCGGAGACTCGAACTGGTAGCCATCACATACCCGTGGAAGTTGCGCACCAACTATCACCAACATTGCCCCGTATGTCGAAAGAACACTTCACATTCCTGTGGATTCTTCGATTCTGTATTCCAAGCTAGATCGGTCTCGGAGAATTTTTGACATATGCGTGATCGTGCTTTCATCACATTCCTTTTCGTGTCTTTTCCGTATTCCAGACAGCGAAGGTTGGTGGTATCACTGGTATGTCACTCCACTTCTGAGTACTGCAGTGACCGGATCATGTTTGAAAATGATTACCGGTAGCCCCTGGCGATATTGAGTTTCAACGATATGGTTCAACATAACTCACCATCGAAATCAAATTGGGCAGCGTGAGTGGGCAGGTGCGAAGGAGGAAATATACGGTAAAGGTGATGTGATGAAGCAAGGGATCCGTGCGGCACACACATACTTCATCAGGAACATTTCGACTAAAAGTAAATCAGAGCTCAGGAATGTTGTAGATATGCAACAAAAGATGTTCGTTTTCTAACGGTATGCCGATCTGTGACTGAGTAAGGGAGACGCTGCACGATTCATGATATCGATCTGCCGAACGGGTACTGATAGTTAGATATTGGCGACCTCACAACATCCGGTATTTATGGCAAGTACTACTTGCTCTGTAGTTGTAGGTTCACTGACTGAATCATGGCATCAGCCGGGTCACTACTGCAATATGAATGCTGTTGATTCTTTCCTATCTAACTTGGAGACAAATGTTCTCTGCATAAATCTCCTCCCATTTACTAACTACCTATACAGGCATGCCTCTATGGGGATGCTGTATAAGTTTTCTTGTAGCTCGAACACTTCAGGGTACAGAGTAGTTCATAGGTAACCAGGACATCTTTACATAAACTTACGTTCTATGCTGCCATCATGATGTGTTTATAATTCATCGCCTCTTGCCTTCCTGAAAAGACTGTTGTAAGTTAACTTCTCAAACGTGGCACGAGAATCATCTCAAATTAGTGACTCAGTGCAGTGGTTCAGGTAAGTCTGATTCAATTAAGTAATGGATAAGAATGGTCATTGATATATGCCCCTCTTCCATACCACTCAGATATAGTTAGTCCCATCGAGTCACTTCTCGTAAGCTCATGCCGTACAAGTCATTGTTTCCTGTAGTCTCTCTCGTAGTAAATTGAATCTCATTCCGGCAACTGTGCTTCCATGTCATTAGGTGATGAATCAAGCAGGAGTTCTTAGTTTATGTCTTTTCTCAATGCTAAGAACATAGAAAGTAGGCATTATCGCTCCGGAAGGACGATGTATAGTGAACATCGTTGATTGAGTGCAGGAGAGAGGTCCCAGTGGTCAAAGGTATTTCTTCACCAAAAGTTTATCTGCACCTGTGGCTCAGAATATATGATGAACAGAAATCCCATCTGACTTAATCGTATGTTTCTGTCCTTTCCTAGAGTTTGGTAGAATTCCGCGAGGAGCATCAGGATTTTCAGCATGAATTCCTGATTTCGTGAGGAAAGTGTCAACGCCTGGGACATACTGGAGGCTCATCGTAGGCAAGCATGCTACGCGATCTACAAGTAAAAACTCTGATGATTGCATATGATCCAGTGGACCAGTGTTTAAGCTTCGGGGATTGATGGATGGGAGTGTGCAATTTCCCAATGTTGTCGTAAAGTGCTTCCGGGGTTGTCTAGGGAGGCACGAGTTGCGTCTGTATATCTACATTATATATTTACATAAGCATTTTGGGAAGGCTACGAGTAAGGTGTATCTCCATTCGGTGCTTGACAAAGGCTACCCACCAAAGTCTAAATTTGACAGCCTGACCATCTGATATGCAAGTGTAGTGGTGTCCAGAGTGTGCTGCAAGAACTAGACATGACAACTTGACTACCTCGTGAACTCAAAGTTGTCTCTAAACCTTGCATGATACTAATATGTCATGTTTATTCAGCATTGCAGTAGTAGTGCCATGAAAGAGATGTGGATACATGACGTGTAACTCCTAAAATTCCTTGTGTAACCCTAAGTCCAAGTCATGCTCACAGCGCCAGCCGAAAATGTTCATCCATCCAGCCGTGTCATGGCAGTAGAATAAGCATCTAGTCCCTCCCGTGGATACACGGTGCCTCGCAGCCACACGATACCTACCTCGAACTTTGCTCGGCTATGGTGTAACCATTGCTGACTGTAATGGGATGTGCAGCCTCGTAGATACGATGAGGTCTTGTGCCCCCCACCCCCCCTTGAAAACTCTTCTTCGACTTCCCTCCTATCTTGTTCTTGTCGAACTTATCAGGAACTGCTTCTTTGCATCATACTTCCATCTTCTGAATCGACGAAGGTGCCTTGAGCGCATCTTGTGATGCCTTGGGAAGTGGAATAGGTTGTGCTACTGCGTTATGGGAGTCTAGCATGTTGCTAGCGTGTTGGCGTCCATGGGCACCGAAGTAAGATCATCCGAGGGTGCGAGATACGAGACTTGCTCAACGGCACTCGCGAATAGATCACGAAGCTTGCGAACCGATATCCTGTGACGTGGCTGGCATGAAATACAATTCAGCGCCAGTGATGGCAACGCAAGAGATAAGCAGCCTTCTGTTAGAGCATCACACTTGCTGCTCGTTCATTGTTTAAAAGCAGATCAACGAGAGCGATGGTAGCAGCGACATCATATATGGCGAAGATATAAGCTAGTACAACTTTATGGGTCCAAGGAGATGCGACATGGAGATATTCGCGCCGTCTACGAAGGCTTTGCTTGGCGCCGACACTAAATACGATATGTCAATGGATCTTCACAGCGGAAGATTGAAAACTGTTCTACTAGGACCACGAATGAACGGAGCACGACGAAGGTGTATCGAAGTCTGGCACAAGACTCAAGACATATTGTGCGACCCAAGACAACAGCCTTGCATCCGCAGAATAACCTCTAATGCAAAGTTTTCAAGCTCGAGGCTCATAGTCCTGACCCCAAATCAAGACCGAGTGCGTACTGCCGAATGCTCGAGCTTAGACCACGAAGCTGCTGTCTTGTCGACACGCGAATTGAGATTTGGGGCAGCACTGAGCAGTGTCTGCGACGGAGCAACCAAGGCAACGCAACTAGACATACCAAGCAACATGTAACACATGTCAATCTTCGGTGACAGGTTGATATGGGTACTTCCCATATGTCACCTAAAAACTCTAGAACGAGTTGACGCCGATGGCCTGGAGCCGGCCCTGACTGAGGAATAATGAGCATGAATACTCAGATATAGAATGAGACCACAGTAGCTGTCAGCAATTCTACTCCCGAAATGGGTGGAGGGACATTTATCGTCTGCTAGACATCGATACAATTGCTTTGGAGGAGCAAACATCCTACCCAAGAACGGTGTAGTCTCAACATCAGTCCTGGGCTTTACTTTCATTCACAGAGTGTGGCTGTCACCAAGCTTCAACACGAGATACTTCTGCCATGGAGAAGCTCACCAGTGCCCCACCGATAGGACTGAAATAGATCATTGCGGCGCAGGAGAGACAGACCTAGCAAAGGCATGATACCACAACTAACGACTCACCGAGATTGTTATTGCGCCATCAAGGCACTCATCTCACCGGTTTTGGAACATAAAAATGAATATGGTCAATTCTTCTAGTGGGATAGGTGAAAGAGCCATTCACTAGTTTCTTTCAACTCGCGATGCTGGACGATGAACAGGCTCAGGAGTTTCGAGACCACTGAAGGACGAGCTGAACTTTGTTCAGATGACTGTGCTTAACCTTTTGCTCTCACAGAGTCTCATTCAACCTGGTATCAGCTCTTGGGAACCCAAGCAGCCTCGCTGGCCATAGTCTTCTTCGGTATCAAAGTTCGGCGCCGGGCTAGCATGAACCAACAGTTTGTTGTTTGTTACCCTGGGAACTTATCAAACGTACCGACAAACTCTTACTGGAGGTATGGCCTGATCAACACGGTTTGCATTTAGGGGCAGCCCCAATTGCAACGCGGGATTCGTAAGGCGACGAGAGGGGCTGAGCAAATGTTTCATTTCAACACAGTGATCGATCTCGGTAGCCTCAGGAGTTGTTGTTTGTTGGTGTAGGACAGATTTGCGCCGTGTATCCTGCAAATTGCTGCAATTTCGAATATGATTGCTCATCCCAATACGAGCGGTGACATCCAACAATATGCAGCCATCCAAACACGCCCGGATTCACCAAACATTTGGCCCAATGCAACCAGTCACAACTCAACGAAAATGGAGGGGTAAGTCGATCGCTTTCAACGAATGATATCCAATAGCGCGTTGCAGATCAGTCACTTCCGAACACCACAAAAAATGCTCCCAACCGATCATATCGACGATGAGGCTTGAGCAAAGTAAGAAGAACAATACAGCCTTGAGGTGGAGCTGATCTTCGAAATTCTTGGTCAAACAGGATGCGTTCCATGATGAGGCAACAACGATATTTACGCTCTACTGGCCGGGATCGAGTCTCGAGATAAGGAATACTAAACCTTACAGTAGGCGCAAGCCCGCAATTAAACCTAATTTTCTTTTTCAGATTGAAAAAGCAAGGAGAATCAAAGTTCACTTGCACAACACCACTACCCCGCTTTATTTACCGTTGGGAATATCATGTGCAAATTATACAACCGATCACGGGATGAGACCATGGCTTCCTTCATTCAACAACAAAAGTGCTAACATCGAGAAGACTACCCGATCAAAATAGAGCTATATGCCGCAATTAGCTGAACCCGCATTAAATGCTCATGTTTGCTTGCCCGCCGCGGAAAGCTCCGCTGCGCCCAAGGGCTACATATGCATGGAACATCCCGGGACATCTGAAAAGTCACTTTGAGGCTGTTGATGTTGCTTTTGAGGGTGTCTTGCATAGGTACCGGTGAGAGTAAGAGGAACAAAGCACGTCGATTCTGAAGTGGATAGGTGCATCATCGTGGCACTGTGGGGCGATTGAAACATACGCGTGTTATTTCTGGGGAAACCTAAGTTATAGGATGGAGAGACTCACATGTCATCGTTCTATTCGTTTAATTTCAGGAGAGAAGGTGAGGCAACCAGCAGGATGCTACCCGATGCTGCATTTGAAGGATCCCCGACTTTGCCTGGGCCTGAATGCTTGCCCAATATACTCTGTAAGCATAACCTTACCGATTAACAACAGCCCACGTCAGCTAACTTATCTATCCGAGATTGCAATAGGCTTCAAATTCATTGACAGCCATGGGCACAGTTCCTTTCGAGTAGAATACTAGAAACAGGTTCGAGCCAGGCAGTTTGAGTCACCGAAATCATAAGCCGTCCGTATTAAGTTTATGGATCATCCTTTCTGCGGTATTTAGAGCTCCTTGTCGGAGCTCCGTTTGCTTTGGGAAGCTCAGCCGAAGCCAAAGCTGCCATGACCCCTGAAAATTTGATCTCTGTTCGCTGAGTGCCCCCAGCGCAGGAGAACCGAACTCACATGCTACAGTAACAGAAGTCAAGTCAAGCATGATAATTAGGCTGCTGCTATACCTCTGTCGCCCTGCTCTGCAGCGAGGTAATTCCAAGGTTCAGGAACTGCACATGTCAGTTCTAGGAAATCTCACAAGGCTCGAATCTCCTCCCGTAGAAGTCTAATCTTAATACGACTTACCGGTAACAGAAGTCGAAAGCATGACAATTGTGCCGCTACTAGGCCTCTGTCGCCATGCCCTGCAGCGAGTCTGAGCGAGGTGATTCCAGGTTCTCGAACTGCGCATATCGATTTTAGGAAATTTCGTAAGGCTATAACTTCTCCTTTGTAGAAATTCAATCTTAATATGAGTTACTGGTCAAAGGTGAGGCTTATATTGAATCTTGATCGGCCTGATATATTGACCTAAATTAACGAAAACTAACACCCCATTCTTCACGACAATGCATGATCTACGGAAGGGATACGAAATGTGTAACGCGTGATATTCAGCTAAACTCATCTCGATCAAAGCATATTCTAAATTCCTCCTATATAGTAACAAGGCGACACGATGTGCAACCGAATATGTCTCGCGAAACTGTCACCACCCATGCCATTGAGACATCTCTTCCGATCTGTGATCTGCTGCATGATATTCTGGGAGCAGCCGATATCTACATTATGCGTGCATGTTTACTTATGCTGTGATTGTTGTCGCCGAAGACTACATTCTGCGGGCTATCTCCCTGCTCATCCTCTGCCGCCAAAATCATGTATATGTAAAGGCTTTGACGCTGGGTAGTAGATACCAATATATGCCAGCTTGGGGTAGTGCGAGAGAGAAGTCGTGTCTCGTCGTGCTATGTAGCTTCACCCACATCGTGTTACCTCCCGCAAAGTTTTGTATTACTGGAACAGCGAATCAGCGAATCCGCGATGGCTCGGACAACAACTTCGAGCGTTTAAGATCGCGGATTAAGGGACGAATCGCGTCAAGAAAAGTCTCGATTCGCCAACCAATGGATATCAGTTACAAGAGGTTTTATCTTTTGGGCGGGGACAAAATTCTATCAGATGTCATATCCACTACCACGTCACAAGATTGTACGTCTGATCTTTGCGGGTATTTCAAGAGAGCTGCTGATGCCCGACACGAGACAGCCTCTAAATATATAAAGAGCTGTTCCACTGACCATCCATTGTTACACGTTATGTTCTCTTGGGTCGAAACGAGGCAACGAAGCAGAGATTCCAAAAGCGCTCACCTACCTACAACGACGACGCCCGAGTAAACAACTCAGCCATTTGAAACCCAGCCTTTATACATTCCTGTGTGAGATGAGACGTCGAATATCCCTCGTGGCCAATCAGTCCTCTTCTCCAAGGAAGTTTTCTGCGGCTGAACGTCTGTGGTGCTACGAAAATTTCGAATTCGGCCGACCAAACTGCCAATATTGGTTCCTACGTTCTCGTGAGCCGCCTTTCGGGCCGTGGCTAGCAGTCGTTGACTAATTGCTACCAAGGAAAACCAACTGGATGACTCGAATTGTGTACTGATCGCTGCATCACACAGTCGAAGGATAGCTGGAGGGAGCAACATTGATGTACCTGTGCCATACCACATCGACCTGGCAGTAACACCGACTGGGCAGTAACGCCGACCACAGCGACGCCTCAGCTCCTTTGGTCCAAGCTTCCCTACACCGCTAGGACATGACAGGCCGACTAACCATCCTGCTGCCTGTTAACTAGCCAATATTTTGTGGAGGGTGTGTAGCGACAAGATCTGGACCCCCCTTAGAGAGAGCCTCTAGTGACATAACGATGTCATATGAATGGACCGGCAGACGAGGCGAACACGCTACTGTATGAAATCTCGTCAGCTCCCAATGACGGTCACCGCTAGGCTTAGGTGGCATCGAGCAACGGTAGTGAGCGCTTGTCGGGATTCGGTGTCATGTCGTCAACGAAGATCCTGTTAGCCATGCATGGAACAGGGGCGTGCTCTGAACGAACCCCCCCGGCGGCGTCAGATACTATCCCTCCCCAAGAACAAAGTTATTCGGTGGAACTTGGCTTTAGCACAACCAGGGTGCTCAGCAAGTAGAATTGATCAGATTCTGATAATTTGCCACAGAAAACTTTTTGCCGACCTAACTACCCATACTCCAAGCCAGCTAAAATAGGTCGAGCAGGCTCAAGGCAGGCTACTAGTAAGGGAGGGTAGCCTACTAGCAAGGGCAATAGTAAGGGGTTTGACCACTCAAATCAAGCCCTTCTTACTGTGCAAGGTGGAGTTCCACCGAATAACCTTTGTTCTTGGGGAGGGATAGTAGCGTTGGCCAGTTACTATCTACCCTGAGATGAGTCTTTCAACAACCAGGCCCAGCACCAATGTTAACATCATGAAGCTGAGTCACCGTCTTCATATAGAGGTCTTACTTGGATGGATACGCTCGTAAACTAACGAGTAGTATAAATTGAAGTAAAAATTTGGACGTGCTTACACTATGCGGTCGTCAAATTCGGAAGTCCATGGAGCTGAAAGGAGTGGCGAGAAGCGAACGAGAAGCGCCACCACCTGAGATCGCTTAAATTTTAATTTGAAAACAGACCTTTAACCGCCACTCAGCAGCTTGATACTGAGGAGATAAATTATGAACAGGTTCATCCCATGTAACAATGGCGAATAAGAATGTATGTCGCTAAGTTTTTTTTTTTGCACAGCCGACTAATTCGTCAGCCACACACATGTGCCACACCTGTCGCGAGTGTCGTAAAACCAACATGTTCGCGGTAACGTTAATCGAGGCAATGTTGATGTCAAAATCACATCAATGAGAATAATTTAGTCAGACAAGCAGCAAGGAAGATTCTTCACAGCTCACTTGAAAGGCAGCTATTTGGCCAAGCAGCGAAGTCGGTGTAAAGAGAATGATAAAAACACATGAGATATGTCTTCCGTTCGGTCTTCGCCGAATCGCCGAATCTCGGAGTTGGAGGAACGAAATCTGTGTAAGTCACGCCACGCCCAAATTTTCTTCTTCGAGATATCAGACTACTATATAGGAAAAAGAGGTGATGAAATTTGGGGGCACGTGGGGGTATCGTGATGAATTCATGAGGAGAAATGGTGGGGGAATGGGGGTGACTGCTTCAAAGTCGTAGATGGGACTCATAGGAGTAGGCGAAGTAAATATTATGAAGAGATATTCAGCTGTAAACTCGTGGCCACTTGCGCGGCATGCTCAGTAGGAAGTAAAAACACGGTGTATGAGCCTCTACTTTGAGCGGCCTTGAGCGGACCGCAGGTTGTTCGGAAATAGAGCAAGAGTTACTGTATTAGCCTTGCTATTCGTGAGCATGATCGAGTCATGAGATAGAAATATCAGGAGACCTCACGACGATGAGGCTTTAACATCGGGCGCGAAATGGGCTTTCATGCGTGACTTCCGTGAATTGAAAATCTGAAGCCCTCCATGAAATGCGCGGGAAGACTGTGGGTATTTTTGCTTCTTCTTTGTGCAAGCTGAACGTTCAAAAACAGACATATATATGTACACAACAAGGTCTCCCCCAGCGAAAAAGTGATGACTTCCACGTATATATGAAATGCACAGAGACGAGTTGGTGGTGAATCAAAACACTCTTCTGTACATGTAGCTGCATCACGCAGAACTTGCTGCATAGCAACTTGAGAGCCCAAAAATGCCCCAAAATGCCCAAAACATTCACTAAAGGGCTTCAACGGCGCGTAGAAAAGACAAACAAGAAGCAATCTCAAATGCTATGCCTCTTAGGCACATTTTCTAGACGAAAATTCACTCACTGAGGCAGATGAAACTCAGGATCATATTGTAACGTGTTGTTGGAATTTTACAGGAGCTCGTGTTGCAAGCGTTTTCATTTTCAAGGATTTCATTGCCGTAGAGACAACTTGAAGGATTAAACGAGAGCCATTTCGACCAGCTCAATCCTCCTGCTTGGATGAGCCACGCTTGAAATGGAATCTAGTCAAGTTATTGTCCGCGCAAGGAGTAGAGGAGGAATGCAGTGGATGATGGCTCTTCGAAGAGTCAGAAGTCAAGTCCAATCGAACGGCTGCGAGGGCAGCAATTGCTGGAATGAATGACTGGTTGATCATGAGTGAAGTGACTCGTTGAGTGAACGCCGTGAAGCAACACCTTCGAGTCAAAGCCGTATTGTATTGTCAGAGATGGTTCGGTGTGCGGACTCTGCAGAGATGATATGGAAGAGAAAAGCTAGGAAGCACTGACAACCAATGGATTCTACGTAACTAGGAAGACTGGTAGAATGGTAGGATGGTAGAGACGTTCATAACAACATGCTGGCTGCTCTTGTCTGGTAGTTTGGATTTTACAGGCGAACTGTTGAAGAGAAGATAGGCTGAGATTATCTATCAGACTTCATATTCAAAGCTTCCTTAGATTCCTGATATGGCTGGGGGCCAATACCATCTACGGGGCTGAACACCGGAAAATGCGGCCCCCAATTCATTCACAGACTCGCTCACAGATTCGCAGGACAATTGAATAATTAAACAGAGCGATTAATCTACGGTTTATTCATAGGCATAAATTACCAGAAATCGCTAAATCCAGATACTGAAGAGGAAATCGTATCCCTATCTTCTCACCGAAAGGGATGGGGGGCATTTTGACCTACTGGAAGTCGCAACTTGAGCCGCAACGCTTGTGGTCCGCGTAATTGCGAACCATTGCGATTGCCTTATGAGTATATAGGTTTCCCACAATCTCCAACCGGAGATTGATATTTCAAATACTGATACCGGTTTTCCAGTTCCCTTCAGCATTCGATATTACTTGGTTGTGATGTCACAATTGTAAATTCACAAACAATTCTCATGAATACTGGCTTTTACGTCTTCCAAGTTCATTAGTTCCTTATCGCCCGTTCGCTCTTGCGATAACCACCAACTACAGTATACTCGGTGAGTGAACCACCCCGGCCCCCAAATTCGTATTCTGTGTAACATAGCGAGAACTCCACATCTCCAATTCCCTCCCAAAGATATGTTCCGATCAATACAAATACTGCGTCTGACTTTGTTACAGATATGCAAAAATCTACGCCAGATCTAGGTGACCTCTGGATTCAGCATCAACGCAGGAACAACAAAGCGACAACTCAATCGTGGGCTTGTATCTACTGTCCAGAACGCACCGTCTTTCCTTTGACAGAAGAGCTGTGGAAACACGCGGAGGAGAGGCATCGCGATAAATTCCCGTCAAACCCCGCCGAACTCCAGCAGGCTCGAAAAGCATTCGAAAGTGAATCGGCAGCGAAAAGGTCAGTTAGTTTAATCCCAGGCTGCTTGCTGACGAGGCTGTAACTTCGAAGCGAAAAAAAAGGTGATCAAGGCTGACGAAACTTAAAATGCAAACAAAGACCTTCCAAAGATGAATTCTTCCCCAGAAAACATGCTCAGATTGATGGAGCGGCGGAGGCCGAACGACCCCCATCGCTATCCAAACGGCCGCTCAATAGTCCTCAACCAACGAGATCATTATCGGGACTTCAAGCACTGAACCTTGGACCAAAAAATGAGGATAGTACAATGGATGATTCTCCCGAATATATAACTGCAGATCAGCCACGCAAGAGAGCAGCTGTCGGTGATGGGATATCCGCAGGCTCGGCATCTCGAGAGGCGTCAGGTTCGCCGCCCCCTCGAAGATCCAAAGTTCAGCCACCACAATCTCCCATGGATGCCGACTCTCGGCGGCAAACTACCACTTCTCAAAGACCGAAGGGCCATCTATGGACACCAGACCAAGACTCGCCGTTTACAAGATCATCATTCGACCCGTCAAACATCGCGTCTATTCAAGCAAATAAAACACGAGCTCAGGCGATGAAACCAGGTACCCGTAGATCACTCAAATCTTCTCCTCAGCTTGTGCCACGATCAACCCCTCATTCGAATCAACATAACCATCACAATAGCCAACCAGCTGCGTCACCTACCACTCTACATACGAGAAATACTTCGGATCACGAATCTAAGCTTCATAGTGAAGAATATACCATCATACTACAACCAGAGACGAGACCTATCTCACAGGAGCAGCTCGTGGCTGAAGTGAAGGGCATCTATGCTGGCCTAGTGATGGTAGAGGCGAAGTGCATAGAGGTGGATAATAAACAAGCCGGCTTGGCACAAGGTGATTCATCTTCGCAATCGAAGCTGAACAATGAGCAATGGCAAGCACTAATTGCTCTCCATCGTACGTTGCTGCATGAACACCACGACTTCTTTTTGGCGTCTCAGCATCCATCGGCCAGCTTAGCGTTACGTCGTCTCGCTTCAAAGTACGCGATGCCCGCACGAATGTGGCGCCACGGGATCCATTCGTTCTTGGAACTTTTAAGGCATAGATTGCCACAATCGCTTGATCACATGCTGGCCTTCATATATTTAGCTTATTCGATGATGGCACTGCTGTACGAAACAGTGCCGGCATTTGAAGACACTTGGATCGAATGCCTGGGAGATCTCGGGCGGTACCGTATGGCTATCGAGGATGACGATATCAGAGATCGAGAAGTGTGGACTGGAGTAGCTCGCCATTGGTATTCTAAAGCTTCCAATAAAGCTCCTACGACTGGTCGACTTTACCATCACCTTGCAATCCTTGCAAGGCCAAATGCGCTACAACAGCTCTACTACTATGCAAAATCTCTTTGCGTAGTAGTGCCGTTCACTTCTGCACGCGAATCTATTCTTACACTCTTTGATCCTGTTCTCAATGCTGAGAACGGCCAAGGCCAATATCGATTACCTCCTCTCGATACTGCTTTTATCAGAGCTCATGCACACCTCTTCACGAACAGAACTATGGACAGATTTGATGCAGCAGTTAACGAGTTCCTTGCGCTCCTCGATAGTCATATAGGTCGTGTAACCAAGAAGTTTCTGGAACAGGGTTATCAGATCTCTATTTCCAATGCTGTTGCGGTCCTGAGCTTCGGTTCAAAAGACAACCCTATTATGAAAGCTATAGCACCAGCTGTAGCTGACAAAGCTGATGTTCAGATGGAGGGTACTCAGGATGAATCTTCCCCTGCAATGGTTGCTTTTAGGCACGCAGAGAGGCTTAACAACTCAGCACTTGAAATTGCTCTTTTACGAATAGGCGACCCAAACTGCCTTAGTTTCGTTCATTGTTCTCTTGTTTTTATGTACCATATGTCTCATTTCTCAGGCGCGATGGATATTTTGGCACCGGCGTTCCCATGGCAGAGCCTTGCGATTTACTTGAATACGTTCCTTACGTCATATATTACTCTTGATCGTATTCAAGATGATAAGTTCCCTTTGCCAGAGAAGGATGACGTACGTCCTTTTCCGGAAGACTACGCAATGCGGGGTTTACTCTATACCGAGAAGTTGTATCCTGAGAAATGGTTTCTTAGCGAGAAAACTGACGAAGAGGAGAAATATCATGAACTCCCGTCAATGGTTGAGCAACGCAGGGAGCGCATCTTGTGGCTTGCTTGCCGTATTGCTAATGCTGGTCCATGGATTCGCTTTGACAGCTCGAAACCAAAATTCTCAGTTGATGGTAAAGATACAGACTTGGAGACATTAAAGTCCCGTTCGACCACGTTTGCTTCTGCTACAACAACTGATACTACCTTACCCAGGGCAGAGACCTGGTCAACTATTGGCACCAACTCAGACGCTGAAAAAGACATGTCACCAGCTACGATGACTGCAGCGGATACACCACTTCATGATTGAACGGCTACTTTGGCCCACTACTTCAAAACTTTCAGCCTCCCCAAATCACAATTGCCCCTATACGGGCAGGAGGCCTCATTACCGCTTTACCTTTATGAGAACATACGTTAGGACCTTTGAAATTACAAATTTTTCCTTTTCAAAGGATATCGGAAAATTACAGCTCAATCCCCCTTTGTTTCCTATCCAGGTCAGATGGAAGCTATCCTTAGCATTATACGTTTTTTCTTATCTTGTCCTTTCATTTCTTCATTGTCTCTATTCAATCACGGGCAGGAAAGACCTTCCGTTACTACATATGTAATGCAGCCACGAGAAATACGTTTGATGAAATCCAAGGAAATTTGGCTTATGTGACGGTGTGTGGTTCATGTGATGAGAAGTGTAGACAACTCGAATCGGAATTTACGTGTGTCCTGTTGATCGGAAGATGCCCAGCGCGACATGCTCATGACGAGAAAGTTTATTAGAATGACGGTATGGAGACAGCCGAGGAACCAATAGGGACCCCTCGGGTGTCAGGCTGCGATCGGTGTCTCATTCAATGGTGATACACAAGTAACACAACCACTGCTTAGGCCAACAGCAAGAGAAGTCTAACAACCCGGTGACCCGGTCGGACGGTCGATTATACGATTTAAAACATCCGGTTCAGCCTTTCAACCTCCTCAAGGCTCAAAGCCCACATAAGCCTCTAGTACAGTTTCCGTATGGCACATTCACTGAAGCCTAGCGGGGCTTCTCTGGACTGCAAGGAAACTTTCAAGACAGCCATGGCGTTTGGCTTCGCAGCTTTCCGTCACTTTGTTATCAAACATTGAATGCATCATAGAGGGTGTGTCTCTGGGTGTTTCGGGCAGATCTCTGAAGGCTTGTAGTTCTTGCCTTCCTCTGGCAGGCTGGTGGCTGGCAGGCCGATTATCCATAGTGGACGGATAAAGAGGGCATGATTTCAGTCAGATCTATCGGGCATCTCGTCCACACTCAATTGCTCCTTTCGAAGCCGAGAGCAACCGCATTGACACCTCTACACGAGCCGCATCGATACCTGTGTGGGCCAGCGGCCCAGCCATTACAAAATAGCCAAAGCCTTGAGGGTTCATAACATCACCAAATCATAGATTGGCGATCGACGCTCGTCTAGGCTGCCGGAATAAAAGAAATGAACCATGCCTGGATGATGTTTCGAAGGGAGTCTTCTAGGGATATTGCCGGCTCACTCTGAGAGCCGTCGGAACCCTCCCGCACCTGGAATAAGTACCAAGAGTGTTCTACGGAGATGCAGCTTTTCACCGTTGACAATTTGTGCGTTTCTCGTCCAAATTGTTACTAAATTTCTCTGCTTGTTTACATAACATTGAGGAATCCTTGATTCAAGTTTTTTGGTAGTATCTCAAAATTTGAATTAATACTCTTGCTTAAAGTCATGGAGAGTCACAGTTGCGGAGTCGTCGAATGATGGTTGTTTGAACGAGGCTGAAGATAGTGGGGTAGGCAAAGTTTTGCCTAGATGTAGTCATGGGGCACAACCATGCTGCAGTCAGACTAATCGAGTGATTCAGGTTTCTCAGCCTTACAGCCCTTTGATGCGTCATGATCGCTTACCCGTTGCCCTGCTTGTATACAACTGATGTACAGGGATTATATTCACCCTGTTGCCTTGCTCCTTCTAAGATAAGAGGTTCTCGGCTTTGCGTGATCCGGTATTATAAGGATTCTCCCATTACAATGCCCACACTTGTCCTTCAATGTAGATCTCAGCTCGTCATGAAGGATTCTACTCGGACCAAACATGAGTAGGTGATGCGGGGTAAGAAAGGCAGATCCCACCCAACACCACGAGGCTGGGAGAAAACTTTCAACCTTGAACCTTGATGGCCGAGACTCTAACAGTTGGAAGTATGTGCCGCATCCTCCGAATCGAAATCGGAAAGCTGTCCCCCGGATTTGTGCCGTTTTCATAGGAGGCTGGCCTTGTCCGAGTTGTCACTGGTCCGGATGCAATGCTCCCATGAACATCATGACGGTGTCCGTTTCATCCCGCCTCTTTTTCCAGGTAGTATCTCGAGTATTTTTTTACTTCTGCGGTGAATGATGTAAGTAATACAGCGCCGCCGCCTCAACCCCATTCCTCATTTCTCATTAACGTGGTTGCTATATCAGTTAATACAAATATAATCACACGTCTAGATTTGCGATATTTCCCCTTGCTGGGCCGTAATGCAGTTATCGGCAACCCAACCCGAAACGACAACACGTCCGTTAGGCAAATACGCCTACATTAAAGGTGGCAGGGCGCTAGTACTAATTGGCACTCCATAGACGTAATGCATCTCGCGTTGTCTCGGTGACCCAATGAAGATGAATGGCGTAATTGTTAATTATAGTGCAATTTCAAAGTCAATAGAAATATATTTAAAATTAGGCATTTTCGCGGTTTGAGATTGTGAAACGGGACGGGTTTGGGGGCTGAACCGGGACGCGCATACGCATATAGCACTCGTCGCAGAAAATTGGCCCGAGTGTAGTAAGAAAAACAAATGTAACTGCACGTCGGCTCTTAATACAGATTTTTCTCTCATACTCCACAACTCCTTCAGAGTAAGAGCCGCACTCCACCACCAAGAAAACTCTTCTATCTGATCGTCCCAAACCGTTCACATGCAAGGACTTAAGGATTTGGACTGGCCAAGTTTTCACTATACCAGAAAAGTACACACCAATTCAAAGCAAATACCAATCATGGTAAACAAAAAGAAACTCGTGCATAGACGAAGGCATGCAGTTGAGATTAAACATCAGGATTGCTGGATTCATGTTTAGGCAAAACATGCATGCAGAACGAGTTGCGCCAAAAGTTGGAGTTACATCAGCAGTCCGGCGGGCTAGGTGCAAACTTCAACTATGTGCGGGGAAAGGTCTGTGTACGGCGAAGGACTTGCGGGGCTCGTCCTTGGACGCCTTCTCTCATGCCTTGACAGCCTTTACCCCTCATACTGGCATGTGGGGTGACTATTTCACATACTGGATAAAATAACCAACATGTTTGTGGTGACACAGACCAATCTACTACAAATAGCAGCTCATTATACTTTCCCGTCCTGTTTGTCCTGTGGCATTAGGCTCGGGAACGCACCTGCCTACTCTATCTATGACAGTCGGCCGACTTGCGGGACCAGAGTTTGATGTTGTGCAAGGCAGTCCCAGCCTTGATGCTAATAAATCCCTCTATGCAGCCTTCCGTACGACAGTGGTTACAAGCGCAAGTATATGTGCGATCAACCTTCTACAAATACAGATACTCTTCTCACTCACCGGCAGCCTTGTCACTTACTCCCCTGAAATAAACGACACTGGCAGTTCGGGGTTAATGCACAACAGTCCTAACACCGATAGAAAGGTCGGGTGTCAGCGCGTCGGGGTTCCGTGACTGCTGACTGCGGTAAGTGGAGGATTCGTCGGCGGAGATGTGGGGAAAAATGACGACGACGATGACGATGGAACAACGGGTATCAGATTCGCGGGGCTCGTTTGATTTCCAAGCAACATGATCTTTACAGTGGACGATTGAGTTAGGCAAGTCGCCTCGTCTCATCTCATCTCATCGCATCCAATGCAACACCAAGTCAAGTGACGTCCATACATCCCCTATGCGCTCACTCAAATAAGACGAGGCGAACGAGGCAAACCGCCATCTACCAATTCCGGACTTCAGGACTGTCACATCGTGACGTGGAACGCTCGAAGGCCGAAGAGCGAGAGTGCCAGCACGAAGAAGAACAGGAAGCTTCAGTGAGACGAGACTGCGTATATGCGGAAATCTACGGGTGAGACGAGCCCGCAGAACAGAGCACGCGACCAGTCTACAGATATGGACAAATGGAACCCAGGAGAGCTCTATTTGCCTTGCAGAACCTGCGCGCATAATCCTCGGGCGTTGACGCGGGTTCCTGACGATGCATGCAGATGGAGCACGACGAAGCCCATTCATCAGGGTGCGGAAATTCTCCCGCGCGTCAAATCCTGCGCATCCGGCTGGTTGGAACGCTTCCGAGCGTGAGATTGAATGCTAGGGGTTGCGACTTCACCTGACTTTTGATGTCCTATACCGCTCTATGCAATCATACAGCGCGTAACATTGGGCACAATGGCGGCACATAAAGTCGCAAGACCACGTAGCATGCATGTCGTCCAAGCGCCCCAAGTGCCGGATTTGGGACGGCACAAATTCAATTCGATGCAATATTATACGGTATATCGATTCAGTTCCACTTCAGTCTCCGGAGTGTGGGGGCCGGGGTGCTTGATTTGGTAGATGCGGCTCGGAGTATGGTATTGTGTCCAAATTCGTACCGTGAAAAACGAGGCAATTCGATATAATACAAGTAGCGTTTCATTGCTGCACTGACCGTAATTAGAACTGGGGGCATATTCATGTAACTGTAAAGGTGAATGAATGCAGCGACGTGATGGTATCGTATTGGTGTATTCGGAGAAAGATGGACGCCTCAGCCTTACTTTACATGTATGTATGACCGATATCGGCGATCAGCTGATGCATGAACCTGTAGGATTATGTTCTTGATGATGAAGTATGATGTAGTAGCTGTCTGTCTATCTTATCGGATCCAAGTCAGAAGTATCAGAGAATGAATCAGCAGAGTGCAGATTTTGTTTGCCTTATATGCGAGTCCTGAGTAATGATTATGAATATGGATTCACATTGGTTAAAGAAGTAGGGCAGATAGATTGTGGGCTCGGTGAAGGTAAGAAATACGATCATGGGGTTGGGTCGGTCCTCTTGGTGTGGTGGTGTATAAGACTAGGGTTTCCTGGGCAAGTCTCTCTTTTTATTTGACTCGAGTACTTCGCTTCGTGCTCGGTGGGGCAGGGGTTGTAGCGCCACTTGTGTCTAGATGACTGACTCTCACCATACATCATTATAATAGAAAGAACTTGTCATGTAATGCTTATTTCTTGGTAAAATTGTACTTGTGTGATATCAGTATGAATGTAAAACGGGTATTGTATTCAACTAGTCATCCCAACTCCATGATTCCCTCTCCTTGGCACCTCTGCCTTCACAGCGGCGATTCGAAGACTAGGGAAATAGAATCATCTCCGGCTGTCACAATCCTCGTGCCATCACCCTGCACAAATCCCAACACTCCGCCGCCCTCTCCATCCCCTCTGTGGCCCTTCCACTCCCTTACAAACCCCGAGTTGGCCATTCCCGTTCCACCCCTTGTATCCCACCGTCTAACCACTCCGTCCATACCACAACTAGTCAGTAGCCATCCGCCAGTCTGTGCATTCTTCACGAACTCCACTTTCACTACACTGTGTTCCTCATGTGCTTCCTTGATGTGTCTGCGAACCGCAAATCTATGCGCCGAGTCGAAGAGCGCAATGCTTCCGTCTACGCTTCCGGCAGCCATTAGTGTGAGCGGCGGAGGCGCAAAGGCGATCGTTTCGACACCGTCAGTTTGAGCTTGTAGATCCGCTAGAATTTGACCCGCTTGACCCGCAGACGCTGCACTTCCGCTCGCCTTTCCGCCAGCTTGTTTCCCGCCTTTCGCTTTCGAAGCCGCTCCAGCGCCGCCTCTTCCTGTTCCCGCGGACCCACTGCTTGCATCCGCCCCCAGTCTCGGGAGTCCTACAACCTTTATCGCGCCCCCAGCTCCACCAACCGCAACGAATGCCCCGCTCGGTGCAATCCCAACACTATATAGTCCCCCCTCAACCTTGAATCTCTGATCCTGCCCTGTAAGCCCCACCACTGTCTGCCCACCTTCTTGAGTTATTCCCTGTGCGCTCGCTTCCCCCCAAACATCCCAGACATATAAACTTCCATCTTCACTAACCGTCGCCAGTAGCTTTCCACCGGGGCCCCAAGCCCCCGCCGTACAACTCTCGGTGTGCAAGAAGTAACTATTCACCATCTTAACCGGGTCCTGCTTGTCCTTCGGATCTATCTCATAAATCCACACACTCCCATCATTTGCGCCCAGCGCAAAACTATTCGGGTGCTCCTCGTCCGGACACGCGCTTATCCAGTTGACTTCCTCGACTTCCCTGACCTCCTTCAAGAATTTCCACTTCACACCATTTGTAACATGCACTCTAACTCTTCCATCCAGTCCACCTGACACGAGGAAATCGCCCCTCGGTAAAGAGAATGCCAGCGCATTGATACTATCCTCATGACCCTCAACCTTATAGATAGGTTCTAGACCCTTCCTCTCCCCCTCCTGTCCCGCGCTCGGGTCCGATTGATAGCTTCTAGGCAAAACAGGTGTAGGTTCAGGTGTGGAATCGAAAATGTAACCCGAACCCCCAGCATCATCTCCATCGCTTCCACCTGTGGCGATGATCTCAGGGCGTGTAGGGTGCTGAGCTATGCAGAAGATAGAATCTTTATGTAGGTCGAAGTGTGCAACGGAATCATTTTGTAGTTGAATTACTTCTTGGTCATCCTGCATCATTTGATCATCTGCTTCGTCGTCTCCGTTTTCGGAACCGGAATCCATCGCTGCGTCGCCGTCGGCATCGAGAATTTCTTCGGCTGCGTCGGCGGGGTTGAATATTTCGTCTTCGTTGGGGTTGGAGGAGTTATTGTCGGTGGGGTGAGAGGACGCCATGGCGATTGTATTCGATGATTTAGAGAGTTGAGTTAGAAATATACAGAGGAAAAGAAAAGTGGTGCAATGAAAGAGGGTGAGAGAGGATTTTGTCAATTGAAAATGAGTTCTCTACGCTTCGAAAATGCTTGATAATCTTTTTTTCTTGCTATGACTCTATTTTGCCCGCAACGCACGGACCATTTGCCCCTCCTTTCCGGCCCCTCCTTATGGCAATGCTCGAAGATCACCAGGTATCGAACGTTATAAAATGGTTCTTTGCTTGAGTATCTCTACAAGTATTATCTCTTCTACACTAGCTAGCCCATTAAATACCTCTAATCTAGCCAACATATTAAGCCCATCATCAAACGCATAACAATACAAAAGATTATACATCAATAATTCCAATGCGATGCTTCCGTTAAATCGAATCATAACTTGGCACCCTTGGCTCTTCTGGCTTCTCTCTCTTTGTCTCTAAGAAGTCTCCTCAAGATCTTTCCGCTGGGACTCTTAGGAATTACATCGACAAACTCCACGCCTCCCTT
Organism: Rutstroemia sp. NJR-2017a BVV2; assembly: GCA_002946415.1. Taxonomy (NCBI): domain Eukaryota; kingdom Fungi; phylum Ascomycota; class Leotiomycetes; order Helotiales; family Rutstroemiaceae; genus Rutstroemia; species Rutstroemia sp. NJR-2017a BVV2. The sequence goes on from NJPS01000006.1 coordinate 164,454, forward strand.
CAACCACTTATGTCTAGCCTTGTATTTCTCCACATGCTTCGCAATATCTCTCTTTACCATAATATCGTTTTCTTCTAAACCGACAGAGGCAGATTTGACAACAAAGGCTTTAGGTACTTCACCAGCTGCGTCATCTGGAACTGGAATAACAGCGCAATCTGAGACTGCAGGATGACTCAAAATATGAGCTTCCAGTTCGGCAGGAGCCACTTGCATTCCCTATCAAATATGTTAGTATGGGCTCTGATATGTTGAGAATCAATGACAGCCTACTTTGACTTTGATGAGCTCCTTGATCCTATCCACAATAAAAATGTGCTCAATTCCCGAGGGGCTTTTTCGGATTTCAGCCTCATCGCCCGTACGCATCCATCTACCGTTGCCATCCATGTCCTCAATAAATGTCTCTTTGTTAGCTTTGTCATTGTTGAGATATCCTAGGACAACGGATTTCGACTGAACCACGAGTTCGCCAGGTTGGTTATAGCCGGTGACCTCAGTGCCGTCGATTGACATCAACTTAGCCTTGAACTCAGGTAGTAGTGAACCACAAGATCCCAACCATATGTCAGACACTGAAGTCATGCAAACAACGGTACATGTTTCAGTTAGACCTAAGTAATTGTTAGCCTTTGCGGGATTCGGATAGGATGGAACCCACCATATCCTTGACGCAGCTTCCATGATGGGTATATTTTCTGCAGATCTTCCGCTGTTTCTTTACCAAGAGGTGCTGCGCCGGTAAAGAGACCACGGACAGAGCTAAGGTCATACTTAGAGCACAAAGGCTGGTTGTTTACCATCTGGATAATAATCGGTGGTACCTATCAGACTTAGTTAGTGATGCTGTGATGCTGTGAATGCTCAACCCGACAACTGGAGTTAGAAGGACACCCCTTTAGTGGTATCGACATAATGACAGGTGCGAGTCTCGAATTAGGTAGCGGGCTTCAGAAACTTACAAGGTAGAGAGTATTAATCTTGTGGTTTTGCACAGTTTGAAGGTACGATTGCAATTCAAACTTTGGAAGTATGATCACGCCGTCCCCTCGATAGGTTGTTCCTTGTGCTATAACGACCAACCCATATATGTGGCTCAGAGGGAGAAGACCCAATGCAACCTCATTTTTTTCGTCCCATGTGTCTCTTTCTGACTTTTCAAACGCTCTGAGTTGTAACACGTTGGTAATAACGTTCTGGTGGCTGATCATGACTCCTTTCTATTACGCAATTTAGCAGTGGCTCAAAAGAGGCGCGATGCCCCCAAAACCTCATGATTCGCAGTGATTCCAGAATGCACTTACAGGTAGCCCGGAAGTTCCACTAGAATAACACAGATATGCCGTCTGTCGAGCACCTTGGCCTTTCTCCCATTTCAATGATTCCAATTTTGGTAGGTTCGCGCCTGACGCAATTAAATCATCCACCGTCTTGTAGGGTACCTGCTTGTCGCCCGTGAATTGCTTCGGCATTTCCAAGATGTATACTCGATCATTTTCGATTCCGGCCGCCTTCGCAGCCGTTAAGGTGGTTTCGAGGAGAGGAATACACTAGGTTGTGCAATCAGCATTGTGTATGGAATCCCAACGATTAAATTGGCATACTGTGAAAATCGCTTTTGCGCCTGAAGACTTCAGTTGGAAATGAAGTTCCTCTGAGGAGTAAGCTGCGTTGGCAGGTGTCGCAATGCCTCCTAGTTCGTGTATCGCGTAGGCCAAAGTCATGTAATCAATCTAGAAGACGAGAATGTGTCAGTCAAAGTCTCTGGGGTCAATTACAGCAGTCGCAGCCTACAGTGTTGAATGAGAATATGGCTGCCACTTTGTCCCATTCTGCCCCTGCGTTTGGTTGCCAACCGAATTCCTTCGATAGAGCTCGCGCTAGATGTTCAACCCTTTGTACCTGCTCTGAAGCCGTGTATGTTTTCCCTGAGATGCCGCATGTGAAGGGATTGCGAGACTCGCGCAAGGAAACTCTGCCATGCTTCTCATTTAGCATAAACTGGCTGATGGGTACATCATCTGGCGGATCTGTTTGTAACAATATCAGCAATCAATATCGAGATTCAATTGACGAAATCGGAATCAATTGGGCAAGAATCTTCGAATGCGTACTTAATGGGGCACTTTTCACCCATGAAGGAGTGGTGAAAACCATTACTGTATGCGACCAGTTTGAACCGGAAATCGCAACTAGCTTGCTTGGAGGACGAATCGGATTGTTTGCTTGCTGCACCTTGGACGACCTTGCACTCTGCGCTCTGCACTCTGCACTCTATAGTGTGTGGCTTGCAGTCGTACCAATATGATGCGAATGTCTAGAAAGGAAAAAGTAACGATATTCAGAAAAAGAAAATTGAAGCAATCCAAGGAGATTTGAAGCAACAAGCAAGCTCTGTTCTGTGACGACAGTTTGTTGTGATTGGCGCTGATGTGCGGAAATGAATCCCAGTCAGCAAACCCGACAATGCGGGGTACCTAAGTACACTTGCATGTACCGAGGTGACAGCATTTGCATTCAATTCTCGTTCCCCTTTCTTAAGACCTTCGAACCCACTTCTTCTTTCGGTATCAGCTAAACGCACAAAGCGCGAGTCATGCATCTGCATCTACATATCTTCCTTCCACTGCGCGTAGCTGAGAACTCCTCGTGCGGTGGTTCTGGATCGGTCCTCAACCATGTTGTAGTTTCTTCCGGTCTGTCATCATTGCATCATCCCTCTGCACGACCAAACCTTCTCACTTGGGGTTTGAGCGCAATACTTGGTATCAGCAGCACGGTCGAGCTAAAGATGGCACGAGATATTGGTTCAAAGTCAATGTTTGCTCGAGCACAAGATGGCTAAGACTCGTGTTGACAAAATCTTGGGCGCAATCGACGGTGAGGTCCCTTGCCCGGGAAATGATGCGGCCCCGCAAGGCCCATAAGACCAGCATTAGCGCACGGCAATGCATCTTCGACGGGACTTCCGAGGTCTTAGATGTGTCAATATTACTTCGTACACCCTCCTACCCGAACTACTGCCTGTGGAAACCCACCGTGGCCACCAAATACGACTGCTTGTCAACTTTATTATGCGGAGGCTGCGTGAAGATTGGCCAGGGGAACAACGGAGAAAACTTCCCCCCGGGTACGACGGCATTTGAACCACTTTCAGCGACGGAAGGATAGCGGATGCCATATGGCAGAGGGCGGATAGCGGAGAGCAGACGGTTGAGGGAAGCCAGTCGCTCCAACAAGCAACGGATATCTACGTAGTAGGGAGCATCAGGGTCCAGTTGATGTCTGACGTTCTGGGTCGCCCCTAGTTAGTCTTAGACTCTCACGATTACTCAACTCACACAGGCCGAATATGTAGCAACTTCGTCGTAATGCTCGGAGGGGATCAAGCACGTAGTCCTTCTTATCAATATCTAGGCACAACGCTTATGTTGTTGTCCCTTCATGTCCTCCAATGATCCCGAGCCGGATGACTTCGCAATAGCTCTTACTACCAGCTTTTTCTGATTGGAAGTAAGAGAAGACTCTGGCTTTCTGATCAAGAGTTCTCATTGTCGTAGCTGTCCCGCATGCCATTCGTCGTCGAGATCAAGGAGCAGACGTTCTCTATCGTCAATTCACTCTTTCTTCGCAAGGCTTATATCAACAATAGCAGCAGTAGTATTGTGGTATGATAAGATTTGCTCGCTTTCGGATGGAGACTCAACAACTTATGGTAAATGCGGATTGAGACCGAAAGAGCACGTTGATGACGGGTCAACAACTCGATTGGCGGGGATGGAGCGCGGCTCTTTGGCTTGTAAAAACAGGCCGATTTGGGACAACATGTTGGAACGAACATGTTAAAGGCCATAAAGTATTATAATATTTTCATTGTCTGAATATCTTTGGGGTATTATTATCAGCCCATTCTTTCTATATCAAGAGCCCATACTACAAATCGGCCTATTTTTTCCAAGCCGAAGAGCGCGGAGAGGGCTGTAGAGTGAATTTCTATCTGGAAGCCGCTAGTACTACAGGACGTCAGTGGCATGCGTTCTTTCAATAGAAAATATCCTACTTGAGAATGAGAATAGACGTTTGTCGCAGGTCTCTTCCTATCTATTCGTCTTCACACTCTTCCAATTTTTATTCATTCGATCTATTTACACCATCCGGTTCGCTTTCAAAGTTCATATCCTTCCTGTGCAATCGATCTATCCATCTCTTAACTGGGCCAGACAAAGCTTGTTCTGATCGAGCTCTCAACACCTACACAACTTTGAGTTCATGTTTTTACCAGCAGAAAATTCAAAATTATGGCTCCTTCTCCATCTCACTTTACTCCGCCAGAGAGCTCTGTCATTGAGAGCTCTCATACCTTGTCTTCGACATCTGAGCCATCTTCAAAAAACCGCAAGGTAAGTTTGCAGACCTTCGCAAATTGGTTGTGGATTCACGAAAATAATTTTATAGGCGCTCACCATCTTCATTCCAAACGAAGATGCTCCGGTCCAGGCGGACTGTACCGTGGTATATGACTCTGATTCCAGCCTTTCCAGCCTTTCAAGTCTGTTTGATATCAGTCCACCCTCATCTCCAAGCATAAAAGCTGCCCCAACCGCAGCCACAGCTCAAATCAAGAGCACGCCGCTTCGCAGAAGTGCTCGAAAGGCTGCCCTGAATGTACGTAACCCCGCTGATCTTCTCAGCAATCATTATAAGGAGTTCAACACCAAGCCCAAGGTTGTCATGTCCAATAAGAGAAAACTCAAGCATGACGATGATCCCGGCTCAGAAACCAAAAGGACATCCCGTAAGCGCACTGCAAGGCCATCACAGGCCACTTCAAACAAAAAAGGGGCAGTATCACAAGCCAAAAGTACTGACAACCTCACGCTTGATAAGCCAGAAGCGTTCGGGGAGCCACCTATCTGGGCTGACAAGCGACAAGCATTGTGTGAAACCCTTCCCTACTATAGAGCATATCAATCAGGTGCCTACACCTCCCACAATCTTGTTTATGGGTTCCTCTACGACAAGGAGGTGGGAGCACGCGATGTGTTCACTGACCAAGTCTACATTGCACGAGTGTACGTAGCATTGCCCCGGAAATTCTGGACAGTCATTAACATCAAGTCAGTGGCGGTGGTAAGTCTGAGGATTCTGACAGGAACCGGGTCCTTCAAAAGGACCAGAATACTAGCACTACGGCGTGTTCTTTCGTACGAAATAAGGAGGAGTATATTCCAGTTGCTATCATCGCTGGTGAGCACATAGTTGTTTCTTATTCGCTTCTTCAATGCTAAGCTTCTTTATAGGGTTTCAGAATACCACTAGTCCAGTGAAACTAGTTCATCGCTATAGTGTTCTTGACTGGTTTCAAGTCACTGATGTTTGGTGCGAACGATCTGGTGGTTACAAAGTTTGGATGGTTCGCATGGAGAAGATCGATCTCGCCACAATTTCTTGGTGGCTACCCCAAAAAGACGTTGATTCAGCAGCTCTGTCCACCCCAGCCAAAGCAACGTTCCAAAACTGTGGGGTATGTGGCAAAGCAAGCAAAGAGATATACAATCAAGGATGGACTTGCTTGGAGACAGAGTGCGACGCCTTCTTTCGGTTTTCGGGAAACAGTTACGACGATGCCTCGTTAGCGTATAGTTACGATTTCATCAACGAGCGTACGCCTTACATGGGCCCCAATCTTCCTTCGTTAGTCCCTCCCCTCATGACGGATGATGACCTCGTTGCACAAAACGCACATGGTATCGAGAGTGAGTGCAAGAAAGGCATCGTCTGTCCAAAATGTCGTTGCTGCAGTAGGCGGCGTGAGTGGTTGCAGTGGAGCTGCGAAAATGAGCACTGCGATTTCACTTATAGTCTGAATCCTCGCCCGATATCCATACAGGAAGTTCTAGAGCGAGACATAGAACGCGAAGATAAAGGCAAAGAATTTGCTGCATCCTCCATCTCATCCAAGCAAATGATCATCGGTGCATACAACGTCTTTGAGTATCTCGTTCCTGATGAAAATGGAAAGAGCATTGGCTTCGTTCGTCATTACAAGAGCAACAGCCTTATCAACACACAGAAAGACGGTCCAAACGATCTCTTCCATGAACTTCAGGTGGAAGATTTTGGTTTGAAACGAAGCGCAAATATGCATCCTGGTCGTAGGTGTTCTGCATCTTGCATTTACTAATCTTGGTCTGACATGATAGTTCCTGGTGAAATTTTGACAAACCACTTTTCAGCAGATACCGTGAGTCTTCAAGCTTCTGCATCAGATTACTCGAGACACTAACATAACCTAGGGTGCTCCATACAAGTACAAGGTAGCTCAGCCAACAAGAGCTTTCAAAGATGCACCTCCTGCAATTCTCAAGGCTCTTGCTCGGATGACCTGGGCAGGCAAGACAGCGGTTGGGTCTAAATATGAAGAATTCCATGACTTCAACGAAGTTCTAACTCTCGCTTACTTTGAGGACATGAAAATTGACGTGAGTCTCTCTCTCCGCATTATCAAATTCCAACTTACACTAAATAGTACCATGATGATGGTGAAAAGACTCTGGGACCCACCATTTGCACTCTATCTCTTGGATGCAATGCATTGATGTCCATCAGACCCAAAGCAAAGAGTAAAGTTGGAGGTGATCTCCACCCAAGAAAGAAACACAAAGCCAACGTCTTGGCAATCAATCTCGAGCATGGCGATATGATCACCATGCATGGCTCGAGAATTCAAGAAGAGTATGAGGTAAGAATTTCCACCCAAGAAACCTTCCCAAAGTCCTAACCTAACAATCCTTCACAGCACGCCGTAACTCCCAAAGGTCTACTCCGCTTCGCTATGACTTGCAGATATATCGATCCCAGCACGCTCAGCGCCGAAGCCCGAGCCACAGCCGAAGCCAGCTCCGCGCTGCCGGCAGATTTCGCCAAGTATGCCTACGACGGAGACGTCAATGCCAAAAGTGTCCAAAGATCTTCAACCACTCCTTCGGCCTTTGATAAACTCCTGAATACTTGCCGAGCCCATGCCAAAGCCGGTCTAACTCTTACTCCTGAACAGAGACAGCTACTGCTAGCAGAACTCGGGGGTTGCAGCGAGTGACTCGCAAGTGCTTACCTTAGGCGCGATCGCATGATATTTCAATGTGGTTCTTTTCTCCCCTTGGAGCTGGCATATCCATTTTTAAACTTCGTTACCAGTAGCTACGACCTGGTTGTGTTACTAACACGCTGTGCTCTACTCTCTTCTGTTCTTTTGAGGGCAGTTTACGTCTCAAATTCGGAAATGGTCCTTCACTCTATTCGCCTGCTTTCTTTCGCCAATGTTGCTATCGGCTCATTCAAAGTATCTTCGTTTCATTTCATATGGAACTCATTCCATCAAACGAGTTCTCGATATTACGGTTTCTCACGATTAACGAATGAATGACTTCGGGAGCTGGACATATACTATACACACATCAAACATATAATTTATCATTTGCAGAACGTACTTAGCGAGCTCTTCTCCGGGAACTATTGGGCTTCTTTTTGCTGGTGGGATGAACTTGGAGATGGCGAGAGAGAAAGGGAAAATATTAGCAATGTATTTCAGCTGGAGCATGCAACATAACATGGACTTTTTTTTAGCATGGAAGAAGATAAGAAAGAAGCATACAATAAGAGGAATGAAGGGCAATGCTTGACCTCACGCTGCGCGTACGAATGGGGAAGTTGAAGTCCATCGGCCCATGATCTCAAGTTTTTGACTTCATTATTTCATTGATTCTACACCATGATACATGCATCATATCTAACGAGCTAGCTAGCTCTCAATCATACCACCATTCTCTCCAGGTGTCCCCCCAGCCTCACCTACATATACAAACTCGCCACAGCCGTAACATCCCTCTTAATAATCTCCTGACAAGTCTGCATTTTCTGAAACAATTCCGGATCCCCAATAATCCTCGCCGCGTTCCTAACTTCCCTACACGTCTCATCCAAGCGCGTAATAACCCTAACAATAGTGCCCTCGAGCACATCCGTCAACTCGGTAATATTCTTAAAACTCATGCCCCGCGCCCACTCATAGACGACTTCCATCAGACCGAACCTCTCCGGATGAGCCTCGAAATCATTGCTCTCGGAGCTCGGCTGGATGACCTGATGCAGCAGCTGCATATCTGTGACTTTCTTGCTCAGGGCGAGGATTTTCTCCTTCCCGGCTTCGAGCGCGGGCGGAAGGGTGGGCACGGTGGTGGTTTTTTCTTGGAAGATGAATGCGCTGAGGAGGGCGACGATTTCCTCGGGGGAGTATGTGGAGAGGACGTTGTCGAGAATGAGCTCGGTAAGGAGGAGTTCGTCGGCGGAGTGGATTTCGCAGGCGACCTTTCCTTTGAGTTGAACGCGGGAGGCGTCGTCGATGAAGGAGAGATCTTTGAGGACTTGGATGCGTTGCTCGTAGTCAGGGAGGAGCTGCAGGTTTTGGTCGGACATGAGCTGTCGGAGTTGGAGGATGTTGGATTGGATTAGGTATTGGTCGTGGCACATTGCGAACTGTGAGATGACATGTTAGCATACAAAGCTGGAGGGTGGCGTGAAGATTTTCGAGAAGAAAAGATAACTTACATGTTTCAAGAAGTTAGGACATTTCAAACAGCTAGCTTTCTGCGAAGTAATCGCTTCCTGCACGCGTTTGTTGAGATTGTCCCTTAACAGCAAATCCTTAATCTTCGTCCAATCCAGCTCGTTCCAGTCGTTGAGCTCCCACGATGAACATAAACGCGCAAGTTCCTTCTTCGCATCCTCGTAACCCTCACCACCAACGATGATATTTGGAACAACGCCCTTGACGATTGTGTTTGTGACGCATTCCAGATCAGTTACTGGGATATGTACGGTCTTGGTTGAGATATGTTTCTTGCTTTGGGGAAGCTTGGTGAACATTGTGCGGAATTTGGACATGTATGGTAGAAGATCCGTGGAGTCTCGTTGATCACGTCTTGTTCTAATTTCAAGGACATGGATCGTGGGCGCATTTCCGCTGGTTGCTCCTTCTCGGAGGAGAATACCTGGAGTTCGTACACCATCTTTCTTGTAGACAACCAAGCGGTTCTTTGAGAACATTCTTCGTCCCACAGGGGTTGCGAGAAGGCCAAGATGGAGATCGATAGTAAGTTGCTTGTGATTCTGAGCAGCTGCATGACATGCATCTAGATCAACATCACAAATATCACAAGGCTCTCTCTTGACTTTCGCGAGATCTGCTTCGGAAATCTTGACTGCCTTCTCATGTTCCGGGAGAAGTTGCTGGGTAGCATGCTCACTGAAACTCCTCTTAATCATTTCTTCAATCTTCAGCGCCTCTACTCGTAACAGATTGAGTATCATGTTATACGTCAATCTGAACTGCGATCGAAGTTTCGAAGGCTCTCCCATAATCATTTGGCGGAGCTCAGCAACCGGAGGAGCTTCACCACCTCCTGGAGCAACAATGATGACCGAACCAACAGTATCCAAACCACGACGACCAGCGCGACCAGCCATCTGGGTATACTCACCCGGTAGCAGGTTTCGGAAAGATTGTCCATCATGTTTGCGATAACCCGAAAATACGACCGTACGAGTTGGCAAGTTCAATCCCATTGCGAAAGTCTCAGTCGCGAATAGGACTTTGACTAATGTCTGTGCAAATAGCATCTCGACGATCTCTTTCACAATGGGTAAAAGACCACCATGATGAACGGCGATTCCACGACTCAGCAAATCTCGCAGCCGAACAATCTGTGGTAGAACCCGATCTTCTGGCTTTAATCGAGCGATCGACTTCTCAACCGTCATATGGATAGCACTCTTTTCAGCAGCTGTACAGAAGTCTTGGTTACTCAGTGCATCTGCATTTTCCTCGCATCTCTTCTTCGAAAAGACGAAGATACATGCCGGTAGCAGGTTCTCCTTTTTGAGGAACTGCACAAGGTGCACCCATAGAGTCCTATCTTGAGCAGCCGTTGTACGTCCGCCGGTTCGTCCACCGCGTCCCATATGTCCTGGTGCATGGCTAGCTCGAGGAGGTCCACTGCCACCACGACCGCCTCTTTGCTGCGCACCACCACGCTGCTGACCACCACCTCTTTGTGGTCCACCACGAGTGTTCTGACCTCTTCCTCTTTGATTTCCACCTCCGCGAGCATTTGCAGGTTCTGGTGGTGGGATCGCCTTAACCTTATCTCGTCCTGTCAGAACGTCATTTGCAGCCTTCCAGCCCTTCTCAATGAACTTCTTATCAGCATCTACAATCTTATGTATGCCCTTATCAGCCCAAAGATAATGCTCTAAGGGTACCGGTCTCTTCGGCGTTGAAATAACATAAATATCTTTCTTCTTCGTTCTTCCAACCCATGATGCGAACTCATAAGTGTTCGGGACAGTGGCAGACAATAAAATCAACGTAACATGCTCGGGCAACATGATGATGACCTCTTCCCAAACCACTCCACGTTCTAAGTCATTAACGTAATGCACTTCATCGAAAATGACAAATTCCACATCTCGAATAAGATCCGCTCCTCTGTACAACATACTCCTCAGAATCTCAGTCGTCATAATAAGACAACTGGCTTCGGGATTAATCTGCACGTCTCCAGTAAGAATACCAACTTCATCGAAAACTTGTCGAAAGTCGCGAAATTTCTGATTACTCAATGCCTTGATTGGTGAAGTATAGATCGCTTTGGTCATGTGCTTAGCCGCAAGAGCAATAGCATATTCCGCAACGACAGTCTTTCCTGCAGAAGTATGCGCCGCCACAAATACCGAGTCGCCATTCTCTAGATGGTATACTGCCTCCTTCTGGAAAGTATCCAGCTCGAATGGCCATTCTCTCGCCATATCCGGAACCAATTCGTGGAAATTCGTAATGTCTCTCTTGACATCCACCATATGTGCCCATTCCTTCCCACCTCTCTTTGCATTCGACGCAGCCAATACTCCATGTGGTTCCAAAGCTGGAAACTCAACCGGCAGAAGGGAATCAATATCATCCTCGTCCTCGTCCTCTTCACTCTCTGCAGCCTTGTCGTCTCCCTCCCCATTCTCCTCTCCACCAACACCCACCTCTTCCGCAGGCTCCTCATCCAAAACCTCCTCCAGATCCTTCGCCTCCTTCTCCTCCTCTGCCTCCACCTCCCTCTTCTCCTCAAACCTCAACCCCCTCTCAAGCCCTGGCGCAACACTCAACAGCCCCCCTTCTCCCCCAAAATTAATAATCCTCTCCAATCCCTTCTTCTCTCCACTCTTCACCTCTCCTCTCGCAACCTGCTCCTCCAACGCAGCTGCCGCCTCTACACTTTCCAGGCCCCCAGGCGCAAAAGGAAAGAACCCTGCTGCACCACGCACGAAATCCGCTCTGTTTGCAGGCTTCCGCATAAACGACGTTGAGTTCTTCGCTGTCGCGCTATTGGCTGGAACGGTTACTTCTTTGTAGCCCGTTACGCGGCCCTCGAGACCTTCGCGCGTGAAGCGGGTTATGGTTCTGGTTTGTGTTGGGGCAAGCTTGAAGAGATCGGTATAATTTGGAGGCGAATCCCAGCGTCTGTTTGGTAGGTATTTAGTCTTGTTTGTTTTAGAAGATGGGATAGAAAGGAGCTTACTGCTGTAGTCTGTTGAGCCATTCTGTCGAGAAAGTAGTAGAAGGCGTGAGGTAATTTTGTTCGAGTGAGCGTTTGAGCTCTTCCTTGTCTTGCTTGACACGTTTGGGTGGTCGCGGCGAATCGAGAATGCTGTCGAGCCATTCATCGTCATTATCGGTTTGAAGATTCTGCGACTGCAGATGGAGGCTCTCCAACGCTGAGACTAGACCGTCCTCCATGATTGCCTGGAATCAAAATTCCGTGGTGGTCGTGGAGTGGTGATTAGGTAAATGGTGTTAAGATGCAGGTACGATTTTTGGTGGGGCTCTGGAAGTCCTCATGAGCTCATAGGAATACGCGACAACGACCCCGCCATTATTCTCTCGTCGTATACATCAAACAATGTTTTCGAAATTCACGAAGCAATTGTTATTTAAAACAGTAATATGAGTTCAAAAAATGGTATTGTATTTCAAACGCCGCATAATGCCACCTTCACTATACCAAACGCCAGTCATTAAGCTATTTACCAATCCATGTCCATCTCCGCCATAGCTTCCATAGCATCCAGGTCATCAAAGTCATCCGCCGGTTTATTCGCGAGAGGCTTGGGTTGCGTCGGTCCCTGTGCTGCGTTGAACTCTTCTTCTTCAGCCAGTAGTGCATCAAGATCATCGTCCGGCGGGCCATCATTATCAGGTGGAGCTTTACCAGGACCAGACGATGTAGTATTCCCACCACCAAATATCGACGTCGAAGGTGCTGTCTCAGCAGCTTCTTGTAGTCTTGAAGCCCTTGGCGTGGCATCGTACATATCATCGAAATCTGGCTCATCGCCCGGAACTGGTGTCTTCGGTCTCTCATTCGCCATTGACTCAAATATAGGAGCCACTCTCTCTGTTGTCTTCTCCCTCACAGGAAGCTCGGGTTCACCAAAGATAGAGTCTTCGCGCACTAGATCCTTCGGTTTCCCTTCATTGATCCATTCCATCCGCGCAGATTGTATCATCTTCTTGTGTCCTACTTTCTCCACCATTGCTAATGCGTCGAGGAATTTGGCTTTCGGGAACAGGTCATCTAGCCAAAGCTGATAGAACGCGAGGAGTCTGGCTGCATCGGAATACTAGTATGTTGTCAGTATGAAATTAGGATAGCCGAGCAGTCTTTCATACCTCATGGCCCTTTCCCTTGAACTTCAAATGAGCTGCAGCTCTTTTCCGTAACTTGGGTATACCCGCAGCTGATAATAACCTTCGAAGATGTCAACTCATGAATCAGGTCCTACATAGAGAAAACTGACTTGTGTTCATCGAGCTTCACTCTTGGAACTCGCGGTTTCTTTGTGATTTCAATTTCCTCATCGATACCCAACCCTGCACCATCCTTTGAATTTTCCGTAGATTCCTTGCCTGACTTTGCTTTACTGCCCGGGGCTACGTAATTCTCGCTGAAAGGATCATTCGGATCATCGAAATCGTAGTCAAAAAGATCATCTAAGTCGTTTCCCCCAGCAGTTGGGGCTTCCGTGGGCAGTGGTCGAGAGGGTGGAGAGTCCATAATAGCAAAAACAAACAAGAAATCCCAATCAGTGTTTAACAAGACCGTGAAGCTCCTCGACTTAACAGCGTTTTTGAAGATTATACAAAAACCAAAAAAGACATGTGCTTCCTCTTACACCGAAACGCGTCTGAATCTAGGAAGACGTGACGAGGCATCACTAATTTAAGTTAGGCCACAACATCTCAGATGGCCCGTGCACGGCCGAATTAGCGTTTCGATACCGAACCTCCATAGATGAAATCGACGAACCTCACCACCGTGGGCTGGACGCAGAAACACCCAATTGTAAACCAATTGGCACCAAACAAAATGTCGAACATCGAGCAGAGGCCCTTTGTGCCCTCCAAGAAACTCAACACCGAGTATCCTGTACGTCGTCCTCCCCGCATTCAATTTGTGGGAGCTTGTTCACTGATCACTCTATTCTAGCTTATCGACAGTGATCCGTAAGGTTCCCCTCCCTGAGAAGCCACAGAGCAAGGAAAGAGGAAGGAAATATCAGTACTGATGAGTGTGAGATAGGCATATTAAGCGAGTGCTCGGATATGCGAGACCCTCGGATTATGCAGCTGGAGCAGCGACGACAGCGGCTGGCCCAGGATTGATGTTATTGTGGGAGCGCATTGCGCCCTCCCTTGTTGGCAAAGGGGGCTTCGCACCAATCATGCGACTAACCGGCGTGATTGGAGCCGGAGCTGGATTTTTCCTGTTCTACCAGCGTTCTATACGTATGAATTACCCCTCCTCCATATGCCTCCCCACCTGCAAACGCTAATCATCAAATAGTGCGATTCTACGGCTTCACAGAAAACAAACGCGAGCAGGAAATGGATATGAGAGAGATGGTCGACAAAGTGAAGAAGGGAGAGCCGCTGTACGGTGTGAGCGGTACCACGCCATATATCCAAGGTGTGGCTAGTAGAAATTCGAGATATACCGGAGTGTTCTTGCATGTTATGCCTTGGTTTAACTTTGTCAATCATAACCAGCATGGAGTGGATACGGCGAAGTATTATCAGCAGGCTGAGAGGGAGTTGGAGGCTGAGAGAGTGGGCAAGGGTTTGACTACTGGTTAGATGAATAGAAAGAAGGTGGGGTGTGGATGAATGAGGCGGCCGGGGAAAATGCTGGAAGTGATGGATTGGTCTGTAAATAGGGAAATGGGAAATCATTCTACGTTATATGATCGTGATGTTGCGTGGGCATCTATATTTCTATGTTGATCTTCATACAACTCTAAAACTCTAGGTATCCAATATACTTACCTGCCCAAGGTGTCTTTCCAACTCTATACAAATAGAACTACTTATTCCTCCTGGAGGGTGATCCCTCATATTCTCGGATCAACCATCGGTTCCACTTCCAACTTCAGAACTCTCTCCTTTTTGTTTCTCGGTTCCGGTGCTGTCCCTCGTTAGCATCAGATCAGAGTAAACCCCATCTTCATCCATCCGTCCCGCCTTGATCTAAGGACAGCCCGTAAAAGAAAGTAGAAAAGCCACTCACCCCTCTCATTCTCCTGCACATAAAACCTCCTCAACACCACAATAGCCTCCTCTCTCAACCACCCCCCACTAACCTCATAATCCCCCTCTTCTTTCTCCACCCTCCCTTTACATTCCTCCTCATCCATCCTAACCCTCTTCTCTCTATGTTCTTCCACCACATCTTCCCCTCCCCTCCAAACCACATCCCTATCCCGCACATCCCTCCTCCTCCCATTCCCCTCATGCACCCTCAACACACCCCCCGTCCCCCCAAACTTCTCATTTACCGCCCCAAACCACACCTTCCTAATCCCGACCTGCCTCAGAAACGACGCACACATAATACACGGCTCAACCGTCACGTACAAATCCAAATCTTTAAGATCCTCCGGTCCGTACACCTTCTCCTCCTTTCCCTCCTCCTCTCCCCCTTCCTTTCTGCCCCCTTCACCCTCCTCCCCTCCCCTCCCTCTCATCCACCTCCCCAGCACCTCCCCCACAGCCCCAAACTCCGCATGCCTCGTCCCATTAAACCTCTCATTCGTCGCATTCATGCCCCGCCCCACCACCCTCCCCATCTTCGGATCGACCAGCACGCAGCCCACCGGAGTTTCGTTCGTGAGCAGTGCTTTATTTGCCTTGATTCCCTGTCAGAACCTTGTCCTAACAAATCCGGCAAAGACAGAACAGAACAGGACACGAAAGGAAAGAAAAACAAAAGAAAAAGTACACACCATCCCAAGCGCCTCCCGCATAAAACCCACATGTCTCGATATCTCATCCCGAGTCATATATTTTGCATCAGGCGGGAGGTTCCGATGATTGTTTCCCTCGCCGGCAGTTTCTTCCTCCGGGATAGTCGTGGTAGAGAGAAGAACGTCCTCCATGATGTGCGATTCTAATCTACTATGAAAGGGAAAAATATATGCGCAAGAATTTTCTTTCTATGAGGCGAAGTGCAGGATATCTAAAGACGGTCCTGGCATGGGTGAACTGAGATCAAGTTTCGGAAAGCCGAAGATCTGTTTGAATCTGGTTTGAATGGTTTAGTATGCAAGTGTTAGAAGTGAGGTGGGCAGCTTGGAAACCATCACATGACGAAGTATAACTTTCTTACAATGTCGTCGTGTTTGTTGACACTTCTAAGACCAAGTTCGGTGTTGAATCCATAACTGTTTATCATGGTCACTGCTTCTTCCACCAGATTCATTCTGTGGATCAAGGTCATAGAAAAGTAGCCCTATCACGTGAGCTTGTAGAAATTATCACCGAGATATTTCTTTTCTTCCTTAGCGACTCGAGACACACAAGAGACCAAGAGACATATAATCACAAGAAGTCACATAAATGAAGTGGAAATGTAGTATGATGGTCAAACAAGCGCTATGTTTTCATGATATTGGCACAAGTTACATATGATGTACACACAAGGTCCGGCAATCCATCCAGCCAGCCTAACCTATCGCCCGCTAACTTTCAAGAGGATTTACCATCCTCCATAAACGCCATTCGCCTTGCCTCCCAGGACTTTTCACCCGCTATGCCGCCCACCGCCGATGATGCTAAAGCGAAAGAAACTGTGCTACTCGCACCACTAACTTCTCGTAATCCAAACAGATTTTTCAACTCGTCGCAAGCCTGTCCAGCCCCCTCCATTACCGCGTCCGGCTTTGGAGTTGGTTGCGCTTGTTCCTTCTCGATAACCTTGATCGCCCAGAGCAGCGTCATTAACGACTCAATACTCGGAGATTTATCACCATCGCGAAGATCACACTCGCCTGCGCTGCTCAGACAGTCGCGAACAAGCTTCTGTTCAGACAACAACCGCATTGCCTCCGATGTCGCATCCATAAGAGGACGCGCCAAATTGGGGCTGCAGGCTAGGAGTCTTCTCAGTAAGCGAATCCGAAGACTGAACTTCGGGCGCAGACTGTGTGATTTCGTCTTGGTGAATGAAATCGTCGAATTCGATGAGATCGTTAGCGGCGCCGATGTTGTCGCCAGCCAGATGATCAAAGTGATTATTGAAGGTGTCGGCAAGAGGCTCGACCCTGTCTTCAAAGAATTGAAGATCTGTTCCATTGGTGTCAGGATTGTCGAGATAGCTGACAAGCACATCTGACTCCAGAGAGTAATCGCCAAAACTCGGGTAATGACCGAATTCGGCTGAGCTGAAGCCATCCAGGGCCGTTGTTCTTTCGACTGACACTGCAGGTCGCACAACACCTCAGCAGGATGTTGTGTCATATCGAAAGAACTGGCGTTGGACTCGGCTTCCTCGGTGGAATCCATGGGTGGTGGTGACAAGGAGGCTGGATCAACCGTACCCATGGCAGATTGCATGTTGTTGTGAGTATCTCTAATAGCTTGAGGAGTCATCATTGGTCTGATGGAGTCTTGTTCCGACGCGAACAAGCCTCTTGTGAGTGAAGGTGAGGTTGCGTGTGATTGTTCCACTGGGTTTGATGGAGAGCTGACGGAGGAGCGGAAGGCTGGTGGTAGATTGCCTCCTGTTACTTGCTCGAGTTGTTTGACAGCCATTTGGTATTTTGCTGCCATGTCGGCAAGTTGTAATTCGAGATCATGATTTTTTCTCTCGATCATTCGCTTTTCGGATTCGAGAGCTTCAACTTCTTGTCGCTTTCGTTCCCTCGAAGATTGAGCTGCGCGTCGGTTACGTAGGACACGTTCAACTCGTCGCTGTTCTTTTTCATCTTCGGTCTTTGCTCGTTTTCTACAAGGTACAATTAGTTTCAATGTCAAAGATATGTAGTGCTAGCAAACAAGTACATACCTAGGTGGGAGGTTGGTCTTGGGTTCAGGTAATTGTTGACCCCAAGACTTCCTCTTCTTCACCGGCTTCTTCTCTGGTGCCGGCGTACCAGCTATGCTTCCATTCATGCTTCCTCCAAACATGCTGTCATCGTCAAACGATTGTGGGGTCATTGCTTGATGCGGCTCCATGCTTGGCGAGAAAAGTGGAGGGTAATGTGCGCCGGGTGTTGAAGTAAAGGACTCCGCGAGAGACTCCGCTGGAGATTGCTCGTACTTCAAGTTTGGAGTCGACATTGTTGCTGTGAGATAAATTTAGGGGGTGACGTGATTGTTTCTGCTGCGAGTAAGTCGCTGGGAAATAAACAGACGTCGTTAATTCCTCTCTACTGTAGTGGTCGAAGATTGTACATGTAGAGAGTTAACGAGCCCATAGTGATGAGGACAGATAGACCAAAAGATGGAATAATGAGTCAAACGAAGGGTAGGCAACAATGATTCGCTGCCTGACCAATAAAAAGGGTAGAGTATAACGACTAGGGTAGAATAAGGGGAATAGCTCGAACTCTCTTGTTGGAGTAGGCTGTCTAGAGGGTTTGCCTTGAGCGAAAAGATCATTTCTCGAGGGGGAGATGTGGCCTCTTTATGATCTTGACACGGTGTTCGCTAAAGGGGTGAGTTGGTGAGTGGAAAGCAACCAATCACAATCCATGCTCCAACAGTTGAAAGGAATGTTCCATATTCGGTCAAGGCTCGTGTGTTAGCTCTGACTAGCCCTTGCCTCCACACAGACTAATTTCACGCCATTTGTGTTTCCGGCCCCACCAGTTGTGATCTTGGTACGAAGTAAGGTTCCGATTTTGGGTGCGTAAGTCCTTCGTAAGGATGGCGAAGCAATAATACGGTAGAATCCAAAGGAACCCAACGCATTATTTACGGCGAATCCTAATTATAGCCGGACTGAGTTTGCTGACAACTTGCCATGAATGAGCATGACTGCTGCTCCCAGCTTGACTGTGCCAGATTATGCTTCGAGTGTATTACGAGCAGCATTTGCAGTTTTAGCCTATCTCGCCCAAGGTCTTGATCTTTGTATAGACTTTGTGAGGACTCAGTAGAGTAGCCATGCAATTCGTTTCAAGGTCCCCATTGAAAGCGGGGCCACCAATACGGAAGTACGATACGAATATTCGAATGTTCGATGTTCGAACGCCATCCGTCCACCAAGTGCAATATCTCGAGGACATACCCGTAGCGGTACCGGTAGTATCCAGCATCCAGTACCCAGTATCCAAGCTCCAATTCACAATGTGCCCCTCGTACCAAAGTACATGAACATCTGGGCGAGGTCTAGTCCCACAAATCAGGTCTTAGCATGTTACAGAAGTACGACTGCGATTCGAAGTATACTCGAATTTCATCAATCAGAGTTGCTAGGGCTTCTATGTTTCACCAATGGCTGATCAGGGTGCACTGATAAAGAAGATTGGGATTCGTAACTGCGAAGGGAGAACTGTAAGTACGGAGTACAACCTTGTCATTTTGTCGATCAGGGGCTCTTCCAACCGTTCGAGAATGGGTGTAGAACGGAGAACAGGCGGGAACGGACAATTGCTCGGATATCAATGCGACAGTTAATATCAGGGGCATGAACTATCTTGTATATTGAGATGTACAGAAGACATCGTTCGTCGTGCTTTATTGACGCCTGAAGAAGTATTGAATTCATGGCATTGAAAGAAGAATTGATAATTGATAAAAATTGCTACGGCAGGCAAGCCCTAAAACCTCAGCCTCAGCTTCTCACCTCAGCGTTGCGGAGAGCGGCTAGGGAAAAGTCGATTACAAACCTGCCTGTACAGTGCGTGCTTGCCCCTTATCGACGTGCTTGCCCCATCTTGGCATAGCACGCCGCACATAATCATCCCTTACTCACCCCAAGCGAACGGCAGCGGCATTCCATTCCTGTCTCCAGCATCCTTCCCTTACTCCTCACCTCACAGCTCTGATTATTCCGCCGGCTTCCTCATGCTACAACCATTCTTCCTAATTCAATTCTCCCTGGTTTTCCGGGACCGTACTCCGCTCTATCAAATCAAATCAATCGAATCAATAGTTGTGTGTGCAGTTGCACTCACACCCCACACTGAATAGCCGAAAAAGAAATGAATCCCAATTATCCAATAAAGTCATGCTACCCTCCCCTTCCCCATATTCTGCAGCAGCGCGCACTAAATGCATCTGGATGCGGATTTGCGTCCCAAGCACAAGAACTAATGTATATCCTCATGACATGGCAAACTCTCACGACGGCCCTTCTTTCCCCTCCCCTCTTCCACTTCATTATGCAGAAAGTCGGAGGGAGGGAAGGCTGTCGATCATGCCATGCCATGCCATGCCACCATATCTCTGGTATTCTATCTTTTTCCGCCCCTCATTGTTCGGATAAACCTCACAGGAAAAAAAAATAGCTGAGCCATCTGACTTGCATTGAAGTGCCACAAGCCAGCCCTTACCATTGATTGCATTACCTTCCTTCTGTATGTGGCGTATTTCCGTTCAATGTTACACCGAGTTGGATTTCAGCGTGATCTTTTTCTTTCTTACAGTACTGTACCTCACTCACTCACTCACTCACTCACTCACCCACCCCCCACCCCCCACCGCAGGAATCGATCCCCAGATGCAATTCCCCTTTCTAGCAAGCAATTAATCTCCAGCTTGTTTGAGCCTTTCATCCATTCCCCCATCTCATCGCCACCATCCCAATCCACGAGTCACGGAGCATGAACGCCAAACATCTGCCCAACCCCGCAAACTTTCCTATCCACCCCCTTCGCCACCATTGAACAATGCTCTGAACTGTAGATACATGAATCGATCCTCTCAGGCTATTCCCATCTACCTTTTCTCGCATCACTTGGTTCCATATGATCGGCTCAGATTGCGCAACCTGATCTTCCGAAACACGATGGTATGTGTGGGTGGATGGATGATCCGTGCCGCCGCGCGCTCGGCTAACTCGCGCACTGCATTGCAATTGACACAGAAACATGCCCAACAGCTCCAACAATGTCTGAGGCGAGGCGAGGAACGGTTGGTATGGATGTAAAACATTTGTGCTTGTTCCCCTCTTATTGCAGTCATAGGTCTCACTTTTTTATCAGAAAAGAAATGTTGGGAAACTGATGGAAATGAAAAACCAACTCGTGATTTTCACGTGTCTCGGTAAGGCTTTCTAACTACCGCCTTGACATTTTTTCGCTGCTTTCTTTTCCATCCCTTGTCCTGCGCCGCCAGTTGATCTCTACACCGCCTATGTATTCAACACATACCGACAGATACCGTACTCTTCATTCTCCATCTCGTGGGGCAAAAACGCTCCGAATAGTCCCGTCATCCAGCATCTAGACTTTCTTTTTCCCTATCGCTCCGTCCATGTACTTTGTACTGCATGTGCTGTAGTTCAGTGCATCGAAAGGCGGTGACGAGTACAGCTGCGGAATCCAGAGCTTGGGATTTGACGATCCAGAGGGGTGGGGTGGAGCGGAAATTCTGCTTCGGGCGATGAGTGCGTCGGTGGATGAATGGTTGGGTGAACTGTTCGCTGCGGTGTTGTGTGTGTTGTTGCGTTATGTGGACTGACGTGTCTTATTGCTTGGTTCTGCGCTTGGAGATGGACGCTTGTGGTTGGGAGGTCAGTGGCGTAGCGCTGCGGAGGTGCATGCTGTATGTTGCTGTACTGTGAGTCTGTGAGTATGCAAATCTGGTGGAGGGCAGAGAGACGGGTGGGTTGTGGGGATTACCTACTTCACAGATACATTAGGACGTCGAGACATTACAGAGTAGGACGTCGAGATGCGCCTTTCTGAGGCACGTGTGAGGTAGATGCAGAAGGCGATGATCTTGTGAAGCTATGACAAGGAAAGATGGTGAGTACTTCAGTATGCTTTTCACGTCCCGCCTCGCAGCGTGCATGCTATGTTACTGTGTTAGGTAAGGAGTTGTCGCTAGCTAAGATACGAAGTACTTAGTATTATATCCTCAATGTTTCCCTATTCCTCCAGCTGCATGCCTGCCTAAGGCGTCCAGATTTCTCATTCCCAACAGCTCCAGCACTGTGATGTCAAATCCAAATGCCCTGGCACCACCAGCTGCGCATCTCGACACTGACTAAAGAATGCATCCCCAGTTGCGGCAGTGGAATGGCCTTGTTCAGTTCCTCGTCAGAACGGAGAAAGAATGCGAATAGTTTTCGGCCAATCTCACGCGGAAGAAAATCCGCAGTCTCATTACTACGAAGCATCGTACACACGCCGTCCTCTTCTGAGGCCGCTGACTCGACTGGCGCGAGGCACACCTTGAGGCCAGTGCCATTACCTGCATCGTTATAGCTGTCGCAAAGACTGCCGGCAGCATTGCAGCATCCTCAAGCGTCAGATTCTCGGGGATTTTCTGACAGCTTTCCTCACATACGTGTTGCGAATGATCCATTTCCCACGCGAATTATGAAATCAACTGGACGTAGACAGTTCACCTTGGTGCTAATTTTGGTGACAATGCCGCTTGCTTCATGACCCAGTTCTTCTTTGGGGAATGGCACAATGCCGAGAGCACACGAGCTATCCTGTTGAGTTATGTCTGCGAATTGCTTGCTTATTCAAACCCGGGTTTAAGCTCATCTTTGTGACGCATCTGGACTTGCGCAAAGAGTCAAAGACGTTAACTACGAGGCCAGGGGAAGACTTCATATCGTCAGCTTCGCAGGTGCGAAGCCCGCCAACATTTCTGTGCGGATTATGCGTCCAGCTCCAATAATTTGTGCAAATCGGGGATCGGTACATTGAATATGGCAAGGACGGGTGTTAGTGGATCGCTCAAAGGTGTAAGTAGTTAACTCCAAGCCGAACTTTCACTTTTGGGCTCTCTCACGGGGAGTTATAATTAGCATGCCAGATGCTGCTACAGTCATCGAGGGAAAGTACACTCGTAGTCTGTGATTTATGCCTCCTACTCATTAACTCTGACAATTCACCTCTTTACGCTCTTACTCGTCATTATGCTTGATAGAAATAGACACACCGAGAAGGACCTCGACATGGAGAATCTTCAGTCGACGGGCAACTACTTCTTCATCTATTTGGCCTGATAGTACACTGTCCTAACGCAGTCTATCCTGGTTACAAAACTGTCATTAATCTCCCGGTGTCTTGCGGTTTGTGAAGTCGGTTGCGCAACGAGTGCTGTGAGCCAATGGTTGGTGTTAAATTTCTCAGATAGTATTTACCAAATAATGTCGACATCTTGACGCCGATGTTTATCTTCCGGTACACTTTTGGAAGTTGGTGGGATGGCTATGATGCACAATTGCTATTGAATGTCGATCACAATTTCTGGACGCCAAGCCTCGTAAATCAGCTCAACTACAATCCTACCAGCCCTATGCTCATGCGGCCTACCCTCCACGAGTTAGGAACAAAACAAGCCTGTCCCTTTGCTTCGGCTATAACCGCCAAAGACTAGGTCCTTGCCATCAGGGACAATCTGGTTGGCTGAGATGCCTGATATGTTGGAGTAGACAAGCGGTGGTGGCGAAGATCCGTCAGCAGGTTGTTCAAACGCGCGGGTACGTTTAGTCTCATGGAAGCGATAGGCAGATGATTGGCTTGGTGGGCGGTCATTAAATCCTAGCCGCTCCTACTGTACCGAATTATGGGTGAGAATCTTATGTGGTAGTGTCGGCATATACCCATGGAGCCAAAGTATGTAAAGAGAGTGGAGAGGTAGGGGTCTCCATCTTGACGTATGGGTGCCACCATCTGCGTTGAAGTGGAAGTCTAGCAAAGAGATTCCTTCTCGTAATGATACCATAAAATGCAGTATAATGAAGGGAACCGTCGCTCGTTGTCATCATGGATGACTCATACAGGTATGAAATCTATATTTATTGTAAGACTTTCCAAAGGAAGGCCAGGCGAAGCAGGGCCAGGCGAAGCCCTCTTTCTTCATCAAACCTAGCTACACACCTAGAAAACCCCTTCTCCGGCTCTCGCACCTGCGGAGTGAAATTTCATTCCGTCGTGAAGCTTGATGAGTAGTAGGTGGGAAACCGGTACCCCGATCCTAATAACCCACCTATCTTTATCCCAATGTGAGGGAGGAGGAGGCTCTTCACATCAGCAGCTCACCACCGCGACCTTTCAATGTCAAGATGGGCCGTTCCTCCCAGCATATCAACGTAGGATAGTATAACATTGACGAACAGTGAACCTCATTGCGGATCATGAGATAAGCTGACCGTTGACCGTGGGACCTCTTCACATCAAGGAATAAGAATATACTGGTCCCGGGAAGAATAGAAGGGCACCAGAGATCTATAAAGGACTCTTCATCTTCCATATTTCCCTGTTCTTCTCATCCTCATTTTCACCACCATCATCTTCTTCACCAGATCATTCAAACAAGAACACTCACTTACAAAAAGCCCTCTCCACCACCATCTTCATCAAGCAAACAACACTGCAATCCAAAAATTCAGAATGGAATTCCAGACCACCGCCCTCCTCGCCATCGCTGGCTTCCTTGCCCCTGCTATCCTCGCAGATAACTGAGTTGAGGGATATGAGTATTGCGGCTTCCATCTGAAGAAGGTTGGTATGATACCCCTCCCCTAACTTCCTCCCTTTCACTTTCATATCAGCTTCACCAGTCCTTCCCTCCCCATACTTGCCCAACGCTAACCACCTCCTCTCCAGGCAATTATGAAGAAACAATCTAGGAAGCGCTCACCGCGGGGCCACTACCCCATCGACAAAGACGACGTCGATAACATGGTTTCCATCAGTACTCTAGACGGGTTCATCAAGGATCCGTATTACTACACGAAGGGGTGCACGTTGGGTGGTGATGGACCTCAGAATCCCGATTATTGTTTGTAGATTTTGCGGATTGGTGATTTCATAGGGAAGAAGGAGTTGGTAGTTTATGGAGGGGAACTCAGGGAAAGAGCGGTTTGGATTTGGATTTTAGATTGCTGTTTTGTCTTTTTGTTTTTGCTCTTTTTGAGGCTCTTACGCTCGTTTGCTCGTTTGTTTCATGTTTCTGCTTAGTTGGGGGATAGATGCATCATGTATGAGTGGCGGTCCTTTTTGTCCAAACACATAGAAAACAAGTTCGAATTCGTTTAATCCAAAATCAAGCCTTGTGGCTATGACTGTGAGTGAGAGTACGAACCGTGGAAATGACTGTGGTCGAATGTATGAACAACGCAATGTACATGCAATCATGGACTGGTGTAGATAGGTAGAAAAAGTTTGGCTTTGAAAAAAATAAGGTTGAGCGGGAATTCCGCTGTGTTGTCGATGGCGGGTGACGATTTCAAGGAGTAGGTTAGATGCAGTAGATGAGGAGCAAGATTCTACTCGTCTCATCGTGAAATTGATAGCTGGCAGGAGACGATCATCAATTTCCAATCATTTTCATGACACATTTTCCGTGGCTTCTGTGCGGTAAGGTCGTCCTGGCTAACCCAAGAGCAATCATGAAGCTCCAGACGATTCTGGCTAGGGATACTCTGCCAAGCTAGAATAGTTTGCTAGATTGCTGGATTTGTAGAGAACGCAGCTATCCATTGACTGACTCCCTCATGACAGGTTTTGTCTGGTCCTTTCATGCAACCGACCGTCTTTTACAGTATATAACTGCCAGACTAAGTCCAACTGTGAGCAATGTCAGAACAGCAATATCAACTGCAGTTTTTAGAAGATCATTTTCAAAACAGCCATCATGGAAACGATCCCAGAGGACGAAGAATTGAATATGGCCTTCACCACCCGTCGTCACTGCTGTCCGTCCAATCCCATTCCAGAAAATCACGACTCTTCCCTCCTTTCCTTCTTTCTCTCCGCCCTTCGCGACAACATCGCCGCAAAGAAAGACTTCCTTCACAACCCACAACTGTCGTTCGAAAATCCTATCGTCGTCTTCAAAGAAACAATTGGTGAAAATGCTTTCCACAAGTCATTTCGTGAGCGCTACTTCGTTCTCATCAAAGATCCTGTTAAGGATAGGACTTGGATTGAGATGTACCCAGCGGAAAGCTTTAAGCAGGTGAAATTGAACGATGTGGAGAGCTGGCTAAGGTCGATGAATTGTTGGTGGATGAAGGATGATATACCTACACGGGAAAGAGTGTATTGGATGTGCAAAGGATGTGATCTTGGATTTTCGGTGAAAGTGTGGAGGAAACCGTGATAAATTCGGAGATCCAAGATCGTGAGGCGTTGTAGAGACTTGATAGGCGGAGATGCGACTCAGCAGCTATGTAAGATTAGCAGAGATAAAGGGCTGACAGAGGAGGCATCGGCAGGAGAATGCAAAAAAGAGGCGTTGATCGGATCACGAGAAAACCCATAGAAGAGAGGATAACGCCAAACCCAATACGCATGCAGTATATCATAGTAGGATTCCTGAACGCACTGCCTTTGCGAATCTATTCTATGTTGCTTGTGAAGAAGCGCGAAGTGGATGGGCAATGAATGCCAGCGACCAGTTCAAAGAGAATAGAACATCACGTATAACTTATTGTCCAGTCTCCACCAGTGAGGCTAAGTGATATGTTGCTATATACAGAGCTACTTTCTCTGTTGTGATGGCCCCTTGGGTAGTGTGGATATAGAAAAGGAATAGCTATGTTATTTTTGAAGAACTATAGAAGAAAGACTTTAGAGTCGGTCAATTGAAAGAATCCCAGAGGGCTGTGATTGATTCGAGTGGTTTCTTTCGAATGTTGAATTTGCAACGAATTTTCGAGATGTATACAAGAAGGACTGTAGCTACTCACCTACTGTAGGAAGTTCTGCTGTATGTTCTAGCGCACATGCAGTACTGATAAGATTAGATCGCGCTAAAACCTCATCTTTCTTCGATTCAGAACCCCGAGGCACAACACATCAACCATCTGCTAGAACTTCTTGAGTCTTTTCAATAGTTGAGAATGGGTAAAGGTGAGTCGCGAGAAGTTCATTTCTAGTCATGGAATTTTGCTAACGACAATAATACTAGGCACGGATAAATTATATGTATGATACCAAACGTCAACGACTTTCTGGCGGGAGAACTAACTTTCATCTAGATCACACACTCTGAGTGGTCATCATCTGACGCGTTTTCTGCCAGTACTGGCTCTAATGTCTCATTAAAAGCACCCAGTGGCTCGTTCAAACGACTGCCTTTCAACTTCTGCGCGGCAAGCCTCCAACCTTTCAAACATCCAGTCTGCACAGCAGATGGCACGATATTCGATGTCGAAGTCATAAGTCAATGGTTGGAAAAGCATGGCACAAACCCCGTTACTGGAAAACCATTGAGTGATAAAGATCTGATAAAACTAAACTTCGCGCGAAATGGGGATACTGATGCGCAGGAGAGAGGAGCCGGCGGTGGCGTGGGAGATGGGAAAGGGGAGATGGTGGATCCTGTTACCTTCAAAGTTTTTACGGACAACACACATATTGTCGCTATCAGACACGGCAGTGAAGCAAATGTTTTCGCTTGGGAAACGGTCGAGCGATTGAACATAAAGGCAAAGATGTGGCTAGATTTGGTTGATGATAGAGAATTTGGAAGGTCGGATATCATCACATTACAAGATCCGCAAAACATCGAAAGTCGGGACCTCAGCAAGTTCAAATTTTTGAAGGATGGAGAAACTGTCTTAAGCAAGGAGCAAGAAGAGGAAAGATCTAAAGGCAGTGTGAACGTGAACGCATTAGGTCGAGTAGGAGACAAGGTCTTGAGAGCCAAGGAAGCTGTGGAACGAGCAAGAAAAGAGAGAGAGGCTGGTGGAGATGTCAACCGCGCGAAAGCATTAGCGAAGCAAGGATCAGGAGGCTCGATGGCGAAACCATCCATGATACAAGAAAAGAAACCGGCCTATAATGCAGCTCAATATACTACTGGAAGGGCAGCTGCAAGTTTTACAAGCACCGGATTGACACCAGAGACAAGCGGAGAACGAGCGATACTTACAGACGAGGAATATATGCTCAAGCCAAAGCGAGTAAAGATCAAAGGATATGCTAGGATCGAGACGAATCTAGGATCAATCACGGTTGAGTTGCAAACGGAGACTGCTCCACGGGCAGTATGGAATTTCGTCCAGCTGGCCAAGAAAGGTTACTACAATGGTGTCTCGTTTCACAGAAATATCCGAAATTTCATGATTCAGGGTGGTGACCCAACGGGTTCAGGTAAAGGAGGTACTAGTATCTGGGGAAAGAACTTTCAAGATGAGTTCGATGGTCCCTTGACCCATGATGCACGTGGTATCATGAGTATGGCTAACAAGGGCAAGAACACGAACTCAAGTCAATTTTTTATAACTTACAAACCGGCAAAGCATCTAGATCGAAAGCACACAATCTTTGGACGTGTTGTGGGTGGCCTTGACGTGCTGTCAAAACTGGAAAACGTCGCTGTCGATGACAAGAGCCGTCCTATTGATGACATTATCATGGAGAAAGTTGTTGTTTTCGTTGACCCCTTCGAGGAGTTCCAGAAGCAGAAACAAGAGAAAGACCATGCCGAGAAAGAGAAAGCAGAGATCATGAGGCAGGGCGGGACGGAAGACGATAAAACAACCTGGACTGGCAAGAGGATCAGAGGTGATGGAACAGTCGTACAGACTGAAAAGGCTGGTGGAGTTGGAAAGTATCTTAAAGCTGCCAATTCCGACGACGCCAAAGGCTATATACCCATGGACGAGGAGGAGGAGGCACCCATGAAGAAGAAGATAAAATCTGGAGGCTTCGGCAATTTTGACAGTTGGTAGCTTGCTATAACTCCAACCCATACTACTGCCGATACTACTGCCGGTACTACTGCCGTGTCATAAGTCGTGGAAATATCATTACTGCAGATGTTGGTCTACCAACCGCTTAAACCGGGGGTTACTCGCCGTTGCTAGGCTATACACGAAGGCCGCCATGGCCGGGGGATCTAAATAAGGATCGAAAGTAATGAATAAGGACTGACAAACACACTGCGCAGGCCTGTTTTTGATCCAAGCCTTTGAAGGAATGAGCTCCCCTCCCCAGTATCACCCTCGGTGGGGTGTTCTCAAGGAAGAGCTTGGGGGCCGAAAGTGGAGGTGATGTGGATAGGACGACGGGTAGCAACCATATAAATATAAGCAAGAGCCATATCCAAGCTAGGTAGGGCACGAATGTAAAAGACTCCCAATTATTGAAGTCCAGGAAAGAAAAATCAAATTGATAAAGCAAGAAATGGGAACCATCAAATTGAATTGCTGGTATTGAGAATAGAAGCAGATAAAATAATCCCAGCCTCTTTAATGTCCCACCACCGCGCGTAATACATGTTGTTTCCTTTTAGACTGCGTACAAGGCAGAAGGTACTGATAGCCAGCCTTCTATGCAGCCTCGACCAAAAAGAGCGAAATCAAACAAGATAACGGTCTTCACATGCCCATTCCCGTCCGAGTGCTCGAGAAACAACATCTTCATCTAAAAAATGGCAACATGTTGTTTTATCTGTTAAGTCGGTCATAAGCATTGAGCTAAGCAATTGGAGAGCTAAAATAGATACCTTGCAACTTTCCACTTCCTACACCGAGATAAGACGTCGCAAGCCTAAACCGCGGGAAAGCGAGAGCTTCGATCATCTACATAACTAAGCTTGATCCTTTCGCCATGTCGGCGCCAGTTGCGAGCTTTACACAGCAGGAAAGCAACGGTAGTGAGCCAAAGAATGATGGCGCATCCTCCAGTGGTCAGCAAGGGAAAGGTCAGAATGGTGAGGGGAACTCAACTTATCTCCGCACGGTCGCACATTGCTTTGTTCATGAAGACTAATCTATGAATTGAAGGCAACCATAAACGAATCTACCAGGCTTGCATTCCTTGGTAAGTGATACCGACACAGTTCGCGGTGTGTATCACAGAGCTGACGCGATTCTAGTCGTCGACGGAAAGTAAGATGCGACCTAGGAAGTGTCGACAACCCAAGCGATCCACCATGTGTACGATGCCGACGCGAAAGCAAAGAGTGTTTCTTCTCCGCAACGAGAAGGAAGCGCAAGACAGATGGCAGCAGGGAAAATAGTGCCGACCCCTATGAATTTGGCGATGATTACATTATGCGCAATGGCCGAAAAATGGTTGGGAGCGGCTCACCTCCCGCTACACTCAGACAATCATCCATGGGCGCACCTATGTCTGCTCGATCGACCGGTGCATTCCCTGAAAGCGCGACTTTGAATCTTGGCCCTCCTCTGACTCCAGGTGGATCTATTGGGCGACACCAACCTCTGCGACGACCTCAATCGGAGACTCGACAGCAAGAAGAAAGGTCCTCGGACGAGCATGTGGAAAATCTTGAGGCGCAGGAAGTTATGAGAAGGGAGGTGTACGGTCCCCATGATGCTTTGGATCTTCTCTACAAAGCTGCTACGGACAGGTATGTGTTCAAGGTCCACTTTCATCTGGCATGCTCTGTTGGAAAGCTTTGCTGTCTGGCGTCGAAGAGATGGCAAGGTGATATCCAATGGAAAAGCACTAACATCTCACAGCCCAGGACATAAAAGGCAGAGGTTAGAAGGCAATGATCAAACCTCGCCAAGAATTGGGCATGGTAGAAATCCATCTATGAATAGCTACCCAGGAACTGCACCTCGACACACCTCATTCCCCGTAAGTCACATGAGACAAACAACTACAAGACCCCAAGGACCAATCGACCCCGCTCTATCCTTGGACGGCTCATTGAATGTCGAGAGAAACAATGATGCAGGTTACAAGGATGCAATCAAGGCTTGGTCTAGGTTTAGATTTGTGCGCGCAGGATGGTTCACAGCGCCAGAAGCTATCGAGTACATAACTTAGTATGTTTCGACCTTGCCAAACTTTTCGAACGACCAAAACTCACATGTGTTATAGCTATTACGAATTCTTATCTCCGCTGACTCCCATATCGCCTCCTACTTTTCGTAATCCTGAAACTCATCCTACGCTCCTCATAGAAGAACCGATTCTTACAGTTACACTGTTAACTATCTCCAGCCGATATAAGCAAATGTCTGGGACAGGTGGCCACTGCAGGTCACATGCGATACACGAGCAGCTCTGGACGTATCTAAGAGGCATGATTGAAAGATGTCTTTGGGGCCAAGAGGCATTCGGCGGTGGGTTCTGTGGTTCCGGAGCAGACTTGTCAGATGCACAAACATCCAGCACAGCACCATGGCGAGGACTTCGGAAAGGCAGTTTGCGCACTCTCGGCACTATTGAAAGTCTCATGATATTGACAGAATGGCATCCTCGTGCTCTTCATTTTCCGCCTGCGGAGGCCACCGACGAGCTGATGCTACCTACTCCCGACGTCCTAGATCCCTACAGTACAGACGATGAGGGCGCACATCGTCAAACTGGAGGTGTTGGTGGGAGAAGAATTGAAAGTTGGTTAGAGCCAGCATGGAGAAGCGATCGAATGTGCTGGATGCTCCTAAGTACAGCCATGGGTCTCGGTTATGAGTTAGGTGTCTTCGATGATATCGCGGAATTGCTGGAGGCAGGCGGCGAAATGACAAGACCGGAGTATAACGAGGAGACGTATCGCCTAAGAGCTACCAGGATCAAACGGCTTCTACTCATATACGTCACTCAACTGGCGGGCCGTCTAGGATGGACGAATATGGTTCCCGAAAACCTTCGGAAAACGGATCCGGCATTCGCTCCTCGTAAGCGTAGGGCGTCTTTCGATGGTAAAACACCGGAAACCAATACAACTGTTACCACTGGGTTCAATTACATTCCTGACCTAGAAATGGATGACCGAATTATTCATTGTTGGGCCGGTATCAGTAATGCAATGCGTATTGGCAACGAAAAATTGTTCAAATCTAGGCAGTACACAACAATGATAATCCAGGATGGGAGTTACACTGATCTGCTGAAAGATTTCCAGCCAATGTTGAGTTCATGGAAACGTGAATTCGATCGATTCCAGTTACCTCCTTACATCCAACACATTCTCTCCATAGAGTATGAATATGTAAGGATTTACGTCAACTCTCTGTCGCTACAAGCTGTCGTCGAAAGATGTACCAGTAATGCAACCAATCGTTCAATCACTACCAATGGACCCACTACAAGTGCTATGTCTCCAGAGACTCAGAACTATTTCGGTAAGCTACCTTTGGCAAGAATTGGTGGTTTCGGAGCTGCAGACCAGGGATATGTAAGAGAGGTAGTGGAGGGATGCCGAAATCTACTTCGGACTGTTGTTGAAGGACTTTTACCCAACGATTATCTCAAGCATGCTCCTGTTCGAACATACTTCCGCATTATCAGTGGTGCAATGTTTCTTCTGAAGACATTCGCGTTAGGAGCATCTAAGCACGATGTTGAGATTAGCATCAGTCTCATGGATTCGACTGTTGATGCTCTTCGCAATTGTGTGGTGGACGATGTTCATCTGGGAATTCGCTTTGCGGACCTCTTGGAGACATTGACTTCTCGACTTCGTAGTCGATTTATCAGTGCACCGGAAGTCCCCCTTCCTTCGAGAGAAGCCAGAGAAGCGTCAAGTCGCACTCGTACACCGGCACCACTTCAAGAGCCTGATGCGAAGAGACAACGACGTGATCCTGGTGATCAAATTCGGGAGTGGAATGATGGAACGCCAAATTACGGCGGTATGCAAACAGGCACAGGTAAGTCAGAGAAGAGTCATAATCTATTCAGATGCAAACTAAACATGATGCCATTAGATCTCAACGTATCTGCTACACCATACGACGTCAACCAAGGCGATTTCTACGCAGGGAATCACTATAACCACGCACAAGGAGTTCCTTTTGGTAGCGACTTAAACCAACTTTTCGGTGGGGGAGGCAACAATGACTGGGTGAGCGGAAATGATGAGATGTGGTACCTACCACCTGGTCCAGCATTCTACCAAGATCTCAACAATCAAGCAATTACGCAAACGGCAGACGGTGTGAATGTGGGAGGGATGGATCTACTTGATTACATGACACTTGATAACAACTTTCATGCTGACGGACAAGGACTTTAGTGATTGATGTCTTGGGGATATACTACGGAGTGAGGAATTTTGATACCAGCAATGATATGTTTGGAGTTTTAGCCATTAATGGGAGATGAATATGATTTGGGCTTGGCGTTAGTTATGTTGGGTTTATGATCTCTTTCATAAGCAAGATGTCTGTTTGGCTTCGGAAAGTAACATTGGATAGTCTAACGGGAATAGCATGATGACAATTTTACGGGGCAGTTTCTTGGTAGTATTTTATGGACGACTGGTGCCTCCTAGTGCCACATTTGTGATGCTTGAAATGTATCCGGTGTACATGACCGTGTCTACAGGGCGCCTTATTCACTTTTAAGTTTGTGACAGAGGACCTCGTCGCTACCCGCATCAACGTAATGCCGGTCCGCCGCCGTCTCAACACAAAGTTCCTCGAACTTTCCTTTTGTCTTAAAGAATTCAGATAGCACACTGTGGTCCATTTATGCAGAGATTGTATATTTTGCATTCGGTACTTATACCTGGGCTTTTGTGAAATTTTTGCTTTGGTTTTTAGACAACGATGTCCAAGGATCTGCCAGTTGCGCGTGGAACTCGACGTCCTTACCGAATCCAGGAACGTCGCATTGAAGCTATCCAAGAACAGTTCAATAGAGAACCCACAGGTAATACATGCTCCTGGTTATTCTTCATCTGTCTGACCCGACTAATTCTGCAGGTAACGAACTGCGTGCGCTGAAAGAACTTCCACTCTCCGCAAAATCGCACTTATACGATACAAGCGCAAAAGGCAAGAAGATTTACTGGCTTCTACAAGAATCCGAGAATGGCAAAGCTGGTTATCTGGAGGAAGCGGGGAGACTGCTTTGGGAGCAGATAACGAGTCCACCTGATTTTAGTCGTCCAAGTTTAACCCCAGCCTCCAAAGCTTTCAGTTCAATTCCTCCGCCTTCATATGCGCCTTATCCTGGGATTAGGAATTCTAATCAGACATCACAGCATGCTCCTAGCGAATACAATCAACCTCCAGGTCTTGCATTTGACGGGAGAGGGAGTCTCGCCGTCCCTACTGCCACGAGGATGGTCGATCGTCGATCTTACTCTGGTCCTTACCCGGATCCTCACATAGGCGGTGCACCTACTCAATCTTATTACTCCCAAGGACCAGCACAGCCATTAGCAAATCCTCCGAGTTGGTATCATCTACCTTCACAGAACTCAAATACAATACAGCTTCCTGTGCTAACACAACATCAAAATCTGCCAAGCTTTCCGCAGACTCTCAATGTTCTCGAAAGAAATACTACGATCTCGAATACTTACAACATAGGACAGCCACAGTTAGCTACACATCCCACAATCCAGGTGACTTCGGCACAACAGCAGCACAACCCGGTTGTGCGCCAAGATAAGACGCTGCCATTCAACCTTCAGAACGCACCTTACAATTCACAACCAGAAGTTAAACAATTGAAGCAAAACAGCGACATGAACATACAGAAAACTATCCTCCAAGTCATCGTCACTCTGCCCAGAACAACAAACCGTTCTGCCTCCTCTCACGAGAGATCCATAAATCCAACAAGCTCTGTCGCACCTCCCAGCCAGCCGCACCCATCATCAAATACCCCGAATCAGAAAATGACAGAGATCCCCCAAAATCAGTCTCAGATACCTGCGCAGACTCCTCCAATCTTCCGCCGACGTTCTAGTCCGTTTAAGCGTCCGTTCGAACCATCAACTAAAAACGTGCAAGCGATTAATTCTCGTCCTGTCAGCAATGGAGGTACTCCGTTAAAAAGTTTCACTTCCAGCGAAGAGCACATGATGGTGACTGGTGCCGAAGCCGTAGGTAATGGTGAAGTTAGGGTGCCTTGCGATGGAGACAACCAGGTAGCGAAAAGAGGGAAACTCTAGCTACAGAACAGGCTCTTGAGCAGCGGGGAATACGTATAGACTTCAAATCTGTAACGGGTGGGTTTCGGAAAATGCGCAATGTCAAGATTCTTTAAACACACCGACGAGCAATAGAGATAGATAGTTCATTCACGCACCATGCATAAACTTTTGATTTTAATCCCTCATAACCACCAAGACTCCCCACGCAACGAACGCCTATCCATGCATCCATCAAACTGGGTATTGCCAATGCCATACAGCAAGCGAAAGAGCATCAATAAGATAAGATCCATATCAACAACCACCAAGAACAACACTCCATCCAAGTTATCATTCACCCTACTAAAGCGAGTCCGTATTTGGCATCCAAAATAAGACTTCCTGATCAGCCGTCGCGAAATGATTGTACCGAGGATTAAAAGCTACGATCGCTGATTCACCTGCATATTCTAGCTCATGCACTGGATTGAGTTGTCGATTGTTGGACGCGGCGAGTGTATCCCATATCAAGATATTCTTGCCTCGAGATCCACTAATTACGTAGCGACCATCGGGTGTAAAACAGCAGTCACCTGCACTGGTGTGGAGATACTCGCTGGACGCTGGGTCGAGATTATCGGGGTTGTGATCTCCTGCTCCAAGACGGCGCGCGCCTCCTCTGTCCCGCCTTAGGAATGCTTTGAGATTGCCGTCGAATGCGTCAAGTAGGAAATGGCCGTTTCCAGTAGTCCCTAATAGTAGATGCTTGCCGTCATTTGAGAAAGCCAGCTTGTTCCACCCCCTCCCAATTGCTTGTGGTGAGAACTCTTGGCAATAAGGTAGTATATCAAAGGTAGCAAATGGCTCCTTGTCGAAATTGCGGAAATCGTAAAGCAAGATGGTTTGTGCTGTGGGCGACGCAGCCGCGAAGACATTGCCGGAGGGATCCCATGCAGCTAACGTGGTACCTGTGAGGTTTAGAATACCTACTGGGTTCTTTGAGGCCGCATCCCATAAGCGAAGAGTGTTGTCTTCTGCGCACGAGATGAAGTTGTCTTGGCCGGGATGGAGAGAGAGACACGTGACGTTTTGCTCGTGGCCTTCAAAGTAGCGGATATACGAGTTATCGTGGGCGGATAGGTAGCGAATTTTATCTGTATTTCATGAGCATGTTCTCAAATCATGCGAGATGAGGGCTACTTACGGTCCTTCTTCGTACTGGAATGAATGATACAGTGCTCTGCATGGCCAAACATTGCATGATTGCAACCATACTTCGCACTAAGATTCATCTTGGCATGTTTCCCCTCGATCACGTCGTAGATTTGCATAGTATTATCAGTCTCCGATGTAATGAGCTGACTACCGCTATCATTGAAGTTGATAGACTGGATGAAGTTGTAACTTGGTGGACTTTGGCCCTTGTCCGTAATGGTTGGAGAATGGCGGAAATGCTTAATCGATTAGCCATTGTTCTGAGCAATAAATGAGATCTTACCTTGACTGGGTTATAAAGTGCAATCGTTTCTGAGATCTTCGCTGTAGCTGGTACTGATGGCACTCCGTTTGAAGTTTTTAGGGTAGATATACCGCCATTCGCTCCAATTGGAGAGTCGATAGCCATTGGAGTCGAGGACATTTTGGCTATGCGAATAATACTTTGAGTGAATCTCAACAATGAAATTCGCAAGCGGCCGTGTGTATTTCCGTTGTATTAATATAACACATAATGCGATTGCGATGCAATTGGATGATGAGCATCAACGCAGTCTCGACAACTCCAATCCTCTAGATTTATATTTGCCACGTGATGACTGTTACTCAGCATTTTTAGCATCGATCTGCTGCAAGGATCCACAGAGAGCTGTCACCGAACTCGGCCTCTATGGGACAGTGCTATGAAAATTAAATAATCTCCCATAAACAACTCCGGATGACAACACAGTCAGCTGTCTTACGAAAACGCTCGTTACACCGCCACTCCCGAGAGGTTATAAAACTGTCGTAGTGGCTCTGCGGACATATATTCGAGGAGTGTTTGGAATACTGGGGGTTTTCAAGCTGGCGAAGCGATAACCAATATTGTACCCAGGGAAGGTGTGGGGAGAATTCCAAGATGTCTACAACCTTAGGGTCAGTTGGAAAGTCTACAATTCTGGTTTTCATTGTTGACAAAACCTCAGAGCTTTCGTCGCAGGAGGCATTGCAGCATGCGGAGCTGTAACAGCGACTCATCCGTTTGAGACCGTGAAGATCCGGTAAGAATTACATTCTCTGCGAAAGTACCTACACATGAACTGACAATACTAATTTAGCATGCAATTGCAAGGCGAGCTACAAGAGAAGGGACTACAACCGCGGATGTATAAAGGGCCGTTCCATGGAGTCACAGTCATTGTCAAAAATGAGGGATTGAGGGGCATCTACCGCGGAATCGGCGCAGCATACATTTACCAGATGATTCTCAATGGATGCAGATTAGGCTTCTACGAACCGATACGTGGCACTCTTACGAAGGGGATATTTGGCGATTCGAAGACGCAGAGTTTGGGAATAAACATCTTCTCTGGCGCGACATCAGGAATACTGGGTGCTGCGGCGGGAAGTCCATTTTTCTTGGTGAAGACCAGATTACAAAGCTTCTCACCCTTCGCGCCCGTGGGCTTCCAACATGGTTACAAAAATGCTGTGGATGGAATGAGACAGATCTATAAAACAGAAGGAGTAAATGGGTTGTATAGAGGTGTTGGAGCAGCTATGGTACGAACAGGATTTGGAAGTTCAGTCCAACTACCTACATACTTCTTCGCAAAGAGGCGGCTTGTCAAGCACTTGGGGATGGAAGAGGGACCAGCACTGCATCTTGCAAGTAGTACGGCCAGCGGATTTGTGGTTTGTTGTGTGATGCATCCACCAGGTAAGCGTTCTTGTGATTGATAATCCATCTAACTACTTCGTCTACTAATCATGACTCAGACACCATCATGTCCCGCATGTACAACCAAACAGGAAACCTCTACTCCGGTATTTTTGATTGTCTCGCGAAAACCGTAAAGACTGAGGGTATCTTCGCTATTTATAAGGGGTTCCTACCGCATCTGGCAAGGATCTTACCCCACACCATCTTGACCCTTAGCTTAGCTGAACAGACCAATAAGCTGATGCGAAAATTTGAAAACCGAGTCCTTCCTGCTTCGGTAAAGGAGCAGGTTTAAAGAAGCTGTACACCCCTTTCTGGCCATCAGCGTTGTTGCCACGCCAGGTTGTATATTGTCACTTTTATATCGTCCACATTTCGGTCTTGCAGGCGCCCAAAAGGGAAACATGTTGGTGTTGTAGACGGTGGCTCTCAGGAGGCTATTGGAGATCATAATAGAATGCCGTTGATCTAGGGCTCATCCATTTATAGATCTGGAGCATCCATAGCATAAAATGCTATCTGAATCGCTATCTTGTCTTGCCGGCCGTGAATCGGGGTTCTGATCTCCACCCCACCCAAAAATACCGTCAGTCCCTTCTGCTACAGGGAGTCCGCATAACCCACAGCCTTTAGCCATGTGATCCGTGGTGGGTTTAAGTTTGCTCGAAGTTCTGACAACATTTGCAACTATGCTTGGGAAGTTTTCCTCTACGGATTCGAAGTATTGTGCCATTAAATCATCGATCGTAGTAGATTTTGAAGAAGCAGATATATGAGAAGATGGCTCTTGGTAAACCACCAGATCTGTCAGAGGAGGAGTGATTGATGAGAAAGATATAATTTCCTTCTTGAGGATATCCCGTAAAGGATAGTTGAAGGCCACTCCGGTGGGGGAGGGTCCATCAGAAACTTGCCATGGTAATGAGAATCCACGACCTTTCGCAGTCTCGGTAAGAGTTCTCTCTGCTAGCCGTGTGGTGGTATCACCGAAGAGTATACCTTCGCAGTTGTTTCTCTGGGCGACATCCACTAGGAGTCTACTAAGCAATGTAGATATTATATCAGCTCTAGAGGTTGCGGAAGACATGGAGGAAATGAGCTTCTGCAAATCTGCACTTGATGCCTTAAGCTCTTGCGCAGGAGGTTGCGATACTCCCACAGAGGTCCAGTCGATATTCTCCAACCGTAAAGCTTCCTCAAGTCCAATAGTGGAATAAGTGTGTCTGGTGAAATGGCTCTTGTACTTTTCCAGTAAAGAGGCGGATTTCTCTTTATCTGCAGCATCGAGATAGAGATCAATATGCACCACGCATAGCTCGTACGGGGCTCGGTTCATCCGCTCATATTGGGTTTCCAAGTGTCCACTTAACATGTAAAGCAAACTTGACGAAGAAGGTCCGAAGGAAAGTGGTAATAAAAGTTTCTGTGGACCTTTCGCAGATCTCTTAACCTTGTATGTTTCCATGCGCTTCACTGCCTTCGTTGTGAGATATTGAGAGAAACATTTTCTGCCAAAAGTTAGTGTCTGGATTTGCCTGCTCCTGGATGCGCGGATTTTAGACGCACTGGCAGACTGGTTCCAATCGTATCTGAAGAGTTGCTTGCGATTCGTTGCATCTTTTGCAAAGCGCAATCGAATCTGCGTTCGGCGAAGACTTTTCTGGGATCGCCATTTTTGCAGAGTTATGTAGGGTGTTTCTGGTGGGATAAAAGATAAAAGTCAATCTGGAAAGTATGGCGAGGCTCGATAAGCAAATATGATCCGAGCACATCCGATCTAACTATATTGAGCTAAGCATCTACTGTGCCTTACGTTGCTCGAGCTATGTTAGAGAAAAGTCCCTGGAGTTCTGGACAGACACCACTTCAACAGCCAAGCTTTGCTGTTGCCACGAATCTCTGCGTTGAAAGCCTTCGAATTTACCTGCATGGAATTACACACTGCGATTCAGCTCCAATAACCTACCCTGATATCTTTGCCAGATAGCAAGTTTCATCCGAGCCGACAAGGCTACAAACAAGCATGCGTAGTTGGCTTCATGGCTTCCTCGCATTGGGGCTGTCTATTGTGACAGTCGGCGCGTTGGAAATCGAAATGGTAAATAAAGGAATGGTGATCCAGGGTGATGCTCATATCTGACGGTGATAGCAGGATGAATCGAACGACAATAGACAAGTATGCGCGGGAATGTATGATCGGAAGACCTGGGGAGGGCCAATTGAACCACACATTTTGATAAAGTGGCTACCGACGAAACAAGACACACCAGCCGAAGTCGATCCAATCGCCAGTATGGTTATATTTGAATGGAGGGATTACGATCTTGTTGGTGTACTCCCAACAGCAGACAGCATCCAAGTACGCAGCTACTCCTGAATTTGGCTCTCACTGGTTACTAATCCTTGGCTCCAGAAAGAATTCATATGCGATCCAGAAAATATAAGCAACGGCTTCTGTAATGCAAATCAGACTGGACAATTCATTTTGACGCCTAATGCAACAGAGGTCTCTCACAGTCAGCTTTTCACGACAGCAATCCATCTCAACAACACGGGCCCGCCGATAAACTATCCAATCAAGAATACTGGATACTACTGTGTTGGTACGACTGGCTATTCCCCCACTGATGTCAAATATACTGCCGTTGTGGAGTTCCGCAACGCATATGGAGAGCTCCCGGCGGCTC
This sequence comes from Rutstroemia sp. NJR-2017a BVV2, assembly GCA_002946415.1. NCBI lineage: Eukaryota > Fungi > Ascomycota > Leotiomycetes > Helotiales > Rutstroemiaceae > Rutstroemia > Rutstroemia sp. NJR-2017a BVV2. The sequence goes on from NJPS01000006.1 coordinate 204,433, forward strand.
AAATTCCGAAACTGCCGTTCTATGGAATTATTACAATTGTCTATGCAGTTATGGGAATGTACGTTGACTACTTTCGCATCCTGTCGTTGGACGCCCGCTAATATTGTTTTATCAGTCTATGGGCCTTCCTATATGTTCAGCACCGAGACGATATCCGTAAATATTCCCGTGCCATATGTATCACACTAGATGCTAATTCGCTATCAGTTCCTGTCCAAAATTATATTACCGCGATTATTGTCTTCTTGATCGTTGAGATGCTAATGACTTGGGGTTTCTATGGTATGTTACTTTACTATTCTTGACTGAAATACGCTAACCATGATTAGATTACCTCAATCGAGCTGGTTCTAATATTGGATCAAAAGCTCTCATGATCATTGTTGCAGTGTTGAACGCAGGTCGTAATTCGTTTTCATTCTTTTTGCTCCTAATTGTATGTATGGGATATGGCGTTGTCAAACCAAGTTTGGGTAAAACCATGGTTTATGTTCGTTACCTTGCGGGAGCCCATTTTGTTTTCGGATTGATCTACTCCATTGCGAGTTTGACTATCACTCCTGAGCACGCCGGTAAGTTGTGCTAAAGAACTATTTCATCCATCTAAGATACTGATTATTCTCTAGGCCCATTGGTTCTATTTGTTATCCTCCCCTTAGCCGGGACCTTGACAGCATTTTACGTCTGGACACTAAATTCCCTCAACATGACAATGAAGGATTTGAATGAGCGCAAGCAGACAGTCAAGTCAAGCATGTACCGAAAACTCTGGTGGTGCATCCTTTTATCCATCATAGTCATCTTTGGCTTCTTCTTCTTCAATTCATTCACCTTCGCATCAGCCTCTGATCCTGATTTCGTACCTTTCCACTGGAAGTCTCGGTGGTTCATCCTTGATGGCTGGCTGAACATCGTCTACTTGTTTGATGTTGGCTTTGTTGCTTGGGTGTGGAAGCCTAGCGCTAACAACAGGAGATTCGCCATGAGTGACGAATTAGCGCAGGACGATGAGGGCTTCGAAATCGCTGATTTTGGCGCCGATGACGACGACGACGATGATGTGGAGAATGCAGCCGCACGAAGAGGTGACAGAACACAGCCGGGTCAAGAAGGACCAAGATATGACCCTCCTTCGGGAGCCAACACCGCAAAAGAAATTCCTCGGGAAAGTCTTGACGGGGAGACGATCTTTGCAGTAGGCGAAGATGGCGATCGATGGTCAGACGATGACGAAGATTCAGAAGAAGGAAGGAATCTTGTTGGCGGAAAAGCATCCAAGGGTGCACGAGATGACTAAAAGGTTTCAGTTTTATGTATAACAATACTTCAGGTCGCTGGCGTTGGTTACTATGGTCAAGGTATAGCATTTATTTTGTGGCGTCAGTCTTCACGGATATTTCTGCTTATCCATTTTTGTTCTGTATTTAGTCATAGATTTCAATACGATGTATGATTGGTGGATGTTATTACTCCCTCCGCTAATGCTTCGGAACTTTTGCACGGACGCAAGCTCTCCAAAAAAACAGTCGAGGTGTTCTCCATGCCGGCCCTCGCTAACCCTTATGCCACCTTCCGACCATTCAAAAATTGACCACATTCAACCTGTTCTTTGGTATACGCTATTCAACAACTCATAGCCCCAAATATAATATACAAAAATATCATCTCGACTAATTACAAGACCTGTTTCGATTTGGCTAGGTGCCTAAACCCCGCAGCTCGCCATGACAGACTCATCTTGGACGTCAGGAATCATAGGAAATAGAGAAGCCAGAAATCTTATCTACAGAAAGCGCCATAGCAATCTCGATTCCAAATCCCAACATCCAGAGTGGGACCTAGCGTATTGACAACCCCCTTTGCCAACTCTAAACCTCCATGGCCTTGCGCAACTCGGTAGTAATGCTGTCCTCGGCTCCTATTATGGAGTTAGTCAGATCAAAGATGGACAATCAATGACAAATCAAACCAATTCCATAAGAGAAAACCAAGGATGCAAATCTAACCCCAAAACTGCAAACCAAAACAGCAAGGGAAGAAATGGGTTAACCTAACTGAGTTCATAACAAGGCAATGGGCCCGCCATCCCCTTCAGCTCCGTTTGCACCCTATTCATCTCTAGAATACTCCGACCAAGACCGACAGTAACACCGTTCTGCTCATACTGTTTGCGATTCGCAACAATGGGACTGGTCTCGATGAAATTCGCTAGCGCGGCGCCTTGCGCTATCCCGTAGTCGGTGTGCAGACGACGCAGGTTTTCGGTTATGAAGATCCGTTCGGAGGGGGAGGTGACGCGTGTTACGCCGGCGATGTAGAGGGGCCAGACGAGGAAGTAGGCGCCGATTGCGGGGTGTGATGGGTCGGGTGTGCTGGAAAGGGACGGGGCTATGTATGTGTTGGGGTGTAGGGAGGGGTCGAGGTCGGGGTAGAGGTTCGCGAAGTGGTCGGAGAATGATGGTGGTGAAGGAGTGCGGGAGCTGGATGAGGGAGAATGTGTCCAGGAGGAGGGTTTGCGCGTTATGTAGCCTAAGGACTGGGGAATTGATCTGAGTATTCCGTTGCGGAGTTCGACGAGTGTGTCGGTGCTGAGTTGGTATTGAGCTGTGTATAAACTATCCGTGAAGAGCAGCGGGACGGATTTGAATCCTTCCAGAATATGTTGTCTAATCACTTCATTGAGTAAGAGTCTGCAGTTCCGAGAAGAGTTCCATAGTTGTGCGACCCAATAGTCGTAATAAATATCGTATTTCCCATCAAACACAATGTGCGGTGCTACATTTTTGTCGATTTCAACCGTCTCGTACTCCCAGCCTGGAGGAACATTCGAAAATGCTTCGACGACTTCCTGGTCAAGAGCTAAGGCATGCTGTATGATAGATGCGCTGTCTCCCAATACATGAGTCCGAAGATCTGCTCTGAATTTGGCGAATTTATCGATGACGGCAAGGAGTCGGAAAGCGGAGTCGGTAGGGTCCAATCGTTTTTGTACTTGAGCTCTCAGCGCCACTATTTTAGGCGGCATGGGAATCTCTCGCTGATGAGTAAGTGAGAAGTAATCTGCATGAACATGCCAATCCCTACTCGTGTTCTGAACTGTGAGGGACCACGGAGTTTGATCAATGTGGATGCTCCGTTGATGTGTTCGGTCCAAGCCTTCAAGGATAGCTGGTTCGTATAAGTAACTGTTTCGTATACGGTGAGAATCATAATCGAAAGCAGCGTACTATCCTTGATAGCTTCAGTTGACGATCGGAGCGCAGCATTTACACGCCGCAATGCGATTGTATAGTGGTGACGAGCTTCGCCAAGCAATTGAGGTGATCTGATCTTGTTAGACAGAGCGGCAAGACCAACAGCGCTCAAGCCGGCTGATAGAGTCTCGTCTATCCCTCCCTTGCGACACATTTCTTTGAGGTAGTTGAAGTGGCCATGTGAAGGCCCCGACTCTTCAGCCACAAAATTGTTGATAAAGTACGTAGTACCCCGATCTGTCGACTAGCGCCAACGCCGCACCCGGCGACCCCTGGAACTCAAATTCCCCATGCCCCGGAAAATCTATCGCGGGCGGTGATGTACTCAGGCTTTGGGACCGTTGCGTAGCACTACAGACCGAAGACGAGGCTCTGCTTGTTGATTTGCGTGGTTTGGCTGCTGCCGGAGCTAATGTCTTAGAGTCGCTGGCACTCCTAGCATTTCTAGCCTTCTCCTTCGCCTTAGCTTTCTCGATAACACTAGAACTTTCATTTCGAAAGGCCAAGTCAATCATATTACGATAGCCGGGGCATGTTTTGCTCGCTTTCGTACAATTCGTACAGACAGGTAGTTCTTGGCCGCACTATACGTGATTCACTGATTAGTCAACTCGCACTCTTTGCCTCGTTTGACCACTCAACCAGTGGTAGCCGACGAAGTTGTGTCGCATCCGTCATGTTGTCTGCATGTTGTAACACCCCAAAATCGGCACCGTTGCCAAGGGAGCGGGTCGAGAGCACGAATGGAAGTGTATTAAAGATCAGGGAATTCCACATACACGTATTTTTCTTTCCCTACAATTTGCGCACCCTTTCGAGGGTTTACCACAATAGACCATTTTGAATCAGTCAGCAAGAAACACCCGCTGCGAGGTTTCAGTTTTGACTTGTATATGGGTGTCTTTCTCTCAAATGGAATTTCTGCTAACAGGATACGGGAAGATCAGAAGGTTTTTGTACCGATTGCACGACGGTCACCCAAAGCTGCTCGCCGATTGACTTCTATTCTTGAACTGCGAATATATCAGCTCTAAGCACTCATTCTCTGACGCTTGAACAAGTCTCGAGGCTTCAATGTGACGACAGCGCAGACAACTGCGCCGCACCGGAGAAATTACAAGGTAAATTCATCGTCCAACGGCCAGTTTAACGGCGTTCGCAGGCTTTTGATCCTGTTGAAGGAATCCGAGGCTTGTCAACTTGGATGGTAAACGCCATTCTTGCACGATGGGTACATTTGAGGAGTATGAGGGGTCTCGCACAGCATGCCCAAATAGCTCTAGGCTTGTGGCTACTGCATGCTTATCACCATGGGCTTTCTCCACTCCTGACGAATCTGCCCCTGAGCACGGAACCCACCTCACGTGGAGACGGAAATACCGTCGCCATGTCATTAGTTAGACGTCGTCGGGACCGGACAGTATCTTGCTACTGGTCAATATACGGGACCATTGCCTGGAAGTGCGCCTCGTGCGGCATTGTGAGTCTTTGAAACTTCAAATCTGTCAACGATCTAGGTGTAGCTGCACTGAGTAGTGCTGCAATACAATATATTTGATTCGTAAGATTTCTGTCAGACTTTTGTACCTCTCGTCAATATACACCCAATTCAGGTCAATTAACTCCATATTTAACTCTAGTTAATCCCACTTCATTTCATACTGGTCAGCGGACCTCGTCCAGACCGCATCAAGCAGTTGCAGATGACGGTTTCCTTGCCAAAATTCGGCACGTCGGACAAGATTCGGAAGTTGAATGGCGAAGGAGGATCCGAAAAGATTGAAAAGGCAATCAGTAATGAAAACTGGGAATCATGATCAGCATTGTTGACGCCGACCGCAATAATCAACCCATGTCTCCTAAGCTGGCTTGAACCACCGACTCGTCATGTAAGCTGCATTGCTAGCATCCAGTGGGATCAATATTGCATCAACATACCTAGTCTTTGGATATGCACAAGGACAGACACGAAGAGTCAGAGAAATGGGGATATCCAAATCATGCTATCACCACATTCAGTGCCTATACACGTTACGGTCGATACTTTACTGGAGGAATAGCAAGGAATTGCTTACTCGTCTACACCATCCATCATAGACACCACTCGATCAGCAAAGGTCGCATTCCGCTCAAGGCTATTTCCACAACGTAACCGTACGATATGCTTATGGCCTCTAGAGTAAACGAAGGTATTTGCGATTTTCTGGAGCCTAGTTCCCACCCAACTCTTCTCTGGATCGATATTGTCCGGGTCGCCTCACATGCAATCATGTTCATGAATTAATGCCGAAGACGCGCAATTTCTAGTAGGCTACACCTATCTCATCATTTCAGGCTCCACCCTAAATGTTTACGTCGAGGTTTTCCAAAGCTCACCTTCACGCCATACTCATAGCAATATAGTCCTTGACATGGGCTGTAGGTTGTTAGCATATCTTTTAGGACACCAAAAGATCTAGGATCTTACCATAGAACCAAGTTGCAATCTTCCGTCTTAACGTTGGGTTGTCCGCAGTGAGGGCATTCGGTACTCTTCAAATTGAGGTTCTTTGCAAGGGCCTTGATTTCCGCATGCCCTACATTGTAGCATTTCTCAGAGTATGTCCCCTAATCCATGGTGACTTGCAGGTCTCGCATGTTAGCTTCTTGCATTTGCTGCAAATACCAAGCTTCTTATCCCCGCTTTGGCCCATATCCACAATCGGTGTGCAGCAATTCGGCCACGCGCAGTGGAAGTTGTGTTTCCTATCGGCCATCATCTTTGATAAGTCTCCAATTCTTTGCAATCCAGGCTCGAAGAAGTCTCTGTGCTCCTCTTCCCAAAACACAGTGGTGGCAACGTGATAGAAGTTGAGTGGTTGATCGCAGCATTTAGGAGGATTTTGCAGATCTTTGAAATATGCCTCATATCCAGCTTTGAGACACGTCAAACAGCTCCAGTGGTCATTAACACATCTCATCTCGTATGACTTGGACTCCGAATGCTTTTTATCACATACAAAACATCTTCGAGTTTTTGTCTTAAGATCCAGAGTTGCAAGCTTCTTTGCCAATGTTTTGGCGGATGATGCCGCGGAGCGTTCCTTTGGCTTGGTATCATGTTCGTGTTTTGACGCAAGCAGTTTCTTTTTTGGTGATTTGGTCTCCCCTGCATTGGCTTCCGGTCTGTCGTTGGCTGCATCAGTCTAAGAGCAAGCACATATCGAATCCAACATACATACCTTGATTTTGAGGCCGATCGTGGATTTGAGGCCGATCGTGGACGATGATGTCTTCCAGTAGATGAAGCGTCTGTAAGATATTGGGCGGGCTTTTGTCGCCCCCTACTTGGATCACGCCTCTCTGCAGGATATGTGGCAGATGAAGACATTGTGGTGCAGAGCCGTATCCTATCTATGTTCAATGCTTGGATCGTAACTGTGAGGGGATAATATGAATTAATAGAGAAACGAAGCTCAAGGTATAGATGGATACAAAGAAATTTATATCAATGAGGGAGGCAGACAAAATGAAAGCGAAGTTCTGTTAGTGTTGGTGCTAGATAGTCGTTGAGAAATCCTTGTCAGTTGACGGCTGCTGATGAATTTTGTCCCTCGATTCCTAATAGATTCCCCAGGATGTACAATTCTTGGCAGTACGGACCTAGTCGGTCCCAAGATCTCCAGTAGAAGAAATACCACGACCAGGCATCAGACGACCGACTTGTATCATTCCAAAAGTGCGATAATAGCCACTAGTGGTTATTAAAGACTAGGAATGTGTGAACAGCACATCAATAGCACGGCATGTAAAGGGTCGACCTAGAAGATATGCTATTCATAGGCCCAAAGGGAAAAGAAACTCCTGCTTGCTGGAGTTAAGCTTCGTGTAGAGCTTCGTGTAGAGAACCGGCTTGGTTTGAGAGATGGTCGCAGGGTTGCCAGATTTTATTGCGAAATTGACATTTAGTTAGATCAACCTCAATCAGAGAGTTGAAGCAATAGGGAAGATTTGCTTGATGTGCCTGCATCCGTAGCTATTTGGCAAGACCTCAACTGTGCGGTGATCCAACTCGTCGTCTTGTCCACTCGGAAAGTAGCAGAGAGGATCTTCTAAACATCGACGTATTCCTGCAAAATAGAACTGAGTGGCATCATCTAATACCAGAGCTCGCATTTGCCGTCGCCGGTGCTTGATGAGATACTGTCATCATCCGAAGGTTTGGATAAAGGTTATGATTAAACTTACCCCAGGACGTAACGGCGACCAACAGAATTCGCGCGGAGTAGCTCGTGTGCACGGACAAAAGTACGGCCAAGCGTGCCAACCAATCAGACACCTCGCGCATTCCAGCGCGCTCTGGAACCTCCGAACGGTCTATATCTCCCATAGGCACCTTTAAACCTATTGGAAGCTCTTATTTGAATTCGCTTTCGCTCTTCTCTATTCGGAATAGGCCTTCTAAGTAAGATCTTACTTTGCACCTGCAAGATGACTTTGAATTCGCTTTCGCTCTTCTCTATTCGGAATAAGCTTTCCAAGTAAGATCTGACTTTCCACCTGCAAGATGACAAGCTCATCCAATCGATCCACAATCTACTCAACGCCAACCCAAAACGGAATGATTCGTTACGGCCGTTAAAACAGCTGCTCATTAACCATAGTGTGGCTGAGGGCTAATCCCTGCTGCTCCACGTTTCTTCCAACTTCGTGTATACCGCTTTGGGTAAGTGACAAGGCTCTGTGATGAGATGATGGAAATTTTCTGGATGAGGCTTCTGAGCTGAAGGGTTAGGAGCTCGTAGAAGAGAGCAGTGAGGAGGCTGATGCGTTTGGGGGTAGAGGGAGACGGGAAGGAGACGTTGTGTATATATTGCTTGACTTGTCTGCTTCTGTGTTGCGTTTATCATTCTGTCTGTATCAAGTCTTCACTATCTCTATTTTTGAGCTGTCCTATTTTATATTATACTGTATACCATAGCTTCATCCATCTCCAGTCTCATTCAGAAAGTTGACAACTTGATATTCCTTCCAAGCCCCAGCCATGGCAATCTCCTACCGCAACGGCGTCGCAATTGGCGAGCTCGTCGTCTATATCCCCTCATTCTTCATCGCACTTTTCCTCGCCTTCCGCCATGGCTTTCAGAAATCCTCCGGCTGGTACTTTCTCATCGTCTTCTCTCTCGCTCGCATCATCGGTCCTTGTATGCAACTCGCCGCCATCAACAACCCCTCCGTGTCACTCTACACTGGCGCTCTCATCCTTCAAAACGTTGGACTATCCCCTCTTATTCTCGCTACTCTCGGTCTTCTGAGTCGTGTTATCGAGAGTATCAATCGTACCCACAGAACCTTCATCCAGACACGAATGCTCAAACTTGTGGAGATCATCTCCTTGGTTGGTTTGATTCTCGGTATCGTAGGCGGAGTCAACGCATCTGATTCATTCACGACCACGGGGAAATGGGTCCCAGGAAGTCTCAGCAAAGTTGGGAATGCTTTGTTCATCGTCTCATATGCAGCGCTTGTGATGGCTTCAATTATCACATCGTTCTCAATCCCACATGCTGAAGACGGCGAGAAGAGAATCCTTCTCGGTATTGCAATCGCCCTACCATTCCTCTTCGTCCGACTCCTTTACGCAATAATCTCGACCTTCACTCATTCCAAGCGATTCAGCTCCTTTACTGGAAGTGTTACACTCCTGCTGTGTATGTCTTTACTTATGGAACTGGCTGTTGTGGTTGTCTATGAGGGAATCGGTGTGACGCTGCGCAAGCAGAGGAATGATCAGTTTGAGGAAAGTGCTCAACAAGTTCCTAGCACTCCAGGGAGTGACCAACCTCTCAATGATCGACATGACCGAAGCCGTCAGCAGCCTGGAAAGCCAAACTCGGGAGCAGATAACATGTTCCTTAACATTGCAAAAAAGACAATTATTGGGAGGTTGATAATGATGGCCATACCAGAGAAGAACGACAGGGATTTGGAAATGCAGTCACAGCGGTTCGCGAATAAGTAGAACGAGGGTGGGAGGTTGGTGTTTTTGTATTGGTCAAGTTACCTAAAATTTGGTGTTAGCGTCGGAGTTCATGGACTGAAATTTTTGCACAATATTTCGTGGTACTCGGATATTTCCTTTGTATAGTATTTATGCATATAGAACGATTTCTTGGCTGTAACTACACCATTTTCAAACTTTGGGAATTTCTCGATTCATTGTCCTTATTCAAAAGAGGGGGTTTGTGAAGACAAAAACATCTTAATGGAAGGGGCAACCCAGATGTAACAAAAACATGAGGAGCAGACAAGGACATATGGAAGGAAGAACCGCTCATCGAAGCCTCAAGACAATGAGCAGATATGCAACAAAATCTACCAAGACAAGAAACCTAAAAGAAAATCCGACATTTCAGATACAACTTTGTATTTAAAGATCCCGAGACTTTTTGTGCCGATTTTCGCTTTGAATGCTTTCACTCGGTTACCGAGAGCAATATACGACAGAGCCAAAGGTTTGATTGAGTTATGTACTTATACAAACACTCGATGGTTTATGCAGTAGTAGGTAGTGACCAAAAATATATCGCTTTAGTCCAACAGTATATTATGCCACCCTAAATCGTAACCCTCGGGTCATCTGTACATAGCTCCCGCCGGCACATGCTTTAGCAACGCCGCCATTATCCGCGGAACCTTCTCATAACAGCCTCTCTCAATTCTCATTCTCTTCAAACTCCCCATTTCTTCATCATCCACCGAGACCCGATACCTTGACCTAAGACGAGGGATGTGAAGTGAGAAGAATAATATGTTAACCTAGAACATTGGGTCTTCCCTCATCCTTGACATTGTCCAGGAGATAAACACGAGCTCGCATGGTACATACTGCCTCGCTCAGTCCTTAGCACCTCGCCGTTGCTTCTCCCTTCCCACGAGAGAGCGTGCCATTGGCGACAGCCAAATATCTGGGCCTCTGACATCCTCAGAACCTCTTTTGGCCTCTATTGTATTTTCAATATCTTTCGCCACGACTTGATGAGAACTGATGGTCGTATACCCAGTTTGCCAACCATAAAAGAATACGGATTGGTTGAGGTCCGACAATACATTTGCAATCTCGTTTGCGATGGGAGGAAGCCGGGATTTGATAGTAGATAAATCTACATCAACAATTTCAAATGGCAGCTTCCACTCCGGGGGAATGCGATACTCAGAGAGACTTTGAAACCCTTCGATTAATTCTTCATTTGTGGAAGGTCCATCGAGATCAAACAGCAATCTCATCCGCTTCTTTTCTGTATCTGTTCCAATGGTGTCTACGATTTCCTGGGCTCTCTCGACAGCAAGACGAGTACATACGAGTTTTCTCGAGGCGCAAGCTGGCCAAACATGATTGGGCAATAGCAAATCCTCTTTTTCCACTTCCATTTGCTTGACGATGAATTTGTGATACCAATCTTTTTGCTCCACGCGACCATGCGAAAGGCTAAAAGTTGAATATTAGCCAAGTCCGGCATGTTCAGGGGTAGGGGAGAATTGAATAAGCTGCTTGTTTCCTTATTACTTACTCGCTGATGAAGGCAAACACCATTGTGCAGTCGACGTTAAGGACGTCTGAAAAGTTCGCAAAAGGATCTACGACCATACGAGCAATGACGGACGACAGTTCTGGTGTCTGGGGAATATCTTCTACCGTTTGAACGGTCACCCCAAGTGCTTTGATACTGTCTAGCACTTTGGAAACATGCGGTGGGTCATCTCGCGTAATTCTAGGTAGTACAAGACGAACTTTTGGACTTTGATATTTGGTTCTCGACAACTTGGCCGCTTCCACAAGCAGTTTGGCTTGTTTCAGGAGACCTTCCGGCTCATCATCATCATCCTGTAGCGGATCAAGTTCATCATCTGATGAATCATCCTCGTGCCAGCCTGCCTTAGTCAGATCATAAAGCATTCTCCTAGCAGTGATTGTGTTCACTTTGACCCATTCAAGGCCATCATTGGCGACAATATCTACTTCTACACTTTTGACGCCCTTTTGCATGGGCAGATCAAAGCGTTTAGACTTGATGTTGCTGAACGACCAAAAGAATCGTTTTCTCATAGCCGTAATTGCAGTACAACTCTTAGCTGTGCTCCAGACGGCGAAATAGAATGGAAAGTTCGAGGAACTTATTGTATGAGCAATCTTCTCGTTCTCTGGATCAAGGTTGGCTAACTGTTCTATGATTAGCATTCTGTGTTTTACAAAGTCTGATCCATTTAGAGCCTCGTTGGAGATCCCTGAGAAGACGCCGATATGACGAACGTCTTCATTGACTATGAAGACTAAAGCTTCCGTTTGTGGAAGGTTTCTTCAGCCAAGTAAGTCATTGGTTGTGGGAGGGATGTTAAAAATTGGTACCTTTTCCAGGGACTTGAACTCGGATTGAAGACATGATCCAAAATGCCGCAACTCAACACCTTTGTCTTTCTTTTGATTTTTCAAATATGTCCTAAATTCGTCGAGTTCCGCAATCAACGTTCGGGACCGCTGGAGGAGATCTGTCATTGACCTATCGGAATTGGGACTTGTAAGGCCAAGAGCGGCTACACCGCTGTTGATGGCCTCCTCATCTGGTGTATCCATGATGTAGATGTTTACGGTGATTTGAACATGGAACAATATCAGCAGTCAAATGTCTGCCTTGGGGTTGAAAAAAGCAATGCGTCACGGGCGAAACTTCGGCTTAATCGACACCCTGCAACTCAACCACTAACCTTAAATTTCCCTCCCCGCATTCACACTAAAGCACCACACTTTTGTGAAAGTCGACCACACGACAGCTCCGATTCAACCACCCAAAAAGTCTCAGCCTTTCGCTGACTCTTAACCAGTCGCGCCACGGTCGCGCAACCCCAATTCAGAGATGCCGTATCTAAGCACTGCCCAAGAATGGCTCAACAACTCCACCCAGCTACTCAAAGCCCATCCAAACACCGTACGTCTACCCTCCCCTCCAGATTGCCCCTCTCAACTAACAATTGCCCCCTTTAGACACACATAACAACTAAGTACAACATATCGCACGCCGCCGACTCGCCACACGCCCCATCTCCCACGCGCTCCCATTCCTCCCACAAGCCGCGCCTGCCCAAACCAAAAGCCGCATCCGAATCAACCACAGAGACTCAGCCTACGACCGCAAACCCAGCACCCGAGCCCCCGCGCGCAACACTCGTCCTGAAAACCTACTGTCCAGAAACGGGCGTCAGTTTGAAATACAAGACGAATAAGGCGGCAGAGGTATCACGGTTGATACAAATATTGGGACGTTTAGGAAGAGTGATGGCGAAGCTGCCGGAGACGGAGGACATTGTTGCTGGAGATGCCGGTGCTGGTGCTGGTGGAGATGAGAAGATATCAGGAATGCCGGTTGAGGAAAAGGTGGCTGGTGGCGCGAAGAGTGGTGGACAGTCGCAAGGGCAAGGTCAGGCTGGGAAGGGGAAGAAGAAGGGGAAAGGCAAGAAGTGAGGATAGGGACAAGCACAGGATGGAGGAATGTATATCATTGGCTGGGTATTGCAGAGAGCTCGCTGCGGGTCTTGCTAGCAGATATCAATGAATTGCATGGTGGGGCGTTACGGTTAACCTGGCATCATATGGCAAAGCATATTATTGGCATATTACTGCATGTGATATATCGGATGCACCTTCTAGGTGCTTCAAAATGTAGGAAGGGCAATTCTCAAGGTCACCAGCAGCAAGGACATTGTTCTCATGATAAAATTCGTACATATATAATCAGCTACATCGTAATCCTAACCCACCATGGCCCTGTCCTGCCAAGGTATCCCTATCGTCTTTCCAATGACTTTATTCGTCCCATCCCATCCAATAACGCCATACTTCAAGCTTCCCAAACATTATGTCCAGTATAAAAACACGTCTGGCCATCTATGCAAGACCCGTGTGACAAAGAGATGTAGTGTATAAATGTACAAGTGGAGTAGAAAATGAGGACGAAGAAACGCTACCAAAACAAACCCCGTTAAACATCTAGAAATCCTCGTCGAAGTTGAAGTCACCTCCATTCTCCGCCTTGGATTCAGTTTGGGCTTCAGTGTCTTCGTGGCTTTTCTGTGTGCTGGCCATAACACCAGCCTTCTGGTAGTCACCGACTCGCTTCTCGAAGAAGTTTGTCTTGCCTGCTAAGGAGATGTTCTCCATGAAGTCGAATGGGTTGGCGGACTTGTACACCTTATCGTTACCCAGAGCAACTAGAAGACGATCTGCGACGAACTCGATGTATTGCTTCATCAAGTTCGAGTTCATGCCAAGAAGCGCGCACGGAAGAGCCTCAGTCAAGAATTCTTGTTCAATCTCAACAGCCTCGGTGATGACATCTTGGACAGCCTGCTTGCTTGGGCGGTGCTTTAAGTGGGAGAAAAGGAGGCATGCGAAGTCGGTGTGAAGACCTTCGTCACGGGAGATGAGCTCATTGGAGAAAGTGAGACCAGCCATCAAGCCACGCTTCTTAAGCCAGAAGATAGAGGCGAATGATCCACTGAAGAAAATCCCCTCAACAGCAGCAAAAGCAACTAGACGTTGAGCGAAGGTAGAGTTCTTGTCTTGAATCCATCTGACTGCCCAGTCGGCCTTCTTCTTAATGCAAGGAACTGTGAAGACTGTTAGCAAAAGTTTCCTGTCATGCCGCATGGATATGACTCACTTGTATCAATTGCGTTGAAGAGATATGTTTTTTGTGCTTGTTCCTTGATATAGGTGTCGATGAGGAGAGAGTATGTTTCGGAGTGGATGTTCTCCATCATAATTTGGAAACCGTAGAAGCAACGAGCCTCGGGGATTTGGACTTCCCCACTGAAGCGCTCGACGAGGTTCTCATTAACGATTCCGTCGGATGCTGCGAAGAATGCGAGTACGTGAGAGATGAAATAGCGCTCATCGTCGTTGAGCCTGTTGTTCCAATCATGAAGGTCCTTTGACAAGTCGATCTCTTCCGCCGTCCAGAAAGATGCCTCGGCCTTTTTATACATCTGCCAGATCTATAACCAATATAAATTAGCACTTTACGCGTCGACGCGCTAAGACGCGAAACCTACCTCATGGTACTTGATGGGGAACAACACGAATCGTTGTGGGTTCTCTTGTAGGAGGGGTTCGTCGGCCTCTTCGGGTTTAATTGTAGGTGCAACTACAATTGCCTTTTGTTGTTTGACTTCTTCGACGATTGGCTTTTTGACTTCGACGTCATCAGCAATTGGCGCGTCAACCCCGAGAGGCGCGTTTTCTTTGCCAGCTGCATGGAAGTCGAGTTTCTTGATAGGCGATTCCATTTTGAAGCCTTCAATGGCAGACGCGGCCTGTAACGCGTTTATGTCAGTACGAAGTCAACGGAATTTCAAAGATTGGAAATGCTGTGGCTGCCGAAGCACTTACGGTCTTTGATGGAGTGATCTGAGAAGTCATTGTGATTGATGTGAAGAGTAAAGACGTGTCTTTGTTTAGTGAGTGGGATGATCGAGTAGAGACAATTGAATGTTATTGACTTGAAAGATGTAGAACGAATGGTGAAAGCAGGAAGAAGTCGCGTCTTTAAAGTAAAGTGTTCCAGGCTTTCACGTGATGAAAAATTCGCGACGCGCTATTTTCCTGCAAGGGCGGGCGCGTTCGCGTTCGAAGGGGCTGGGAACATTGACCACTCAATCCATTTGATTGGGACCCACTCTGCACTAGAACCTGCGTTATCAGATCTTAATCCTTGTTGTTTGTAAGAAACGCGTGCGGTTTGGCAAAGTTTTGCTTATGAGTGGAGTAAAACTAGTAATGGTGATTCAAGAACTCGAATGAGCAGGCGGCAACACGGAATTCTAGTGGCGGATCAGGGGCCATTAACGAGTCTTTATTATCTTTTATTCATGACATATAAGATTGAAACCCCCCAGTATGCACACAATTCGCTCCAAGAATCAAACAAAGAAAATCGTGCCGTCATCATATACCAATTATTAATCTTCCCAATCCGGCGGGCCAATTCTATCTAATCAACGTCTACTTTTCTTAACCTTAGTACCAGCAGCAGGTTCCTGTCTAGACGCCGGAGGATGACCTTGCTCAACATCAGTTGGGCGCGTTCTATCACCACCTCCACCATATCCAAACCAGCTGCCCCTTTGACGTCCCCCAGCCTCGTAGGGACTGACGGACTCTTGTCTTTGTACACCTGGACGCGCGGGGTATGGAGGGGGTTGTTCATCGCCAAGCTGTTGATCGTACTTATCGAACTCGTCTGGATCCGTAGGATCAACTGATGGGGGACGTTGGCCTTGGGCTTTCAGGATCTTTTCTCCCTTGTCCCGCAGATGTCTTTCGAGTTCGAGGGCATTCCTGGTATTGGCACGGAATATCGCATCGACAAGGTCCCCCAAGAATGGTATAAGTCCAACGGCGAAGTCGAGGGCGATATTGAGCACCATTTTGCTGCGTACTGAGTTTGGAAGTCCTCCATCAACTTTGTCGCACGTTCGAAGGACCATTAAAGCCATAAACACGTCAATGAAGTCGCCGATCCTACTGTGAATTAGACAAATGACCAAGAACAGAAACAAAAGACGCAACTTACATAGGGACAATGCCAATCACACTGCTCCACCCAAATCTGATCCCGCAGAAATTGAAAAGACTCATATCTAGCCTATAAGCCCTACGCTTGACTTTGGTAAGGATCTTCGCGTCATGATCTGATATGCCAGCAGGTATTGCCTTTCTTCTCCGCTGTGTCTTCTTTTTCGAAGGGACTCCGTCTAAGCGGGATGCAGGGACTGTTTCGAAATACAGATCCTGAGATACGTTAGAATGAAGCGCAATTAGATAGGTAATGGGCAGTCTGGATTATCTTACCTCAGAGCCAAACTTATTTGCTGCGGTCTCCCCCAGAAACTTCTTGCTGACGTACTTTGCTAAGAAAGATGCCATGATTGTTGGTTGTGTATGTAAAAATGCAAAGCGATGGATGAATGTCGAGAGAATGCGACCGACTACTTAAAGTCTTTTGAATGTAAATATACCGCTTGGTTACCAAAATGGCTTGCTGTGAATCGTCGTTTGCTCTTCAACTTGATTGGCCGTCGTTTATCGACAAAGCGTTTCAGAAAGCGCTCGATATCTGAATCTATTTTGGTATGTGTCAAGCTGGCTCAAAGACGTGAGTCCTCTTTGGAATTCATTGAGATTGAAAGGAAATGAAATGATCTTTTTATGATCAAGTACTTGAGCTTTATCATTCTTCACCGGCAATTGGGCTCAAAGCTTGATTTTGTTTGATATTGTTGAATCGTGCAGCAAGATTGCGCCCCCTGCAGTCAGACGTCACGCTGCCCAAGAGACAGGAATCCTAAACTTTAATTTGCCGAGAAAGAAAAGTGGGGTTTCCTTTTGCATCTAGATTGATTACAGAAAAGCTTTGACGTGTGGCTGTGGCGGCTGTGCTTGTGTGGCGCTCCAGAGATGCCCTCTTTATGAGGTTTCCAAGCTCCAGCCGGTAGTTCTAGGTTAGAGTACAGCACTGCCTCGTTTCTTCCAACCCTCAACCCATCAACGATCTACCATCCGATCATACCCATACCTTCTGTATCTTCATATCTTTCGAGAAATTGGTTTCTGATTGTCCCGGACATTCTATAGAACCAATAAGAGTTTGAATCACACAACCGTCTGTTGACTTTGCCACCACTCTTCACCCATAGCTCTTCAGGTTTCAGCTAGTTTGGGCCCTGAGTGAGCGTTGCTACGCGTCCCCCGCCCGACATATACTCGAGTCGTGGATATGCTGGTAACGCGAAGACAACATGACCGACAGAAAATTACGGCTAGAAGACTGTAAGTACTGCACCATCACGGAGGCTGTTGCTCTCACATTATTGCCTCGGCACCTCTTGATGCTCTGCCCTACCTTATCCCGACACCTAAGCCAGCTGTACCATGAGATTCATTGACTAACATCGCATCGTGGCCAACAGGGCTGGACGACTTATGCGTCCGATTCATAATAAATGTTCCGCAGGGTGATCTATCAACGGTGGCACGAATATGCTTCCAAGTCGAAGAAGCACAATGGTATTACGAAGATTTTATACGTCCTCTGGACCCCAACCTACCCTCTATGTCCCTCCGGAACTTCTGCCTACGAATATTTGCGCATTGCCCTTTGCTTTCGCACTTTTCTCAAAGTGACCATATGCGAGCCTTCGAGGAGTTCCTCATGTACAAAACTCGAGTTCCGGTGAGAGGTGCGGTTCTTTTGAACGCCGAACTGGACTCCGTCGTACTGGTGAAGGGCTGGAAGAAAGGCGCAAGCTGGGGGTTTCCGCGAGGAAAGATCAATAAGGACGAGGATGATCTTGATTGTGCTGTCAGGGAAGTGTACGAAGAAACGGGTTATGATCTGCACGCGGCAGGTCTCATTCCTGAGGACCGTCAGGTGAAATGGATTGAGATGAATCTGCGTGGACAAAATTTCCGGCTATATGTATTTCGAGACGTTCCTATGGATGCGCGTTTTGAACCTCAAACTCGAAAAGAGATCAGCAGTATTAAATGGTGGCGCCTTTCAGATCTACCTAATTTCAAAAAGAAGGGCCAGCAACAGCATCAAGCCGAAGCTGCGGTTAACGCCAACAAGTTCTTCGTTGTTGCTCCATTCCTACCTCAACTCCGAAAATGGGTGGTCGAGGAAAAGAAGAGGGGCACGAAAAGGACTGCCAGTAGTCAGTACCTGTCTGCGGGTGCAATGAGCCATGACGAAGGGTTGACAGAGGATGATCAATTGGTCGAACCTGATGCGGACTTCGATAGTACTGCTCCAGAATCCTTTGAGCGCGCCCAACGTGAAGAGGAAGCTGCTGCTGCCTTTACTAGTATTATGCAAGCTCAGCCGTCGAGTCAAGGCCTACAATCGTCCGCTGCGGCTGCCGTTCAATCGTCCGGCTCTAAAAGTTCTGGTCAACGTTTGCTTGACCTCTTACACAGCGCGCCGCCTACTGGTGATCATCCTCCCACGCAGTTATCTACTGAGGCTACAGTGACCCAGCCAATTGCGGAACCTTCTGCGGCTCCTGCAGCTTATCAGCCACAACGTCCTCCTCAATTCCCAAATGTACCGCTCGCACCAAGTTATCCGCTACCACAACATCAACCTCCGACCGATACATATACATATCAACAGCCGGAAGCGTATGCTCATCACCACCAAAGAGCTCCGGCTCCTCCGTCATACTACAACCAGGCTCGGCGGGATATTCCTCAGCAACAGCATCGGCCCCATCCAAATCCTCCTGCTCTTGTACATCCTCAGCCATTGCCTCCGCACGTGCAGAAAGCTTTGTTTACGGGAGGCCCCGTACATGCGCCCATGGTTCCACCGGCCATCCAGCAATCATCTTCGCAATACCATCCTACTACTTTAAGTAACAATCAGATTCCCCAATTCCCCAATTTACATGCCACTATGGTCCCGCCTCAGCAAAAGCAAGCACCCCCAGCGCTTACTAGCCATTCATTGGCGCTTCTCAATGCTTTTAAGAATCGTGACCAGACATCCGGAGATCATGCACCCACCCAAATTCTTCCTGCAAGAAACGGAAACCAAAATTTGCAAGCTCTGCCAGTTGTGCCGCAAGAACTTTCCGCGGATACTTCTCAGCCTATGCAAACAACCATTTCTCAAACGACAGTATCGCAACAAACAACCATACAGGAATTGAATGCCAGCTCCACCAGGCAACCTGCCAGACCACCTATCAGTGAAGCCCAACGGTCGATGTTACTAGGAATTTTCAAGAGTCCCAACACTCAACCTGCAAAGCCAGCCACACCACCGACCGCAGCAACTCTTCCGACATCTTCGTCGCCTTCCGCCGTGGAGCTATGCGCAGTAGAAGTAGTTTCACCACCCGCCTCCCAATCCACCAGTGCCGTCCACAGGGTTGCAGCTAATCATCAAGTTCATCACGCTGCTGAAATGGGTCCCGAGTCTACCATTCCTTTCCGGCCAATGGCAATCCTTGCTCGACCAACAAGTACACACAAAGAGAACAAAGAACATCAATCTCAAAGTGGCCACGCAATCAACAGGGGTACTGTGAGGGCTGATTCGCGCCCAAGCAGTAAGAAGTCATCTAAGCCGTCGCCCGAAAAGCCTTTCCAGCCACAAATCTTGAAAAGACCACAATCTGGCGGTATCATAACACCAGAAGCACTCATGATGAGCGGCTCATCCACCGCTACGCCGAAGTTAGGTAGCGCTTCAACGACTCCACTACATCTGCCTTTATCTTCACAGCCACCTCCATCGACTGACCAAAAACAAGCCCTTTTGTCATTATTCGGGAAGTTGCCAGCCGTCTCCGATTCTTTACCAGCTCCATCTTCGAATTATCCAGGTATATCTAAGGGTCCTGATGGTGCAAGGAATCCTGCAATCAAATCCAGAGTTGGCAGCCTGGCTTCAGGCAGTGGCGACATACCTTCACGACGCGGTAGCCAGACACCAATTTCTCCGGCTGACAAAGGCTTCTTGCTGAACTACTTGGATGCTGTTGCAAGCAGGGGCTATTAGAAGGATAGCTCAGTTGTCTCAGTTATAGCATCGTTATTGCCTTGGAGTCTGATAGTATTGGGGGCGTCTTTGGAGGTTAACTCATACCCGGGTGGGCTGCCAGAGTAATGTGATTAATATGTAATGGGGATAGTTCATGGGCGCATACAATATCCTTTCCACAATCAATCAAGTTATACCTTAGCTACACTTTTATAATAATCTCTGCCTATTCTGCTTCTCATTGTGAACTCTAGAACAGAGCATATGCACAACATGGTAGAAAAGCTACCCTGCAAGCGTCCATCCAATCATAGCGTCTGAGTCGATAAAAGCATTCTTACGTCATCAGGTCGAACTCAATATTTCTACATAGAATACTGTATTAACCTCACATGTTCCATACTCGAAGTGAAATCCCATTCCTTACACACCCAAGATCCAGTCATGAAGCGCATTCGTTCCAATAACTTCGCCCTTAATGTTAATTCCCTCGGTGCGCATACGCCCCGCATACCATATCTCTGCACATCCTGCTTGCGAAAGTATTCCTCCTCTGCCACAACTACGCAAATCCCGACGACGATTCCCGAGAGCGGCTTCGCGCATCTTTCTACCCGCAGATTGGTTTCCTTGCGCGGTCGAGATTCTACGAAATATTTACATGGCATGATAACTGGGCACGTGGAGTGGAAGGCCAGGGGAGGGTTTTATACGGCTTTGCTGAATGCGAGGGGTAGAGTTCTGAACGATGTTTTTATATATCCGGATATCAGCGCTGGGGATGGGTCCGTGGAGGGGAACTGGCTGATAGAGGTTGATGCGAAGGAGGTGGATTTCTTGGCGAAACATCTTTCGCGGTATAGGATGAGTTCGAAGTTTGAGGTGAAGGTGGTGGGGGAGGAGGAAAAGAGGGTTTGGAGTTTGTGGGGGGCGGATGGGACGGAGATGGGTGGGAATGTGGTTGGGTGTCAGGATTCGAGGGCGCCGGGAATGGGGAGGAGGCTTGTTTTGGAGGGTGGGAAGAAACCGGAGGTTGATGTGGAGGAGAGCGGGGTGGATGTTTATCGTGTGAGGAGGTATTTGAATGGGGTTCCGGAGGGGCAGGATGAGCTTTTGAAAGAGGCAGCGCTGCCGCAAGAAAGTAACATTGATGTTATGGGTGGGATTGATTACACAAAGGGGTGTTATTTGGGGCAAGAGTTGACGATTAGGACGTATCATCAAGGATTGGTGAGAAAGAGAATCGTGCCGATGATGGTACTTGAGGAGGGAGTGGAGTGGCCGCAAAAACTGGAGTGGAGGGGCGGGGATGCAGCGAGTAGGGTGAAGAATGGAGGAGATATTAAAAAGATTGCGGAAGGGGGAGGTGCGAAGGGAAGACCGGCTGGGAAATGGTTGACCGGCGTCGGAAATCTCGGTTTGGGTCTGGCGAGATTGGAATCTATGGGAGGGTGGAAAGATGGCTCGACTTGGATTGCTAATAAAGACGAATTTGCGGTCGAGGGAGAGAATGAAGCTGATGGGAAGCTGAGAGTGAAAACTTTCCGTCCAGTTTGGTTCAAAGAGACTGACGCGAGCCCGTCTTCGTGAGTTATCTGAATGTAACAATACTTGTAAGAATAATGAATCCAGCGTGTTTCACAACGCACTATTCCACTTGCTATCAACTGCTTCGTTATTTATATTTATCTAATACTCTGGGAATTCCCATGATGATATATGATTATTCGTAAACTAATCCAGCCAGCGCCATGCTAAAATCCAAAAGGGTATCAAATCGACCAATTTTTACACATATTACACTCACCCTTCTACTCCCAAGGGCGAATCTCAAGCCTCGCCCTTCTCCCTCTCCCTAATCTCGTCTTCCAGTCTCTTCCTCTCTGCCTCCTTCAATCTCTCCATCGTAGCCGCAAAATCACTCACCCCCGACCCTCCCTTCTTTACATTCGGCGAGAACGAAAATTTAGGCGAAGATGCAGATGCTGATGCTGATTTCTCGTCAGCTTTCAATCCTCTGAAGATATCAGGGCGTTTTGGTGTTTCATCTTCTTTTCTCCCAAGATTTCCCCGCGCTGGTGTAGTAGCAGGTGAGTCAGACGGTACGTAGATTCCTGACTTGCGGGCTTTCTTTTCGGCTTTGCGTCTTGCTTTTGCGGCGGCGGCTTCGGCAATTAGGCGCTCGAGACGGGCGACTTCGTCTTCTTGGTCGTCGTCTTGATGCATGTTGTGATCTTCTGATTTAGGTTCAGGCGCTTGCTGAGTAGAAGGAGTGGCGGATGTCGTTGGTTCAGGAATCGGATCACTCTTAACATTCTCGGGCATCATGCTCTGTCTCGCCGCCCTTCTCTTCCTACCCTCCTCCGCCAACCGTCGAATCTCTCCCTGCATCTCCGCACCAGCATCATCTTCCCCGTCCTCTCTTCTTCTCTTTCCCAATCCCCCCGCCTCTCGCATCTCCAGGTCCTCCTTCATCTTCCTCCTCTTTCCCTCAAACAAATCTGCAGCCCGTTTCTTCTGCTCCCGCGCATTGCGATGCGCATCATATTTTGCCTTTAACTCCGCATCTCCTAACACATCGTTCGCGGCCTGGAATTGCTCATATTTTTCCGGATCGAAAGCAGAACCGACTTTATCGGGATGGTATTTCAAGGCGGTTTTGCGGTAGGCGCGACGGAGTTCTGAGGGGGAAAATGTGTTGGGGTCGAGGTTGAGGAGGGCGTAGAAGTCGATTTCGGAGGTAGTCCATTTTAAAAGGTCTTCGTTAGGCATGGTTGTTGAGTGGATGGTGTTGAATAGGACTGTGTTTTTCGAAGATTGGGAAGAGAGGATAAATTTGGCGATTTTAGACGCGCTTATTTTGGTGGCGGAACAAGCGCGGTATATCGGATAGGCGCAAGCTGCAGATTCCTTGGCTTCTACTGATGGTTCTCTTCTTCTGTCCGCGAGGTAGTAAAACTACTATTTCGAAGTTCTGCAGTCAGAGTACGTAAGTCCGAAGAATATGTATGCTACAGTATCTTGTGGTTCGGTTAGAAAAGTGGTGATGAAAAAGCCTAGGCTTCTTCTTTAGGGTTGAATCGACCTGGCTTTAATTCACCATCTTCTGGTCATGAGTATCGGAACTTTCACTCGCATTTCGTGTTTACTGTTGCTGTCGCTATGGACAGGAGCGGGCAAAGAGTTGCTCTTTCCCTTTTCGCTAGTGCCATCCTTCCTCATTTGGTTTACAGAACCTCATCTTTTCGATAACTTATCACTCTTTTTCCATCATCTTCACTTTCTCTCATTCTTCTTATAATTATTAGAAATCTCTTCATAGCACCCTTCACTGTTAGGCTAGTATAAAATTAAAGCAGTTCTATTTCTGTTTCAAGAAGCCAGACCATTGTTGATCTCACCCTTCCATCTTCATTTCGTTTATCTCTTCCATACGTTTACGAACCTCCCATATTTTACTTTAGTTACGACTATCTTCGTTTTATCCTCATGCCTGGAACAAATTCCACGGCCCAGACAATAAATTCTGCCAGCTACAGCAAATCTCAGAGCAAGAATTATGCACCGAATACTTTAGAGTCACTCCCACTTCGACATCAAAAGCCCGCTGAAGTGTCTTGCAGCCTGTCGTATCATTTCAAGGACCCCCAGATTACTCTAGCGATCAGTCTGTTGAAGTCTAAGCCAGAGGACACTTCAGTGACGGGTTTGTCAACCTTTCCACACAGCTTATCGTTACTTAAAACCAGCCAGACTACATTAATGAGTTAAAAAAGGCCATCAAAGCCGAAGACTCAAAGAGCGAGCGATTTGTGGATAGTGGCGAATTCTGGAAGAGCGAATGTGAGAAATTATACCAAAGCAACCGCGACCTTAAGGAGGAAATACGAATCGCAAGCGAGAGGAGACGTCTATCTGAAGAGCAATTACGACTAGCTAAGGAGAGGATCCGAAGTCTTGAAAGTGACCATAATCGAGATATGAGCCAGCTGGGTAAACGAAGGATCTCATTGAGGGACATAGTGCTAGCCGAAGATGATCTATGGGCAGAGGATATACTACACACTTCCAATGATCATGTATTAATAACAAGCTATTGTGAGTTCCGGGCACTCCACGCTTAGGGACACAAACATCTGGTTTTCTTATTCATACTAACAAATTTTGTTAAATGCAGTATTCCAGATCACGCAAGAGCGAGTTTCTTTAGAGGAGACACCGGAAGACATATTTCGTGTCGAGGCCGCTGCTGTATCGTGCCGACGCCTCTTGAGGCTCCTCGAGGATGCCTTATCTGTATGTAGCATGAAGTTCAAAAGTCTGAAGGTGGTTGAGGAGGACAGTACAAGCATTATACTGCTCAGATACTTGTTCTGCGAGATTGGACGCGGCTATCGGACCTGTTTTCAAACGTTAGACCGCAGTCAGAGGAGCATTGTAGGTCGAAACTCAAAAGCTACAGCCAATATCCCTTACCTGTTGTGCTCGTTCTTCAACAACATACTAGACTACCTTCATAAATTCTGCAAAAACCTTGCGGAGAGTCACCAGTCACAAGAGACCAGCTTGGTCGAGGACACACAATTCGTCGTCCCCAAACTTATCACACAAATGTTGATATCAATCATCCGCAATACCGAATGGAAGGCCGAGAGATCTACACATAAAGACATTCTTGAGGGTGTAATCTCTACCATAGTGGATCACGTTGGAATTCTTCTCTCTTTCGGTATCTTTGGGGAAAACATTGGGGGTTCAAACCTACCGGGAAACATCTCAAATGAGACGAACACTGGGAATTACAGCGAACTCATCTCCCATGAGTCTCGATACTTGGTCCCCATACTGAGTGCAGCTCTGGATGTTGAGAAGGAGAAGATGATGATTACACCTAGAGGAGTGAGAGAAAAGGCTATGGAGAAGGTCAAGCGCGCGTTAACGAACAGCACAATTGGAACCAATTTAGCTACTCTCAAGATGCCTGCTAAACTTGAAATGAACGAGGAGCCTCTCAGCATGCCTGAACTACCTCGCCACAAGACATACAGTACAGAATGGTTTGTTGAGTCACTATGGGCGCTGGTTGGATGGGAAGTCGAAGCGCAGTAGGATGATCTCCCACACTTACAGACAAGTACTGCGGAGCATACATATATCGAGAGCTTTGTAGAGAGGGGGGAGAGTTGACAAGTTGTGCTTAGCTAGGAGCAGGAGGCTCTCGTGCCATACTAGAATGTAAGAGTTCACAATATGTATGTAAGGACAATCAAAATAGAAGCATGAGCATAAGAAAGCGTGAAGAAGTGACTGCTAGCTAGGAGCCATCATTCAGCAACATATGCCAGCATTTGCTTGCATCTCAGCACTTTGATGGCTACTCCTACACTGAGAATTGTCAGAAGAGTCTTATCTCATCATCGAGGATTTCCGGCTCTCATCTGCTACCACAGGGGCGTATGTGGAGGAAGCGCAAATCACAGGCTTCCTGTTGACTAGTTCGTCCTTTTAATCTCCTAACCCGGTATTCAAAACTATCATTCTGTATTCTCTTACATTCTGTTCTATACTTTTACTCTTAAATATCCTACCTCCCTTACTTTACGCTCCCAATTACTCCCTAGTAAGTAGCAGCCAATCTCTGCACCAAATAGTCCCCCGAATTAATATCCTTATACTTCCTCTCCCCCAACTCGCCCCCATACGTCCCCTCAATTGCTTCAATCATGCGATCAAAATTCGGATTGCAGAAATACGCGATGCTGTATCGTGCCGGATAGACCACATCCTCACCCCCTTCTTTAGCCTCAGCACTCGGCTTCGCAGGCGGCTCCACAACCCTATGCAGCGTGCTCTTAATTCGATCATTACTCCACCGCGCCAGCAAATCCCCCGCATTCACCACCACTGTGCCCTCCACAGGCGTCGCATCCACATACGTCCCCTTCGGACTCCGCACCTGCAGCCCACCGCGGTCGTCCTGGAATAGTAAAGTGATACTCCCGTAATCCGTGTGCTCACCCGCTCGCACCTGCATCTTGTTCGCGCGGAACACGCTCCGTTTCGTCTCCGGGTAGTGCAATAACCGCAACGTGTTGTCCCCTGCGTCTGTATACCCGTCGAAATACCCCTCGTCAAGCCCTAATCCTAGAGCTATCGCTCGCATGACATTGATATGCAGCTCCTTGCACTGGTCATGGAACGCAAGCATCGTATCCTTGAACTCCTGCGCTGCGGGATCGCTGGCTGATGCAGCGGGCCAGTTGTTAGGCATGTCGGGCACGCCTTCGCGCCCGATCTCGAAGGACTCTTTGAGGTCTGGGGCGGCGGCTTTGAGTGCTTCGACGTCGGATTTGTTGGTGAGGGTGGTGGTTTTCTCGCGCCCGTGGATCACGTACCCGCGGTTCGAGGAGGGGGTGGTCCATGCGAGAGCATCTTTTTGGGGTTGTGGCCGGGCGAAGAATTGTGCGGAGTGCGAGAAGGTGTGCGAGAGGGTGTCGGTGGGGATGGGGTGGTGGGAGAGGTAGATGAAGCCGGCGGTTTGGAAGCCGTTGAGGATGGTTTGGGCGGTGCGGAGACGTTGGGAAGGGGGGCCGGAGAGGAAGTGAGAGAAGTTGATGATCTGTGGAGGTTAGTTAGTTGAGGGTGGCTAGGTGAGAGGAAGTGCTGGTATGGAATGTGCATACGGGAATGACCAAATCGTCTGCGTTAACAGCTGTTTCCTGAGCCATGGTGTATATTGTGTCGTATACTCTGCCTGTTCTTCCAAACCCTTTAATTTTCACAGCAGTTATCCTCAAAGCCCAAAATACAGCCAACAAGCAAGTAGGCACAGGGGAAGCAAGATCAAAGCGCGGGGAATCCAAAGAAGACCAAAAGATCAAGTGCTGAATTTGTAAGAATATCTTTCCTGGTCCTCTATCTCGAAGAAGATACAGCACCAAACAATCAAGAGTCCAGTCGTCCGTTTATGAAGTTATATCCACAACGATATGCACGCATGCGGACAAAGCCGCTTTCCGCCCTTTATATCTCCCAGCTTCCCTCGGGCTAATATCTTTGCGGCAGGTGCTCGTGCTGCAATGCTGTACAAAGGGAGTCTGGGTCGGCTTGGTTTGGGCTGATAAGATAAGGAATGTCGAGAGATAGATATCGTGCAGTATTTACGGGTCTGATATGGGTGGGACGATTGCCCGATAATGGCTGTTGTATGCGGAAGGTGGGGTTGGGAGGTGCGGGGTAGCTTCCGCTTTTACTGTCCTTGCGGCGAGGATGGTTGCAACGATTATCTAATTCTTTGACAAAAAGATATTTCGTTGACGCAGATCCTGTGACTTCAGCGCTTGAGTTTGAGCTTGCGGGGAAAGGAGAGCGAGAGTATAGGTTGGCGTAGCTTTGCGAAAGGGTCACTTATTGCCGAATAGTGTCCTCTTCTCCTATTCCCTTCTCTTGCCTTTCAAGCAACCCCCTCAAACTGTTTAAAGCAACTCTCTATCCCCTTTCTTCCTTTCCTGCCTCAATCTATCTACCTCCCTCCCTCCCTCAACCCCCCCACCAAGCACAATGTCCACCACCACCGACTCCTCCGCGTCACAGACGCCCATAGTCGACATCCACACGCACATCTACCCGCCGTCGTACATCGAGCTACTAAAAGCGCGCGATACGATCCCGTATATACGGACCTTTCCAGGGTCGAAGTCGCATCGTCTGGTTATTTTGCCGGCGGAGGATACGGAGAGTACGCAGAGGGGGAGACCGATTGGTGCTGAGTAGTAGGTTGTTTTTTTCTTTCTATGTGGTTTGTTGCGAGGGATTTGTTACGTTTTGCTTTTTTGGAGTGGGAGTGAGTTTTTGGGGTTGGTGGAAGAAGAGTATGTAGAGAGAGAGATAAGATGAGATACGGGCAGTTGGTGTAGGATGTAGATGAAAAGATAGGAGATTTTGAGATTGTGAAGACTTGATCCTCGAGTGAGGGTGTCTTGTTTTCTGGTCGCATGCCACAGTACCGTATAGTATGTACTTGCAATTGCTCGTCAAAGGAGGACAAACCCGGACATAGCAATGAGCAAGACCACAGCCATGAACTCGGACCTCCCTCCTTTTCTATCCCATTCTATTTGTCCATCCTACCCCTTATTTACCCAGCAACCTCACAACCCCCCACTCGAACACTTCACTAAACCCTCCTTCCCAGCTACGACATCAACGCCAAAATCGCCTTCATGAACACCCACAACATATCCAAATCCGTCATCTCCCTCGCCAACCCCTGGCTCGACTGGGTGCCCTCCTCCACCGCCGCCACCACCGCCCAAAATATCAACAACGAAATCAACCACCTCTGCTCAACACATCCGCACCGCCTGTACTTCTTCGCCGCCCTCCCCCTCAGCGGCACCCCCTCCGAAATCCTCTCCGAAATCGCGCGCCTCTCCACTCTCCCCTTCTGCCGGGGCATCATCCTCGGCACCAGCGGCCTCGGCCAGGGTCTCGACGACGCCGCACTCCTCCCCATCTTCCGCGCGACCGCAGACGCAAAACTGACCATCTTCCTACACCCGCACTACGGTCTCCCCAGCGAAGTCTACGGCTCCCGCGCCGGCGAATACGGACACGTGTTGCCACTTGCGCTGGGTTTCCCCATGGAGACGACGATCGCGGTCACGCGGATGATACTCGCGGGTGTCTTCGACGCAGTGCCGACTCTCTCCCTCCTGCTCGCGCACAGCGGGGGCACGCTCCCGTTTCTGGCCGGCCGCATCGAGAGCTGTATTCTGCATGATGCGCATTTGAAGAAAGAAGGGAAGCTGCGAGCGGGACGCACGAGCGTGTGGGAGATTCTGAGGAGGAATGTTTGGTTGGATGCGGTGGTGTATGGGGATGTGGGGGTGCGGGCCGCCGTGGATGTTAGTGGGGCGGAGAGGGTCATGTTTGGGACTGATGCGCCGTTTTTTCCGCCGTTGGAGGAGGAAGAGGGGGAGGGGAAGGCAGAGGGAGGGGAGAAGAAATGGATGAGTGTGGTGTTGAATGTGGATGCGATTGGGAAGGCGTGTGGGGTGGGGAGTGAACAGGAAAAGGCGATTTTGGGGGGGAATGCTATTAAGTATCTGAGATTGTAGATGTGCGTAGCTGCGAAAGAGAAAAGTTAACCAGTTTTTTATTGAGATGAGCTGTGTAGACAAGAATCAGCAATCCTTCCTTGTGATCATGTTCTAGAGACTTGTCCCGAGGGTCTGATTGAGACAAACTTGTCGATCTATCCTCCACGGATCGTATGTATCATGGCAACCACCTCCCTAATTAGAAGTTGAGCAAGCTGCACCGGGTCGCTGAACTAGATAGAGGTGATCGTTCTCTATAAACTGAGAATTCTCTGGGAACTGAACAACTATCTGTGTATTGGTCTGAGGAGGGAAGGGAATTAGGAAAGGGAAGAAGAAAAAGAAGTACACACACGACGAATACACTACCACCAACTCATCTCTCACCCAACATCACTCACACCACACATACATGCACAGTCATATCACAAGCCGAGAAAGGATAGGTTCAATACAAAAAGCAGCAGTAGAAGTCAACGGCAATGTAATGCAATGCAATTAATTCAAGGTATGGTATGGTATAAGGCAGATCGAAGCAACGCATCGTAACACTCGACTTTTTCCCTCCACTCATCCACTCCATCATCACCTCACTCCCACCCTGCAACGCAAAAGAAAAATAAAACCAAGAAAAGAAAAACCAAAAGAGTCAAGCGACGGATATGAAAACCCGTCTTTCTTTGAACTCAACTCCATTCCCATATAGAACGCCATGATCCTATAACTATCGCCATGCCATGCCATACCGTGGTATGGGACAATGTATTTGAAATGCCCATCCCATTCCATGTCGTCCCGTCCCGTCCCGTTC
The DNA here is from genome assembly GCA_002946415.1 of Rutstroemia sp. NJR-2017a BVV2. Lineage (NCBI taxonomy): Eukaryota > Fungi > Ascomycota > Leotiomycetes > Helotiales > Rutstroemiaceae > Rutstroemia > Rutstroemia sp. NJR-2017a BVV2. Next base: position 234,179 of record NJPS01000006.1, read on the forward strand.
TATTCGTACATGAAAGTGTAAAGGGAAAGGTAAGGAACGTATATCAATCAATCCCATCGTATCATCCCCCTGCCCATTGATCCATGAAACTCATCCGATTCATTCATGTAAGGAGAGAATGAAAAGATAGGGTAGGTAGGATACGTATGATATACCATCCACATGATAAAGTGATCCCATCCACCAAGTCTATAAAGAGTGTAAAGAGAGAAAGATCAATCCCAGTAACGCCAACGCGAGAGTCCCAACGTGAAACCGAAACGAAAGTATATCTATAGCGGCACGTATGTATGTGAATTCCTCATTCGACCCGCAAAGTAGGTACAAGAAGAGAAGTAGTATGCAAGTGAAGCTTCAGTCAGACCCAAGAACTCATTTAGAGAATTTGATGTCTGACGAGAACATCGCGCAAAGCTTGGGTATCGAAGATCGTATCTTCGGGAATTTGGTCGATGATATATGTCAGGTTTGCAAAGAGGTCTCCTTGGTTTTTGTAGGCGAGGATGGCGGGGACGCCGGCGTTGTCGAACTCGATGTCTTCGTAGTGGACGCGGACGAAATGGACGGTTGGGTTGGCGGCGACGAGGGGGACGAGCGCGTCGGAGATGACTTGGGAGACGGCGCACTGTGGTGGTTGTTAGTATGAGGTAGCGACGGGATAGGAAGTAGGAATACACTTACAGCATCATCGTAGACAAAGACGACGACGACAGTTTCTCTGCCGACTTTCTCAATTGCATCCAGGTATCCCATAGCGTCGACTTCATCGAAGCGTCCATAACGGCGAACACTAGGACTTGTTCTTCGGTTGCGGATATCCTTTCCTTCATTCTGCATCTCCTGTCGGCGCTGTTGTCTCCATCTCTCCAAGAACTCCTCATCATCACTCGCACTGTCAACATCAGAGCCGCCATCTTTATTGATGAACGACGTCCTCTTGTCAACCTTCGACAGGCTGTTTCCTCTCGAGAATCGATTTCTCCAGCCAGTATTGCGTCTAGCCTCCTCGAAACTCCTGGCATCGGCAATGACACCCTTCACACCCGTCGTTCTTCCATTATCAAAGTCCTTATGCGGCAGCTTCAGGCCCGCCGACAAGCCGCCATTCGACCGTTCAAACAATGGCATCTTCATGGTCTCGTCGATTCTCAACTTCTGGAACTCCTCTTCCTCGTCTAGCTCGTCGTTGTCTTTATCGTACTCGTAATCGTCGGCGTCGTCGCGGTGCGCAAAGTTAGTCGGCGCGGATGCTTTCGCGAGTATGTTGTCGAATTCTTCCTGAGCTGCGGTCTTGGAGGCCATGGTGAAGGGCAAGGGGGCCACGAGGTCTTAAGGATAATGGGAAGAGAAGGTTGGAGGGAAGGTGGGTTTCGAAGGATCGGAGGAATGCGTGGAAGGGGTGGGTTGGCGTTCTGGAAGCGGGATAGAGAATTTGCACGCACGAGGATAAGGCGGATGCTTTTCCAAGGGAGTCCCGCGCGGGTAAGGGTAAGGGTATGGGTGGTAAGAGTAGTGAGGGAAGCTGAAAATGTTGGGTGTTGGTGACGGGGCTGGCTTGTTAGAGATTCCTACGCAGGGTCCTCGCGGTGGAAAGTATGACTGTGCGGTATGGTATGGTGCAGTATAGTGTGGTATGGTTGACTGCGATGGCGATGGTGGGTTGTATCAAGGCAGAGAAGATCTTGTAGGGTCCTGTTTCAAGACCAAGCTTACACCGCAACAGCCTTTTTCTTCAGTCTTTTCTTTCCAATGCACTCAATTATCCAAGTGCCCGCTTGAATTGGTCGCTTTCGGATTGATGGATTATCGCTGTCGTCTTCTTCAGCTGCGGAAAGAGATTACGTTTGGTCGGAGTCTTGTGATTCTTCTGGAAGGATTCTCCAAGATGGCCACTTCTTTTATAGAACCACTTTGTAGTCGTTCGGCTCCGCCGTTTGCTGGGCTGCTTGGTAAGGTGAACGGGCAGGGGTGAAGTTGTGAGTCTTTTCTGTAAATTCGGCCCACACAGCCACTCCCGAAACTGTCGCTTTCTCGAGGACGGGACAGCAGATGGCTTTGCGTCGTGCACCCAACGTATTCTTTGGGTGTTTTGTGTTTTGTGTTCTGAAAGGTCGTACTTTAGTATGTTTCCTGGAAAGAGCTCAACCAGGTCCGTCCAGGTCACAGTCCCCGTCGCAGGAGTCCGTCGCAGTCCCATTGGTCCCGGATGCCAAGTTGGTTCAGGGGACTTACCAAGTACTAAAGTATTAGGCCAAGTCTGGGCAAGGGACCCCAGTAGCCCTGCTTAGGGCGTGTTTCCAAAGTTCCAAAGGTGCATTCTATGGAAGAATAGCATGGAAATGCTACTGTAGGGAAGCTCCTCCTACCAACCATCCACTCTTGTCTACAAAGTACCACTCTGCCACATGCGATCTTCTCTAATTACCTTAGTATTCTACACGACGTATCCTCAGACAGCACGAGCCCAACCCACCACCACCATCACCGCCATCACCACCACCACCACAACAGACACACCACACAACCAACACGCCGTCAAATCCTTTACGCCTCCCCTCGTGTTTTTCCTTATTTCATCTTCCAGCCAAGTTCCAAGTCCAACGCGCACCCCTGCCCCCGGGCGAATAACGTGGCATTCGTCACCCCTCGCAAATGAGATTGTTGCCTCAGATGCCTAGGCATGCAGGTATGTATGTAACTAAGTGTATTAATAGAAAACATAAGGATTTCAATGTCTTACTTACCGTGATCATGCCTTTGCTTTTGCCTTGCATCACGCATTGCAGCATAACATAACCTCATCCTCCAAGTACAGCTATCCCATCTCATCTCATCTGCATTACATACTTCCCTCGCGCAGAGATGCCACAGAGAGACGAAATGAAACGAAACCTCCAACCACGAGCCACGAACCACGAACCCCGAACCACCAATCTCTAACCTCTAGCATCCGTCTACCCACAACTATAATCCTCCTACGGACTCAAGTCCCATTGATCGGGACTGCCGAACCAAGCACGCAAACGCCATCAATGCATCTACTCTATCTATCTCATGCACCCCACACCCTTACTCCCATCAAGTTCATCCCTAAACCACGAGTCAAGTTCATCATCATGCAACTAGCCTCGTTTCATCCCGAGTCTTTTTCAAACAGGCTAGACGCTGCTAGCTTGTTTGATGAGATCTAAGCTGGACAAGTAGTTCGGTAGTTGCGGAGAGATCGCGATAGCTGAGATCAGACTGTATGTAAGTGTGAATGTATGTCATAACTTTACTTTAGCTACAGTAGTTTCTTACCTGCTGAGATGATGCATTCCATCCATTCTAGACGTGAAAAAGTGTGTCAAAGCTGAAATACCTCAACGCGATGAGACGAGACGAGACGAGACACGGGATGAATAAGGCGACCAAGTTTTGAACGGGGTGAGTGAGGCGAGTGTGGTATGTGATGACTACTGTATGACAACACCACCTCCTCAGCACTATACTATCCCAGCTTCGTTTCATCAATCCGTCAATTCATCAATCCACCACAGACTCACAGTGGCATTACTACTCAACAGACATCATATCGTAAAAAGATCAGATCACAACACTCTCCTCCCATCTAAAGTCAAATCACATCACACGACACCACAACCACCCCAAGAATCCCGTCCGTCCGCCCATCAAGGAGAAAATACAAGATCGAAACAAACTTCTATCACGTTTCAACACTATCCACCCACCTGTCTACCTATCTTGCCTACTACTACTACTACACCGCAAGCCAAGGACGAGGAATGAGTACATAAGCTGATGACACCACACCACACACCACAGTACCTCCACACCGTGCCCAAAGTATAAGGTTAAGAATAGCTCTCTCGATTTAACTATCCCCTCCCAAAACAACCTTTCCTCCCAACCCCCATCTTCTACACCGCAAAGTGAAGAAAAGAAATTTGGCCCCGGCTGGTGCGGTAGCCGGTAGGGATGTATGCAGATCGGAATTTACCTGAGGTAGTATTCCATAGAACGCAGGATGGAAGGATGGAAGGTAGGAAGCGAGGGAAGGGAACCAATTCTACGGTTAGCTTTTCCTGGAGATGATGTTTAGTGGGAGGATACGGGAATTCCAAAGCTTGAATTAGGTAGATGGGCAGGCAAGCGGGCAGGTGTTCGCTATGAAACATATTGTAAAAATCCTATGGATGGATGGATGGATCATGGATGTCACGATGTGGTAAGTTATGGTATACTGAGACAACCACAAAAATGCATCATACCGTCATACGGGATGGAAAGAAAACACGATGAATGCATAGACCGGTTAGCATGCCGTCCCTCCGTATATTCAAGCCGTCCGTTGGGAGATTGAAACAATACATCACATCACATCACATCACATTACTTTGCCCAGCCCAGCCCAGCCCAGCCCAGCCAGTCGAGGACGTTTGTTTCTATTCTTATCATTAGCAATGAACGGTTGGCTAGCTACTCTGAGTTTGATATAATTAGTTCGAGACACGGCAGGAGAGACAGATATGATACGAAGGCTTTCAAAGTTTCAGGGAGGGGGAAAGATGAAGGCAAGTATGTCGGATAAAAAGCCAGCATGCGACGACGACTCCGCAACTCCGTTGGGTTGGGGTGAAGAGAAGGTAGGTTTGGTGGCTTCGCGGACCGCCATGGGTGATGAGTAGTAAATCTTCAAAGACGGGATGTGTGCTGGGTAGTTAAATACGTGATTCCCAGAACGATGATGATCTTCGTGGTCTAGGCCATCACCTATTCATCACATCATACCATGTCATATCATTGTCAGCCCAACATCAGATTCCTATTGCAGGTGAGAGAGAGAAAGAATGTGTATTTCAAATTCCAAAGTACTAATAGTTAACGGCTTCGACTTAACATACTAACGAGCGACAAGTCTTTCCTTCCAAGCGAATGTATGATGTGTTAATCCATGGGACGGAAATCGCCCCAGCTAGTCAAATAAACTGTTTGCGGAGAAAAACGAATGTATAAAGTTTTGAACCCATTCAAGGATATATATTTGTTATCTCACTCTATTTGTAGAGCGAGAACGGAGATCCACTTAGTAGTCCTCTCCACGGCTAATAACCTCCTTTACGGTAGGTCTAAGCAGGATCGTCTATAGTGCTTCGTCAGTATGTGTAGATATATTGCAGCACGAGAGCAACTGCAAGACGACATTGACAACTTACATGCTCAAACTGAGCCGTATACGACCCCTTCCGATCCACCAAAGGCGGATAATCCTCCACAATCCCGGATTTCACAAGATTGTTCAGCTGCCCCGTCGTTAGCCACTTCATCTAGACAAGTTGAGAAGAACATACACCAAGAAGATACTTCTCCTGACCAATGCGATCCAAATAGCGGCGACAGAAGGGAAGAGTGCTAAAGTTCTTCTGAATAACACCCAACAGCGCCTTCGCAGACGACACTCTCAAATCCACCTTCGGCGCATCTTTCCTCAGCGCATAATGCGACACCTCGCCCTGATCATGCACTCTCCCAGTCCCTGTACTCCCGAACGTCTCGATGGCGAAAACGTCCCCTTCCTCCATCTTCGTCATATCATCCGTGCGAACCGACGGCACGCTCTTCGTCCCATGGATACTATACGGCAGAATCGTATGACCGCTCAACCCCCCAATCGGTTTAATAGGGTATGTCTCCCCTCCAATTTCACACTCATAACTTTCCATCGTCTCCTGGATCAGCGCGCCTAGTTCTCCCAAGCGGACATCGATGCCCGCTTCACGCACCCCCGTGTCCGTCGCGGCCTTTACGGCTGCGAGGAGATTATCGTATTGGTGATCAAAGGCCATAGTGAAGGCGCTGTCGACGATGCGACCATTCACGTGCACACCGATATCGACTTTCATGACATTATTCTGCTGCAAGACAGTCTTATTCCCCGCATTAGGGCTAAAATGCGCGGCAATTTCATCGAGGTTCAAACCCGTAGGGAACCCCATGCCGGCAACAATAGCATCGCCTTCCGCCAGGCCGTCGTGACCGACGAGGCGACGCACGCTATCTTCAATCCCGTTTGCGATTTCGGTCAGCGTCTGCCCGGGCTTGATGTTCTTCTGCGCCCACTGGCGTACCTGGCGGTGCGTTTCTGCTGCCTGGCGGTAGTCGCTGAGGAAGTCGCTGTTCATGTTATCGAGATAGCGCTTCTCTTCGTCGGTGGTGCGATACAGATTTTCATCTTTGTATTCGACTTCTTCGCCCTTGGGGTACGTGTTGTTGGGGAACAGTTGCGAGATGAGGATTGAGGGGGGGTCAGTCTGGGCCTTGGTCTTGCTCTTCTTCTTGTTCTTCTTTCGTTTGTTTTTCTTCTTCTTCGCAACAGCGCCATTCTCACCGGTAGCGCCATTGACACCACCAGTTTCAATACCATGTTCGTCGGGATCGTCATCAGATCCTCCGCCAGAGTCGTCGGCAGCATCGCCGTTGGCGGTTCCGTTAGCACGAGTGGAGCTGCAGGCATTTCCTGGTTCTTTGACTATACAAGGTTTTGTTAGCTAGTTGATTTGGTTCTAAAATGTGCTTAAGAGCCATGACATACCGCTGTGCGTCTGGGGCTCGTAAGATGGAGTTTTGGAGGCCATTTTAAAAACAGGCACAGTTTCTTCAAGATGATGTTTCTTGAGATTAAAAAACCGGTCAGCTCTAAACCCCGCTACTGACGCCTGAGGTACGAAGGCTCAAATATCTAGAATATGCATATTGTCTGTCCCTGCCATTAGCATACTAGACTATGTGCTTAAAATCTGCATGCCATCTCATCTACTACGTATTTCATTCACTCTCAGGAACATAGAATACTTCATAATGATATTGTATAAACTCCTACGAAATTGACCAGCTCTCCATGACTTTTCCCTAAACTTTCCAAGACTTCCCCCCAAACTCGAAACATTGCATCACAAGAGAAGAAACCGAAAAGCAAGACAAAAGAGTCTATCAAAGGCATTATTAGACTATAATACAAGCTTGTGATGTAACCGACGCCAGATTCAAAGTTGGTTTATGCCGATGCATTACAAAGCCTGGTAGTAATGAGTCTTTCCTCCTAGAGCTCCACTCTCCACCAACTTAGACATCGCATATACCAAATGTACCTTCTGGAGCCCTTTCTCACGTCAAATGTCTCGAATAAACACACACAACCACTCACACGAACATTTTGGAAAAAACCGTCTGTCGACTTCGCAGCTGATCACCTCCATAACCTCCCCACCGGTTCCCTACTCCACCACCGGCCCCCTAAACTGCCTCAAGATTTTTTGATAAGACCATAAAGAGAAAGAAATGGAGAGGAAGGAAAAAAGGAAGATGTATGGTGTGTGTAAAGCTGAAGTCGGGATCTCGGCAGGATATCATTGCAAGGTCCCAGGGCTGATCAACGCTGATGAAAATAGCAATGCAATAGGACCGCCCATACAAACAAGAACATCAGAAAGAAGAATTATTGTGCACAGAATGTGATTTGCGCAACCAGTGGTTTGGGTCCCTTTTTATACCGTTCGGAAAAAGTCGTTCGGGGAAAAGAACACCTCTCTGTCGCTAAGTATGAGGAGACTGCAGTAAAAAGACTTCGACCAGTCTATGCCGAGAGTCAAGAATATTAAGAGGACATATCGTGTGGGTGATTAGAATAAAGATGGCGTTGCCAGATTGGTAAGACACCGCATACGACGAATTTGGTTCGTTATCGTCGATAAACATGCTGAGCTTACATAGCCCAGATTTTGAGCTGAAAGAAAGAAAGTCAGCCTTAGACTTCAAGAGGTGATAGCGGAACCTCTTCGAACTTACCAATGAATCCCATGACCCAGTGCACAAGCTCATCCCATCATTACTAACTCCCAAACAGCTAACACGATTGTCGTGGCCAACCAGTGATCCGACTTTCTCCGCGCGAGTGATATCCCATACCTAAAAAGCAGTGTTAGGAGCCGAAGGGAACAGAAACTTGGGAATCAGATCTCTTACTTTGCATTCAAAATCGTCATAACCAGCAAAAAGAAGTCTACCAGATACTGAACAAGCGACTGAAGTGATACCACATAGAATGGATTCGTGCTAGAAGTAATTAGTGAGCAACTTAAAAAACCGGTGAGCGAATGACCTACTCCGTATTGATTTAGTTCGCGATCAGCGCGGATATCAAATAATCGACAAGTCGCATCGTCGGATCCAGTAACAAAGGAGTGGCCATCGGGGAAGAATTGGATGGCGTTAATGTCAGATTCGTGTCCAGCGAAAGTCTGGACAGCCTTGCCAGCGCGGACATCCCAAAGCTTCGCAAATGCATCACAAGCACCGGAAACGAATGTGTTTTGGTTAGTAGGGTTGATGCTAATGCTCATGACATCTCCCAAATGGTCTGCGAATTCTGTAACTTTTGATCCAGTTTCAACGTCCCATTTCATACAAGTCATATCACCTGAGGAGGTGAGGATGCTTCGGTCATTGATAAATCGACAGCAGGAGAGGTATCCCGAATGACCGGAGAGTTCTCGAGCGACGCGAGTGGGTCCATCGCGATTCGAATTGAGGTTGTAGATGGAGCAAATATTGTCGAGACCACCACATGCGACATAGTTTCCGCTGGGAGCGTACGCACAGGTCATCACCCAGGAGGATCGAAGAGGAATGGCGTGGACTTTATTTGTTGTGTATGCATCCCAAATGATCAATTTTCCATCTTGGGAGGCCGATACTAAGTGTCGTCTGTCGGTAGACCAATGCATAGCATAGATCTTTGCGAGATGTCCCTTCAGTGTTCTCCGCGTCTTCATCATTTGATTTTTCGGTAAAGCTTCCTGCTGAGCTCGGGCAAGGTTCATAACTGTAAAGTAAGACGTTAGCATCGGTCGCAATGGCCGCCATCGCAGGCAGTGATGATTGAATAGCGATAAAAGGTAGATGAGAGATAATTGATGATTGTACTCACGCGTTGCATCGGCCAAATCATCCTTCTTGCGCTTTATCCTGTCCTTCAGAGATTCAGCTTCACGGCGAGCCTGTTGAATACGCGATTGCATCGCCTCTGGCGATACATCGTTCGACGACATCTCGTTCAGTCGATCGTTTTGATGAAGAGTCAATTATAGAGAGGCTGAAGGTTGATTGTCGCCGTGGATTACAGTTGTGGTTGTCGATGGGACTGTGTAGGGGGTTGCGCCAAACGGAGGATAGCTTCCCGGGTGATGGTTGACGAGAGATTGGGAATTGGCTGAAAAGTAAGCAATTCAGCTATCGAAGGTATTGCTCGAAGGACTCCGACTCCTATCGCTCTTGTTGGAAGTTGAAAGAAAGGTCGAAATGGGCGAAAATGGGTATCGTGTATTATTAATTCAATTTCATTAAAAAAGGAAGTTATCGAAGCGTCGTCGAAGACTGGAGACTTCTTGGTTTGATCAATCGTGAAACAGATTGTTTGGAAGAGAGGTAGATTGGCTGGCCGGTCGGGGGGGGTCGTTGAAGAAGATTGAGGCAAAGGCAATCAAGACCGTACGAAGGTAGACTCGTAGAGGTAATTGAACGGAGGTGATTGAGTGGATATTAGAAGGGAAGGTACGGGTACTATTTTTCCTGCTAGGTAGGGAAGGTAGGCAAGGTTGGCAAGGGAGGTCGAGGCAGGCAAGCAGCTAGTAGCAATTGCTAATTAGCAATTCCTGTCTTTGCTTTGCTTTCGCTTCCTCGTAGCTCGTCTCGTTTGGGCGGGATTGGGTCGGTGGGCGGCGGCAGATTCAATGTGGACTTACCACTTTCGCGTCTAGCCACCAAGTCGAGGCTTAACCGAGCTCAATTAAAAACGGGGGATGAAAATGGGAGTGAGAATGGGATAGGATGGGGAGGGGATCTGGCGTGTGCGATTGAAATATTTTTTTGCTTTAGTCAACAGTTCTTCACATTCACATCATCGTGTCGAGTATTGTACATACACTCTGCGTTATTAAGTCAGATCCCGATACTCCTCAAACTTCCAAGACCATCCAAGCGTCGAGGAGGATGGAGAGACCGAACACTGGAAACACCCTATACCCATACCCTACCGTGGCTGAAAGAGCAAGTCATGTATGTATATGTATGTTTTATGTACCTGACTGTGATTTGACTATAATAAGCTCTTCTAGCTGCTGAAGCCTCACAAGATGCTACTTTTAACGGTGTCTATTCGTGGCTAGCTAGTCAGCTAACTAGGAACGGAGATATCGATCGATAGAGCGGAAATTGAGGGTTATCAAATCAACATATACCTTTGTAGCGAAGTACTCTGTCTGCGATTACACATTCCCGCAGGTGCAGCTGCATTGAATCGTTGGTAGATCTCTAGTGGACTCCTCCTATACATACGCGGCCACCACATTTCATATGTAGGAGCAGAAGCAGAAGCAGAAGCAGCCTGTACAGAATCGCCTACAGTTCAACAGGCAGTCGGAGGCCAGAAATATGCACAGCATGCCATACGTCGTATACAAACACTCCAAGCCCAAGGATATCTATCTTCTATCTACCTAGAACTAGGAGGTATTATCCGTTCCGTGATCCGTACATATGCCAATATCACAACTCAAATTTACCCCCGTAGAATCTCCTTCAATGTGCAGTGGCAGCACCCAAGAAGAAGGGGTTTGTTCATTTACTCTGTAGTGGCACCTACGTCTATCTGGATGTAGCTAAGTTCCTCCAAGCTGGGACTGACAGGAGGGAGGATAAGAAGGGGAAAGGAAGAAGGTACCTCTTTACTTTATTATTATCTTCATGCAGGATGCAGCATGGTTGTCGCTCTTGGTGGGACTCCAGAAATTGCAGATGCATATCTACTCCGTACCTACTAGGAACTGATCAGCAGGGCCAAAAATGGAGAACGAACTACGAGCCTACGACTTATTCGGCCGTTCATTCATTTCCATTTGATTTTCATTATTCTCCCAAATAATTTGATTGACCTATAGAATTGTGAGCGCAAGAGCCCGACCATCGCCCGAACCCGTACAGTAGACACCACACCACACCTTTCCCATTGCGCGGGATGGGATGGGATGGGATGGGATTGGGAACTGACAATTTGCGGCGCAGAACTATCAGCCGTAAAGCATGCAATCATCACCGTGGGGAATGGTGCCCGCTGCTGGGATTGAAAAGAGTGCTATTTGTAGGCACGAAATACAGTGCAGAGCACTTCGTACGAACTACAGAGTACAGTAGGTGGTGTGGGCAGTCGAGGGCTGTTCTTGGGACCAGACCAGGTGCATTGCTTTTATGATTTACCCGGCTTGGGACTTGAGATCGACGGGGTTGCGCTGGCGGGTCCTCTTTCAAGGTTCGCGGGTTTTTCTTTTCCTTTTTTTTTCAGGAGGTCCAAAACATCTCCAACCGCTTTCTCTCCCAAGATCACCCTATAAGTTCCAAGCCGCCCCCCTACTGCAGAGGCACAAGCTTTCGACGAAGCTCAGATAAAGCATAAAGCAGAACCACGGTATTCTTTCCACCCACCCCGATCGCGCAATTGCTTTTTGCTTTTATCTACGAAGTGCCGCACGGGGACTCGGGAAAGCAAAATGAGCCAAATCGCCTCAGCAAAGACAGAAGGAACTGAGACCCCATTATTGAAGATAATTACAGTGAAGTGATTGTAAGAGTGGATGATTCCATTCCGGCCAATCATGTCGTGTATATCCACAAGAGTCCCGATTATTAAAATGTCGAACTTTGTCTTCACACGATGCAAAGTGGTGGGGAATTCCTAAGCACGCATCCAATATCGCTATGTGCCTGTTCTGGCGTCTCAGTGCGGAAGATCTCCCGAAGATAGTTCGGATCACCGCTGATTCGTCAACAGGATTGGTCATCAACGAGATTGAGACAGCTGAACATCCTCGGCTCCTTGACTCAGTTACATCTGCCGTCTCGAACTTCGCAACCTCACGATACTGCATAAACATAGTCGTACCTTTATACCGCTTAAGCCTTAAGGACTTCTTTCGTACACTGGGCAGGCTTTCAACGTTGCACAAATGGACACGCCGGTCTCGAAAACATTCGATTTTCTATCCTTGCCCAAAATTGAAGTAAGTGTCAGATGGTTGCATGCAGCTTGTACGCATCTACGCACCAGTAATGCCCGGCGAACCCACCAAGCAATGTTACTTTTAGCGGCTGCATGATTGACGTTGACATAAGGCTGAAAAGTTTCCCTCCTAGTTACATGCCCATCTTAGTGGCAGCATCAGTCGACAGTGTCTTCATGAGGTATGGCGTACAAAAGTGGAAAAGGGGGAGACGTCACTGCAGGATCCATTGATTGAAATGCCCCTTGGTAAGTACGATTATGACCTAGAAACGTAAGTTGCTTCATCTGTTCTCAGCGCTCTACAGTCTATTGTGATTCTGGTGGCTGCTGAGTAGCTGTCACCTTCACCTCCCCCGCTCAATGTAGCTATCCTTCTCGTCGAATATACCACATCCCTTATACCTTTCTAGTTTCTTCCCTTTGTTCTCCAGATACATATATGCTCTTTGCAACGATCTTCCTTCCTTGATCTACACCACAAATTCGGTCTTAAAGGACTTTGCAGCCGATGGCGTGGTCTACCTCGAACTACGCACTACTCCACGAGCAATTCCTTCGGCTGGGATTACGAAAGAGCTCTATGTGCAGACCATTCTCAACTGCATTACGGACTTCAACGACTCAAACTTGTCGATGAAGACGTACTTGATACTATCTATTGATAGACGAAATGACCCCGAAACAGCCATGGCGGTGGTCGACTTGGCTGAAAAGTACCGCAACCAAGGAGTAGTAGGAATTGATCTTTGCGGTGACCCCTCAGTCGGAGATATCTCGATATTTGAGCCTGCATTCAAGAAAGCACGTGAACTTGGCCTCAAGATTACAATCCACTTTGGTGAAGTCCCGCAACCACCTGCCCCTACGGAACTCAGAACTCTCCTTTCATACGAGCCCAATCGAATTGGCCATGTCATAAACGTACCTGAAGATCTTCGACCGGAAATTGAAAGCAAGAAAATAGGTCTCGAGCTTTGTTTAAGCTGCAATGTGCATGCCAAGATGATCACAGGGACGTATGGAGATCATCACTTCGGTTGGTGGAGAGGAAAGGGGTGTCCCATTATTCTATGCGTAGGTGCTTTTTGACATGTTTATGGTGTTCAGGAGGTGGCGTAAATTGAGTTTGAAATGCTGATCTTTTGTAGACGGACGACGTGGGTGTGTTTGGCAGTAACCTCTCAAATGAGTATGCTCTGATTGCGGAGCATTTCAAGCTTGACAGACAAACAATCTGTGATTTGGCGAGGAGTGGCATTGAGTCTATCTTTGGTACTGAAGAGGATAAACAGCGACTTAGGGACACTATGTGGAAGGAGTAGGCATGTTTCGATCGTAGAGATTTCACGTGCCATGTCGAAATTAAAAGCAGCATTTGAGCAATGGATAGGGTATAAGATTGGAGAATCGTTCGACCAATCGTCTCTCCTGATATATCATGAACAATCTTTCTTCAACATTAATCTCAAATCAGAAACTTTCCAGCTCATGGCAGGTCCGCTTAAACTATGGTGAAGGCCGGACAAATTCTGGGCTAGGCCAACGCCATCCGTACCTGAGCCAAGCTGAACCAAGCTGAGCCAGCTCCTGCTCAATAGTCAAAAGCCTTCCAGCATCATCACTTTCCCATTCGTCATTGCCAAAAGCGCCCCTTGGAAGAATTTCTCCTCTGCGCCAGGTCCCAATCGCAGTAGCTCCAAGCCGTTTGAAAACACTGGTAGAATAATCCAATTTTCAACACGATTCTCAACATTGCTTTCTGCACTTGAAACACTACCACTTGGCGTGTATGAAAACTTGCAGCAATGAAACCACCATCTGCCGCAGAAAATGGTAATAATGACTTAGAGGTTTAATCGCAGAGAATACGAGTACCGTGATACTATAGAGAGGTGGAAGAACAGAATCGCGGTTTTGTAGATCATCCCCCACCTTCTCGGGCACTAGAAGGCAGAGTGGGGTTGGGTTGTGGACGATAAGGCTTCATTGATCTCAATCAAAGCTTGTGTCGCTGTATTGGTTCTGGCATGTCAAAGGTTGGTATTGCTGCTTTCGGACAAACAACTACAAATTGCGAAAGGGGTTGAGATCCGCTGTAAGTTTGCTGAAAGAATACTGAAAGAGAAACGTCGGTACAGTACTGGAAGGGGGTGCTTGATATTTGCTTCAACACTCGGGGAGATTCGCAAGCACCTAACATATACCCCTCGTATGCCATCATGTGAACTCCTGACTCCTACAGGAGCGTAGAGTAGCACCTGCAGACTGCAGACTGCAGTGCAGCGAGTGGATTGTCCCCATAGCCGGAGCTATCGTACTGTAGCTTATCTCACAGCGCTAGACCAGATGACGTGTGGTTGAACGGGGCGTGATCACTTATGGCAATTTGAAAAGGGCCGTGGGTGAGGTTGGGCGAAGGGTCGAGGGGAGGGGCGGGAGTGGGTTGTGCGAGTGAAGATATACTTATTTCACAATATGAAACACCAGTACTCCTTCGATGCGATTCTGACAACGTGCAGTTCACGTAAGGGAATTCACCTATTGGATGGATTTCATTGACGACACCTTTGTGTAAGCGTGGGTTGAGTAGCACCCAATGCTGGTGGTGAAGTCGAGCTTATCGCCAGAGGTCGCAGCTCCGCGATAACCACTGTAAAGCAGCCCCGCATGACGCTAAAGCCCCCTCAGTTAAGCACAAGCACCGCACCAGCATCCACACCCACGCACCATCATCCATCCATCTCACCACAACGACGACAACTTTGTGAATACCTGCAGTACCTTTCCCAACGCCCCTCTTTGCGTATCGCGCAAAACTATCGCTTTACAGTGCCATTTCTATCAGCCGCCGCGCTTTACTCTTTACCCCATTAAATAAAGGTTGAACGACAGAAGCTCGCCTTTCCTATCTCTGACACGTTAAACGGTTAATTATCTAGCAAGGCGCCCGGACTTTCGCGATTGCCAACAGGCAACGACAGGCAAGTAGTACCTCATTAGTGAACCGCACTCATTCCACAAAACTTTTGGGTCCCTGCTCTCTTTTTCTTCTCCACACAAATTCGATTTCGGAAACTCACTCTGCTTTACAATAAAAAGAAGAGTAAGCTCCGTACATTGCTTCGTCCTTTTTGCCTTCGGACGTTTACCTTACCTCTGAAGCTGCTTCTCCGACCTCGCCGTCACTCCCCCATTTTACCGTCCTCGAGACTTGATATGATCCCACAAGGCTAATGACATGCCGTCCTCCAGCGATATTCCTGCTTTAGATTTATCTAAGGCAGAGCAACAATCACAGTCTATTGACTTTCGATTTCCCTCACCGATTGTCGACGCCAGAATAAGTAACTGGGTGGAGCATCAATCTTCATCCATCATGTCGACTCTGAGCGAGGCTCCCTCTGACGAAAGTCACCTTTCTGAATCTACCTACGATTTCATGGACACCGATGAAGAGAGCAGAGACGATAATGGCACTGAGTCAGTAGCGTCCATGGAATTCGGTCGTCCGGATGACCTCGCCAGCCTTGCAGATACGGAGAACAGTGATGAAAGTGGGGACGAACATACCCACAACTCATCTTCAATCCCCGCCTACGGTCTCGATGGGTCGATCAGCAATGAATTCAGCACTCCTACACTGGGTCGAACCTCCGCCGTCTTGCTCGAAGAACCCGACAGACCACTCTCCCAATCTATTGAATTCGAAGAACCAAATAATAGCTTGGGCGTTGAAAATGTATCAGTCAGACACACTGTTGCAGATTTCAACGAAGAGCAGACCGAGGTCATAGCTCGAGACATGCAAATGCAGAATGCCCCACAGCGACTTATTCTTACTATTCGACAAACAATGACGAAGCAAGGACTGTCCACCAAAGAGCCGCTTCGAATCCTCTATGTAGGCAGCCATGCTGCAAAGCAAGACATCATCCACAAGATCGCTAGCTCTGTTACTGCTTCTATCGAAAGTTCACGATCGCAGCTCCGTAGCTCCGCACAACTTTACAATGTCGTCCCGGTATCCGCATTTGGTTCCGAAAAGACACCAGAGATCGAGCTTATGCACTCTTCCGGCTACCAAATCAAGGTTGACGACTGCATCTCTGCCCAAGGCATGGAGTACGAGGATGCACCTGAGAAACCGGAGGTGATCAAACTGACACTGGATGATAATTATCACTATCATTCCGTGCCCGAGGATGATCATTTCTTCGTGGAGCCAGAATGGGAGCTTCCACACGTAGCAGTAATTTTCTGCTCCGACAACGATGATGGACAAGCACGACGCACAAGAACACTCTCCAGAAAGTTTATGAGCCGTCATGGCATACCATCGATCGTCATCTCTCACAAGCAAACCCTCAACAAAATTCAATGCATGACATTAGATCATCATTCCGTTCACATGTGTCTAGAGTCGAGAGATGGGAATGGCAGAGGAAACATTGTTCATCAACGTCTACCTATAGACCTCACTTCTTTCTTGAATATCGATGCTAGGCAGATGAACAGAAATCTTGCCTACCTCACCGGTCTTCACGAACCCACTATTATGCCTAGTCCTCCTTTGTCGGCTAAAAGGGTCGATAGTTCTCCTGTCAACTCTCAGGTCCTGGAAAAGCCATCTACCAAGACCGGCAAACAGTCTTGGATCTCGAACCTAACAGAGTGGAGATCGTTACTTCCATTCGGCTTGCTTGCCTTGAGTGTATTGGCAGCTGTGGCTTCTGGCGGTTCTAACTACTGGAAGATGTCATCACCAGCAATTTCTGTCAACAGCAAAGTGATGTCAGCTGAGCCAATAACTACACCATCTTTGAAGAACGATCCAGCAGCTGCAAGTATTACATCTGTGCTGGCATCGGTTGCAACCTCCACACGAACAGTCACAGTCACTCAAGCTCCTCCTTCTGGACCCAACAATCTCGCAGTGGTACCCCCGATGGAGGTCGGAAAAGTGGCCCAGGCTGCTCAAAAGCCATTGAAGACTGATAGCAAATGTGGTGTCTGTAAAGCCGAGATCCTTGGAGACAAGGAAATTCTGATTCGCATTCCGACTACGACAAAACTCAGTTGGCTCACGAAGGAAGCGATGTCAGTGAAAATTATGAGGGACAATACCACAGTTGATACCGAACGAGCTTACAGCACCGATGATGGAATAGTGTTATCACTCAGCAAGAAGGAGGCACATGGTGTCCTCAACGTCTCTGTTATTACTACCCGAAGGCCAAAGGTCAATGAGACTTTCCAGGTTGACTTTGGGAGTAACACGATCCAAAACATGCAGGACCTTCTAGGGAGATTCTACACATTCTTTAAAGAAGACACGGTGATAGTGGATGGTCAAACACTTGCGGATGTTCGTGTGGCAGCGGAAAAGGTTCTCAAGGATGCACGTGAATCATCTCAAACAACACTTGCCGGCATGGAAGAGGCAAGACGTCAAGCTATAGAACGAGCCGCATCTATCACAAGTCAGCTCACCGAATCAGCGATGGCAATGTCCTTTGAAGCCGCTAAACGCAGCGCTCGCATCTCGCACGAGGTTGGTAGTCAAATTGTCGAAGCAGAGAAGGTTATCGCCAAACAACTTCAGTCTCTTCAGAATATTCGAGAACCTATGGACGATGGAATCTTGAAGGCTCAAGTCCGCTCAAAACTTCTATGGCTCAAGATGTTGGGCAAAGATGCAGAATATGATGAGTACAAGAGACGTGCTATTTCATCAGCTCGCAAGAAGCTTGAAGTGGCAGTTGAGAAGCCTCAGCAACAGCCAGAACAACAACAAAAGAAGACTCGTCGTGCTCTTAAGAAGTCGGCGAAGAAGGAGGCGAGGGCTGTGAAGAAAGGCAAGGCTGGTCGTGCAGTCGCTTAGGCTGAGCGTTGGTTATTCTTTTGGGAGTAATGGGGGAATGGCAAGGGGCGTGAGTTTTGTTTGTGCGGTTATGGGACTTTCAGGTAGGGTGATATCAAATATGGATCGGAGTTTTCTTGCTGTGCTTTCGGTTCGTTGGTTGATTGAGTTGGTTGGTATTGGGTGGTTAGTTGACCTGACTGCTTTGGCTATCAGTTATGGATGCGATTGCATACACGGCTGGATGGATGGATTCGAGCTAGGGATGGAAGGATGGATAGGATGGCATGGCGGGAATATACACTCAGCATCTTTGATTAGGGAAATACTGGAAAGTACTCAAGTGAATCATGGCGTAGGCAAAAGGAAGGATATTATATGTGACGTATGATTGATATGATGGGATCGGATGGACTGGAATGGGGTGAATGTGGGAGCGAATGGATATGGGATGGAAGGGATGGGATGGAAAACATAGTCTAAGAGTATTGCATATTTCTCTTCTCCTCTTGCTTTTGTGTGTTTATGCACGTGTGTGTGGTTGTTTGATTATGTGATGATGTGATATGAATTGATTTATGCGCATCTAATTCGGCTTGTGTTAGGCTGTGATGTGATTTGAGATGCTGTTCCCGTTCGCTTTTCTTTGTCTTGCTGCTTGCTTGTCCCGTCTTTCTTCCTACCTGTCCCCGCTTTTCGTGTAGGGAGAGTAGATGATCGATCTGTGGGTGCATACTCGGATGCAGATGCTGAAATGTTGTTACTCCAGATGAGATGGTAAGGAGATGAGATGGGAGGATATGAGATGAGGTGGGGAGGAGTAGGTCGATCGGTCGGTCGGTCGGGCAGCTAGTTGAGTGAATGAATGGTTTGGTGATGGGATTAGAGTAAAGGTGGGTGAGATTTCTAGGGGTTTGTTTGATGTTTGACACTTGGTGGATGGATGGGTGGATGGGTAGACATGTAGATTGAAATGGGGATTGGGATATGAGGGATGGATATGGGAGAATGGCAGATTGGTATGAGGAATAGGTAGGTATCAAGGGATTCGGAATTGGGATATGTGGTGGTTTGGGAGTTTAGGTATGGGATGAGATGAAGTAGGATTGGTAAGTTGAAGTGCTGGGAGATGGGGAGATGTTATTATCCCATATGCTGTATTGTGTTGCATATCTGACGTTTTCCCTTTGATTAATGCGTACTTCCGAATATGTGAGGTAAAAATAGAGCATAACATTCTATTATATTAAGCTTCTCGCCAGGATATCCGACCGTTTCCGACGATTGCGAACATGTTGGTGAGGCTCATTTACAAAACTAGGGGGCGTGGTGTGGTGTCCTAATCGGTGAGTGAACTGGGTTTGCTTGATGCATGAATTTATCCGTTACGCCCAATGCAACCGGGCTGACGAATCACCTATTATGCCTTCACCCCGTCTAGGACGCCCATGTTTTTAAATGCTGGACTTGCAGGTATCATCTTTTTAAAAATGAAAGCTGTACCGAAATCTCCCTTCGAATCCAATGCAAGCTTGGTAGGCAATCTCCACAACGCACACACGGATTGTTGTGTTTTTTACGAGGGGGTGTGAGGGCGAAAAACTACTTGTCGATTTAAGTTGTGGTGGGGTAACAGCACAATCAGAAATGAAACATTCCCCCCGGTGGTGGCTTTTTGGGCTCTGCACTGCCTTGACTCCATATGAAGGCCGAAGCCCCACTATCCAATGACTTTTATGGCGCAGTTACTTAATACAGATAAAGCTTCGAGAGCCCTTATGTATTATATGCAAGCTGGCTCTGGCTTCTCTTTCTTTCCAATTTTTGTCTTTACATAAGTTAGATTCAAGTGTGAAGCAATTCAAGCGAATTGAGATTGTACTGGGATCTTGTATAAATACCCGAATATTACCTGTAAGTAGTCCTCGTTATGTGGGCACTTCATATCTAACAAAAATGCCAAGAGTACTCGTCAGAGGAAGGTCTTCCCAGCATGGAGCAATCTCAATCATTTACGCATGATGATTACACTGTGGGCTGGATATGTGCTCTACCAGATACTGAGTTGGTAGTGGCAGAAGCAATGTTAGATGAGATGCATAAAGTGCTGCCTGCTGCAGATCCAGGAGACACGAATGTTTATGCTCTTGGGAGAATTGGGACACATAACGTTGTCATTGCTTGTTTACCCGCAGAAAGCACAGGCAAAGTATCAGCTGCAGTAGTAGCGAAGGATATGCTTCGCAGCTTCCGAGCGATTCGATTTGGGCTAATGGTTGGCATCGGTGGTGGAGCACCTTATTATGGTGACGAGCGTGCTGAACAAGCTGAAAATTCCGGGCATGAGACTGATGAAGAAGCCGAGGATTCGGATGATGAGGAGGAAGATGAGTCTATCAAAGATATTAGGCTTGGAGACGTTGTGGTTAGCCTGCAAACAAAATCAACGGAGGCTGTTGTGCAATACGACTTTGGAAAATCAATCCAAGGAGGCGATTTCGTTCTAACTGGAAAATTGAACAAACCTCCAAGCATTGTTCTCAATGCAGTGGGCGCTCTCAGAAGCAAGGCAATCCGACAAGGTCTTGATACACTGAAAATTCTCAAGGAGATGACAGCTGCCAATCCACGTTTGGCGAAGAAATTTGTGTACCAAGGAATCGAGAAAGACCGACTTTTCAAAAAAGATGTTACACATTTAACTGACAAAAAGTCTTGCAAAGCGTGTTGCGGACCGAACAACATCAATCTCGTGAGAAGAACCACACGTGAAGACGATTCGCCTAAATTACATTATGGAACCATTGGATCAGCCGACCAGGTGATGAAAGATGCGAACTTGAGAGATAAATGGGCCAAGGACAAAGGCATTATATGCTTCGAGATGGAAGCTGCAGGTAAACATTTCGTGACCTTCGATCAAAGTGACACTGCTAATTTAGCTATATTAGGCTTGATGGACTCCTTTCCATGTTTAGTTATTCGAGGAATTTGTGACTATGCCGATTCACACAAGAATAAAGTATGGCAACCTTATGCTGCAGCAACAGCCGCAGCCTATGCAAAAGAGCTTCTTCATGTCATACCCGGACAACAAGTACAGAAAATGCCTCAAATTGAAGTTGGTCAGTAGCACCTTATCGTTGCAGCCGGCTTCTTTCTGCGTATAATAGTCGTTCTTTGCATGTACAGAATTGGGGATAGCATCAGCCAACCAATTTCAATTCTATGAATTTATGAAATCATCAAATACATCGAACTACTGCAGCGTTTTCTCGTTTTTTGTGGTCCTCTCTGCTTTCATCTAAGGAACCTCATAGCATAAACTAACTTTTCTGTTTCACAGTTGCCGATAAAATTGTACAGCACCTTGAAGATTGGCGAAAAGCAGATAAGGAGGAGCTTAAGCAACAACGAAGAACACAAGATGAAGAAGATTGCCTTCAAGCATTATGCACTATGCAGTATGAGTTACAAAAGAATCTCAACCCAGCAAGGGCCAAAGACACATGCACTTGGTGTTTGGAAGACCCGGCATTTCTTGATTGGAGAGATAGATCCACATCGCGCTTGCTATGGCTAACAGCTGACCCTGGTTGCGGAAAGTCTGTTTTGTCGAGAGCACTTGTCGACGAACGTTTGATTGAGAAAGAAGGAAGCAATACAACGATTTGCTACTTCTTCTTCAAGGATACCTCTGAAAGTCAAAGAAGCTCGGTCAATGCATTATCCGCTCTACTACATCAACTGTTTTCTTCGGAAAAGGGAGCGAAGCTTATAGAGCATGCTGTGCCCGCCTTTAAAAGGGACAAAACTTTGTTCGCTAAGAATTTCGAGGTGTTATGGTCCGTTGTTTACCGTATCGCGAGAGATCCAGAATGTGGCAAGATTGTCTTCTTGGTAGATGCTCTCGATGAATGCGAACGCCAATTCCGGGAAGATTTCATCAAAAAGTTGAAGATATTCGAAGAGATAAGGAATTCCTCGATCGAGAAAAAGAACAACTTTCAAATTTTCATCACCAGCCGACCATATTGGGACATTGAAAGAGTGTTCCTTAGATTGATTAAAACCTTTCCCAATATCCGACTTCAAGGAGAGAGACAGACATATAAGATACAAATGGAAATCGATCGTGTGATTGAAGCTCGAGTAGCTGAGTTAAACGATACTATAGCAAGTAGGAAAGCCCGAGATCTTTTATTGAACGGCCTGTCGAAAGTTGAAAACCGGACATATCTGTGGCTATATCTAGTTTTCAAAGAAATTGAATCGAAGCCAAGAATCGACAGCAAAATTGTGGAACGCCTCTTGCGAGAATTACCAAAAACCATTCAGGAGGCTTACGAAAAAATTCTGCAAAGAAGCAGTGATCAGCAAGATGCCAGAAGACTACTGCATATCATTGTAGGAGCAACAAGGCCTCTTTCTTTGAGAGAAATAGGGGTAGCGTTGTATATTACAAAGGAGACATGTAGTCACGAAGATCTTGAGATTCAAGAAGATGAACAACAGTTCGGGATCACGATTCGAGATCTCTGTGGTCTTTTCATCACTATTATCGACGGAAAAGTCTTCCTAATCCACCAGACTGCAAAAGAGTTTCTTGTTCCCAATTCAGATACAATTGCTCCACTTCCGGGAACTACTTGGAAGCAATCACTGAACCCAAACACCTCGAGTCTCATACTGGCAGAATGTTGTCTGTGGTATCTATCATTCGAAGAATTTAAAAAATCTGTTCCGACACTGACACGGAGACATGAAACAGAAAGATACACCCTGGAGAGCGATTTTCTGGACTATTCAGCACGAAACTGGTTTACACATTTTAACGGGGCCAGGAACATAGATACGGATACGAAAAAACTAGCCTTGATCATCTGCGATGTTAGCTCAAGTTGTTTCACATTATGGTTTACAATCTACTACGGGAAACGGTTTCAGCGTGAAATGCAGCCTGAATGGAACCAGACTTTATTCGTCACAGCATACTTTGGACTAGGAATTTTGACAGCAATGTTGCTAGAGGAATCAGCAGACTTCAACATTACAGATTCAACCGGCAGAACACCATTGATTTGGTCAGCTGAAAGAGGCCATGAAGAAGTAGTGAAGATACTGCTTGAAGCGCAAGCTGATGTAAATGCAAGCGGTGGTGAACATAGCCCGGGTACTGCACTTTCTGCAGCTTCTCTAAATGGCCATGAAGCAGTAGTGAAAATACTGCTTGAAGCGCAAGCTGATGTAAATGCACAAGGGGGTGAATTTGGCAATGCACTTCAAGCAGCTTCTAAGAACGGCTATGAAGCAGTAGTTAAAATACTGCTTGAAGCGCAAGCTGATATAAATGCACAAGGGGGTGAATTTGGCAATGCACTTCAAGCAGCTTCTAGAGGAGGCTATGAAGCAGTAGTGAAAATACTACTTGAAGCACGAGCTGATGTAAATGTGCAAGGGGGTTATTATGGTAATGCACTTCAAGCAGCTTGTGCCACAGGCTATGAAGCAGTAGTGAAAATACTGCTTGAAGCACGAGCTGATGTAAATGCGCAAGGGGGTAGTTATGGTAATGCACTTCAAGCAGCTTGTTTTGGCGGCTATGAAGCAGTGATGAAAATACTGCTTGAAGCACGAGCTGATGTAAATGCGCAAGGGGGTCGTTATGGTAATGCACTTCAAGCAGCTTGTGCCGGAGGCTATGAAGCAGTGGTGAAAATACTGCTTGAAGCACGAGCTGATGTAAATGCGCAAGGGGGTCTTTATGGTAATGCACTTCAAGCAGCTTCTAAAGGAGGCTATGAAGCAGTGGTGAAAATACTACTTGAAGCACAAGCTGATGTAAATGTGCAAGGGGGTTTATATGGTAATGCACTTAACGCAGCTTGTGCCAGAGGCCGTAAAGCAATAGTGAAAATACTGCTTGAAGCACGAGCTGATGTAAATGCGCAAGGGGGTCGTTATGGTAATGCGCTTCGAACAGCTTCTGCCGAAGGCTATGAAGCAGTAGTGAAGATACTGCTTGAAGCACGAGCTGATGTAAATGCGCAAGGGGGTAGTTGTGGTAATGCACTTCAAGCAGCTTGTGCCGGAGGCTATGAAGCAGTGGTGAAAATACTGCTTGAAGCACGAGCTGATGTAAATGCGCAAGGGGGTCTTTATGGTAATGCAATTAACGCAGCTTGTACCGGAGGCTATGAAGCAGTAGTGAAAATACTGCTTGAAGCACGAGCTGATGTAAATGCGCAAGGGGGTCTTTATGGTAATACACTTCAAGCAGCTTGTGCCGGAGGCTATGAAGCAGTGGTGAAAATACTGCTTGAAGCACGAGCTGATGTAAATGCGCAAGGGGGTCTTTATGATAATGCAATTAGCGCAGCTTGTGCCGGAGGCCATGAAGCAGTAGTAAAAATACTGCTTAATGTAGGAGAAGTCGAGGTAAATTCAAAAGATACATGTGGTTATACACCATTATCTTACGCTACTGAAGTTGGAAACGAAGCCATTGTCAAGATGTTACTTGATACAGGAAAATTCAAAGTGGATTCAAAGAATATAGTTGGTGATACACCATTATCTTTGGCTATTAGATAGACACAAAGCTGTTATCAAGATGCTGCTCGAACGAGGCACTAAGATATATATAGAGAGCAGAAGTAGTTTATGTTGAGACCTACATAATAATGAGATAGTGTACCTAGAATCCCTATAAATAGTCGGTCCTTTACCTCTATAGATAGCTGATCAGGTAGAATCTTGAAATATATTATATATCTAAATCTCTACTATAATACGATCTGAACCTCCAAGACAACTCATCGACGTGGATGAAAAAGTCTGAACGCATTTCAGGAAACGAAATTTGAAATTCGCATGTAAGCATTCGGCCATTCTTCGCCCCTTGCAATGAAACGATCTGGGAGTTGCCAACTTGCCTATCGCAAAGATTTGGAAGGACTTGGAACTCGGATTTCTGCAGTCTGATTCTATCAAAGCTTCCTAGACATTCAGATGTGTATCATTAGCTGGACTGTCAAAAGAAAAACTCTGGAATGACCGCCGGAGTTCATTGAGGAATGGAACATGTAACTATGTTTCAACTTACTAAACTGGCAGTCAACTAGTAGTTGACTGCCAGTGTCTCTACATGCCGCGCATGTATTGTCAAGAGTAGTCAGCTGGAATATCAATCAACCTTCGAATTAGAATTGCAGCACTTGCTAGCAGAATCTCTCGCTAGACACTATTTTTCACCTACTCTAGCATATTTCATAGAGCATGTTGAAAAAGACATTCCAAATACATACATGATACCAGAGGCATACCGCTGTAGACCTAGAGCGCCGATGTTCATGTCTATTATCGGGAGAGCAGGACGGCACGCGCTCGACCTTAGTCCTCTGGAAAGGGTTGATGTGAAGGTCCTAGAGACGTTAGTCAATAAACCCGAGGAGGCTGAATATCTAGACTCTGGAAATTATAGAGATGAAGGGTGCTGTGCTGAGGCCTGCACATTCAGAGAAGACGAACCCACTTCGTGGTTGTTACAATGCTACTTGGCCTGGAACGATGGTAAACTTAATACTTATCTGGTTATGGTTAAACTTGCTTTACACATAGCATAGGATAGACTTCACAGGAAAGCTCTGCATATGACAGATAGTATGCTATATGAATGAACAATAGGCCGCTAGATCAGATGCTTTAAATGTTGAGGTGAGCCATGGAGAAAAACTCACATTGCTTTAACCCATAGTTGAGTGCCTGGTGCCATTTTATTTGTGAACATGTCTGGACGGCTGCTGGACTGCATGATGGATGTTTACTTTTCCATTTACTGCAACTTCAGACTTCAATTCCATCGCAAGTTCGCAACCAGAAGCTTACCAGTAGAGCTATCAGCCTACCACCCACTAGGTTGGCGATGTGTAGTAGGACTGTAGGAGTCATCGCCCGCCCCTCCTTCCCACGCCTCTTTGGATGATATGTAGATAGTCTTCCAGAATTTTCTCACATAAGAGAAGAATATATGCGATATGCGATACACTAGGTTATTGGCAAGCAGTTCAAAAACAGTCTGACGCGCTACTTCAAGCGTCTGTTTGATGGGCTCAACTGGACGAAATGAAAAGCTCAATGTTCTAGGAGAGGAACCAAACGATCCGAGCTAGCTACTTGGGTTTCTTCGCGTGTATGATTAATGTACGGCTGGGCAGGTGATGTGCATGTAGGTAGATAGATAGGCTTGTACGTTAGTTGTTAATTTTTGTGTGGGAATACATTTATGTGCGGATCTTTGGAGTTGCCCAACAAGAAAGTTGGTTTGCATGTATTGAGCATGTGGTATGCCAGGAGAAAGCAAGGAAGAAAGAGTAGGAAAGACTCGAGGGCTGGGTTTCTACCATGGACTCGAGGCAGCGGACTCAGCGATGTAGTAATTAAGCGACATTGTGACGATATGTGATCTCGCTGGAGATATCAACTTCTCGCATGCCTCATGAAAAGAGTGAGGATTATGCAGTGCGATCTGAATCCCACCAGTAGATTCCATCGTCATATCGGATGATCACCTGTCAGGCATTCTCCCTTGAAACTCCCACCGAAGCCAATTGAACAGCCAATATCTCCATCCTTTAGAGAAGTTCGAGGGATTCCAGCTAGAACCACACAGAATGTAACTTTTGTAGTTGGAGGTACATGTATAATCCGCAACCAAAGAGTCCAGCTGTTGGTCGGACCGAAGATTCATCCGTGACTCATTTGGGCTAGTGTTATTGGCCGGCATCGGGCCGCACATTGTCAAACTTTCGGGTGATGTAGATATTGTTGTCTATGGGAGGACTTGGGAAAGGAATCCGCACAATTCATATCAACGGAGCAGCACATGTTTGTGAGCGGTTTAAAATGTCAAGTGAGAGTGTGACATTGTGAGTCAGTCTATGACTATGACGTCCTACTGCGAAATGTTCGATAGGTGATATTCTGTCCCTCCTCCCACTTTGATGGCCCTAGTTTCACATCGCTTAGGTAACCCAAACCCACCTCCGGTGCTCTGTTATTGTTATGATTGGGCTTCAACACTTCGTTTGCAGTTTTTGCCTGATAAGTTAGATTTTTGACCCCTCCATCTTTCACTTCCAAAAGTATCTTCCAACAATAATACCATAACCCTTTTTTATTGGAGACAAGAACCAAAATTATCTTCAGATACCCCCTTCGTGTTTACATTTTATTGATCGTCTACCGATAAATCATCATGGCTGAAATAACTAAAGACCCAACCGTGCCTGCCAGCTCCGAGCCCAGGCTTGTTGAGACGGAGACTAAGCTTGCCACTGAACCGGCGTCAACCAAAGAAGAGACCGAGAAGACACCAGCCGAGGGAACTGTACGTTTATTTGATTGACCTCCGCCGAACAATATTGTTCTTGCGTTCAAATCATATCTGTATAGTCGGCTGACAAGTAGCATAGACGTTGACCGAAAAGGCCACCAGTGTCGCAGCCGCAGCTGCCACAACTGTGACGTCGACCGCTAGCGGTGTTGCCGACAATGTATTCTCGATGTTCGGTGGTGGAGCCAAGAAGGAAAAGAAAGAAGATGAAGACCGAGGCGACAACTCAGGATCTGCAAAGGCACAAAAAGCTGCCGCTGCGGAAGAGAACCCAGAGGTAATGGGTGTGACGAAACACGGCAATATGTAAAGGCTGACGAATTTTGTAGGACGAAGCACCAGAGTCCGAGGATGTTCACTTCGAGCCAGTCATCCGCCTCACCGAGAAGGTTGATGTCAAGACCAACGAGGAACTGGAGGAGCAAACCTTCAAGATGCGCGCTAAGCTCTTCAAGTTTGTGAATGACACAAAAGAATGGAAGGAGCGTGGAACTGGTGATGTGCGTTTCTTGAAACACAAGGAGAACGGCAAGACTCGTTTGGTTATGCGCCGAGACAAGACCTTGAAGGTCTGCGCGAATCACTATGGTATGTCCCGAAAGTATGCGAGTCGCATTTAAACAGCGTTCTAACTATCCATTAGTTGTCCCTGATATGAAGCTATCTCCCAACGTGGGAAGTGATAGAAGCTGGGTCTGGAACGCTGCTGCCGATGTCAGCGAGGGCGAGCCAGAAGCACAAACTTTGGCCATTCGTTTTGCCAACCCTGAGAGTAAGTCTACGATAGTATTAAACGACTATTCTTTGGATCATATCTAACATGTTTGAAAGATGCAAATCTCTTCAAAGAGGCTTTCATCAAGGCACAGCAGGATAACGAAGCCTTCTTCAAGGCTTAAAGGCTTCGACGATCAATCCTCCCGTATTTACAACTACTTCCCAGCACACCCCCACTCGACAGCACCTAATGCGACGCAGCACGGATACCACGATGCGATGAAGCCATGATCATACTTACACCACACCCCACTTTTCCCATACTACGTTCCACATTTACACGCATGTTGTCGAGAACCTCTTTTGTACTGGTCTTGGACCTGAGCCTGGACATTATGGCGGTCTTGGTCTTTTGAGGATTATATCATGATTATGATGATGGTGGAGGATAGGGAGGCTTTGATTAGTACTCGATTTCGAGACTATGGCATAACATTGTAGTTAGACTAAATACCAGTCCTTCATTCGTCCCCAAGAGTGCATTAACATCCATGAATAAGATTTTAGGCACCATGAACATCTCGATTTGACAACATAATCGAGTAAATATATCATATAGCGAGATTTATGCATCATTCAGTATGAGGTACCGTGTGTAGGCGATGAAATTTGTGAGCGATCGATTTTCTGGAAGTTCAGTCTAGTCCAACAAACCTTCCAGCCAGACCAACTAACCTTTGCACCCAAGAATAATAATTCTTTCGGCAACCCCATTTCACCTTTCGATACAATCTCCAATCTTACCTACCTGATCACCTCTATATAATTGGTCCACGTGATTCTATATCACTGCTCGTGGCATCTGCTTCTTTGATCCGCGGCGAAGCTAGAATACCTACCCCACTAAAATCACGATCAACGAACGAAGAGCGCGTCGCAGACAGCTAGAACCTCAATCCCGATCCCGGAATTATATCAACGCAATCAATACCCTCAACTAACGTCATCATGGTCGCGGATGTAAGTATGATCTAGTTCAGACGAGTTTCTATCATCTTTGCGGTTTAAGGGAGAATGGCAACTGATTGCGGCACAGCTCAAGAGAACCGTCAAGCTCATCACTGAGCAACGCAATATGTACGTCGCGCATCTTTCCCAGCCTACGCCAACATAATACAATACTGAGAAGGACTTGAACTGACAATCATGTCATAGCGACAAGCCTCCGATCCAGGAGGGGTTTCCTATGAAGACCTGGAACATCGAAATCTACCTACTAGATGAAGCGGGCAATGAGAAGCCTGCGAACTGCTTCGCCAAGGCAGTCTACAACCTTCACCCATCTTTCGAGAACCCAGTTCAAAGTACGTCAGACCTTCTGCGCGCAACTTCAATATCTAACTGTCAACCTATCTAGCCTTCACCGAACCACCTTTCCGCTGTGAGAACGAAGGATGGGGCGAGTTCGATATGACGATTGACCTCTTCACAACTGAGAAAGGTGGCAAGCATAGCATCGCGCACGATCTGAACTTCGCAAAGCCACGATATGAGGCTAAGCATACTATCCATTTTAAAAATCCCAGCCGAGAGCTCATCAACTTGCTGCGAGAGACGGGCCCGGTTCCAGGTGACGAGAATGGAGCCAGTAGAAAAAAGGGCGATGCCGATAAGAAAAGGAAGAGGACTAATCAGATTGATATGGAGAAATTGGCCGAGGGGCTCGTCAAGCTGCAGGAGGATGATCTGTTGCATGTGGTGCAGATGATTCATGACAATAAGACAGAGGATACATACACGAAGAACGATATTGACCGTAAGTATCACTGAATCGAAAAGCACGGAGAATCTTAAACTAATAATGCAACAACAGAGGGAGAGTTTCATGTCGACCTATACACATTACCCGAATCATTGGTCAAGATGCTCTGGGATTACGTCAATACTCCTGGGCGAAACGTATAACAAGATTCATTAGCATAGTTTAGTGCTACTCAATACTTAACTCAAAAAGGTCACCCATTATCATATCGGTATCAGAACGGTTTACGATTATATGCAATCAATAGCACGACATCTACATCCAGAAGTCTTCGCGATATGGCATCGAATCTTACCAACCATATTCACACTTTATATCAAACTCGAACCACCTTATTCCTCAATCCACTTCTGCAATGAATCTCACCGCGCATTCGAGCGTTTCTTGTTTTCTCTCTTTGGTTTCATTATGGATGGCACAATTTGGCAAGTAAGCAAGCAAGAATGCAAGGGCGAAAAGGGCATGCAAAGTTAACATCTGCGTTTTTGTCTTTCTGTGAAATATTCCCTGTCTTTCCTTCTCTCATGCTCTTCGATTTCATTTCACAGTAACAAGGGGGAAAAGGAAATCTGTGCGAGCGAATTTGAGCTTTCTTCTTTTCGGTGGGCAATATCATGGGCGTCAACAAGGATGCGTGCGTGCGTAGTTAGTGGGTATCTATCTACTTGGTTCGTTCATGTGTAACTAGGTACATTGGAAGATGGGAGGGTGGGAGGGAGAGTTGATCACAGTATCCGGAAAAGATTGAAAGAATGAAATGAGATGAGGATTTTGATCGTGGTTGGCTGGATGACCTCTCTTTTGTTCTAGCCTCTCTTGGTTTGTTGGTTGAATGAGGGCTTTGGTGCGAACAAAAGTGAGCGGCATGATGCATCGTGATGTGTCGCAAAATCTGATATACATATATAACGTCTTGAAGCCGTCTTCACGGGACTGCATATGATGTGATGTGTGAGTTGTAATGATATAAATGCTCTTGTGAACAACTGGGTATCTCTCCATTTCCCTTCCATAAAACGCCCATGTATATAGATACATCCTCGCTATGCAATCCAATGCTTTGATATATTTCCAAATCCAAGCCCAGAATAAATCTGCCCCAATTCTATTCTTCATCGCCAAAACTCAACTTGATCTTCTTTCCCTTCTTTACGGTGCTTTTGCTCTTTTTCTTCTCTTCTGGTTTGTCTTTACTGGCTCCAGTCTTCTCTTTCTTCTCGTTTTTTGTCGTCACGGTATCCAATTCCTTCTTATCCCCACCCTCTTCCTCATCCTCTTCCTCCTCCCCAGCACCCACAACTCTCCCCACCTTCCTCTTCCTCCCCCCTCCTATCCCCGCTACCTTTTCCCTTTCTTTCGCATCCACATCCTGCTTCTCAATCTTCCCCTCCTCCTTTTCCTCCCCCTCCCCTTCCCGTTCCTTCTCCCGCTTCTCCCACTCCCCCCTCGTCAACGTCTCCCCGCTTCTCTCGTCAAAAACCACAGGTTCGCTCTCCCGCTCCTCATCCTCGTCTCGCGCTCGCTGCGGCCGTGCCCGTGTGAACTCGTGTCGGCCGTCGGATGACGATTGCGCGGCTTGCATACGCTGTAGGAAGGGCGGGAGGGATGTGTCGTAGGAGAGGTTTTTGGAGGTTATTTTGGGGGTGGCCATTTTTGGGGGTGTTTGGTTTTTGGGGTGGGATAGTTGGGGGGATGTTCGAGGGCTGGTTTTGGTAATTGGAAATTAATTGTATTTGTGGTGGACAGTAATTGTTTACTTGAAGTCGAGGTTCTGCCGTTCACATATGGAAATAGCTTGTGCAGTGTAAGTAAGTTGGAGCCGCGGCCGCGGGCCCGAAATATTCTAGTGCATCGGCCAGTCGCGCTACTCGAATGAGTTCTTATTGTTAGGATTCGGCGCGCACGGAAGCCGTTCCTTCGGCCGGTATTCCGGATAAGAACTCGGGAAAGTCTTCATTTTGATCTGAAGGATCAGATTCCACGTCTGGAGAGATTATCGAAGCTCCATAGCCATGGATCTGATATACTCGGGAGGATGGTTTCTTCCGATGCTCTATTCGAGCTGGGATTGGTTGATATTGGGTTGAAGCTTCATTATAAAGGTCCTGCTATATGTATGGCTACAGCTTGTTCTCGTCCAATGGGTGGTGCTTCCCATCTCACTACGAAATCGCAATTGCATCCATCCAGGTTTTACATCCAGGTAAGCACTTAAGTGATTGTCCTTATCGGTGATATTGCACTTTCACAACTTCATCTTCACCGTTGAGGTTGGAGAATCTTGCGGAACCTTGTATCTTTGAAGAAGGAATCTTCATCTCATCCCCATCTCTCGCCAAGTTGCCTCTTGAACGCACTAGCACCAGCAAAGCAGATCATTCAGGGGAACGAACATTTGTCCTTTTGAACTGCGCATACCCGTATTTATTCCAAGCTCGTCCACTCAGATACACACAAAATATCAGGGTTCGTTTAACCGAGATTTTCAGTTCTCAATTCTCAATGTTGTGTTTTCCATTTTGCCTACTTTTTCGCCTTTTCCAGTGTCCACTCCCGGCTGTCATCCATCCACTGGAGCCACTGGGGCCACTGGGGCCACTCAAACTCAGGATCTTATCGCTACAAATCGCTACAAACCCGCCCCGAGATCCCCTAACCTAACTCTAAAATATCTCAAAAATTAATAAATCCAAAAGCCAAAACCCAGGATAGCCTTCCAAAAACTTCTAAAACTTCCCAAAAAGTTCTTCTTGAGCTTCTAAAAACTCCCCAATAGTCAAGGAAATCAATTTTATAACCCAATCAATTTTGGCCTTTTTTCCGCTTTCCACCTTTCCATATTCCCACCGCCCGCACCCACCGAACACACCCCAGTCGTTCTAGCCCATTGACCACGATACCCTCCAAAACCATTTCCTTCCTCCTTCTCCATACAATACTCCCACAAGTCCCCTTCATGTTATAATATTCATCCCATCAATTTCCCCCAATCGCTTTCGTTGTCTACAGCATACGGAATTTGGTTTCTTTCTTCCTTTAAATGCTGCCGGCGACTCTACCATTCAGACGCGTCATCGCAAGGTGTTTCCTTCGTCGAGGACATACTCCTCCTGCCGCTCGTTAGAAAAGCACAATCGTCCCTTTTCCTGCAGATAGCGAAAACTTTCTCTGCCAAAATACGAAACGGCTTGGAGGCTTCTCAACTCTTCTTCTATTCGAACAACCTCGCAGATTCGAATTTCAACTATCTCGAAAACTACTTTTTTTGTAATAATAAAAGGGCATCATTCACGAAAAAAAACTATACTGGGGTAGTGGTGGTGTGTCCTTATAAGTCGAATTTGGGGTCGATATAGAATCCCCCCCTATCTGAACATTTTGTCCACGATCGGACTCGACATTATCAATAACCATCTCAATGGGGTTCGTTCAAAGAGTTATGAAGCGCATGCCTTCAGCGCCTCAATTACCTTTGGGAGACGAAACGAAGGGGAAGACAAAGATCACATCTCGATTGGCGTTCTTCAGGCGGCCGCTCCGATTAAAGGGCAATTCTAGCATTTCGATACCTCTCGGCGTTGTTCTGTTATTTCCATGTATCGTCGTTGTATTGATTTTGGTGCTTTTCGTCCGACATCCTAAATCAGGTGTTGGGATTTTAATGCCAGCTGGAGCACCACCAGCTATTAGGTACGTTGCTGAGTTCCTGCCATCTGCTGCTATCGTCTGAGAGCCAAGACAGCTGACAATACTTTTCTTCCTGCAGGAGGATCAGTGAACAACATGATAAGGTATTTGTGACGGGATGCGCGGAACCAGACACGAGTCAACCAAGAGCAAATGCAGCGTTCGTGGTGCTGGCAAGAAACAAGGAGTTGGAGGGAGTTATCCAATCCGTGAAGTCGATCGAAAGACATTTCAACAGATGGTATCATTACCCATACGTTTTCCTTAACGACCAGGATTTCAACTCCACGTTCAAAGAGACCATCCAAAACTACACGAGTGCGCCATGCGAGTTCGGAACCATCGACCCTTCCATGTGGGGATTCCCAGATTGGATCGACCCTAAGGTTGCCAAGGAAGGTATCGCAAAACAAGGAGATGCTGCTATTATGTATGGTGGTATGGAGAGTTATCACGCCATGTGCAGATTCTACTCTGGGTATGTGAACGGCCACAAATTTGTCTTGCTGGTGGTCCGATGAGTGCTAACGGGTATTCTAGATTCTTTTACAAACATGAGCTTTTGGCTAAATACGAGTGGTACTGGCGTCTGGAGCCAGAGATTAAGTATTTCTGTGATATTACATAGTATGTCTTGGTTCAGTGGGACTCTCTGTAGATCAAACTGACAGATTTTTTAGTGATCCATTCCTCAAGATGATCGAAGCGAACAAGACTTATGGTTTCACAATTGCCGTTAAGGAATTGAAGGAGACCGTTCCGAACATTTTCCGTTACGCATCCGCATACAAACGAGTCAACAATATTACGTCGCAAGGTCTGTGGGAAATGTTCGTTGAGCCTCCACCAGAGGAGCCAAAGGAGGTGCCGGAGGATGATCCAGCTTACAAGGCACCGTTACCTGAGGAAATCCTTCGAGGTGATCCAAGCCATGCTTCGATACCGGAAATTGACCCTGAGGCCATGGAAGGAGAGAAATACAACATGTGCCATTTCTGGTCGAATTTTGAGATCGCCAGACTCAGTTGGTTCAGAAGTAAGGAGTATGAGGACTTCTTCCAGATGATGGATCGCAGCGGAGGATTCTGGATGGAGAGAGTGAGTTTGAATTATCATTATAATATTAGGACTGGAACTAATGATTATCTAGTGGGGTGATGCACCTATCCACTCTTTGGCAGCTGGGGCCCTCCTTGCTCCTCGAGATATCCACTACTTCCGTGATTTCGGTTACAGACATACAACGATTCAGCATTGTCCAGCAAATGCCCCTGCGCGCCAAAAAGTGCGAGAGCCGTACCTTGAGATGACCACCAAGGATGAGAAGAAACGAAAGGAAGAAGACGAGTACTGGGACGAGTGGGATCCAGTGAAGGAGAATGGTGTTGGATGTAGATGTAGATGTGACACGGATATTGTAGATGTGGAAGGCAAACAAGGAAGTTGTTTGGCGGAATGGGTAGATGTTGCTGGTGGATGGGCAAGCCCGTGAAGGAGTCAGTAAGGAACAGTTGTGGATTAGAAATGAACAAAGAAATAAACGGATGGATGGGTGTGAAATAATGCCATGGAAGGGAGGCTGGGGAAGGCATGGATGGTTGGTTGGTTGGGCAAAGGAAAGACTTGGGATTGTAAAGGATGTGATATTGCATATTATCTTTTTTTTATTGTTCATTATTCATGATGAGATTACCACACCTCTACTGGATTCCTTTGCTTTGCTAGTTATGTGAAATGTAAAAGCTCTTAAGAAGATTAGGATGGGCCGGATGTGGTAGCAAGTGCTACTACATGTGGTTGATACTATATGGTTGGCCGGGTGGACGACAGCTACAGTTGCAGTTCTGTCTCCCTGCTATGATTGAGGGAAAGACGCCGCTGTATCATATGATGATGTTGGATCTAAGATTACGATGGGATGGATACCTGACACTTAGACAATAGCACGAGAGAAGAAAAGACAATTTTACAAGTATATTTGATTCACTCTTTTTCAAGGTGCTGCAATGACAGTTGTGTTTGTCGAATGATGAGATGGATGGATGGGATATTTGAAAAATAACTCTCATTTTGCTTGCTATGACTTGTACTGTACTTCCAGTGCATAATTTTTCTACCTCAAAACATTTGATTCATGCAGCGCCTACAGTAATCCATTTTCATGTTCCTTCGATGTTGTTCTTCACTGCCGGCTCCATCGTCTATGTTCAGTGCGATGAGAGGTTTGTATACGGCCTCGCGGTCTACGGGAGGGCAGGACTGAGGAGACTGTTGCTGTGTTGTGCTTTCCTGTGCAGGTTTAGATGAGGGTGAGGGAGAGGCGGCTTCAATTGCTTCCCACCTGAAGCCCCCTGGACAAGGGGGTTTGGGTTGTTGTGGTGGCCTCTTTCGTTATCGTTGTGGTTTTTCTGGTGTTGGAAAAGTCGTTGTGTTGTGCTTCGGTGTGGTGTTGGCTTTTAAAGTCGTCGGATCGGCGGACCCTAACTCGATTTTGTCGCTGTCTCTGACTTGAGCGGCGACTTGTGGTTGTTCTGCAGAGCCAGTTTCTTTCAATGCTGTCGTTTTCAGCGTGCTTTGGTACTGAATCCAGTTCTCGTTTGACTGATTCGGCACTACCGAGGGTGCTTCGTCGGAAAAGTGCTGCATTGAGGAGTCGTTGTGGTTTTGGTACTTGTTGGTTCTCCCTGGGACATCTCCAGGGCGGAGCCAGAATGGAAAGATAAGGATTCGAAATTGAAGTTGCATTGTTCTTGTTCGTGGATTCAATCATTGTTGCTAGACTAAGGCGGTATTATCATAGGTTATATGTTGAGTATTGAGTCGGGATGTAGTTGTGGTCTGTTGTCAAAGCATTGGAGTGTGGTGCATACATGGCGGTGGTCTTCGTCTTCATCTTATATTTGCTAGATGATTGGTCTACCGGGTTCGTGTGCCTCCTTATTTTCATCCTCTCCGGCTTCGTGATTTCCGTTGAAATTATGATTCGCGTCGCTGCGTTCCGCGTCAGACTCTCTATCAGCATCGTAGCCGTTGTCGATGCCCTCATCTTCACCGTCCA
The DNA here is from genome assembly GCA_002946415.1 of Rutstroemia sp. NJR-2017a BVV2. Taxonomy (NCBI): domain Eukaryota; kingdom Fungi; phylum Ascomycota; class Leotiomycetes; order Helotiales; family Rutstroemiaceae; genus Rutstroemia; species Rutstroemia sp. NJR-2017a BVV2. The sequence continues at coordinate 270,829 of NJPS01000006.1, forward strand.
GAACAACCCCAATTAGCGTCTTGGTGCTGTCTGCACTTTCGCCATCACTTTCAACCTCCATATCATCGTTGTCAATCTCAACCACCATATAATCGTTGCCATCATCTGTCGTCGGTGGCGCTTGTTCATCAACCTCACTCTCCGCCGCCCTTGCTCTTGCAATATCCATCACACTCTCGTAGCTCCTCCGAGCCCTCTCAACCGTCGCACGTCCAACCACCATGTACGGCGACGCCTGATCCAAAGTCTCAAATATCTCCTCCATGCGCTGAGACGAGCTAAGCACCCGCTCAACTATCTGGTCCATATTACCCAGCAACGTGTCCAGGTGCCGAAGTAGAGATTCTAAGATGGGTTCGGTAGCATCCATAACCTCACCCAACAGAAGCTGGTTCAGCTCGGCAGCGACCCGGTCCAGGTTCGGGTGATCCTGAGCAATGTTCGGAAACTGCTGGCGTAGAAGGTCAGCCGTGTAGAAAGTGGGCGTCGGCGGGGTGAGCTCGTATAGGACGGTACGGCACATGGGACACGTGTTTTGGGTTGATAACCATGCCTCGAGACATCGGCGGCCGAACAAGTGGTGGCATGGTGTGCGGACGACATAGTCGTAGGCGGGGGCGCTGTGGCTGAGCATGAAGTGCTCTTGGCAGATGGGACAGGTGCATTCGTCGTAGGCGAGGGTGGAGAGTGAGATGCGGGGCATCTCGGTGGTGCGGTATGGCCTTTCTAGGGCGGCGAGGAATTGATTGAAATCCATTGTAGGTAAGTGTCTTGGATGTTTGATCTGATGTTGGTGATTGAAGTTGATTTATCGTCCAAGTGGACGTCAATTGAGATATCGAAAGGCTTGATAAGATTGAACGTATGTATGTGATTTAGTGATTCGGAGTATAGATTGATATGTCGGGGAATTGATTGATCAGTTGAAATATATTGTATGAAGAGGCGTTGTATGAAGATATGATATGTGAATACAGGTTGTGGTGAATAAGAAGTATGTGAAGAGTGGGTGCGAAGAGGAGAAGATAGAATAGCAGAACAGAAGCAGAAGCATGGGATTATATAGTGCATGAGGATATTCAGTTCATCTATATATTTTTATTTCAACTGGTCCAACCTTTTTTCAGGGTCCCTATGACGTCTTCAGGATGCGCAGTTACGAGGGACCGGACGTATAGGCTAGACGCGTACATGGTGAGCTGGTAAACTGGTAAACTGTTAATGAGGATATACTACGGTACGATTTGGAGCTCGGTTGGGCTAAGGGTTCATGCTCATAACGCTACGCAAGGTGTCTAATGTGGATGGTTTGTAAAATCATTTCTTGATCTATTTTACCCTTCTATACCCCATCCCTTAGATCAGGCTCATGTACTGTACCTTATTGAGAGAGTTTCTAAGGACCCTTAGGATAGAGTTTTCGAGGACCCTGAAGCTAAAGGGTTAGCGAGCTGTAAGGTACCCCTAAACTTCGTTTCGCGGAACGCCAAAGTATAGCGACCTAGGGTTCTTTTTTGAGTCCCCGGGGTCCATTTCTGAATTCTCAGGGTCGAAGTTACGGCTCGATTCGAGCCGGGAATCATCATGCAGTTTGGTGGGTTGGGATTTCTGTAAAGCTCATCACTCACTTGTAGGTGGTAGAAGCAAGTTACTGACCGTGGATGCGAGCACACAGTGCCGACGATAATTGTAAGGAGCGTTTAGAACAATTTGGCATTTTAATGAATTGGGGAAGCACCAATTTTTAATGGCTATGGATCGTGGATAAAGGGTTTAAATTCCAGAGGAGTGGAGCGGGCGTTTTTGGAATGGGAACATTCACATAAAGAATCGCCAGACTTTTGTCTTGGATTTATGTAAAGAGAAAGCAGTAATTGAACAAACATGTGCTACCTTAGAATGTCTTGGAGAGCGATGAACCAATTAGCTACGTCTAGTATGTATACTCAATTCAGCTTCAATCAAGAGCTCAACAGGATCTACCGATACATGGAGAATGTGCATTTAACATCTCACAATCGCCGTCTTTGCCTTTCCAAAACCCACGCCCGAAAGACCCCCAGCAGTCATCCCCCCAAAATCCCACAAAAATCACCAAAAAACTCCCCCAGGAGGAGGGAAAAAAAAGAAGAAGAAAAGAGAACAGTGGGTTTTCAACCCTTTCCCTTCCTTTCCCGAGACAAGCAAACCACCTGCAGCAACACCCTCCATCATATCTCTCTCATTTCGCCTCAACTGCACCCATCCATTCGATTGAGCTGAGGATCTCCGCCCGGACACGTCGAATGGAACGCTCCAGTTGTTCGAAATCAGAAGCAAGCTGATCATTTGGTCTACCGCCATCCTGGGAAAAAAGTTGCCGCATCGCAGCCTGAAGCTCAGCGAGTTCAGCAGAGAGCATGGAGTGGCTACGTCGGATGACGGGTCTCTGGTTTTCGTACGTTGGAGCGGAAGGCGCGTTGGATGAGTGGTTTGGTCGTTGGGATCGTTGGGGTCGTTGGAGTCGTTGGAGTTGTGTGGCGGATGACTGTTAGGTAGATTTTAGTATATAGGTTCCAGGTGGTGTTCGACTGATAGTAAATCATGACTTACGCTGCTACCGGCGGATGCTTCATGAGTTGGCTCTTCAGGCTCGACCCATAGTCGTTGACCCATTGTTATGGACGAGGAGGTGCTAATGTTTTGTTTCGGTTGGCGATTGCTTCTGTTGGCGATCCTTCGTATGGCGACTTCGCAAGTGCTTAGAACCCACTCTTCAAACAGGAACACTAACAAAGCGACTTCTTGAAGTTGCAGTGCAGAGAGACCAAGAATATTCCCACGAGGAAATTCCGAAATTTAAATCCATACTCCGACCAGTCCACATGAAAATATTCTAGCACTTCTAGTATGGCCCAACCATACCGAGACACTGGTAGCCTAGACTGATCAATTCACGGTATGCCATCATACCGAAAGTTTAACACTGAGAGCTATGTATACAGACATTTAGCTAGAAGACTAACTCACATCAGGCGCGGCCTGGCCCTGACTAGTCTAGAAATTCAGCCCTACTACTACACTGAGCATGTAGAGCACAGACATCCTACTCTGGACCTGAACACGACGGGCACCAACATTCTGACCACCTACCCAAGACCGATGAGGTGGTACCGAAGAATTCTCTCACCCATCCATGGTCGTGAATATACGGTCGAGAAAACGTGCTAGACATCTCGCTTGCCCCCTTAGCTCTTTTGCTGTCCAAAGTGAACTTTCAGCGCGTTCCGTAATTTACAGCATACAGACTCTGCCAACAGCTCCCGTAAGAGGAAATCAAGACCCAACTCGCCATCTAGATAACCGAAAGAGAACCCCAAGCGAATTAGAAGAAGGATCCTCACTCTATCTATCCACTTGAAATGACTTTATTCCCCTCCCAGAATCAAACATTCAAGATATTCAGGACCGATTCACCAACTAGTCGCGAAGGATAAACGCGTAAAGCTCTCGCGCAGTCATAAAACTATGAATAAAGAACGGAAAGCATGATGTCTAGGACGTGGGCTAGAACCTGACTGTCATGTGAACTAGGAATAGCTTGCGTAAGTGACCCACAAACCTCTTGTCGAGTCGTTTCTTGAAATTTCGAGCCTCAACTACCGGCCCAGGCATTGAACGATTAGTGATCTGTAGGTACTACCTACTGAGTGCTTCTATGTGGGAAGCCAGCAATTACATAATCCCCAAACCTCGAACTTTACATAAGAGGCACCAGTTTCTTCCACTAACCAATGGGGATGAGACGAGGCAAGTCTACTAGACTGTCTACCTCTCACGTGTGACAAAATTGTTTAATACTCATCTATGATTTCTATCTATACAGATGAAAATATCTCAATATAATTCGAACACGAGCAATCGTGGCTCGTAAATCATTCCCTTGTCTCCCTTAAACGCCAAATCGCCCTGTCGACTTCTCCGGATCAAACCCATCTAACCATCGAAGATCCCCAATATACCCAAAAACCATAGTAAAGTGATCCCTTTTAGAACGTCATTGAGTTCTAAAACTCATGCCCATTTTCCGAGTAACGCCATCAGACCCGCTCCAAGACACATGCACCCAAAAGCAAATAGCATCATTTTCATGGACGCTTTTCGCATCTCCGGATTAAACATAAATTCGTGAGCCATTAATTCCACCAACCCTGTATATATAAGAATGCCCGCACTAATAGCGTCAAACACACCGTTAATGATCATGGTTTTCTGGCTTCCAGGTGTAAAAGTGGTGCGTACACCAAGACCTATGGCGATGGCGATGGGTGTGGTGATTCCATATGCTGAGCCAAGAGCCCATGGCAACCAACGTTTCGATTTTGGCCATTGAGCGGTAGCAAGACGAGATCCAAGACCAAGGCCTTCGAAGGTTTGATGGAAGACAAGAACAATGTAGAGAACGTTGAATTCAGACCCAGTGACCGCAAGCGTAAGACCAATAAAGATTGAGTGAAATATAACACCAAACTCAAGGATAAATATAGCGGTCATTTGGGCAGCGAAATGATCATCATCTATTACATGCTCTCGTTGGTGACCTAAATGGTCTTCGCCTCCTGGTGGATATGATAGATCATCCGGTCGTCCAGGAATACTGCTCCGCGGTCTTGATGGGCCACCTTCCATTACGCTCACTTGGTTGTGATCTAATGTCTCGGCAGACCTCTCGGAAGCTTCCAAATAGCTGTTCTCCGTCGACAATTGAGGTGATGCTAAGATATGTGTTAGTAAAGGGTCGATATCAATATACGTGAAGCTATTAAGCAGCAAAAGTAAAACAAGAACTTCCATCGTAGCAATGAAAGGGAAGACCGAGGTTGAACAAGGTAAAATATGCTTACAATCTTTGAATGGTATCATTGGGCCAAGTTTCTCACCTTGTCTCATAATACTTTTTGATGGATCAGCAGCTTCGAGATCATGGCTTTCCTCCCCAAATACATCGAATCTTGACGCCATGAGTTCGACGAAGAACATCGTGAAAATGGTCATGAGCGCAATTCCTGCAGCCCAGTCGTATTCTGTAATCGGACCTGTTAAGCATGGCGAGCTCAGGTTGCTTGTCGCAGGAGCCAATAGCTATTGAGTGTTAGACGGAGTTAAAAACTGGAATTCTAATGAGGGACAATGAATAGAATAGACTTACGTGTATGAAAGCTGTTGCGATAATCACACCAGAGCCTAGATTGAGGATCCCGGTTAGCATTTGTACAGAGACATTTTACGTTCGACTTCGGTAGAGACATCGAATAAGATGTTGGAATAGGTCAACCATCGGTCAATTGACAAGATGTCTCCACCTCCCACAACAGATGACAATGCATTGTACGTACCAAAATACTTTGTAATAAAGAAAGCCAACGGTGGGACTTTCATACGCTTTGTTCTTGCGGCGGCAATCGGGAGTAGTGCACCTGTTGACAGCATTAGCTTAGACATTCCCCATGCAGACGGGAGCTTGCGCCGCAACGCGAAACATACCCAACATAGACCCAATTCCAATCACAAATATCGAGGATATCCTCACGCCTATTCGTCCATCGTAATCATTTCCGGATCCGCACTCGACCTCAACTGTATATGTCGACATACTCAACACCCACGGCTCCTTCTACCGCTGCCGCCCCTTATTGCTTCTCCTCCTCTTCTCCAGTTCAACGTGCTGAAGAGCTCCTTGACTTTTGTATATGTATGCCGATCGAGGGTTGTACGTCGTCGTCAATCGTGTAAGGTCGGTTTCAGTTGACGCAATGGATCAGTTTCAATATTGAAAGCTCTTTATAGCTAAAGCTTATCGGGTAGAGCTTTGCGGTGATAGCGTACGAGGAGGACCGAGAAGGTAACGAGATGGATATAGATGAAGGGTGAGAGCACTCGGAAAGGAGCTAACTTCGAATGTCTCGTAGAGTCGTAGCTAATCGCCGATTTCGTCAGTATCGAGTCCCTTCCAACACGAGGGGAAAAAGTCGAGTTTTAAATATGGGTAGGATTGGTAATGAAAATACCTTGTGAGGTAGCAAACTAGCGGGTCGCACTCGAATCAACGATTGTTCGGATCGTGTGGTAGTGGTACAATCCAAGGGAATAGTCTCTCTCTCTCTTTCACATGCACACGAGGAAGGGTCGTCGGATAGGAAAAAGCAATTATTCACACAAGATCTCGTCCTTTCATAAAATATATACTATATATGTATTTTCATGCAAAGCGCAAGTCACGGAATAACCAAAGCATGAGACATTACGCCGGACGGCCATCGGAATAACATCATGATTAACTCGGCTTGTGCGAAAAGAGAAAGTGGAGGGGCTGTCTGGCTGTCTGGCTGCTGTCTTTCCGTAAAGAAAAGCGTGAAAAACACCTTGATGGATACCCGGGCTTTGAACTCTTTTTGCATTTTGAAGATGTGACTTATGTAAGAGAGACCCGGCTAACCAACAATGGCCATGCAAAAACCAATAAGAAGGGATGCAACGACTTTGATTGGGTCGCAAGAACCGCAATCCCCATTGGGTTAGTCTTGGCTTTTCTTGGTCTTGCGCACTGTGAAGATACTTTAGTACAAGTACATCGCGCACGGATCATATGCCGGAAGCATCTTTGTGAAGGGACGAATCTGGATAGATGATGTGATGGTGTGATGGATGCTTTGCTTTCTCATCGCCTGCAGCGGAACAATCATTCTCGCTGCGAATGAATGTAACCCCAAGGGTACATTGTTGTCGTATGTTTATCACACGTATGCGTAGTACATACAGTTGTAGTGAAATTCAAGGGGCTACACAACGATACCTCGGCCATGCCGTGTGTCTCTTAGGAGCCGATGTAGAACATTCAGTGTTCCCATCGACTTCCTCGACCAGTGCTGAAGCTTACTCTGTATAGAAACAAGCTGTTGTGATGAGTGAAATGAAAAATGACGTTGAGATTGCGTCCCGGCTCGCGCCCGACCTTGACGTACTAACGTTGGGAGCACAAAGCGGTCCGCTGCATGCGCTTTCGAGCCTCATGATTATCACCAACCTGGCTTAAGTCTCCCGGGCAAGTCTAAAAATGATGCAGCCATTCAGCAGTCGCCGGGGCGGGTTCTAGCTCGGAGGTTCGGCTTGGGTTGGTCGAAAAATAATTCATCACGTGCAAGGTGGGATGGGAATGGGATAGGATGAATTCGATTAGGTCCGGACTCCTCCGGTGGCTCCTTTGAGTTGAGGAGCTGAGGCTATTTCACTACGCTGTAACTTAACTGTAGCCTTGATTTCTACAGACACCAGATCCATCAATCTGATGTTGTTGTCCTGCCATCTGAGACATCTCCCCAGTCCGCACAACATCACGTTTCACAAGCTCGTTAACATTATACCCAAGGATGAGGTTCTAGTGTAGCTACCCAGCTAAACACTGCATCCAGACACCTGGCCGGGCTCCGTTCGCGGCGTGTGCATAGCATCCTGCATCCACCCGCCGACTCGGTTCTGGGCCTCAAATCAGATCCGTTTTCGTTGATGTGCGACGCGGGGACCGTCCCGGTCGTCAAATCGACCTCAAGAGCTCTGACAACGGTGCCGCCAGTTGCGCATCATCATCTGCGAGATGACCAAAATGCAGACGACATGTCTGGCAGTGTTACCAATCCCTTGGTTGAATTCGTTTCATGCAAGACCACTGCTGCCTAGCAAGAATTCCCGCATTTGGTCTCCCTAAGATCTTTCCACTGTTCAAGCCCGATCATGAAGAATACTGCAACTCCAACCCCAGTGCTCTAAACGGCTGATCCCTCCTCTTCATATCGATCGACGTACCCAACGTGAACAGTAACTCTTTAATCCTCCCTTCCCACAACAACCTCGCCTTCATATTCTGATCCAATCTCGCCTTCAGCACACCCGCCACCTCCTCAGGTTTCTCTTCCTTCTTCAAATCCACCTCATCAAGCTTCCAAGCAAGTTTCGCTGCCATACTTCTCTCCTTTGGTTTCTCTACCGGAACCTTCATCTTCCAGAACTCACACCCCACTACGAAATCACTTTCATAGCTGTAAACATTGAAGTCTAACCTCGAACACAACGACAAGTTCTTCCCAGCCTTAACAGCATAAGTTGAGCTGATATTCCCCATCAGCGGATTTAGCGTCAGCGTCGCTGTAAGCGGAACCCCTTTATGCGCAGGTAATGTCGCGAATCGTCCACCCACACTCACACCCCCCGATTTATTCAGCGTCCCATAATATACCTCAGCCCCTGCACTAAAGCGTCCATAAAGCCGATCATCCATCCTAGTCACCGTCGGCTCCGTGACTTCCTTCCTTGGATCCGGTCCAAAATTATACAACCCCCTTAGACCTAATAACCCCCCATCCGTTGAATACAGTGTCTCCGCACTATACTTCCCCGTATCGTATTGATGCAGAGCCAAAATCGTTCCTCCGTTCCGCAACCGGCTATCGCTCACAGCCGTAAGTCGTATCTGCTGCGTAGGCGTCATGCGACGTAGATATAGTGCTTCCAATGTGCTCTGCGGCAGGTAAAGGCGGCCGTAGAGTAGGGTATTCTTGCGGTCGATGCGCTGTCCGCCGTGCCATTGCTCCCACATCCATGGCTCGTCTGCTTTTCGTAGCTCTTGTATCTGTCTGTAGCCTCTGATAATATCATGTAGGTCAATCTTAGCGCTCTGCGACACTGTCCCTAGCGGCAAGGAGGAATAGAGGTAAGATAGTGAGCCATCGACTACGCCCACGCTACCTAGCGAATATGAGGTTGCGAAGTTGGGAGAGCTGAGAGAGGAGAGGTTGAATTGCAGACCACCTGGTGTTTGGAAATCGAGGAGACCTGTATTACTTTCTGTCAGTAAACGCGGAAGGCATAAGAGTATAGCATGGCAGCTTTAGTACCTTTTGCAGTTGCAGTTAACTGCGAATAGGAATTCTCGTAGTTCCATCTCGTTGCATTGTAGAATGCATGTTGCACATAATCCATGAATTCCAACATCTCCACTTCAGCTCCTCACCAGCTCCTTCATGTATCAAATCATAAGGGTACTGTGTCCTCCACCGTTGAAGTATCTCTCCTTCAAGAATTATTTCAAAAGATCCCACCAAACAGGCAAACACACACAAACCAAACACCACGGAACAACCCCACTCCGCTCCGAGCAGAAATTTAGCTTGCTCCAGACCCTTGCTACCTAGCGTGAAATCTTATCACTAAAAACTTTATCGGGCCAATGCAAAATAAATTTATCGACGACAATATCAAATCTCTGCAAAACCCTCCCAATCCACCACAACTTCCTCTCCCAATCCGTCCAATTTATACCATCATAAACCATGCCTAAATCCAAGCGCGCGCGCGTCGTTCACCTCTCGAAAGTCGACAAAAAGGGCAAGGAACTCTCGCTCAAACTCTTCGCCAATGTGCGCGAATCGCTCGATAGCTACCAGCACTGCTTTGTGTTCTCGGTGGATAATATGCGGAATACGTATTTGAAGGATGTGAGGAACGAGTTGAATGATTGTCGGTTCGTGCTACCCAATTTCCCATTTTCTCAATCCAGTCTCGATTTATGGATGTATTTGGCACACAAGTTTTGAGTCCTCAAGCAACAGAAGGGGAAGCGAATTTCTAGATTTGCGAAAAGAGAGGGGAATTGGAAGATTTCAACTTCAGTAAAATACAAACTAACATATCGCACTTCCCCTTCTAGATTATTCTTCGGCAAAACCAAAGTAATGGCCAAAGCCCTTGGCACCGACCCCGCCGATGAATACCAATCCAACACACACATCCTCTCTAAACACCTCGTGGGCAACGTCGGGCTCCTCTTTACCAACCGCGCCCCCGAATCCATCATCGAATATTTCTCCGAGCTGTCCAAAACCGATTACGCACGCAGCGGCACCCTCGCCTCGCGCACCTTTACCATCCCCGCCGGCACCGTGTACAGCACGGGCGGCGAGATCCCCGCCGAAGAAGACGTGCCGATGGCGCATAGTCTGGAGCCGGAACTGCGACGCTTAAACGTGCCGACGTCGCTAGTGAAGGGAAAGATTACCTTGCAGAATGAGTATACTGTTTGTGAGGAGGGGAAGGTGCTGGACAGTAGGCAGACGAGACTGTTGAAGTTGTTTGGTGTAGAGTCGGCGGATTTCACAGTGCGATTGGTTGCGTAAGTGCTCCCCAGAGCGCCCTGCAGCGCACGACAGAGTAAAGAGATCGAGGCTAACAAGGAGTGCAGATATTGGAGTGCAGCAACACAGGAGGTAACAGAGATACCTGCCGAATCAGCTATGGAAGAGTAAAAAAGTTGAAGCGAGAAGAAAGAGCCAAAAAAGGATCCCATTCTGTCGTAGTTTTTTGTCCTAAACTATAGTACAGTCTCAAAAAGGCTACGCAGGCGTTTACCGGCGCTACTTTTTCGTGTCATGGAATACTTCAAAATTAAAACAACCCCAGCAAGCAAATTTCCTTGTTGACTCGCCTTGAGCGATCCATCTTACCACTATGATATATGTGTCGACGTCCATTTCCCCCATCCATTCGTTCGTGATCATACAAAGAAAGAAAACTGAAAAGAAAGCTGTTCACTAGCTAGGGACAAACTGCAAAGAGCACCAGAGTTATGTGGTCGGATGGCACATTTTCTTACCTCTGACCTTACCTCGCAAGATCAAAAGTACTTCGAATATGCCAGGAGCGACCGACCAGCCACGCCATACCAACCCAGTTCAGTGAGAGAGTGAACTTCCGAGTATATGCTGCAGAGAAGCTTGTGAGGTTTTATTGCAAAGGGAATCCGAAATTGTTGCAAAGTAGTCTGGGTACCAGAAAATGAAGGCAGAGGGCTTTTATGCTTTTAAAGCTCAGGTCCTGTCGCGCTGCGTGCAAGTAGAATAGTCGATGACGATACTACCTTTGGCAAGAAGTGGTGAAAAGTGCATCGTAAACGAACCTTTTACCCCTGGTGAAAAAGGGAAGGAAGATTTGAAGATTCGAAAAACCCACCACAAGACTGTAAACCCACCAGCAGTCCTGTTGTACCTAATACCTGCGTAACTTGCGAGGGTCTTCCTCATAGCCATTGCTGTTTTCGTAAGGTCTCTTTCGTGAGTCGTCTTCGCGTGGTCTGCTGCCATATCCTCCATCCCGGTCACGGTCACGGTATCCATCTCTAGGTCTTACCGGCTCCATGTTACTGCCACTGCCGCCACGTGGTGGACCTCCGTCACGGTCACCATAGCCGCGGTTGCCGTTGGCTCGATATCCGCCGGATCTGTCATCATATGAGCGCCCTCCACGAGAGTCATACCCACCAGCTGGTGGCCCAGATCCATTGCGATCCGGGCCACCAAAGCCTCCACCACCTCTGCCATATCCACCACCTCCAAACCCTCCTCGGCCTCCGCCGCCTGGGCCAGCTGGTGCATTGGGAGGAGCGTAGCCGTTGGATGATCCACCGCCACGTTCACCTCGGTTGCCAAACCCTCCACCTCCTTGATACCCAATTCCACCTCGTCCGCCGCCATATCCTCCGCGATCAAAACCACCTCTGAAACCACCACGTCCTCTGCCTCCGTCAAATCCGCCACGGAACCCGCCACGGAACCCACCAGGTCCTCCGGGAGGGCCTCCAAAACCACCAGGACCCATTGGTCGAGGAGGAATAGCCTTTGTATATCCACGACCTCCAAGTCCTCCTCCAAAACGGCGAGGCAACCAACCTTTCACTGTTCGGCCCCTCTCAACGTCTACTTTCACTGGACGATTCAGAATTTTGTGTTGATCTAAAGACTCTAGGGCAGCTATTCAACGAAGCGCAAGCAAAGCGCATTTGTCAGTCATTTACCAATATTCATATACCTTGATGTCGGCAAGGGGGGAAGAGAACAAAAAGAAAGACAGGGTGTATATTGACTGCATTTGTGCGTAGAGCGCGCGATCATGCTGTCGGTGTATGGGTAGTATGGGGGTGTAGTTGGGTTTACCTCTCATGTCCTTCTCTCTCTCGAAAACTACAAATGCGTATCCGCGATGCGGCTTGGCCTTCTTTTTAGGCTTCTCATGTTGGTGGGTATCAGTAACTATCCGAATCTGCAAATTTTCAAAGTTAGCAAGAAATATGATATATGCTTCGAAAACACGCACTCTTTCAATAGGTCCAAATCGTCCAAATTCGCGTTCCAAATCCTTCTCTTTTGCCTGGTAGTCCAAGCGACTGACGATAAGTGTTTTGAAAGCATCTCCTCTAATGTTGGGATCCTCGTGCGGTTTGACTGTGAGATTACACCGTTAGCAAAGCTTCAGAATAAATGGAATATTGAGTATAAATGGGAGGATCTGATGTGAACATGAAAGGTCGCCCTTACATAGCACAGGGGCTTCCTTGATAAGCTTTTCGTGGGCCGCCTTTTTCTCCTGCTTCACGCGATCTTTTCTCTGGAGCCAACTCTCTGTCGGAACATATACATCTGTCTCCTTGTATTCTTGAAGCGCTGGAAGATATGCGGCTAGACCGCTGATGTGAGGAGTTTTGCGTTGTTCGGGCGCGTGGTCTGACGGTGCAGCCCATCGCAAAGGAGGTCGAGGAGCGAAGAGCGCAAGAAGATTGGGTGGGAGCTTGTCTGTCATTGTGACTATTGTGTAGTTCCAAGCTTTTTGAGATCCTAAAATCGCTGTCTATCTGATAGATGCGAATGGGTGTTGAAGGATCAATTGATGGAACGAACAATTGAGAAAACTGTGACGCGTCGCAAAAGCGAGGGTCCTGATAGTAACCTGAAGCTGAGCTTTAAAATTAACCTTATTTTCACGTGACTGTAAAAGTAGCCAAACGACTTTGCTTTGGTGAAATCCTCGAATGGAGAGCTGTGATCTTCAGGTCAAGCACAACCGTCAAGATGAGGATTACAGGAATAAGGAAAACCACCACTAGTCAAGTACGCATATGAGTTTTCTGACGATGCGGTAAAGAATGCAGTCTGACATTGATCCTAGAATGGCCTTGGTGCTTTCATACTCCAGTGCACTCGCCTCGACTTTCATTTCTGCGATTGGGCTGGAAGCTCGAAAGGCATGAAGTATGTTTGTCTGAAGATGTCTACACTTAGTATCTTGCTGACTTCTTCCGTAGCTCTTTCCTGAAACATTCCCTCTCGAAATTCGCCGCGGCAAATCCCCAAATCGAAATGACAGTATCCCCGCGACCTGCAAAGCATCCTGTTATTATTGGACACTATGCGAATGGCCGTGAGAAGGCCATTTGTGTCAGAAATCTAGAGAAAGACCAGATTCTGCAGAAGGCAGAGTTACTGCGAGATGCTAGCGGAGAGAAACTGAAGAGAGTCACGAAACCTGTTCGCAGTATCAACCAGAGCGTTAGAGGTATCTGGAGTCCTTACCACAGTGGCGGTATTAAGGTATGAGGAACGACAAATGAGGGACATGAGAGAATGTTGTATTATACAAAAAGGCATTGTTGGCGTTGGTGGACCGACCGGAAGCCATCTATGGTACTGTGGGTACCCAGAGAGGTACGGGACGAATACATATCATTGAGCATAACGATGTGTTCATGTCGGAGCTCTGATTCCTCTGTGACTGCAGCTATGGTTGTGCATCTCTTTCAATCATGCTGCAAGCACTTCTACCTCACTTCTTCCCAACTACAAAGTTCATAAGTTCTATGGTCGTAAGAGAGCCACTGCCCGCATGAGTTCATTCATATGGCTCCAGGAATGGCCACGAAACACTGGTGGTATCTGCGGCTCGCCTACTTGGTTGTAGATTTTGTTAGTACAAAATGCACAGAATTCACATGAATGTAATACCCAGCGTGGACAGTCATTGACCAGAGAAATTCTATGCTGCAAAAGAAAAAGAAACCCTTTCCAAACATATCTCATTGCAAAAGCGTCAGAAATGCACTTTTCTGAGTATGGCTGAACCCTCGTGTTCATTCGTAGTTGTTCCTTCGTGCAGTAAAACATTTGAAGGCAATAGTGCACTCATACGGAATAATGAGAGGTTGTACTTCATAGATTCATCATTTTCTAAGATTTTAATACTAAATTTGGCCCCCCTGTGTGGTAACCTCCTAGCCGTGAATCATGAATTTTGCCAATCCTCTACAGACGGCTGTTGATGATGTCAACAAAGGCGGGCTTCAATGAAGCACCTCCAACCAAGAAACCGTCAATGTCTTCTTGCTTGCTCAAATCTTGGCAGTTCTTCTCGTTCACACTTCCACCATAGATAATTCTGGTCTCCTCTGCAGCCTTGTCGCTGACCTCCTTCTTCAACCAGGAACGAATAGCAGCATGAACCTCTTGAGCCTGCTCAGTGGATGCAACCTTTCCGGTACCAATAGCCCAGATTGGCTCGTATGCAATGACGATCTTCGACCAGTCGCTGATCTTCTCCTTGACAGCCTTCAATTGTGCCGTGACGACCTCAATGGTCTTGTTGGCCTCTCTTTGTTCGAGGGTCTCTCCGCAGCAGAAAATAACACCAATTCCACCATCGATGGCAGCCTTTGTCTTGGATGCTACGAATACATCATCTTCTTGTAGAACGACACGGCGCTCAGAGTGACCGAGGAGTGTCCAGGTGATGTTGCTATCCTTGAGCTGCTCCACGGAGATTTCACCAGTGAAAGCACCGTTTGGCTTGTCGAAAACATTTTGAGCTGCAACTTCGAGGCCGGGCCTCAGGTGCTCACGGGTGAGAAGGAGGTAAAGCGCAGGTGGTGCAATGACAACCTCTGTTTATATGGCATATTAGCATAGCTTCAAAGAAGTATTCGTCAGTTTGTTGATGAGGGGTAAGCTGATGAAAATATCCTCCAGTCTCAACAAACGGAGCTCCGGCAGAAAGAGAGAGAGTACGAACCAGCATTAGGGTCCAATTTGGCATCGTTCAAGTATCCGACAATCTTCTTGATGGTGTCAACAGACCCATTCCTGAAATTGAACGCGGGATTAGCTGAAATTCTTTCGCATGGTCGAAGAGGGGGAAGACCGTAAACAAACTCACATCTTGAAGTTACCTCCTACGAAGAATTGACGAGGCATGGTTGCGAGAGTTTTTGTAAAACGGAAAATGATGGGTATATGTGCAGTTTATCTATATGATTCAGGACGATTGATGGATTGTGTTTCTTGAGGAGATATTGTTCTGGTGGTTGTACAGGTTATATCAAACTTCTCTTGACAATTGGCACGACTCGGAGTGGGGTGAAACTCTCAGTGATCTGACTCTGCAAAAGCCCCCGCCAAAATCGTCATTGGACCCAAAAATTTCCAGCTCACGCTTCACGCTCAACCTTTTCTTTTGCCAAGCTACTCGAGTAGTAACCAGCATGCAACAACCGCAAATTCAAGCTCCACGTGGAGACCCCCAATGTTCCTTCAAAAAGCAATTCCACAACAAGTGTTTACGAGACGGAAATCTATATGGGTAACGGACGCGTTCGGCAACCGTGTATCATCAAAACGCTTGTCAATTGGTCATCTATTTCGTCCAAGCCGAGATTGGCGGCCGTATTCTTGCCGATTCGCCAGCGTCTCCTTTTCTAAAGTTGTGATCCTCTCAATGGCTCAAGATACATTACTCGGAAGCACCGATTGACCACTACGGGATGCTTGGGCAGCAATCTGCTCAACATAGCCATCCCACATGGCGAATCAAGTTCGCGATGCTACGTGCCTACAAACTCTACTTGAACTTGCAGTACCTATAATATAGGCTGGCTCTGTCATATCGGAAGTTCACATTTCACTTGCTTGCTACAGAATCCGAGATGTCTAGCAAAATCAGGCATTGAATTGCTGAAACTTTTATAACTATATTAATCTGCTTTTTCAAATGATTGTACTGTATGGCCGTTAAGTCGTCGGATCATTAAACGCGTCTTGGGGATAAACATATTCTGTTCCATCCAGAATCCAGCAACAAAGTAATCAAGCAGCTCCCTGAAATCAGATCATACAAAAACCATTACTGACTCGACCAGAAAAACAACTACAGAACCCAAAGAGAGACAGAGAAGACGTTGTACACACTAAAAGAACAGAGCTGTGAGGAATTCACACATCGATCAACTGTACCAGGATTCACCGCTGCCATAGCTAGAAGCATAGCGTACGCGCGGCGTGAATGGATGGCGGATTTGAGGACGAGCACCAGTATATTCGATTCTGGGTCTTCCGATCTCGCCACGCATATAGCTCTCGGCTTCCGTCAGCCGACTTCTGTAGACGTCCTCTCGTGGAGGGAGACGTAAGTCATCCTCATACACGTCGTCGAGGCGTCGCTCTACATATGCCGGCTCTCTATGCCGAGGGCGTCGCTCCGAGTAACGAGGCGCATCTAGAACTGGAACGTCGTCGTATTGCCGAGGTACATATCGTCCTGGAGTGCTGTATCGACGCTCATTACGGCCAGCGATAGTCAATGCACCCGGCTCATCGATAGTAATGGGGCGCTGCGCTAGAAGTTTGGTTCTTTCTATCTCTCTACCGAGTTGGAAGCCTTGAGTGAAGTTTTCTGCAGGTGTAAGAGCTGGCGGCGCCAAGATTGGAGCTGCAACAGGTGACATGGGAATTTCGGCGATGTATCGAGGCTGTGCGCTGCTGTTTCGTGGAACATCACCAAACTGTGGCTGTTCGGAGGAATCTCGTCTCGGATTGTAGTATTCTTTGTGATGCTCACGATGTCTGCTCTGGCTGCGACCACGTCGTCTACCACGCGAGTTGAATCTTCTTGAGCGTTCGTCCGATCGTGAGCTGATGGTAGTTGCCAAAGAGCTGCTCAGAGTTGAGACAGCACTCGAATCAGTATCACTACCAATATCAGATGCAGAGTCTGAGTCCGAATGGAAGCCGGATCTTCTTCGTCTTCTGTTACTGGGCCTGCGCCTGTTTGGAGGAGGTCCATGGTTTGGAATAGGTCCACTATGTGGACCACGTGGACCATGTGGACCATTTGGACCATTTGGAGGGGGCGGTCCAGGTTGATTCGGGTTACCTGGACCATTCATCGGAGGATGTATCATTGGTGGCGGTGGGCCTTCTTGCTGCATAGGCAGAGGTGGCGGTCTGTTCATTGCCATTGCTCTTTCGTGTTTATTTCTTTCAAGGGCTGCGTATACTCCGCCAGCTTCCACATCTTCTCTGACACTTCGCTTCACAACCACGCTGATAAGAACTGTTTCTCTGACTTTGTTTGTGGTCTTCTCTCTTCTATCTAATTGACTAAGCGACCAGGTAAAGTTGGGGTCCATCTCTTCGGTGTTTAGTTTGTCCAAGAGTTTATTCACCTGAGTTTGCTGGAATGGATACAAAGCGGCCTTCTTATCCGACACAGCTTGGCTAGACGCTTGCAACTTTTTAAGTTGTACAGCAATGTCATCTTGTGTCAGAGGCTCCTTGGTAATGCTGACTTTGGCCCAGGTAGACTTTTCTTTTCCGACTGGTTGGACTTTTCGGATCGAATACACTTCATACGATGTCAACTTCCTCCTGTATGCCGCTTCATCCATTTTTGACCCGGGAATTTCTGTGCAATCCGAGGTGAATGTCGACTGAACGCGCTGTCGCAAAGGTATTTGCATTTGATGGGGACCCGGTCCGCCCATTCCACCAGGAGGTGGAGGTGGACCGCCAGGACCACCAGGACCACCAGGACCACCAGGACCACCAGGACCACCAGGACCTCCAGGACCAGGCATGCCTGGTGCACCATGGGGTGGACCTCCTTGAGGTCTGAAGTTTGATGGAAATAGAGGTGGACCTGGATGAGGTTTAAAGTGCGGCGGAGGTGGAGGCACGCCTTGCACTGATTTTGCGTTAGCAACGTCAAGGTACTGTGGAGTCGTTTGGTGCATCTGCTTACTATTGGGAGGAGGTGGACCGCGACTCATCTTAGCTGGGACAGTTATCAACCTCAATTGATGAGATATGCTGTAAGTTGGTTTGTAGTGAAAGAATGATACTAGCCAAAGGAAATTTCAAGGCGGTGGTGAGGAAGAGGTAAGTTGTGGAGTTGGGCGGGCAGCGAGGCTATAACTAGACGTGCTGGTTTAAGCCGCACTTAGTTCCTCGTCTAAGATATGGAATAAAGTGAGGCTTGCAAGTATGTTAACCGGAACTAGCAGGTGTGAAATTTTATCTTTACACAGAATTATAAAGTGCATATGGAGTTCTGTCCGGAATGTGGAATGGAGGGGAACAAAAGTAGGTGTGGTGGGGTCGCAGAGCTACAGAGTTAGTCACCGAGTACTGTTTTGTGTAACAGAGGAGCGTGTGAATAACGGTTTCCCGCGACTCGTTCTGAACGAACACAGTTGATCCTAGATAGCTGGATAGGAGGCAAAAGCAAGGTACGTGCCGTCTGCGCCCGAATTGACTTTGTCATGCGATCAGGCTCTGCTTATGCACGCTGCGAAGAGCCAATGAATAAGGCTGTGTCTTCTAGTTCTACGCAGGCAACCATGGATTTTTCGCAAAACCGAGGCTCTATCTGTCAAACTATGGTCAATCACTCTCTAACTGGGCATACTAGCAGGCAGACTAGGAGGAAGTAGGGGCCTTGTGAGGACTTTAGACAGGTCGCCTTTCGATAGACCCAGGTCTTGGAGTACGTTTGCCTCCTCAGCAATCCTTATCGGGCGCACCATAAGAAGCCACACCCGGACAGCGCCCCGCTATCTACGTACAAAGCAATCTTACGAGGCTGCAAATTGTCGTACAAGCGCAAGTTGTGTCGTGCCCTCAGCATTGTATAGCAAAATTTCTTTCTGGCTCGGCAGCAAAAAGCATATACAACAAGCATGAAGGAGATACACTTCGACGGCCTGGCAAAGGGACACTGATTCACGGAGCCATGGAAGGTTTTAAGCAAGTCATTATATTACACCATAGTATTCGCAATGGAAGAGCAAGGCAAATTGCGAACTGAGTTATGAACTGTCTGCCTTCTTTGAACAACGAACCACAAGAGGCCACCACTCCCCGACTTCTCCGGCTATTCCACTCACCGAACCGTCAGGGCATTCACCGAGGATTGACAAATCCTGCAATAGGATGATCATCCGCCAGCCTACTATCGCGATGTCATAAAAGAAGAATTAATTCGGGCGTTGTTGAGAATTTCAAGCTCCTCAATTGGCAAATCAAATTTCCCGCGCGAGAATAATCGTGCTGAAACTCAACCAAAAAGATCGAATACTAAGTTGAGCTGATATTGAGCCGTCCTCAGATGTCAGACTGATAGTGATAAATTTGAGTTTCGCTGCTGCATATGCATGCTAGTCGAACTTGTCACCAGATACACAGCAATGGCATGCGCTGTCGTGATATGCAAGAAATTTATGCGCTTCAAGTAGTGTATTAACCATGATTTCGATGCGGACAGCTTCCGGGGGAAGTGAGAATTGTTCGAAGCACAGCCTACAAAAGGTTTAGCCCCCAAGTGGAAGGATCGTGGCTTGGATAAAGCATTGAGCATTACTGCATCGCCCAGTTCTGATAGATACTGATTCAGTACAGCCTTGATGCACGTACACGCAACTACACATCGCAAAGGAAAAACTGTGTGATCGCTGGGGACACTGCATATACAAACAGCGAAAACGCGAATCATTTTCCCGCATCGGCACAAATTATCCTATGCGCAGCACTGACATGTAGTGCTGCAGTCTGCACAACAATCAGGAAATTTTAAAAGTCTACCCCGCATATCAATTAAAGCATTTACAACGGAACTATCTGCGTGCTCGTCTGATTGGAATGGTCTCGACCAACCACTTCCACCACCATTCGACCGGAACTTTTCATCGTCAGTGCTTAGTCGCATTCGTTACGATTCCCGACTTTTCCATCCGTCCTACCTCTGCGTCGAACTTTGTTTTCAGACGACCAGAGCAAAGGGTCTTCTTCCTGTCGGGCGTCTGGGCCATCTATGGGCCTTTGTGTTGTCGTCGGAGCAGGGCGCACATGGTTGCACGATGCATAGATCGACGAATCGACGATGATACCACGATTGGGTATATCTACGCCCTCGCACAGAGATATGAGTTATCTATGCCGGGCATGACTCGGTGTTGAAATTGCTTGCTTCTGCAGATATAACCGCATATGACTGGGCTGAGCGGTGAGGGTTATGTATGCCAGGGAGCTACTGCTTCACAAAGCACGTGGGAAAAAGTATCGGCAAGTCGAAGCAAGTGCAAGTCAGTGGGTACGTACCTGAACGGGGCGCGGGGCGTGCGGGGCTGCAGGGCTTGTCAGCTCTGAAGCTACTGTAGCTTTAGCATGCCTCAGGCAATTGATCTGGAATCTCACAGGAAGCCAGACAGTATTCCTGAAGCAACCCTGGTAAACACCGGCAGCAACATAGCGGATCGCAATTCTTACCTAGATACAAGCTTAACACGAGGCGATCGTCCATGCTTCTGATGGAAGTACTAAGGTACAGTCCTACCAAGTTAGTGATGCAGGTACTGAAGCACCAACCACCTCTTCGGCAAAGTCTCTGAGTTTGGGCCCTTAAACTACACACCCTATCACCAGGCACATGAGTGTAATTACTTCTACCATTTATCATCTGTTTCAGTCGGTGATGGAGGGGAGCACGACAACTTATTCGGCGTTCCAGCAACTCCTGTCGAAGCGACCTGATCCAGACACCGAAAGAAGCAATGTCTCGCACCAGAGATTCGCCGATGTGCTCACGGAAGCTTTTCCCGTTCTCGGCCGTAACTTCTGGGCTTCCAGTCTCACATCCTCTTGGTCAGAAAGAGCTCGGGGATGATGCCGAGCCGGTGATCTTCGTTAGCTTTGAACATCAATTTCGGTGAGGCTCAAGACCACGGAAAGGCTGCCGGTACCGAATCAGGTGAATATTCCGATGATGCTACAGCTTACTGCGCACCCGAAGTTGAATTCAACAGGACAGAGCAAGAAAGGTAAGAAAAGCAAAAGGAAGGAAAGCCACAACAAGCACCTTAGGAACCTCTCTTGGATGTAGTATGCAGTACCACTGGAGACTTATCCAGCCAAGTGAATCTGCGATTTGTGGTTGAAATTTCCCGGCCACGGCTTCCATGAAAAGACCGTGAACACTGTCGCTCGTGGCAATCCCGACAAGTCCAAGAATGATTTCACATTGGCTTTAGCAGAGCGTGTCACAGAGACAACGAAGGAGGCTGAAGTGGCATGGATTTAGGAAACTTATCCATCGGCATGATTTCGACAATGAATACAAGAAGTACGATGATTCAACTGATAATGAAAAAGTTTTTTCTTGTACGATTACGTGAAGAGGTAAAGCAATTCCTTTCTCGAAGTTAGCTGGGGCGGAGCAATCCACCACCTCTTGTTATCTGTTTCAGCGTTGGCAATTTCAAACCGCAAATGTTAAGGAAGCCTATACTCCTAGAGCACACTCTGTGCTCACAGCTACAGCTTCATGCTTTGTTCTGCAACTGAAATGGTGCGTGCAGCTCCCCATGCCAAGCATAACGCTTACACTGCATATGAGCGCCCGATCATCGCCACTATGCGGTGCTTCATCAAGGCTGAGTCAACCCAGCAAACGCCAAATCGCGGCCTTCCATCGCGGAATCGGTATCAAACTACCCGGTCCGAATTAGATTAGGAACTGTGTAACAAGATCCACACAGCTGGCCTTATAGCATTAGAGGAGGAAACTGCAAAACAAATCAACGACTACGAGAACCATATCAAAATAGGACGGTCTATCGTGATATTAGGACTTGGTGAAAAGATATGCAAAACATCTTGAAGAGATACCGACATGCTTTCGAGTTCCCACTGTATATTTTGGTAGATATTAGAAGATTGGGTGGCGTTGCGGGACAGTTAATGGTGATGGAGAAACGCAGAAAGGTTGCTGTGAAGGTTGAGAGTCACCATAGCTATTAGTTTGATCTACTTTCAAATTTTGCAACAGAACCTTGTAGTGGACAGTGGGTATGATTTATCTGCAAAATATTTATGATATTAGACTATCATTAATATGATATTAATAATAGAGCAGATGAACTAAATTGAACAAAGTAGCCCTTCACTTGAGTTGCTCCTCCGATTATCAAGCTCCGTCAACAGAGCCCACATTTGCAAGAGGTTTACCAGCCAATGTGTCCTCTTTCGGTTTCTTAAACCCTTTTATTTTGCCCCTCATCGTTTCTGTATTCCCTCCTGTGATAAAAGAGGATGAAATCGGCAGCTTCGCACAAATCGTGAAGGATCCCGAGCTCAGTAGATAGTTTCTGAGACTCGCTACATGTTGCTCACAGACGCTACACAGGAGTGTCAAGCCACAGTAGGAATAAAAACGTAGCCATATTGCCGACAGAGCAGCGTTCGTCATCAACATGCTAAATCGCATTTATGAGGAACGTGCAGGAGGGAAAAGTACTTTGAGAGGACCCGTGTCGGTATTGTGTGATTTTCCCGACTCACTCAATGTGTAGTCGCATGCCAATCTAATTTTCCCTACAGTATTCAAGTGCCCACCACTAACTCGAACTTTAACTCCATACCCCTATTTTTAGCATCCCGTTCTTCAGCATGTATACCTCCTGGCGGCATGGATCCAGGAGGTGTGTAGGCAAAGCTGGTTGTTCGACGAAACTAGATTTAGACGGCTCCCCAAGTTTAGAATGGTTTCGCGACCTTCCTGCTCTCGCTCAGTCCTGTCTCCGGGTCTTTGTATTCTTTCCAGCTAACTGGGTACATCGCATTACCGGCCTCGCTCGTAGCCATAATGACACCCAATTCATTCCTCGCAGTACTTAAGTAGTAATTCGATTGATCACCCAAAGAGATCTGTATGAAGCAGGACATAGTCAGTAATTGGCCTTTCATCCACAGAGCTCAACAAGAACAAAGAACAAAATACTCACCACCACCGCCCTAACAATATCCCCAGGTCTGAAGCTCTCGAATATCTTAACCTTATCCTTCTCCGTAGCTCGAACATCCTGCACTCTAATCAAGCCCTGCCATTCTCCATCGAGCACGGTCTCGCCCACGACTAATATTGCAACCGTAGCTTGTCGCGGTGTAATTCTCGTCACCCGGCACAACACGACACTATTGACCTCCGGTAGAATCTCCCCTTTTCCATCTGCTGCTGAAAGCGCTCGCTCAATTGACACTGTAGACAGCTGAGCCGGCGCCGCAGGAGTGATCTTTGTCGGACGTTTCTGCGGCCCGCTGGGTTTGGGCGGGTGTACGGTCTTGATAGGCCCAAGGATCGACGCGTAGAGATTCGAAGAGAAGATGTGCGTTCCGGGACCAGGAAGATATTCAGCTGTAGATCCAAGCAATTGGCCGGGAACAGCAACGAGTGGCGTTTGCGACATTGCTACGTCTTGCTTGTTGTGGAGGGAACAAGTGGAGAGGTTCACAAACGGAGATGGTTTGGTGGTTTAGAGTTAGAAAAATGTTTTGGCGCCCCCACGAATTTGCCCCCACGCCTGTAGTTGTGCCCTGTGCATCCCTGCATTGACCCCGCAATGCCGCTGCTGCCCCGCTTCCAAGCTTCAGAGCTTCGAATCTACTCGTACTCATGTTGTGTACCTAGCAGATGTGTGGTGCGATAAAAGGTAAACTATTTCTTCCGTCTTGGCTTGTGCTGCTTTCTCCTTTCATACTCTCTCGTATTTCCTCTATTTTGGCTACAAGAATAACAAGGTCTACCCAATTCTGCTTCGTACCATTTACTTTGCACACAGTTCAAGTGATTGTCAATCCACGAAGCTATACTAGACAATGGCCGCCAAACATTTCATCAACGACCCGACACATCTCGTCAACACAGCCCTCCATGCTCTTACCTTAACAAACCCATCCATTGCTCTCGACGCAGAAAACAAGATCGTCTATCGAAGACCAGGCCATGCCTCTCAAGTATCGATCATATCCGGCGGTGGGAGCGGCCACGAGCCGTCCTTCGGTGCTTTTGTTGGGGATGGATTACTCGCAGCTTCAGTCGCAGGAACTATCTTCGCATCTCCTTCTGCCGAACAGATCCGCCGCGCCGTCATGTCTCGTGTCGACACCTCGAAAGGGATTCTTGTCACGGTGATGAATTATACAGGCGATGTGTTGAACTTCGGCATGGCCGTTGAAAAGGCGAAGGCTGCGGGTATTAAAGTCGAGATGCTAGTAGTTGGAGACGATGTTGGTGTTGGCAGAGAGAAGGCAGGAAAAGTTGGCAGAAGAGGTATTGCCGGGACGGTGCTTGTTCACAAGATTACTGGAGCCTTGGCTGCAACTGGAGCAAGCTTGAAAGATGTCTACGAAGTAGGAAAGTTGACAGCGGAGAATACTGTCAGTGTTGGAGCATCATTGGATCATGTCCATGTACCGGGACGTGCACCGCCAGACCCAAACTCTTCTGAGGGTTTGAAATATGAAGAGTTAGAGATTGGAATGGGGATTCATAACGAGCCTGGAAGTGGGAGAGCAAAGGTTGAGTTGCCGGAGCTAGTCAAAAGAATGCTGGGCCAGCTTTTAGATCAGAAAGACAAAGATCGAGCATTCCTGAACGTCAATTCAAATGAGGTCGTTTTGCTAATCAATAATCTTGGTGGTGTTAGTGTGTTGGAGTTGGGTGGAATTACAGCTGAGGTGGTGGGTCAGCTGGAAAAGACCTACAACATCAAGCCTGTCAGAATTCTAGCTGGTACTTATATGACTAGCTTGAATGGCTTGGGGTTCAGCATCTCACTTCTCAATGTCGTTAATACGAATATTGGCGGTCCAAGTATGTTACAATTACTAGATGCTCCTTCCGAAGCCTCCGGCTGGACTGCACCCATCAAGAAGGAAACATGGGAAGCCAAGAATACAGAAACCAGAAGCGGCTCTGCAAAGAGCGAAGAAGAAGTCGAACCTAGCGGACTCAAGTTGGACGCAGATACAACAAAGACTGTTTTGACGGCTGGCCTCAAGCGATTGATCGCAGCGGAACCGGACGTTACTCGATACGACACGGTAGTAGGAGATGGTGATTGCGGAATTGGTCTCAAGAGAGGTGCTGAAGGTAAGTGTCTCGTCAACCTTTAGGTATCCACACGCTAACTCATACTAGCTGTCCTGGCTTTGATCTCCAAAGAAAGCTTATCCGGAGACGTCGTCATAGACCTCAGTAAAATCGTCCAAGTTGTTGAAAACGCTATGGATGGCACATCAGGGGCTCTATATGCCATCTTCCTAAACTCGTTGTTGGCTGCGCTTCGAGAAAATGCTTCAGCTGGAGAAGCAACACCAGAAGTCTGGGCCAAGGCATTGAAATCGGCGTCCGAAGCTTTGTCACGCTACACACCTGCTAAGGTAGGAGATCGTACTTTGGTGGATGCTTTGTATCCATTCGTGGAGACATTGAACAAGACGGGAGATTTCAAGAAAGCAGCTGAAGCATCAAAGAAAGGAGCCAAGAGTACTATTGGAATGAAAGCCAGCTTAGGAAGAACAGTCTACATTGGAGGCACAGGATTTGAACAGGTGCCGGATCCAGGAGCATGGGGTCTCAGTGAATTCCTTGAAGGTCTGGCTGGATTGGGAGATTCGGATTATGAGATGGTTTAGGTAATGTGGCTCCGTGAATGGGGGTTTAAGCTCGTCGTAACGATGAAATATATATCGAGCAATGATAATGTATTCTATGCACAAATCGAAATGTTAGCTCAGGCTCATGATTGAATGAACTAAATTGTAAGAAGTGTATTGAAAGCAATCAGGAAAAAATTAGAGTGTTGTTTTTTTTGATCTTCAAGGTACGTGAATACCATTAAGGGTTAAAAAGCTATGATTCGTTCATCACGTTGCTTGGGGTTTCATGAACAGACGAGAGAAAAGATGGATAACTAACCTGTAAGGAGAGCTTGATGTGTGATGCGTACAATCACAATATCAAGTCACCTGCATCTATCACAAACTCCAGAAGTAACCCGGATGAAGTCCCGGTGTGATTAACAATTTCCTATTCTGGGTAAATGTTCCCTATTTGGCATGCACTTTTCCGTGCGTTGCGTCGAATTCAGAGCGAAAATTTCGGCATGACATATCCCGTCAACCTTTGACGCCCATTGCTTTCGCATTGATCTCTCCCCAGCCCAAACGCTACGATGTCTTGAGTGCATCGCCCTTAGCTTGTCTCTTCGATTGTCATCCAGCTCTCATAAACTGTAGCAGTTGACCGCTCAACTAAGGAGGACGAGAATGACGGAGTCTCCTCTCAAAAACCTACAGGTTTCGATCCATTAGCATTATCTCTCGAAAGACAGCCGAGCTCACAATATCAAGACCTATACGGGTCGATTGGACACCGACAAATCTCCACGTCGCCTTCTGCCAAGAATATTGAATATCCAAAGAAACAAATACTCACATCTTACTAATAAATCTATCCTTATTGACCGGTCTTCCCTGTCCACCACCACTCAACCTAGGCTTCTCTGTCCACATCTCTTTTACATTCTCGAGAACCATATTACAATGACGGTCGAAGGCCTTGACGCGCGCAAGCAATTTTCGATTGTTACGGCACGAGATGAGGACCTGTGTGTGGGAACGGACGGCTACCTGTAGCAGCGATAGCGGACCGGATGTGAATTCATGCTCCTCGATCTGAGCTACCTCAAACTCGCTGATTGAATGTTAGTATGCGTGGTAAGAGATGCGACCGCGGGAGGTAGGTATATAGAAGGTAGAAGACATACGTGAGCTCGTTGCGAGGCTTGGCGAGGAGTTCTCTAAGTTCATTGTCAGTATATGTGTCAGAGGATAAGAAGATTGGAAAGAGGTCTCACTGTATTTTTGCGTCCGCCATGATCGTGATGTTTTGATTTTCGAAGACTCAAACAATCACAAATAGGCACGTCGTTAAAGGTTTCCAGCACCAGAAAATCCTATGCGCGACCCGCGAGCTCCTTGTTGGGTTTAGCGTCAAACCTTAAATTTTGCCGGCGGCCATAACCGAACCTGCTCCGAGGCACGAGAAATTATTTGGGCTTTCTCCGCATTCTCTTTAAAATCCCTTATCTGTGATACCCCCGGTGGTTGTCGTTCTTGATGTTTACAAGATCATTGGGTTGCAGAGCTGGAGCGGGATTCCGCTCTTATAGCTTAAGCATGCCGCTGAGAGCTAAGATTCTCAATCCTGCGATGGTGGGGAAGGCTCAGGTATGTTCGGGGATTTTACTAGGTCTACTGTTTTTGCTACAGATGCTAATTAATGGGTGCAGATGAGTACAGCGTCGGGGGAACAGCAGGAAGTTATCAGGGAGTTGAAGTCTGACGAGAAGGAAGATGTGTTGTTCAATACTTTATATGGTATCAGAACGATCGAACTTAACAGGCCGGCAAAATTACACTCTCTCAATGGATCGATGATTCGAAAAATCGTACCAAGGTTACAAGAATGGGCAAAGTCGGATATGGCGAATGTAATCATCATCAAAGGAGCAAGTCCAAGGGAAACAGAGGGAAAACGACCGCTACCAAAAGCTTTCTGTGCTGGTGGAGATGTGGCCGCTCTTGCGATCGATAACAAGGAAGGCCCGGAAGGTCAACAAAGATCGGCTGATTACTTTGCGCTCGAATACAAGCTGGATCACCTTATTGCAACATACACCAAGCCGTATATTGCCTTCCTGGATGGCGTTACAATGGGTGGTGGTGTAGGACTCAGCGTGCATGCTCCATTCCGGATAGCTACGGAAAGAACAGTGTTTGCCATGCCAGAAACTACAATTGGTTTCTTTCCTGATGTTGGAGCATCTTTCTTTCTTCCGAGGATGGCGGGAGCGGTTGGAACTTATCTTGCTTTAACTAGTGAGAGATTAAAGGGCGTGAATGCATTCTATGCAGGTATCGCAACACATTACGTCCATTCAACCTCTCTACCTGGACTAGAGAAGCGTTTAGCAGAGCTCCGATTTAAGGACTACGAGAGTTTGGCCGACAGGATGAAGTTGATAAATGCTACTATTGAGGAGTATTGCACTGGATTGCCTCATGATGAGCCTATGCTAATCAGCGGCGAATTACGAAATGCAATTGACCGATGTTTCAGCAAAGACAGCGTAAACGACATAATCACCGCTTTGAAGGCTGAGCAAGGAGAAACGAAGGAATGGGCCGAGAAAACTCTTGCGACTCTGCACAAACGATCACCTACCAGTGTCCATGTGACACTGCATCAGATGCGTTTTGGCAGAACCTGGTCGATCGCCGAGACATTCCAGCGAGAACATCAGATGGCTGCTAAGTTTATGAAACATCCAGACTTCACGGAAGGGGTGGATGCACTTCTTATCCGGAAAGATGGCGATCCCCAATGGCAGCCTAAGACTCTCGAAGACATCAAGCCCGGAGCAAGGATTGCCGAGCCCTTCTTCGCCGTTGAGGGCAAAGAAAGATTGCGATTATTGAATAACCGTGATTATCGTGAGTATCCATTCACGTTCGGTGCACCCAGAGAAGAGGAAGTTGAAAGAGTGGTGAGAGCTGGTGCAAAATCCGCTTTTCAGGTGGTCAATCACTTCTTGCAATTGACGGAAGGCAGGCAAGGTGTGAGGGAGGTCGTCGCAGAAATCCTTGATAGGAAAACGGCAAAATCGGATAAGGGAATACTCGAATGGAGATAATGTGCGAGTCCAGCAAGAGCTTTTTCATGAGAGTCATGTACCATGTTTTAAATGTATGTATGATAGGGTATTTGTGCGGCCGGATGATTGTACAGCACCTCTTCGCCTCACACAAGATATGGCGATAGCGACGGATTAGCGGTCGCAATGAGAAAATAAGAAATATGATCGTCAAAAAGTTGTGCTGGGAAGAAATCATCATGTGATGGGAAAGGGGAATCGAGCTATGTAGCCTATCAGAGCGAAAGGGAGGTTTGAGTCATTAATTAAGCGCGGTATCAATAGGATCCTGCCTTGCCGAAAGTATATAAGGATCGGAAGTACCCCGCAAGGACGAAAACAAAAAAGACAAGTTCATTGAATTTTCGTGTGTCGTTTTGATGGTTGTTTGAGACGTCCTTCCCTCCTGATTACGTTTGGCGACTGGTTGTTCCACTGACGCAATTCGGGTCGTTTTTGTTGCCTCAACTCCAGAAATTGCTGCCTTGCAGCTTCACGCTAATGCAAGGTGTCTGTGCCTTGGACGCTTAATCGTTTTTGTATTAGCGCCATATTCAGTTATTCGCGATACTGAATCTCGAAGCTCTATCATTCTTCCGTACGCCTGGATACTTCATACTTCTTTACTTCAACCACAACGTCGACGTTTTGCTATAGAAGCTTTTAGGATACTTACCACTCGACGGCTTCGATTTCCTTTGGTTTATAATTGTAGACTTTGTATTCTATGGTTAACACTAAATCCGCTACGCATTCACGAGCTCACGTTAGCGCCCAAATTCACTTTACGAAAGTTCTTCAACGCGTCGACTAATACACGGTCAAACGCGAGCCTCTAGCCACCAGAAATTCCTCACGTTCTCGCTCGGCTTCCACTCGATGACTTTATAATTACTTCTATAACCTCCTAAGACCTTCTCGACAACTCGATATCCCCATTGACCGGATATTGAAGTCAGAGAAAGGCTCCAATGTCTTCACCAGCAGGGGTACAAATGGCAGGCCCTCAATCCCAGAATCAACAACCTCAAGCTGCTCCAGCAATCAATAACAGCAATGTCAGCGAAGATGGCGTATCAATTAGGCCTATGAGACGTAGGTACATTGCTATGGAAGGAATTTCTGAAGACAATGCTTACTCTAGGAATTTTTACAGTCAAGGTACTTTACACTTTCGACGATGAATGCAAGACCAATTGTTTGGCACGATGGCCACATGTACTCCAAATCCAAACGGTCGCTATGGACGATACGAACTCGATTGGTGTAATAGAATTGTACACATGTCTTCAAGCAGTTATTGAATGTAGCCCGGAACTTATGCCTCGACTTGGACGAGACTTTACTGTATATGCCTATGACTTTTCGGAGTACGACAATCCACTAGTGGGACAAGGCATGCTTTCAAAAGCTTTGGCAACTCCACCACCAACCCCAAATCCTACAAATGGACAATCACAAAAACTTGTTACCGGACGAGTATGCAAAAATATATTAGGGATATTTGCAAATGGCGTGAAGGAAACTTTGGAGGTAAAACTTCGGCTCACTCCTGTGCAAACGATAATTCCGAACGAGTACGCAAAGGCAGCTGGAAATGTAAGCCATGGTGTTTCTCCAAGCTTCGACCAGAATGAATGGAACGCCTTTATGCAATCACATCAGACCGCACCGCAAGTGTCGAACCGAACAGCGACTCCTGTCCTGGCCCCGAATAACAAGAGGGATGGAACAAGCATGGAAGTTATGAACCAGCTTTTAAGTCCCAGCCTTCAGCCAGTCCAGCCGGTACAACAGGCACAACAAGTACAGCAAGTACAGCCGGCTCCACCAGTCCAGCCAATCCGTCCAGCGCAGCCCTCTATGAATTCCTATAACCAACAAATATTTGCGCCCGCGCCGACGGTTGGACCTTCAGCGCCCACGCAGCACGCAGAAAAGGAGCCTATACCACGCCCATCGTCCAGAACCATTGTAGCTAAGAAGCGACGAGGACGACCGCCTAAGAAGGCTGCCACTGTGGGAGGTCATACATCTGGCTATGAGGACGGAACTGATGGAGACGATGGCCCAATGCCGAAGAAGCGGGCAAAGATTATGCAAGCCGACTGGAACAGCAAATCATCATTCGGTACAGGATCCGATTCTTTGAGAGTAACAGCAAGCACTGCGGGATCTATACGCTCATTCCGCCCACTCTCAATGAGTGGCACTCAAGGTCCGGGTAATCACTTGAAGGAAATTCCACGGGCACCTACCCCAGTACCCATCTTACCTCAATTATCTGTCCAGAGACCCCAGTCACAAAGCGGACTAAGGCAAGATTCGATTCCTCAAATGAGTCCTCCGGAAGACCATCTGTCACCCTATCCTCAACTCGAACCCTCGCTCCCCCCGGAAGATCAACTTAGGCTCTCAATTGAGTCTGCAAATCCATCGCCCGAACGTATGATGAGTCCTGCCTTAACACCTCAGGATATTGCCTCATCACCACCTGTTTTAAGAACTGCAACACCGATGGGGTCTAGTCCACCATGCCCTTCTAGTCCATCCTTACCACCTATGCCTAGATTCGATTCGGGCTTTATGAGTGGCTCGATAGACGATCTTTTCGGTGAAGAAGATGAAACACTACGCCCAATCGACGAAGAAGACATTGAAGTAGCCAAGAAGTATACAAAAAGACGTCAGCGCAAACCACAGCCAGTTGCCCCAGCTCCTGGTGGACTTCACATAGAAGAAGAGACACCCGGTCCAATGGAATTACTACCTACTCGAATGCCAATATTCGAGCCACATAAACAGAAAATTTTACCCGCTCTTTCCGTGAAATCCCGACGCGGCAGTATCGTTTCTGAAGATGGACAAACTCTTCCGCCATTACGACATGATACTCATGCGAGCTCTTCTCGGCCGCCACCAAATCAAACCGCTCCTATGACTCATCCACCTCCGAGTTTGCATCTCCCTACACCACCCACCAGTGAACATCCACGACCTCCCATGCAACCAATGCATGTTCCAACTGTGCCACAGCCTCGTGCAGCATCCAAGCCTATGACCAGGACCGCATCTACGGGATGCCTACCTACCTCAAACGTCCCCGCCAGTGATCCGATTCCACCCCGAACTTTTAATCGATCACAAACCTGGTCCGAAATGCCTCACCACATGAGTGAAGCACCAGACACTGTTACACAACTACGTCAAACTGACATTAAGAAAGCGGCGATTAGGCAGAAGCTGGAGGCTGCAATTGCAAATGGCAAAATGCCACCGTATTGCGAAAATTGCGGTGCTATAGAAACACCAACTTGGCGTAAGGCATGGTCACAAGAGCATCAGGGAGCTCCAGGCTATCATGACTACTCAGAGGAACCCGGCAGAGTTACATCGATTACTATATTGGCAAGGGATACAGAGGGCACACCTACCTCATACCTTCTTATCAAGAAGGCGTTGGCGCCTGACGAAGATGTGAAACAATTTAAGGAGTTCAATCTCTGCAATCGTAAGTTCAAAGGCATACTTGAATAGTTATCCAATCATGCTAATCAGAACAGCTTGTGGCATCTGGATGTCAAAATATAAATCCCAGCGTCCCGAGGAGAGATGGGCCAGAGGCAACCAGGACGGAGATTCCAAGAAGAAGCCTAGAAGTCGCCCCAGCAAGTCCAAGAAGACTGCAGGCGTGCCAACGTCGGAGGCAAACTTCCCTCAGTCTGAAGGACCTACCGGATTGGACCGACTCTCGCCCATAGACCTTGATCCTGTCGAGCCAGTAGAGCAAACTGAATCGAAAGATGACACGTCCACACAGCCCGCTGAAAACCGTAGATCAACTAGCGTACGCCCTACTAAGCGTTTGAATGCGATGACTTCTGATGCTGCGTCGGCAGCGTTGAAAAGAGCCTTGCAATCGAGTCCAGCGAGATGGACGAAGAACAATTCTGCAGACGTAACGGAAGAACGCGATACCACACGAAGACTTCTATTCCCTTCTCCAAGAAAGGATGGGTCATCCAAGGTCTTGGGAGAAGTAGCCACAAATGTTGTACAGGTCGTCGTCGACTTCCATAGCACGAAGGATGGAGCAGCGGAAGCGTTAGACAAAGAGAACAGCTTTCCTATTTTCTCCGCCGAGGATGACGCGGAGCTCATGAGACTGTTTGAGGAAGAACTTGCCCGTCCGACAACACCGGATCAAAAAACTCCAGTTGCAAATCCTTTTAAGACGCCTACAAGAGCTACACCAAATCATCGACCCATTACCAGGAGTGTGTCTAGATCTAACAGGTCTGTCAGATCTCCCAATCGACATCTTATGCCACCGAAAACTCCCAGTCGAACACCAGGTTCAGCATCTCGACGTCGATCTCCCCGTGGGAACGCTGTCTTTGAGTCACCTTTCACCGCTCAGCTTAATCAGTTAATGTCTGATGCCGGTGTCCGAATAGATTCTCCATCACGACACTTAGATTTTAGCAATCTACCCGATCTTCCAAATTTGGATGGCGGCTCTTATAACCTCCAACAATATGACGAAGATTTCTTCTCAACAGATGTACCAATGCCTAGCTCACCACCACGAATGTTCCATTCGTTCAACAACTCGGCAGGGGGTAATATTGACTGGGACAACTTCGGACTCGACACAAATTCCAAGGAGAACGAAAAGGAGAAGAGTGGTGATGTTAAGAAGGAACCTTCCGAAGAGGAAGGTATCAATGAAGCGGCGTGATATTGAGTATCACGTCACGTACGAATCTTTTTGTTATAGTACTTCCATGAATCATGACTGAAAACATAGCGTGGTGTTGTTGGGATTATGTTCTGTTATTGGGAATACATCAAATGGTTGGTGTATTGGGTGGTGGAATCATGCAGGATAAGCACATGAAAAATAGGAGTTGGGATTCGTACAGCGATTTGTATATCTGATCAATGTTTTTTATGATACTAGAAAGAGGAGGTGGATGGTATATTGCTATAGTATAGTACAGTTAGTTGCAATGTAAGAGTTACGACATTCATGGTATCCTTTGGGGAGGTTTGCATGCGATTGTTGAAATGTGAAATGGCTTCATGATTTAATTAAGTATGAGTTTGAAAGTGGATAGATGATGTATCCGTATCGACGTCTACAGACCTTCTCTATGCTCTGCCCAGTGCTCCTTTATGTCTTTTCTTTCTCTTTCTTTTTGCTCTTGCGTACAAGTACATTACATAGCTATTTGCCTCCCTCTCTACCTAAAGGCAGCTTCTTCCAGCGCTTCTCTCGCTATCGACCTTCTAGGTGTGCGGTTTCATTTCGTTTCTTTTATTTCTTTATAACGTATATACTCGGCGTTCCTAACTTCATAATATTTCTCCCCTCTCTCATCGACTTTTGATCTTCCGCTCGCTCGATGCAATCAGCCCTCCTAGTTGTCCCCATACCATATCTGGTTATACCGGTGCGTCGCGTCGACTAGTGCGTTCATTGATTTGAAATCTGGTAAGAGGATAACGGAATTAGCTTGCGTCGTATTTTTCCTGCTGCTCATGCTGTGCCTTCATGCTCTATTGCAGAAACCCTCCCCCGCAAAAGTATTGACGAGGGGCGAAATGATATGGACATACCGAAATTATTACCAAAATCCGTAGCGCGGAGTACTTTGATCGAGAGGTCCTGGTTCACTTTCCCGACGATTTCGACCGCGTTGCCGACTTGGAGGTGTGCGTCCTGGGTGGGTTAGTGTATGCTTGCTTCTTCTCACATGTGTTCTGTCCGATTTCTGGAGAGGGGCTGGTGTGAAGAGAGGAGGGAACGAAAAGTAAACAGAACAAAACTCACCCGTCCCAATAATATCCTCACTTCCCCGTCACAGTCGATCTTGGCCTCCTCGCCGCGCAGGAGAGTCACTTTTCCTACCATGCGGACGGTGCGGTTGGGGAATTGGTCGAGGTAGGAGGTGGTGATGCGGGGGGTGGTGGGGGTTTCGGACATTGTGGTGGTGGGTTGGCGTTGGGATGAGGAAGATCGGGAAGGGTGTGGGATTTGAAGTTGGGGTTGAATTGGATTTGGATATATATTGGGGTTGGAGGTGAATTGGAGTTGGAGGTGAGTTGGGCTCGAATTTGGAGTTGAATTGGGGTTGGTTTTGAGTTGGTGATTGGTGCAGTAAACAGGAAGATGTTGTGTGACGCGTAAAGTGAAAACGCGTGGGCACGCGCAGGACGCTAAGATAAGATAGTGGTTCGGGCTACATCACATTCAGAGTAGTGTAGCAATGCTCGCTTAGCCAATTATCATAGGGAAGGGGGGTTTAAAGCTATCAATCGTTGAGCTTCTTCCTGAACTTCATTATTTGCATGATGTTGTGCAATACCATTGCCAATGAGAAAAAAAGCTACATTCGGTTGGGAGATAGGATCTACTGCTTGCGGCATGTAAGATTGCGTAAAATATACGAGCCGATGAAACACTACGAGGCAGCCTGAACATCACATGAACTAGGAACCCCGATGCCGTTCTATAAGGCTGGTCAGTCGCCACAACTTGAGTTGTCATAATCATTTGCCATGAGGCTCATCAATTGCAAAAGTCGGCCTTTGGCCATCGAGGAGTTTTTTGGCTCTACAATACCCCGTTACGCGATTTTGTCACATACGTGGGAGGAGCAAGAAGTCACGCATCAACAATTTGCCGACATTGAGGCAAGAACTTCGAGAAAGGGGTGGAGTAAGGTCCAAAAAGCCTGCGAGTTGGCTAACGAGGAAGGCCATAAGTATATATGGATTGACTCGTGCTGTATCGATAAATCCAGCAGCGCGGAGCTCAGCGAGGCGATCAACAGCATGTTTGAGTGGTATCTCCGGGCTGAAGTCTGCTTTGCATATTTATCGGACTACAATGCATCGACGACCACAGTACCTTACTTTTGCGACGCTCGCTGGTTCGTCCGAGGCTGGACACTTCAGGAGCTTATCGCTCCTACGAAGATGTTCTTCTACGATAAAACTTGGAATCTGATTGGCACCAAGACGGATTTATGTCCTGAATTGAGCAGAATCACCGGCGTCGATGCGGAAGTCCTATGTCCTCCTGGAAGCACGAATGTGAGGGATCTACTGGACGATTTACCGGTTGGGTTGCGAATGTCATGGGCGTCGAAAAGGGAAACCACGAGGATTGAAGACCAGTCATATTGCCTCTTGGGTATCTTTGGTATCAACATGCCCATGCTCTATGGCGAAGGCCCACGTGCGTTCGTGCGGCTCCAGGAAGAACTTGTTAAAATAAGTAATGATATGACCCTATTCGCATGGACGCAGGCATTCCCTGGCGAAGCTCCCCATGCGCGAGGGAGTGATACATCGGAAGACGAGTTGAGACACCTAGAGTATCGAGGAATTTTCGCGAGTACGCCAGCAGAGTTTTTTTCCATGATGAGGATCATACCAGATTCCCCTGCAAAATTTAACCTGGATTATGCGATGTCGAATAAAGGACTTCGCATAAGAACTTCGTTGAGACCTACTACCACGGAAGACTTAGTCGCCATGCCCATCTACTGTCATTTTAACAACGACCAGGAGAAAACCTGGGGATATTCCTGAAGCACCAAGGAGGAGGCGTATACGTGCGGGCTCGTCCGCACGTTTTATATGTCTTTCACACGTGGGTAGGCGAGGCGGCCGCTCCTTCGGAAATCTTCATTGTTAGATCCATCACTGCAACAGCTGCAGCGAAAGTATCTTCTGTCCACCGGAACGCTTTTGTTTTCCGATTCGAATTCACTCGGGAACATCTGCCACTGGTCGAAGCCAAGCCACGCCACTTGTGGGATGCGGAAAATGAACTTTTTATTACCGATGGTATTCCAAATTTCGTTGGATTTAACCGCTTCGAAATTACGGGAACGGGGGCTAGAGATAGAGCTGCCATTACCTGGAGCTGCATTGTTGCTTGTGGTTTCAGTGGCAGCGCCAAGACTCCTTGGGTGGCTGTTGGCTCGGATGGCGATGATCTGTACAAAGCGGCAACTTCGAATACCTTGACAGAAGTTGCTCGAATTGGAGCTGCCAGAGGGATATTGAGGAATGGTGCAAGGACAATGATCAAACCTGTCCACCAGACATTCCGCTCCCACCTCGGCAAGATAAAACTAGAGAGTGAGCAGAAATTATTGCGGGGTGAGCCGGTGATCAGTGTTACTATGAGTCTTGTGAAACAATCTTTGACCGGTGGTGAACGTCTGAACTGATTAGTTGCCAATTCAAGTGTTCCTATTCGCTCTTGCTTCTCGCCGAGACACTTGGACCGCGGAACTGATTGAAGGAATCCTCATGTCTTCACCTAAGCAATCAATGCATATCACAGAAATACATACATTGACCAGATTTCATGGACGTGATGCAGCAGTACTTGCAAACAGACTTGGTATCATGTGAAGCAGCCAGCTAAATCAGGCATATCGACCAAAATTGTCACTCTCTCAGGAGTGGCGTCACTTTTGGGCTTACATATCACTTAAGTGAAAGATTTCGACAATGCACTATTCATGATACTCTTGAATTCAAGCATGAGCCTTTACGGTCTATCATGGTGCAGCAGTATTCGTGATTCTGGATTCTGCTCTGACGTGAAAATTGCTGAAAACAAGATGAGAAATTGAACGCTTTCTTAGATGAGATATAGACGACAGAAATAAAAGATTCAAGAATAGCTAAATGGATGTTTAAAGCTGTAGAAGATAATGAGAGCACTAGAAAATCAATATCCAGCGCATGATTATGCCACAAAAGGTGAAAACAAATAGACAAGAGCAATTGAACGGAGCGGTGTTTCCTTCACTGCAGAAGAACATAACAAGATAGCGATATCGAAGAAGACTTCGCCACCGAAAACGCTTTACGCCCGAGATAGTAAGATAAGATTGTGCTGTTCCACTCGCATGAAATGGTCATACCCATCTGTGCTATGGACCCGTAACGTCAGTAGTCGTTTCTTTCGAGAAGCCACTCGATAACTGACACAGTAGCATATTCCAGAGTACAAGCACGAGTGTCCAAAAGCCCACAACCTACATACACGAAGAGCTATCTACGGTCCCCACAGTCTCGTTCCCTGCCTCAACAGAGAAATGGATGGCAAGGCATGGCATGTATACCATATACAGCTATTCCAAACCCTTAAACTCTAGGTTTCCAAATGGTTAGAGTGCGAGTGTGATAATACTTAGGGTAAGTATCTTTAGGACTGTTCTTCAACATGGACCACTTGGACCAAGACGTCGAAGGGTAATTGAGCTCGAAAGAATACTTTCATAAAAAGTTCATCAAGCACAAGACATTATTTCGCGCTTCCACTTCCACTGTACTGCTTGTGCTGAAGCTCTTTATCAGCACTCTCACGCTAATATTGACTGCACTGTACTTCACGAGCGTAGACATACCAAGCTCGAACTTCGGAGACGAAGAGACCACAACTTCACGGTCAGAATCCTATTTCCTCGACGGGCCTCAAATAGGGACGAAGATCAACAGACAACTTATCATGAATGTAACCACGGCAGCGAAGGCTCTACCTGTATCGAGTTGAACGCGTAGCAGCACACCCT
This sequence comes from Rutstroemia sp. NJR-2017a BVV2, assembly GCA_002946415.1. Classification (NCBI taxonomy): domain Eukaryota; kingdom Fungi; phylum Ascomycota; class Leotiomycetes; order Helotiales; family Rutstroemiaceae; genus Rutstroemia; species Rutstroemia sp. NJR-2017a BVV2. The sequence goes on from NJPS01000006.1 coordinate 309,145, forward strand.
ACAGCAGCCAGAGATCCAGGCAACAAACGTGCTGGTAAAAACACCATCTAGAAAAATCCCTCCCCCAAACTCAACACCAATACCCTACCTCTCAATAAAACAAAGCCCAGCAGCTCTATGGCGTTCATCGCACTTTCAATCGCACTCGCACTCGCACTCGCATTCCTATTTCCCTTTCCCTTTCCCCCGCCGCGGAGATCTCTACTATAGCAAACGCCAAGCCCACATTACCCTTTCACGCCAAGCCCTCATGCCGAAGTATACTGTACTCCCCAAGGCCGAGCCACTCCGCGGCACATCTACAGTACATCCAGCAAACGAGTGGCTGTATCATGTGCACAGAAAATCAAGAAAACCTCCATCCCAAAGACCTTCCCCTCCCCCTCCCAAAAAGCTTATCCAATCCGTTCCGGCTTATCCAATCCCCCAAGGTTCCACAAGGCGTCGCTTGGACACCTGGCATGCATCGCACCTCGGGACAAAAACTCTATTTAGAGAACCCTTCCCTGCACACCACCCTGTGCAGCTGGGCGGGCTTGGTTTGTGCTACGGAACTTACCTGTTTGGTGCAGCTTTGGGACGGGAAATGCCACTGAGTTTCTACGTTGTATGAAGTAAAGCGGGGGTGGTGAGGGGACCGGGGATGCGACTTGTGTGTGTGTGTGGTTTTGTGTAATTGTGAGAATAGGATGAAATGAACGGCTGCAACGGGTGGTTTGCGGTTTGTGTTTGTGGAAAGATCGACTTCATTTTCACCTTTTTGGTAGAAAGTGTCATGATTTCGAGGTTAATTTGGGGGAATGAGTCAGGCTGTTTTCGCTGTGAATTGCATTCTACCATGAGCTACTGGGGGTTAGTTGTATATCCCGTCTTTGTGAGACATATACTTGACAACGAGAGCTGCCCAGTTTGGTAAATGATCACCTGTGTGCAAGCAAGAAAAAAAACAGAGATGAACTTACACATTGCGCAACCTAATTCGACAAGTCAATCTGTTCAGCGCCAGAGTAACGCCGCCCTATCCTGTTTTCCTGATCCCGACTGTCGTCCTCTCCGTAATTGAAACTTGCTTATGTAAATGGAGAACTGTACTCCTTGCTTGTAAAAAACGTGGAGAAGACTCGGCTTGTGGCCGGCCGCGTGGATATTGCTGTGAGAATCGAGACTAGCAGATTCGATTCAGCCTCGTGGTGGCTAGATATCAGAGAACTCGTCCTCCTGTGTTGTCGTGATGTGTGCGGCTCGTGTTTGCGCTTTTCGGAACGTGTCTGCTCGTCTGTCCCACTATTCCCACAGCCTCTATAAGACCTCTAGGTATATCCATCCACAAGCCTCACCTTGAGCGCTCTGTTACGGACAGTCCATTGCCAAGCGTTCTAATAGTATCGAATCCAGATCCCCTCGGCTTACGGCCTCTCCTTGACGCTGAACAGAAAGGCTCTAGACCTGGCTTCAGTTTGGGAAACATTTCAAATTCAAGGCGCAGCGCGGTGGCCTAGATCCATATGTAGGTGCAGAGAGGGAGTAGTCGCCAAGAATACTACCATCGAAACGAAGAAGCAAAATTCCAGGCCGCGGAACCAGTTCCAATATTCCGTGGGTATCAAGCTATATCCTCCACGACCTTATACATCCAGCTATCTTGTTCTAGCACCTCCCTTGCTCGAATGGTGCTCCTCCCGTTTCGACGATAACCAAAATACCAGTCCTTTCTGTGAACCCATATCCACGAGAATGTCGCGCCAGTTGTCCTACTTTCCCCTCACCAATAAAAGTTATTTGATGGACTAGGCTCCGCTGCCGTCTTTCCAGCTCCTCTGAATGGTTACTGGCCTTGATGAGAGTCTTACTTAGACCGAAACTGCCCTGCCCTTGTTTAGCTAATCCAGGGTGCGTACAGCTAAGTCTGCCAGATATTTTGTAGCAAATTTCCAGGCTTGGTCGATCCGACATAGCACCCTGGTTGTGCTAGAGCCGAGTTCCACCAAATACCCTTGTTCACGAGGGGTCGCCTGCGGTCGTCGTCATTTCCCTCCTCGCATTTAGTGGGTGATAGCTGTGTTATAGCGTCGATTTGGTCGATTTGGTGGTCGTGCAGCCGTTTCAGTCAGTCACCCTATCTATAGCTTCGTGGGGTGGTGCTGGCGAACAGAGCTAATTGCTAGAAGGCGATCATACGACTAGTGACGGGTGATGCTCTGTTATGCTGTATTCTTCTCTTTTGAAAGCGTGGGGAATGCGGTAAGGCGTCGATGTTCGTGGTGATAAGTGTGTAAGAAGATACTGGTTTCGTTTAGGTGGTAAGATAACCGGATCGAAGCTATATGTTAGTTAGGTGTGACTCGACCTGTACCCGTTGGACATCTTCGTGAATGGACTCTTGCAAGGCTTGGTTAATGCTGAAGATGACTTTCCGTGACGAGGATTCGCTGAGTTGTCACGAGACCTGTCTGCAAAACACCGAACGTAGGGCTAGTAGTCAACAACACACATGCACATGTTACACATGAAGTGCTTGAAGAAGAAAAGAGTATATGAAGCAGTAACTCAATTGGATAATTTCTAGGCACAAAGTGGTAGAACTTTCGAACTTCCCGTGACTTTCTTCAATTCAAGCTCGCAAAATCCGTCATTGCGAACAAAGTCCGAAGATTTGATATCCGTCGCTGCTCTAGTAAAGGCTTCTTTTCTGTGGCTGAAGTTGTTGAATGAATGTTGAATGTTCAGTTTGTGCATCATCGGAAAAAGGTTCCTCCGATCGGCCGACCTGTCTTTCGCCACTCAGTTTGCTTCGATTCGCTCGCAGATCATTTTCATCGATGAAATTCGGGACTTGGGAGTTTGGTGTAAAATGCCCATAATGACGGAGCAAAGTCCGGACAGCCAATTCCATCATTACACCACAGCATGGGGAACACTATCATAAGGCTGAGCGCTGCGATCGTCGGTCCTCCCATATTCTCACGTCACGTTGTTTTCCCTAGTCAGTTGTTTGGCATCTGCGTAGGCGTTCGTGAATGTGTCGAGAGTCTCGAGAGAGACTTGCGTTGGGGTAGGAAGCGGAGCCATAGGCCGAAGCACGGAACTTAAGTACAGCTCCGAAAGTCAATGATCGCGATCCAATGGATCCGCCTCGGTTCTCGACCGTAGACTATTCCTAAACTATTATGGTATTCCTGCAAACGACCCGACTGAGCAATGCGCCGGCCAGAACTTTAATACTGTATCTCTCCCATGTAGGAATATGCAAATATGCGCCGTCGCACGCTTGGGATCGGCAGTCAGCGGAGCATTTGCTCCTTTTCCAATCAAAATCTCACATACAACCGGACAATCTCTTCTAATTGGTCATTGTTTGCGAAGACCGACCTCCCTTAGGCTCCCTATGACACAATCGTGCACACACTGCCCAGAGAGGTATATGTATGATTGCGACGACCAGGATGTTTTCACATCAACCCATCTCGATCTCGTATCATTTATCGCCGAGTTTCTTTCGCATTTCACACGCTTTACGCCAATTCACACCAATTCACCTGGAATCCTGGATGTCTGCTTTTAACCCAGAGCTGTCATTTTTCTTTAGCTGCCTCAGCGGGCCAACTTACCTTTTGCATGGGCCTTGACGCGGATACGTTCTTCCTTGCCCAATCCAGGACTTAGAGTTTGTCGGAGCTTGCTAGCGTGGCTGGCACCGGAGGCCAAAAGGCGCAAATGAAGCTCAACGATTGGCTGCTCGCGTCCTGATGGAATTCTCAGAATCCCATGAGAATCCCATATTCTCCTCGGTGGGGTAGTATGTCTCCCGGTCCACTCCCTCGTAGCTACTTACGTCGTTGTCAGGCTACTACCAGTAGCTGCAATCTGGACACCAGTACCTCCTCCCTAGTAGGTACGGGTAGCCGGTTGGTGGGTGTCACTGCTTTCAAATACAGTAGAAACGTTGTTCATCGTCCGTCCCTAACCCGCCAGCCATGTCATATTAGAACGAACCCACGCCTTTCTCCAGTCAGAGAGGAGGAACTGCGACTCGGCAAGTAGTGATCGATCTTCGGTAGCTAGAACGTCCAGAGTCCAGAGTCCAGAGTCCAGACAAGGTCGCTGGGTAAATGTAGACACAGAAATAAAGCCACCTCTAGATTGAATTGGACACTGGGAGTCTGGGACGCAAACGGACTCTGTGGAACCAGAGGGGCAGGCCGTAACGACATTCCCCTTCAATGCGATTGGACTGTTACGCAATCATACCAAGAAATTCTTGCATCCCAAGGTTTCGAACCTTCTCCAAAGTTCTGCCATCCCACCCGTACGGAAGTGCACCTCCAAGTTCCACCGTTTCAATACTTCGTACAGTACGAAGTACCTCGGACACGACTACACAGCCGTAACAGCCCGTGCTCTTCGCAAGAAGGAAGTACCATGTACGTGACTGGTCACTGGGGAAATGGGCCGGCGTGTAACGTGTCGACGGCCCCTCTTGGAATTTTGAAGAGCCACATAGAAAAAAGAAATCGGGCGATTTCGAGTCGCAGATAAGCAAAGGACGATTATTGGACAGGACCTATCTCCTCCACAACAGTCGAAACAGAGCATGATATTCGCGTCTAACTGATGTGAGAAACTTGGAACAATGCTGGTAATCGACGCAGGTGGATCTGCTAAACTGTAAGTACGGCACTGTAGGATTGCGTTGATTTGCATTGCGGCTGGCAAAAGCTGCACCTCGAACAGAGATTCTCAGGAGGGAGGGGGAAGGCGTTATTAGCTTCGACCATTGGGAGCTTGACCCATCGCTCGGAAGTGAGCGTACTGGGGTTCGTCACTGCAGATTTCCATCATACAGAGTACTAAGTACTACCCAACCCGGCTAGCCCCCTTGCCAACCTACCCCTCCGTGCTTAGCCCAGCGGTACGTTATGGAGCAACGCTCCGTACTTGTACAAGTAGCAAGTAGCATGTAGCATGTAGCACATCACAATCGTTGGTAATCAGGATGGAATAAAAATAAAGCAAACAATTATACCGATATTCCTTATTTCCCCATAGGTAAAGGAAAGAAATGCATATGTCAAAAACGGCTCGCCTTGGATTTCGTCATATCCTACCTTCCACGAACTAGAAGCTCGTGCATGCGTGCAGAAGAAGTAAAAGAAGACTGACTGGCCGTCGGGTTCCAGTTATTAAATCGTAAAATCTTATATCCTATCCCATACATATACACATACCCATTACATATCAATACACATGTGGTTCTGTCTGCAGAATTACCTACCTCCCAGGAGATTCATTTCATAAAAGATCTGAAAGCCCTTTTCTCGACAACATCTATATCCGTTCTATACAACCATTCTACCAAGAACAAACCACGCACCCAAATAAAGAACGAAAGCGTCCAGTTGCTTTTTCCTTGGCAGCCCCAATCTTCACAAGCTGCCTACCTGCTCAATCTTCACAATTACTTAATCACATCCATTGTGGTACAGCATACATCGCGAACACTCTAGGACCTGTCAAAAGTTTAAACCCTCAATTAGCTGCGCTTCGTTCCGTAACCGTCTACTCTCGCAAACTGGGTGGGAAATAAAGTTCCAAGGAGACCGACCGCAGCAATTCTGCCACCTCCGCACTTTCCCAATTGCAAGAGAATCCGAGTCGATCAAAGCTCCGGCCGACATTGCTTTTCGACCAAAAGAAAGGAATTCCAACACACACAATCACAATCGATTGAGAGTAGCATTAGCAGAATACAATCCCAAACTCATTTATCCGACAAGCTCTCTATTGTCAACTTTCCGGATCTAGAAACTAAAATAAAGCTAAACCCCAGATTCAAATGTTAGTACGATATTCGCGTTGCTTCCTATTTATATTCCGCTTCAAGTAACACCAAACGCTGACCTGGATACAACCAGATCGTTCATAAATCCAACGCATTCGACTGTCGTTGAAGGACATCATCTGTCTACGGGACGAGTTTCCGTAGAACGTTGTATCGGCGCATCCAGATTTCCTCGCAGTAACATCCAATATCCTCTCATATTCTCTCACAATGAGTGAAACCATGTTTGGAGATAACCATTACTCCTTCGACGGAGTCTTTGACGAAGGATCACTTGATCTTTTCAACGGCTCTTCTACCAACTACAGTATTGGTACAGACTTTGAACAATCGGACTCCATGTCCTTCCTTCAGGTATTTCCCCCAATTACCCCGTCGCATTTGTCATAACTCGTACTAATATCTTTCATCAGGACAATGATTTCACAAATGCCCTTGAGGGACTGTCGCCAATGGGCACCACCGGCATCGTCTCCGGTTCAACAATCACAGCCACACCCAAGCTCAGCAACGGAAGCCAGACATCTTTCGTTGATAGCTCACAATTTAACCTTCGACTGCCCCTAAATCGCACCAATAAACTTACCTCATCAAATACCAAGTCAGATGCGCAACAGTCAAACCAGAACACCACAACGGATCCAAACCAACCCGTAAAGGTGAAAAAGACTCGAGCACCCAGAAGAAAGAAGATTCTCACAGAGGCACAAATTGCCGCAAAGAGAGATAAGACACGTGAAAAGAACCGTGGCGCAGCATCAAAATGTCGACATGCGAAGAAAGTATACCTGTCAAAGTTAGCCGAAAGGTGTGAAGCCCACTATACACAGTGTGCTTTTTCACATGGCGAGCTATTCAGTGGCATGAACGAAGTCCAGAATATGGTCAGCGAGCTATTAAAACTTGCCGACCAAGGCTGTTCAGATCCCAAAGTCCAAGAAGCCGCCGCAAACTATAGGGCGAACGAAAGGGTCGCTGGACCTGGACCGCGATATAGTTTCGGAAATCATTTGCCGTCCTGGTACTACGAACTCAGCGATAAAGAGCGACCTGAATACGACTTGTACTTCAAGTGCGAGGCGGGTGTTATGCAGGCGAAGAGAATACTCAGCTTTTTACAGACACCCGCAGGGAGTCACATGGGTGGCAAATCACATCCGAGTGATTCGCCACTCCACTCCGATGTCGACGCTTCGGCTTTCAGTTCTCGACCAATGTCGCGCGAAAGCTCGAATAGCATGTATGAGCAAATGCCACCGGATTCCGCAATCAATATGGAATTCCCCGCTCCATCGCTGCCGCATCAACGGTCCCTTAGCATGCCAGGACCATACCTGCCTTCACACCATTCACTTCCCTCAACGAGAAACATGAGCCTGTCAAATCCTATGATGATGGACTCACCGTTTCAACACCTCTCCCTCTCACAGCCCCAACAGTCCTACAACACAGCCTTCGTCGCACCAGCCATGCTCCGCCAAGGCTCTGGTGACAGTGGTCTCGGCCTGAGTCCGCTTCAAGCGCGGCAATCGCAATCATTGACCCATTCCCAGAAATACTCGTCTCCGTCGCATGACTCGGCCATGGGCACGCCGGAGATGAGAAATAGCTTCACGATGGGATTTGCTGGTTACGATGCTAATGCTATGGAGCTGATGCACCAGGACCAGAACCAGATAGATCGTCCGGTGGGCTTGAGAGCTCTTGATGGCTGGACTTTCTAGATGCTGTCTCCCGGAGCCGTGAGATGGGTCAATGAGCGCATTCGATCAAGGAGATGTCGCTTCAACCTAGTTATTCCTTCTCTTTTGTCGTTTTTTGAACTTTTGTTTTATCCCATTCTCTTCCGAAACGAAATGCATCATCATTCGCAAGAATCTTAATGTCTGATTTCAATTCGACACAAACTTTTGGGTATCTTTGATGTGGACTGAGTCTGGGGCATTCGGAAGGAAAATGATGTTGTCTTAAAAATCAACGATTTGGCGTTTGGGGATTTATTTTTGTGTGGGAGTTTGTCGGGATAAGCGTTTGTGATCTCGGTTGCCATGATATCATGGAGAGGCATATTCATCCGTCGTTCGCTTTTTTTGGTTTTGGCTGGTCGCATTAGGACCTTGGCGTTTTTGGAGTTCCAATTGATTGACGCGGGAATTGATGGGAGCGTCATGAAATGTAACTGTATCTATGTATGAAAGCGGGAGTGAGGGGGTTGGGGGGAGTTGGTTAGGTGAAGGGGTCCTGATGGTAACGGCGAGCCTTTGGAGGCGCGCAACATGAGTTGGAGCTGAATTCATTGGGAATTCAATACATATTCAGAAACAGACACTTGTTTGTTGTTCTTAATCCTGCTTCCATCTGTGATCTCTGGATTCTCTGCAAATAAATGAACTATTAGTTATGCGCTTTTCGAACTTCTTCCAATGTCCGATTTCCTGCTTGCCGAGAACTTGATATGATTTCGTTCTCCGTCTGGTATTCTAGGCAGATGAGTAGGCTGCTGCGTGTAGCATCGTGAATGTCTTGGGTTGACGTGGAGGTTGACGTGGAGGTTGTTGTAGATGGTAATGTTGGTGCCGATCTTGGTAGTAGGGATGCGTCATGGTATAGGTCATCCGTTTGGGGTGTTGGAGGAGGCGAGATGCTGCGTGGGATAGATAGGTAGATAGCTTGTTGTACTTGTAGTGAGGGAGGATGGTATATTGTAGTGAATGGTTGTGAGTGAGTGAGTGAGTGGGTGTGTGTATGATGGAGGAAGAGGATGAGATGGAATTGCTGGCATGTAGTGTGGTGAAGTGGATGGTCTATGAGGTGAGACTGACATTGAAGCAGTGGCGAGGAAGTTCGGGGATAGGTATGGAAAGTAAACTGAGGCTGGCACAGCGACTCCAGATGAGATGCTGACTGAGGAGAGCCGTATAATACGTGTGGATATATAACAGCTTCTCGTCCAGCGAGCGAGTGAGAAACAGGTATGTAGAGTAGTCAAGTCATGTCGAAAGGGCGCTAGAGTAAAGATGAGGCTCGTGTATATACGTCGCGTAACGTCGTCAACAGAGCCGGCAACCAGAGAACAGGATAATAATAAAAAGGAAACAGAGAGTAAAAGAACGAGGAGCCCGAGGGTATATATAAAAGAGTCACCGGCGAAGACAGCCAAAGTAAGAGGACAGGGAAATATGCATGATAGGCAGCTTCGCTCTCTTGGCGAACATACTTGTACTCGATAGTGGCAACACAAATGCATACGCATATGCACGACTGAACCAAAAAAGGACGGAAACGCCATATATCTATTCCACACAGCCGTATCAACCAGTGTCGCAACCAGCCCAAGACCACCCATTCCACTTCCACAAACTTTATGAAGTAATAAAATATACACGCGGAAGCGCACACCATTCCGCCCCTCCGCTTCTCAGCCTACGTGAAAAATCCCGCACGAATGAAAGACCAGCGCGCTCAGCGCATCGCATCATAATTATGTAAAGTGACATAAGGCAGTGATGAAAAGGGAAAAGGAACACAGCAGGAAAGTGAAGTAATTCGCAAAATCTCACGATGCGTCGGGGAGCAGGAACTGTGTTTGTGGAGAAGGGTCATGCAGTTATGGGGCTAAGGCGGCCCAGACGAGGGTGTGGTTGGGCGAGGGTGCGAGCGGTGGAGTCTGGGCAGGGGAATAATGAGGGTTGATGTAAGGGTTGGGGTGGAGGTGACGAGGAAGGTTCGGAGGGTGAGTTTAGGCTCCGCACGTGCTTGTGAGTGGGATGGTGAGAGTGTGTCGTCAATTGAAAGGCGTTGGATTAGAGATATGATAGAACACAGACTGGAAGACTGTATGGGAAGGCCGGGTTGCTACAGTAGCTACTATGTGAATGTGACGAGACGAGACGGAGGATAAGGATATGTTGCGAGGTCGGGTACTGTAAGATGCTGTCGGACCAGGAGGTTGCTTTTCCGCTTCGGTTCGGGACTGATATCTTGATGACCTCGCAAATTCCAAGACTTTAGCTTCATGATATTCTGAGATGATGTATGTATTTTGGTGGCGAAACGTGGTGGTACCGGAAGACGTAGGATGATCGAGTAGTTGGTGAGGTGAGTATTAAGATAACTGCGTGCGAAAGGATGAACTTGTCTGTAACCTTGATGGATGCATGATGTGCGTGGCAGTTGATCAAACGAGCAAGCGCTTTGCGTAAGAGAGCGTACGAGAGCGTACGATAGGCCGCCGCCACAAATCCTCGAATAGACGCATTGCTCCAGCATCGCAAAGGATGACAATCTGATAAGATAGCATAACGAATGAGAAGAGAGTCATAATGAACTTCTCTGACGGGTGACCGCCGACACGAAGAGAATCAACGTTGACCTAGCACTCTTACAATGGAGACTTCTCATAGGCAATGCGCTTCTGCGCCTTCATCAGTAATACTTACATTTTTTGTACAATACTTTATACCGTGTGCATGAGACCATGTCAAGCTTAGATGTACAATACCCTTCAAACGGCACTCCTAACCTTCTTAACTAGATCGCTTTGATGCTCTTCCAACATTTGATCCAGTGCCCTCTTCTCAACCACCACTCTTCCTAACTCCAGTAAATCCTTAACATCAACATCCTTCACCTCTTGCACTCTTCCATCCTCCGGACAATGTCTAACAGCCCTCATCAAGTTCTTCCTAAAACTGCTCGTCACAATCAACGTCCTTCCCGCCTCGCTCCCCCACCCCAATTTTTCGAACATGCTCTTAGCGAATCTCGTCTTCGGCCACTCAATCTCCATCCCATCTTCACAAACTATCAATTCCCCTCTTCTATACCTATAACTCAATGCCGTCCTCCACGCCAAATCGTACATCTTCCTAGGTAAATCTGTAGCAAAATCGCGAGGATGAGGTCCAAATGACTTTCCTCCTCCACGGATCAACGGCGACTGTACCCAGCCCAATCGTGCTGAACCAGTTCCCTTTTGTGGACGCACTTTCCTGTGAGAACCGTGGACGTCCCAACGGGTCTTGCTCGATGCAGTTCCTTGACGGGTGCTATCACCTTCGAAAATTACGGCGCGGTGGAGAATATCGCGACGGAGGGGGAGGTGGAGGTGTTTGCTGGAGTAGGTTTCGAAGCGGAGGGGTTCCATGGTGGGGAACTTGTAGATGGTGGTGAGGACGGAGGAGTCTGAGGATTGTTAGTCGGTAAGTTGGACTATGTGATAATATAATGCGTACCGAATGGACTAGACGGTGCTTCTGTGATAATGCTCGATTCGTGCGATTGAGGTACACTCGATGGTAAGGACGCTTCTGTCGCCATAGACCTGGCAAATTGTGGTGCAAGACATTGCTGTAGCAAAGTTAGCAAACGAACTACCCCATGGAAAAGATGCAACGAACCGTCAAAGGATCTTTGGAACCACTAGAAAATGGTCGCAAAGCATTTAGGCTTCGTGCGAAGCTCTTAAACCCCTTCGTCGCCATGTTTACTTAATTCGCTGTCTCAAGGTCGAGGTTGTCGTCAAATTTGGGATATTCACAACACGGGCCAAAATTTCTTCGGTAAACTCCGTCCACATTTGAACTATGCCGCGATAATTTTACATATCGCTGTCTTATAAAATCAATATCTCCACCACAACACTATGACTTCATGTCAGAAGGCCGCGAGGCCATTGACACGATGTCTACAAAATACTCAACCTTTATACCTTTCTGCGAGGTCGACACGGTCATTCTCGAGCACGCCGCCGGCTAGTGCAGAGGTTGAGGTTAAGCAAAAATCACCACCTGCTGGTCTGGACCCCGAGACGGTGGTTTTCCCAAGAGAAGAGAGGAAGTTGATGAGGCATGGCATTATGCCAGTGGGTTCTCGACGTCGTCGAGCGGCTATAAAGACATCTGCGAATATTCCATTCGAGCAATTACCATACCAGACTTTCCAAGAGGCTCGAAAAGTTTTACAGGCCGATCGAGCGGAAAAGTTGGAATTGATTGCGAAGGAGAGAGTTCGGATAGCGAATCTGATAGCTCAGGATCCTGCGGTTAGTGGTGGTGAGCTGAATAAAAATAATAGGTTGGATAGTATGAGGAGGCATTTGGAGTGGTTGAAAATCCAAGCGGACATTAATGATCCTATGATCAAGAAACGGTTTGAGGATGGTCAAGGTATGTATTCTCTTCTCTTGTAATAATGCCATTCATTGCTAATAGTTACCTTACCTAGGTGATATGAACAAACCCATCTACCGCTTGCTTGCCGACCGCAAATGGCGTGAATACAAACGCCCATTAATCGTTCAACGTATCAACCAACTCGCCGTCGTCCCGGATGTCCTCCCTCACTTCGAGCCTACCGCCGAAGTTCAACTCGCCTTCCGTCGCCGTAAGGTGCAGCCTGGAGAATATGTCGATTCGCGCGTCAGCGAATTCCCCGCTCGGCTAAAGGTACAGGTCTTTGATAAAGGCGAGAGACTTGTCAGTGTAGTAGTTGTGGATTCCGATGTACCGAATGTCGAAAATGACCACTTCAATACGAGATGTCATTACCTTGCTGCCAATATTCCTATTTCGCCTACTCAGGATTCACTACCATTGAGCAAGGCGGATAGTACTAGCCAGTTGGTTTTGCCATGGTTACCACCATTTGCGCAGAAAGGCTCGCCATATCACCGATACTCGGTCTGGGTATTGGAGCAGAAGCCTGGGCAAACTCTTGACCCCGTGGCTTTGAAAGAGAAAGCTCAGCGCGATCGATTCAGCTTGCGCAGTTTTGTGGACAGATATGGCGTTAAGCCTATCGGGATAGGACTTTTCAGAAGCCAATGGGATGAGGGTACCAAGGGAGTGATGCAGAGAGCAAATATTGAAGGATGGGATATTGAGTTCAAGAGGAAGAGAATTCCGGCCTTGAAACCCAAGCAGAAGCCGAGAGGATGGGAAGCTCGTCATGCTAGTGACAAGTATAAACCTCTGAGGAGATAAAAGGACATGTATGATAACGGAAAAATGTATCATATCTGTAAACTCCAACTTTTACATTAAAATGGCTGTGGATTCTGCACCAACCCCTCATCTCAATGATGGCCCGAGCTTTCTCGTTCAGCTTCACTTGCCCCCTTTTGTGTGTTGCTGGCCACAAGTTCCATACGAGCGGTCTTGAGAGTTTTACCAGACAGTTGTAGTGTATGCTATAAATATGTGTATTATTATCCGATCGCTTTAGACTATGTAAAGAACCCCATCTAATTTTATAACTCCTATATATTCTGCAAAGAGCACTGCTCCTTGCAAAAAATGCACTCATGTCCATGAAATTTCGTAAAGCAAATGCTGTACACCTTATTCCCTTCATGCTTACCATTTGTCACCTAACAACAGCAAGCCCCTCAAGTATCTTAGTAGCTCGATCGTCTACGCACCGCCAGCCGCAACCTCCATAAACAACTTCTCCCTCCTCATAAACAAACTCGTGATAATGACCAACGCACCCCCAGCAACAACCAAGTAGTACGTCTTGTCAATCGCCTGCACAATACCCTCTACGGCCTTCGCCCTTACGCTATCCGAGACACTTTCAAACAGCGTACTTTGCGACCCCGCAATGGCGCTCCTGATCTGCGCATCAGAGAACCCCAGTCCTTCGAACGCATGCTTCACGTTTCGGAACGCGGTGCTTTGAAACACTGTTCCGGAGATGGCGAGGCCGATAACTACACCGCCGATTTGCGCTACGTTGATGAAGCCGATGGCGGCGGGAATCATATGCGGGAGGCCGTCCCGCACGAGTCGGGCCGGGGCGATACTGTAGGAGGCTTGAGTAATCATGCCGCAGGCAATGGCAATGAGGATGCTGAAGCCGTAGATCTTGCCTGCGTTGGTGGAAGTGGTGACTATGACCATAGGCGCGCTGCCAGCGAGGGCGAAGACACCAAATAGAATGAAGAATGGCCAGTAGTAGCCGATTCTGGGCATGATGATGCCCTGTGCCATGACAACGACGATGTAGAGAACGATGAATGGCATGAGCCGGACTGCGGCTTCAAGACCGTTGTCGCCCTTGGCAAATTGGAAGAATAGGGGGATGTAGAAGATTGGTACGAAGAGGGCAGTTCCGGCGGCGGAAGTGGCGACGAATAAAAGGATCATAGTACGGGACTTGAGGAAGTCGACAGGGAATAACCGGTTCTCTGGGGTGGTGAAAATACAGAAGTATTGTTGAGCGGCGAAGAGAACTAGTATGACGAAGCAGACGACAAATGTTGCGATGGTGCGACCATCTCCCCAAGCCCAGTCAGCGCCACCGAAGGTCAATACCAAGACGAATGAAGTGTAGAGACCGGCATTCAATAAAGCTCCAGTCCAGTCAATGTTTTTGAGCTTTTCCAGGAAGGAGAGGTTTGGTTGCGGGTCGAATGACGGGATCATGAGAAGGGCAGGAGCAGTAACGCCAAATAGGACAAGGTTTATGTAGAAAGCCTAGAAATCTTGTTAGTGACTATTCTTATTAAGAATCGAATTGGAAACAAACCCATCTCCATGTTGCTCCTGAATCGGCAAAAGCTCCTCCAATGACAGGGCCCAGAATAGTACCAACACCCCAGACAATTCCGACACCTCCTAAGTAGAGAGGACGCTCCCGCATAGTGGTGTTGATCGTGATCAGATTGAGTAGACCGAGATACATGCCCGCCCCTCCCATACCGGCAATTACTTATCCGAAGTTAGTAATTAAAACAAAATGGGGGGATCATATGAGACTATGCTCTCTTACCTCTTCCAACAATGAGAGCATTCATGTTTGGGGCAGCCCCACAAACAGCGCTACCGACAATGAAAGTTGTGACGGAAGCAATATGCGTCCATTTAACATTGAAGATACTATACATCTTTCCCCTGCAAGACAGTATTAGCATGGTCATGGTGATATGCAGTGGAATATACCCACAAGGTCAAGATAGTGGCAATGGAACCCAAGGGAAAACCGGTACCCAGCCAGGATAACTTTGTGATTTCTCCATAGGTCCCTAGAACCGCGGATTGGATATCTGCTGCGACAGTGTTGTCCAGTCCATACAAGAAGTCCGCGATATAGAACCCAACGCAAATGATGATCCACTTGATGCCTTTGATCTGCCTCTCCATTTCTGGCGGAGGACTGGCTGGTGATAGCCCTTTCTCCGAATCTCCGGACCGCTCCTCGGATGCAGTTGTAGAAGCCATTGTTGAAGTGGCTTCGGAACGCGGAATCGCCAGCGTTTGATGTGGTTCTGTAGACATGACTGTGGGGGCGGATAACAATGGAAACTTGGTCGTACTTGAACCAATACTCGGTTTCTCGACGAGTTTCGAGAATCAATGGTATAGTAGCAAGTGTTGTGTGTAGAAAATAGAAAATTGCACGACTGCAGCTAATATATACGGATGGTAACAAAAATATGACACACCCGCCATGCCTACTTACCTAGCTACAAACGTCCCATTCCGTACCGCACAGGTCCGGGGAAGGAGGAGATTTGAAAGCAGAAAGGGAACGGATCTACCAGCTCATCCATGGTAATCCTTCCACGCCGTATACTCTTTGTCCAATCACCTCAACAACTTAAACGTCTCGACACACTTGATAGGACTGTTCAAAGGTCGTAAGGGTAAGCGCACAACATTTGCCGAGAATGTTGTGCCTTAAAGGGGTTTCGGAGATGTAGATTTCGGAGATGTCGCGTACACTAAACTCTGACAAAGTTTTCGGCGTATCGGGGATAAACCCATCAGGCTAACTGCAAAAGAAGATTGACAAAGATACCAACAACATGTATTAAATACCGATTGGATGTTTGTATGCAGCCAAGCCGAAATATCATAACGCCAACACCTTTCGGATGGAGAATTTATTTGGAAGCATGCAATTTCTAAGAAGCAGCAGATTGTGACCGAAAAACAGTCATTCGAGCGGATGACATGGAATGAATGGTTAGAGGCACCGTGGAGAAAGTTAGTGAAAGTCGGGGTGCTACCGGAATAACGTAATCAGCCCAATATGTTAAGTCCGAAACTTTGACGCTAACTTTATTTGCACTGCAAACGTATGTGCGGGACTGCTCCGTCTCTCCAGGTCAGAAATAACAGGCCGACAATATTATCCAAAAGGTATTTGAACAATGAAAATATTACAGTATCTTAGAATATTTAGAATCTTTATCTGATAATAGTATCTAGCTGTCAGATATTGTCCTAAATCGGCTGGTTTTCTCTACGCCGAAGAGTCCGTCTGTCGCCCATAGAAGGGTGGCCAGATATTGTACCAACATATAGCACAAAACGAACGTGCCGACATGCGATCGCTGGTGCAACATCTTTTGCATATAAAGAGATAACTGCAGGGCAGAGTCACACTTGGTTGCTTCACCAGCCGAGTACTCATTGAGAACGCCATCCAACACCCGGATCATACTCCAGGAAAATTCCCGATTTCCTATCAGCATGACGTGCGGCACATCATGCAAGCCATGGTCACCCATTTGGAGATGCAAGCCTTTGCACCTGCGTACTTCATCGGCTAGCTCATGGTACACCGCACCTGCCTGTAGCAGGTAACTAGAGAAAGTTTCCACCGTACTGGGAATTGCGAAGCAGTTCAATCGCATAGCTCTATCTCTTTTTTGCACAGGTTGTCTCAGGATGTTACTGACCTTGCCCGCCAACCGGATAATAACCCAAAGTTGCACCTATGCTCCAATCAACGGTGTCCAATCTTCTTTTCGCACATACTCTACCCAGCTAGTCAGTTTGTACCCAGCTGGAATATACTATGGTCCTGTCAATATCTCTCGCTCTTTGACTTAGGTTCTATTCTTACCTCTCGAGGTTGAACATGCTTCTGGCTAGTCATGGCGTCTTCTTCGAACTGCAAGGCTTCGACAAGCTCCGTGGTGGCAGTAACAATATGTGAAGGAAAGCCATAACTCGCCAAGCGATCAGCATGCTCCTTTGGAGACACTTGTTCAAATCTTGCCTTGATACCAGTTTCTACCAGAAAAATCAGATTTCATCAAGTTCATTGATCGAAACAAGTTCAAACAACGGCTCTCACCATTGGCCCAAATACGAACACGTTCTTCCTCCGAATGCATCTCGCTGTAAAGCACGACCTGTTTGCTGAAGAAAGACTTGCCGCCTCTCAAGATCTCCCCTATTGCCATGCCTGAATCCTCGGAATCAGAACACGGGACGTGAGTGCTTCCTGGAAATGGCATTGAGACCACGAAAGTGCCATCTGCATCCTGCATTTCGTTAGTCCCTGTTCAATGTGAATATGGTCTAGGGGATGGTATCAACACACCTTGTATGGTCCAAGGACTGTGGAGTACTTTACCCAGTTCTGAAAATAGAATGCGACAAAGATCTCAGTGGTTTTAGCCCACAGTGCGGGGTAATTCTTAACCAAATCATCCCTGATATACGCCTTGGCATTGTATGGTAAAATGTTCTGAAACTTGCCTCCAGCTAGAGTTCTCCCATCAGGAAGACTGCTGAGAATATAATGTTCGAGATCAGGTAGTTGAGAGGCAACTTCATTGATCGCATGGGCTTGGGATACTTCTGTATCGAGCGAAATCTGATCCCAGAAATTGGTGATAGCAAAGATTGCATTTGCACCTGAAAGTGCATCTTTCACGGATTCAGCGTCCGAGAAGTTTG
Source organism: Rutstroemia sp. NJR-2017a BVV2 (assembly GCA_002946415.1). Classification (NCBI taxonomy): domain Eukaryota; kingdom Fungi; phylum Ascomycota; class Leotiomycetes; order Helotiales; family Rutstroemiaceae; genus Rutstroemia; species Rutstroemia sp. NJR-2017a BVV2. The sequence continues at coordinate 326,680 of NJPS01000006.1, forward strand.
CAGAAATTACCTCCGCACCAAGCTTAGAAAGTGCTAACGCTGACGGCTTGGTGGGGTCTCTGGTGATGGCTCGAACGTTGTAGGTCTCTGAAAGATTTTCGAGAATGTAACGTGTCGCTGGGCCTCCCTTGTTTAGTTAGTCTATGCATTTGCATATCAGTGAGAATAATTACATACCTGGGAACCAGTAGCTCCGAGAACAACTATGAGCTTTTTATCTGCCATTGTACGATTGTTGCTGGGTGTCGATAACAGCGGTTTGGATGCTAGCTAGAGAGACTTACTGTGCCATGATGATGAGGTTAGGTTGTCTTCTATATGAGGTCACCTTTGTTTAATTATGAACATCATATTCGCGATGTTTACTCAACATTCGTCTTTTCATTCTGCGTCTACGTTCAGTCAATCAGTAATCATCAGCAGTTGAATAGTAATCCGCCAACATCTGTGCTTTGCAAGCCATCGTTTATAGCCAATTAGAATTCGTACATTTTTCCAAGCGAGGTTTGTACTTACAGTATTAGTCCCACAGAAATGTTGAATAATCTAGGTACATGTCGGCGCCGACGGCACGATTCTTCTTTTACTGTTTTCGGAAATTTTTACATTTGCGTACGATAGCGCGTACGTACTGCTTGGCAATTATCACGTCGTCGAGTCTTCAATATGCTTCAATATGTAGCGAAGCGCTTAGGACCGCTGCTGTAGATTCCGTAAAGTCAATTATTCAGCTCCAGCTTCGGTGATAAAATGGCGACTTAAATGTCTGGGAAGTCCTATATAATGTGCACTGAGCTATTAGATACCTCGACAGTTTCAAGGAATCATCCTCTCCATACCCTATCATCACGCATTTCAACATTGAGCAACCGCAAGATTCAGAATCTGAAATCTTCTAGCAACGCAGGCAACCATGGTCTCAACAACAGCATTCAAAGGGTCTTCGAGCGGGGAGATCGTTGAGGCTTCGATCCCGCGAAAGCCCCTGGATGGCTCACAAGTCCTAATCGAAATCCATGCCGCTGGCTTTTGCGGTACGGATTTACATTACACTCATCAAGATATGGTACTTGGACATGAAGGTGCTGGTGTGGTTGTGGAACTTGGACCTAAAGTCAAGCACCTGAAAGTGTGAGTGGTGGAGTTACTTTCTTCACACAGTTCGAGTTGTCCAACAACCCCACCTCCTATATTCCACTTCAGTTTTGTGGTTTCTGTATCCAAGTATGGTTTACTGGGGATGGGGTGAACAATTACCACAATGGGTCTTCCGGATATTTCACTCGGGGAATGACTTTTCAAATACTGACAGAATAAACAGCGGCGATCGTGTTGGCTTCGGTTGGTCCCATGACAGCTGTGGAAGATGTGACAATTGCCTCGTCGGTGAGGGCGCACACTGTCTCGAGAAGATGCACTCATTCGGACTTACCGAGCTCGACCAAGGCGGTTTCTCTACTCACGCCATCTGGGAAGAAGAGTTCCTCTACACTCTTCCAGACGCCATGTCATTCACCGACGCCGCCCCTATGATGTGCGCTGGCATGACTGTTTTCACACCCTTAGTTCGGTACGGTGTAAAAGCTACCGACCGTGTAGGCGTTGTAGGAATCGGAGCGCTAGGGCATCTGGCCATTCAGTTCGCGAGCAAAATGGGTTGCGAGGTAGTTGCATTCTCGGGAAGCGAGAGTAAGAGGGAAGAGGCGCTGAAACTTGGTGCAACCAAGTTTGTGGTTACAAGAGGTGATGATAAGATCGATTTGAAGGCCCTTGGTGGAAGACTTAATCATCTTTTCGTCACCACTAGTGTGCTTCCGAGCTGGGAGAAGTATGTTGCTCTTTTCCTTTCTTGATTAACTGGATACTGATCCGTAAACAACAGGTATATCGATATCATGGCCGTATACGGAACAATCTATCCACTCACTGTGTCAGATGGCGATGCAACATTCCCATTCTTGCCATTCCTTCTCAAGGACTTATCATTCAGCACCAGCACCGGCGGTTCGAAGCTGATTTTCAAGCAAATGTTCGAGTTTGCTGTGAGGCATAACGTAAAACCGATGATTGAAAAGTTTCCATTCAATCTCGACGGAATCAAGGAGGCAGAGAAGAAGATGAATGAGGGTAAATTGAGGTACAAGGCTGTGCTGACTGTCATTGACGACTGATGGCCATGATGGTTGTTGATATAGGAGGTGCGGGTGATGACTGGGTGGTGCATGGAACGCCATCTTGAGTATAAGGTCCAGATTGTGAACAGCCACCAAAAATCTTCTGATGTGTCACCAGCATTACATAGAAAACTTCCGAATACTATTCAGTCTCAAAAGGACGAAGTCATTCCCCAGCAGCTCCGGCTTCAAAGGTGCACTCATTTAGTGTTAGCATTAAGATATTGAAATATGCAGTACATATAGCATACGAAATCATACCGTTTGTGTAATACTACATATGAGTAAGGCTGTCATCATCCAGCGTCGTCTAGTAGTGGGAGCCAGACTAGTCATATTATCCTATTGTAACTAGCGGGCAACCTAGAGCTCAAGCTAATATGTGAGCAGACCATAAAATCGAGAACGTATGTAACTGTCTCATGACTGAAGCATTGCCATTACGCGAGCAAGAACCTGATAGACAATCGCATCTCTTAGAGATCTCAAGTATCATCGTCCATGGCTTTCCCATCCTTCATTCCAGGTGACAAAACATAGTTCGCGATGTCGAAGTCAAACTCAAAATCACATTCGGTGCTTCACCAAGGATCAAGTTCCATGATTCTCTGGTACCCTAACGTGGACCCCTACCCAGACGTGCAACATAATTCCCTTGTACGTACCAGGAATGCTGTCGACGCTTGTTTGACGGAACCGCCGGAATAGTTTGGGTTGATGAAAGTCCATTGTCTCTGATATACAAGTAAATTCGTCCTGATAGCACCCCACCACGCACATGTACAGCGTAGGAGTTTGCGAGCAATACTTGAAAAGCATGAAGATCAAACAAGTAGTTCCATCCGTATCAAGCCATGCACCAGCCCTTTCAAAGTTGTTGAGCAGACTGGTCTGCGATGGAGGAATTCAAGCAGAAGGTCCGGAACGTTGAGGCCTTGCTATTCCCTCGCTCCTTCAGTGGGAACATATCCACGCGTTCTCTCGCTGGGGCTTTGGGTGTTTTAAGCACATGCTCGACTACGAGATACTGAGGACAGTTGAGATTGCTGGCACCTCGGCACTTCAATATGTGGAAAGTGGGGTGTGGCTAGTCGAGCTAGTGTGGTTATGGCTAAGCACCCGGTGGGGTTTAACCTTACTCATAGCACACCAAACGACCAAAAACTACTGCCAACCACTTTAATAAAGTTATATTTTACAGGTTTAATAATAATATAAATCCAAGTACATATAAGGTTACTCTGATAGCTAGGAATTACCAGAGAACTCTCACATACTCAATATCTTATTTTCTTGAATTTTAATCGGATAAAATATACTCTAAGAACGAGTTTTGATATGCTCTATAGTAATTAGGAAATCCCACCGGATGCTAAAGACCCCCGTTCCTGTCGATCTCCCCCCTTTCCCCTCAAGCCCGCAAAATACGATATACTCCGTAAGTGCGAAGACATGGAACCAGGATATAAGATAAGTTATCAAGTCCCAACAATTACCAATAAACAAAAATACCTTGCTACCTTCTTCCACTATACGAGGCATAGGCTATAGCCGCCAAGCAAACACTTGCCACCGTCGCCTAACTCATGCGGCACAGCCAGGTCTGGGTTGCTAGTCTCCTGCAATGGCTTACAGTATATTTTTCAAGTCCCACCCCTTAAATCTCAACTCAAAAGTCCACGTTGTAAGAAACTCGCAACGCTCTATCTCTATCTACCGTCAAGATGTTCACTCTATTTCCCAGACTACCCGTGGAGATCCAAGATCTCATATGGGAGTTCACATTGCCAGGGCCGCGCGTCATGCTCGTGCATTGGGATCCTGTTCTACCGAATGGAAAGCGTGCTTCGACCAGGAACCCCGAGTTGTTTCACACTTTGGCGAGATCCTGTGATGTGAAAATACCAGTCGCTCTTCATGTAACGAAGGGGTCTAGAAAACTTGCCTTACTATACCTCACGGAGAGATTCCACGGTTATTGGAATTTCAAATTGGACACATTGTATCTCGACGTCCAGCGATTCATGGGGCATGCCGCTAGATTTAACCTCGCCTATCTTGTTGAAAATGGATTATTGGCTGGATTTAAGAATCTTGCGCTGGGTTCCGAAATCTGGTCCAGTAGTCTGGATGGGAATTCACCTCATTGGTATGTTATATTGGTTCTTATCTCAGTAGGGTACCTTCTAACCTTAACGACATGCAGCTTGAAATCTGTGCGTCTTTGCACCAATATTTCGACGCTTTACTTCTGTCATCGCATGGATAATGTTCAGCAAATCCAGGAGCAATGGGCGATAATACCTCTAAACCAGGTCGTGAAAGCGCTTCCTCCAACCGCGATGAAAGTCACAGAAATCTTTGAAGAACGTCTACAGAAATATCTGGAAGATGACTATGTGGCTCACAAAAATGAGTGGGATAGTAGAATATCGAAATTGCACATCGAGTGTATGTTTGTCTGGAATAAGCCAGCCGGAAAGACTATACCCACCTCTGGAGGACAATCTATAATTCCATCGAACTCATGATCCACGATACTACATTAACCTGATCAAACAATCACACACGCCTCCGAACTTCATACACGACTGGTACGTGATTTGCTCAAATGCATTCTCGATGGGAGAAACTTCAGTTCTCAACCTCTGCTCTGCTCTACACCTAAGCAGCACCATTGTCCTTCATTTTCTGCAACATTTCCTCCGCATTGGTATCCTTGGGCAACGCATCAGCGCCCATACCCTCCTCATCCATCATCTTCTGCCTAGTCGCAATAGTCTTCTTCACAGACTCCATCGCCGCCATACGATTGTGCCAAGCCATCACGTTCGGATACTTGGACAGAGGGGTCTCGCCCGGAGGCGATTGCACACTCAATGGCAAAATAACATTCCACATGAAGAATGACAGATCTGCATACGTGCACTTATCGCCCACGAGCCAATCCTTCCCTTCGAGTGCTCCATTGAGTACATTGAGGATTCTTTCACTCTGCTTACTGTACCGCTCGATGACGGATGGCACCTTATCAGGATGGAAGTAGTTGAACCTAGGCATGATGATCAGCCTGCGCTACCATTCTCTGCATTTCGCGGTCTTGAATGACAACGACGACTTACCAGCCTATCTGGCCAAAAAACGGACCCTGCTGGCTCATCTGGAACATCAACCACTGATTGAGCAGATTCTTCTCCTTGAGCGAAGTATATGTCAATTTCTTCTCCGTATCATACTGCTCAATCAAGTACAAGATGATTGCTCCGGACTCCCATAACGTCAAGTCGGTATTCGGGTCATACATCACTACATTCGATTAGCACTGACTTATGCATGTCTGCACCCAGTTCTTACCTGGGACCTTGCCGCCTGGATTGATCTTGGCGAATTCAGGCGTCATGAGCTCTTCCCAAAATAGCAGCTTGTATTCGATGGGGAGGCCGAGTTCTTCGAGGATCATGACGGGCTGGAGTTGGCGGTATTAGTGTCTTTCGAGTAGGACGAGAGTAAGGATGTTCAATCTTACTTTCCACGGGTTTGGTCCGGGAGCTATGAGGGGTTGTTAATACATGTTACATCCCATGCCGGAGGGATCAGAGAGATAGAAGGTGCAGACTTACAAGTAACCCAGAGTTTAATGGGACGGAGTTCTTCTTTGGACGCCATTTTTGGTTAGATGGAACGAACAAACTTTCTCTTTCCTTTTTTTGATCGAGGATTTATCGGGCTTGGGATCACGGAGAATGCGAGAAATATACTGGAGTTTAAGTTGGACATCTCTCAGTCTTATTTATGTTACACGCAAATGTTATTTGGTATCAGCATTAACCATGCGTCCCGTCTCCTCACATTTACGTAAGACTTATATCTGCGTACATTTGACGTACAAAGTGTTGCTCAGTTATAAGCTGCAGACCGTAGTAATGAGCGGATCCCGGGTTATATAAATGAACCTCAGAGCGTAGCAGTATTAGTCATACATGGGGGAAGCTTGGATTCGAGGAATCCCATTTCTTTCCCCACAGGGCTCGGGTCCGCAGACAAATTTGTAACTTCAATGCACCAAAATTGATAAGCCAACTAGACACATCGACTTTTCGACACCGGTAGCTGGGAATGATGACCAAAGAACAAAGCACCGCGAGTCGTACTTCTTCCAATCACAAATACAGCAACCAAGCTAACCAGCGCTCTTTATCTAAAACGCAACTGGCGGATAAGTCCTAGGTAAGCACTACACCCTATGAAGCAAGCGCGCAAAGGAAAGCACTTCTACACACAGTTGAATCAACGCCTACTCCTCAAGTGTCTCCACGAAGTCAAGAATCCATCCAAATGCCTCACCCGCACCGTGATATTGATTGACGTTATGTCTCGTATTCGCCACATTATCCGGACCCTTCCAGCCCCTGGAAACTATCTCAATGAGCTTGCCGGCTGATATCACCTGACCATAATTCCCTTGCCAGTATATCATATATTTGTTTCCATTCAGTGAATATACGGTCCTGTGTATTCCACTCCTGGAGCATCCACCATACTGAAGAAGGTGAATCTCTCGCCCGGGGTCTCGATCTCTCGAGTCGGACTTGTTGTGCGCGAGGTCAATGTTAGCCTGAAAGAAAACTCGGCGAACCGAAAAATCCAGAGTGTCCGGTAGGTATCAATGCGGTACAGTCTGATGGGTATTTCATGGCAATCTTCTGCGCGAGGCTCGACCCTAGAGAGTGTCCAACGTCAACTAAACGTCACTCTACCTTGTCAAAATGTATGTATTCCATCTTGAGATGTGAGATAAGCTGATTTGTAATATCAGTCAGCACCCCAGCTGAACGATCTGTAGAGGATTGGGACGTTTGGAGTCGTCCAGGACCTAGCCGCGCATAGGAAAAAGAGGCCTAGACCCGCTCTGCTGCTGGGTCTATGTAGTTGTACTGGTAGCTTCAACTTGTGGCTAGCGGTATGGCCGATGGGTCACTTCCAGATAGTGTTATGAGAAGTGAGCAACTGGACAGAATAAACTGACTGCGCTATCCTAACGTGCTCGATATGAAAAGATCATTCACCGTTCCCAAAGTGGGCCCAGGTTGAAGTGTGCTCATGATGCATTGGTCATGTCAACGTCGTAATTCGAAATCCCTTTTCCTGGGTCACGAACTGTGAAGGTGCAGAACGAGCAACTTCTACCCTTATGTATGCTCAGCCAGCACGTACTCATGGAAGTCTGATCAAACCAAGAAACAAAAGTCGTGCATTGAGCGCGGCTCTCGGGAAGGGCAAAGCAAAGATGTTGTGAGCTCAAGAACATGATTTTAGTTGACTACGAACAAGAGATAGCTGAGCAACTAGCTAGACATGAGCAAAAGAAATCGCCAAAAGCCAGACTACAAAGATATAGACATATACCCACAGTACCACGCGACAATACGAAAAATATAGAAGGTGCCCTCAGATTAGCTCTCAAGTTCTCATTGCGAACACTTTCCGCCTGATCCACCATCGCAATGATGATGGGGCGTAGGTTGGCCTGCAAATTTGGCTTTATGGATTTGTTGGTCATCACCGGGCAAAGAAAACGCTCTCAAACAAACCTCCAGAACACCACCATCGACAGCAGCAAGATGGAGTCGCGAGAATGAAAGTAGTAATGAATCTGTCTCCCGGTTAGCCAAGATCATGCAATTGGCGCACGAGTAATTCTCAAGTAAGGCGCCTCACGGGGTCCATGTTGAATTGAGAATGGATCGACTTACCAGGCCGCTCCGATTGAAAACTATATTCCACTTTCAGCGATACTTTACCGACACGACGCCCTAACTGATAACCACAGGTCACAGAAACAGCATCGCATCGAAGCGTCTCAAGAAGGAGCTGATTGTCGTCACTGCAACTTCATCCACCTCCACCGTCAAACCGCAAGCCCACGCTCACCGAAAGCGACAGCACTGACTGCAGGAAGATGAGAGCAAGACCTGCTAAGATCTCTGTTCATAGAATCACACATTCCGAACCTTCTAATTTCTCGGATGGTTCAGTAGTGTAAGCTCGATGATTTTTATCGTCACTGCAGGTTGTTGTATGGAAAGAAAATTGAAACGCGTTCAGCGTCTTTAGTATGCGCGCCACTAAAAGTCACGCTAGATGGGAGGCCTAACTTTAATTCAGCCTCACTTGATTCAGGCTCGCAGAACGCGGAGTAAATAAACTTTGTGAAAGAACGTCGTCGCATCTGCAATTTCTTCCATAACATCCAATTAGTACCCAGATAATTTGTAGCTCAGCAGAGTATCGCAATCATGGTAGGCTTCAACAACTCGTTCTTCTATCTACTTCTACTGACGATGCAAAGGCGCGTAATTCTGAGAAAGCCCAATCGATGCTCTTCCGGTTCCGGGAAGCGCAACAAGCAGAACTCGGAATCATCGATGCAGGAAGAACGCGACGGCCGAAGATGATCACGGAGGTGATGTCGATACCAGCTTGTGAGAAATGGAGGGGCCAAGTTTTGAAAGAGATTTCTCGGAAAGTCAGCAAGATCCAGGATCCCAGTCTAAGTGATTTTATGATCCGTGATCTAAACGATGAGATCAACAAAGCGATGCGCGAAAAATATATGTGGGAGGTCCAGATAAGGAATTTAGGTGGTCCGAATTATATGAGGGGAGGAGGGAAGGTCTACGACGAGGAGGGAAGGGAGATACCAGGTGGAGGGAAGGGATACAGGTACGTTTAATGGTTGGTCTTTTATGATTATGATTGTGCTAATAAAGCTCTGCAGATATTTTGGACGTGCGAGAGAGCTGCCGGGAGTGAAAGAGATGTTTGAAGCTGCAACGATAAAACCGCGAGAAGACCAACCATTAGAATCAAGAGCTGATCTACGGAAACAAGTCGACGCATCTTATTATGGCTACAATCTCGACGAAGAGGATGGAACATTATTAGATTACGAAATTCAGAAGGAGAAAGAAGCATTTGAGAATTTGAAGGCTGGTAAAGAAGGGAAAGCACCAGACGGGTGGGAACCATTACCAGGAGATGCCGGAGATGGGGAAGGATGGAGGTTACCGACGAGTGAAGAAGTACAGGAAGAGCTTGTGGATAGGAGGCGAAGACGGTTGTTAGATAAACTGGGATAGGGAGTCGTCGAATCTACAAGTTCAGAACGCGACCTGACTTGTAGTGCCATCAGCGCTCCGCATCAAGAAGCCCTACAGCAAGAGGGCTGCTCGTTGCATACCCAAGTCTCAGTCGCACACTTGTTCCCTTTCCCGCCATAATCTTCAGCCACAGGTCACAAATACGGCCCCGATACCAAGCACGGAGTCTAAATTCGGTAAACAAGCATCCGAGCGCCTCCAGTGGTATGGTGAGTGAGCGGATTCGGTCTTGTAGGGTGTGCATTTCAATTCGAAAGCCCGTGATTGTTCAATGAGCTGTCGCTGTGGATTCGTTGATCATTATTTCAGACTCATTTCATTTTCTCAAAGCTTCCTCCCCGCCTCGAGGCGACGGCGCTGGCAAGGTCAGCTCATTGCCACCATAATGATACATGGTGCAGTTTGGTGGACAGTGTCTGCGTGGGCAGATGATCTCTATGGGAGAGCATCGTCCTCTGGAGACCTACTCCCAAGCATTGTATAGGCTTAATACAAGAATCTCGCGAAAGTTTGATGGCTTCTAGTTTTCCTATATTTATGATTGGACATGACTTATGTATGGTGGCCAATACCTTGTTCAGAAATGCCTGTGACAAGAGTTTGGCTGTGTAAATCTCTTTACGTCTTGTCTTAGTGCACGTGTTACTCATTTTTTCATGACTTCTGGCCCCTATCTCCGGACCATCATCCAAGTCAAGCCTTCTTAGGATTGAAGCTTTAAATTCCCACTGCACGAGCTGTCACAGCCTATTTCCCGCGCATTCCCCCGCTGGCACAATATATTGACAGCATATGCACCCTACGCGCCCACGTGTTCCGCCGCCCTCAAGTCGTTCCATCCCATCACTTATTCTCCTCCCATCTCCACCTTATCTCCACGCACCCCTGACAATCCTCTTCCCTCACCACAAGTCTCTCTCTCTCCCCATCTAGCCCATCTTGGCGCGCCCTAATACGAACCCCGCTAATGCACCTCGTCTATGAAAAAATGCATGCATCAGAACACCTGCATGCTTGGCATCTGCAATCCTATTCTTCAACGGCTTCTCGCTGCCTACACCTGCGTTGAGCTGACCGCCGTTGCTAAGCTGATACCTTTTTTTTAAACTTCGACGTCGATACCGAGGACGTGCTTGCGTCTGTTGATTACTGTGTGCGTTCTTGGCGCGGGTTTGCGGAGTGGTGATTTGTGGAAAATTGAGGGCCCGAAACACGTGTGAGATGCTGACATTGGACTCGATGCGATGTTTGGCCGAGGTCACGTTGGTGGTGGGGAGATATGTATATAAACCTCAATGCGACGTCGACTTGAATGGCAATCTAGAACAAAAGATCATTCAACAGCCCAATTTAATCTAACCAACACACACACACATACACAGCCAAAATGAAGTTCACCACCCCCGCCCTTCTCCTCTCCCTCCTCGCACCCCTCGCTTCGGCCGCAACATCCGCCAAGTTCTCCCTCCTCTCCAAATCCACCTACACAGCGTACAACAACGTGCATTTCGGCGGGGTATCCTACCTCAACGGAACCCTAGTCGGGGGTCTCCAACCACAACAGACGCTCCCCGTGGGCGGCACCATCACCAACGGCGTGCTCTCCTTCATCGGAATGGACCCCACCGACGACGCCATCCCGGCGTACTTCATCCACGGCGCAGCCGGATCATGGGTTGCGCTGGACGTGTGGGCCAGTCCGCAGAGCGGGTATAGTTTGAGTTCGGCGGGGAACCTTCTTGTGAATGGGGCTGGGGCTTTTTATGGTAAGCGGTGGTTTTCTTCTTTCCGTGATTTTGAACTTTTGGAGGAGCTTTCGAGAGCGAGGAAGAATGATTGCTGATGGGAGAATATAGCTTGCTCGACTAACGCTGATGATTCAAAAACTACCGTGATTGGAGTTTTCTACACGACTGCTGGGGCGGCGGTGCCGAGTGGTTGTCATACTATTCAGTTGCAGGCAGTTTACTGTGATAGCAATCTTAACAACTGTGCTTAGACGACGGATAGGATGATGTCAGGCTGATTTGATGCCTGCGATGAAAGAATGAGATGATGGGCCTAGCAGAGATCAACTGAACGAGGAATTAGATGGAATAGAGAAAAGTTGAAACTTAGAATACTACGCAGGAACAATTTCACACTTGGATGATTGCCCCAGTAATGATGTTCTGCCTCCAAAGTGTTGTACTTCTCCTTCTCCTTCATGTGAAGCGCATAAATGCATTCCCTCTACTACTATTACCTGCAGTCTGGCCAACCGAATATCAAATCCAAAGCTACCCAGACAAGCCAAGCTTGTGACCCCGGAGATTAGAAGAAAGGATAAGCGGGAAGCATCTACATGGCGGAACACTGCTCTTGGCAAACAGTCATCATCGTCTTACCGGCAGACATCTCTGTCCCGCGCAGCCGGTTGGGCACGCAGATGCCCAGCAAGCAGTCATAGTAGGCGGCTTGGTCTGATAGCTCATCGAGTTTGGAAATGGCTTGCCAAATCTTCTTTCAAGACGTATGAAATCACATTAAGGCAAATAGGTAGTCAAATACCTTCACCTCGTCTCCGCTTTTAACGGCACATGCATGGAGAGAATGAGAGTGACACAGCCGACAATACTCCCATGCAGCAAATCACTTGAAAATGGCAGTCACCGTTGAGGCACTTGACAACAACAGAGTCTTTATGAAAGTATATAACTTTTTGAGCATGGTCATTTTCGTCCTACTATCACACTCTTGACAATCCTCAGGGTCGCCGATGATCGACACGAGGATGGATGATTTGCTCTCCGAGGAACAGCACCGTGGGAAGAATTAGGCAAGTAAAATGCTTCTCGCTGCTTCCATACAAAATCAACCTTATCCGCCAGCCCCAATCCCAATGTATCATTTACGTGACCCCGCCCATTGCAATCCATTTCCATCTCCCCAAAAACGCCTCGAACGCTACCAACCAACACCGAAATCAAAAGGCCAACCAACCATTAACAGTAGCATCCATGTACTCCATCACTCCTTGCTAATATGTGATTCCATGTTGAAACCCCGCCCAAACCGAGGCAATGCTGACATTAAGAGTCTCTAATGTTGGGAAACGTATTGTGGAAAACGTGAAGTGATATCGATCGTCCCGAAGTGAAAGAAAGGAAAAGAGGAATCGAATTGGAGATCTGAGGAATATAAACAAGATCGTGACCTTAGAGGAATATTCCGACCCATTTATCCTTGGTCCTGACATCAGACTCGCAGCTATCAACGGAGCAAAGAATTTTCTTGGCCATTCGAGGATCGCTAGATGCGCGGAAATTGGTAGAGATGGGAGATTTGTCGGGCGCGGTGCGGTGCTGGAAGCAAGTATTGCAGAAGACCTTCAAGTAGTTAGTAAAACTTCCAATGGAGTAAGAACTCGTTGCAACTTACGTGACCGCAATCCTTGACTACCCAGAAAGGATGCTCCTCGCGATCTTTCCTTGAAGGTGCTCTACCGGATTTCTTTGTGACTTGTTCCTCTCCGTCCTTCCTGTGAACCAGTTCCATTTCGCAGCTTGGGCAGATGGCTACATCGGTTTCCTGTGGCGATCTCGTGAACCCCTCCTCTACGGTTGGAGGTGGTACATGTTCAGGCTTTCGATCCTGCAAAGCAACGGCTTGGTAGTCCATGATTCCCCCAATAGGCGCGAAGTCCGCCATAAGGTGAACTCCGATATGTTCGTGTACCGGACCTCCTCCCAATCCAATGTAGTTTCCTATACCAGCAAGAAAATTTCCGTGCCCAAGAAAATGTCCTAATCCACCCGGTTGCGGTCGACGTCGCTCTCGCTCCGGTGCAGCGGCGGGTCCAGAGTTATTCAGAATCGGAGGGCTAGGTCTGTTGCCGTTTATAAATTCTTCAGCTGCACGAAACCGTTGCTCATATCCTTCGGCGAGACGATGTCGTCCAGCAAGACGAGGGCCGGGCAGCTCTCGTGCATGAGAGAAAACAATGTCTGGTTCGCCATCTTCATCCGCCGTAAGGTCGACAACTTGTTCTATCCGCCGTGCGTCACTCCTCCCAAGTCTCGGCGGCGGTCTCGGCGACGGATTACTTCGAGGTGCACGGCGAACTTGCAAAGGTACATCGTCTGGTTCATCGGTCAAATCGATAATGGTTTGTGAAGTGCGGTGCTCCAACCGCGGTCGCCGAGTTGGTTCCATGTCTGGTGCTGGAGTCTGCGAAGGTCTTGTGAATCGCGGATAATTTTGTGAGGATAAATTGTGAGGGTGCGATGTCCGCCGTCGATCGAAAATGGAGGAGGTTAATCCGTTATCGTCTGGAGGGAATCTCGTGGAAGCAGCTCCGTAATTTGTGGGTTGGTCCAGCAGAACTGGCGAAGATGATAGTGTTACCGGATGGGACATTTCAGCAAAAGATCTCTATGTGCGGGAGAAAATTAGTTAGTAATTCAATTAGCAGTTTTTCTCCTTTAGAGAGAAGACAAAGTGAAATCATCGGTCCATACTTTGCGGTGGCCCCGAGATTCTGCGGACCAGTCTTCCATCACCAACAACAATTCCGCTCAAAGGAAATACTAAAATTGGCCACTTCTTCTTGGATGTCTGCTGTACTTTGTGCCGGGAGAAATTCGACAATGGAAGATCAATGAATTCTGCAAGGAGGAAGTCTAAGGTGAGGCCTGCTCTTGCCGGCCAATATGAGAATTTGTGTGTTCTTAAGTTATGAGGGTCGATGGGTTATTTGCCTTCCCTCGGACAGACAATGGGTGGCGCGGGGACTGGTGTGCATTTTATGATCATTGCTGTTCGGACATTGAAGGTCACTGATTCGGCAACCACTTGCCGAAAAGCTGGCCGTTCATCGGCCGAAGCTGTACCGTATAACGCAGGTACATTGAATTGCTACGCACATTCCTATTCCTACAAGAAATAATTTCTGCGAAGTATAGAGTCTGGCCATCGCGTTGAAGTTCCATTCTTAGGAAATACTGTAAGCCATGAATCAAGGCAAATGCCTGGACTGCGACTGTATGGACTCGATCTTCGTAGCTGAATATTGTATTCGGAGCTCAAGCAAGCAACTAGAGCTGATTTCAGAGCTAGGATGGTATGGTGCATGCGTTTCGTACAACCACCTTGATCTTTTTCGGTTGCTATATGCAGGTGGGTTTCGTTGTCCTCCAGTAGACCACCTTTCCACCACTTGTCTTTTCGAACAACTGACAATGTACATTCTGATAAGGTTGGCACATGCCACCAGGTATTGTTGTTCAATTTTGGGCATCAAGATGATGCATATTTTCTACAATTACAGTTAAAATGCAAGAAAAAAGACTGTCCAGATTTGTTTGTTCCCCTTTCATCAGTAGCAGCCAAAAAGACCAAACTCCTTAAGATACTTCCTATGCCTCGTCCTCCTAACTTATCACCCGTGGGTTCAAGCAGACCCACCAAGAACCGTCACTACCCCTTCGCTATTAACAGTAATCAAGCTCTTCGCCTCCGCTCCCCACTCGACCACAGTAGCCGGTACAGCTAGACTAAGAGCATCGGCCCACGACTTCGAAGATTTCGTATATTGCGAGATAGTAAGTCCTCTTGGTCCGGAAGCTGCCAAGTATTGACCTGTGTAATCCCATCGGATACAATCAACAGGCCCACCAATTTCCAGAACTTTCACCTCGGCATCCTTTCCTTCTTTCCTGATATCGAAAATGACGACGCTAGTGGAACCTTTTGCTACAGCTGCGAACCAGATGCCGTTTTCGGAGAATGAGACGTCTTGTACAGGTCCTTCTATTTCGAATTTTACACCTGCACTTTCCCCAGTCTTCACGTGGAAAAGTTTGATTTGACCATCAGCGCCACCAGCTGCAAAGAGATGCCCATCGGGGTGGAAAGCCGCGGTTTTGAGTTCTGTAATGTGTAAGCTGGGCTAGTCTTTGAAAGATAAGAAGTAGTGAGTACGTACCAGAATCCGCATAAACCTGGGTCACGACTTTCTTTCCAGAAAGGTCGTAGAATACGAAGCTCTTGTCGACACCAACCGATGCAAGAATTTCACCACTTGGGTGCATTGCAATTGCATTTACAGCGCCAGCATGCGAGGTGAATGTGGTCTCTTCATCTCCAAAAATCTTCACCGCCCCATTAGCAGTAGAAACAATAGGCGTTTCTCCATAGAAAGCTGCTCCAGTAACTGCCCCTCCTGCCTTGTAAGACCGTAACAATTTCTGTTCAGTCGTAGAATATAAACCTGCAACACCGTCCGATCCACCTACTATAACCTGATCACCCTTCGAAGCTAGTGATGTGCATCCAGGGTACAAAGCATCCGAAGCAGAAGTAATCGCGTACTGGCTGACATCTTCTGTTGTAGCCCATCCTTTAGGAATGGGACGCTTCCGGCGGCTTTTTGAAAGTCTGTCAAATGGTTAGCATCCATATAACTGTCCACGCTCCCAATCTGGGGCTACATACTCCGCTTGAGTATTATCAACCAGGCTCGCGAGCTCTTCCGGAAGACCTTGGCTATCAATCTGCATGGCATCGGCGTTTCCAGCGCTTCCAGCGCCAACTGAAACTTTACTCAACGCATCTCTAGCCTCGTCTCTTTCTTTCGTCAGACGCGCAATGACCCTCACAGCCGCATCATGCTGATACAATGCCACAGATAATTCTTGTCGTGTCTGATGTAGTTGATTTCGCAATGTAAAGGTTTCCAGAGCTAATGCGTCCCATTCGTTCTGGAAGGTAGAAAGAAGAGAAGGAATAGAGGTAAGGGTCGGAGGTCTAGGAGTAACGATTTTGGCGGATTTGAGGTCAATTAGCTCTGAGATTTCAAGGTCCTCCCCATTCACCGGATCCTTGTGGTTTTCGGAAATATATGCTTCGATTAGGCGTTTCTCGAATACGTTGCCTGTAATGAATCAGCTTCGAATTCATTTACGGGAACTGCCTCGACAGCTGCCAAAACGTACCTGATTTCAATGAAGCAACGGGGTGTTGTGGCGCCTCTCCAGAAACTACGAAAAGTCAGTCGCAATCTCGATATAAGCTTCAATGGCTTCCCCAAAACTTACTTGAGCACAACATGTTGATTCGTGTTGATATGGCGGGTTTGATATTTCGCGCATAAACATAGCAAAGAATATTTTGAGGTCGCGACCTATCAAGCTGGCGCTAAGCCGCTTGGGATTTAGCTTCCTGGGTGGTAAAGCAAGCTCCCGGGGCCGGCCTCTGGTGGGGTCTCAAATCATGGTCTAGGTACGTACCGCAAGCTATAAATCGTCACTATTCTTTCTTGTATGAAGTGTTTTTACACATTGAGAAGGTACTATCAAACTCCCCGAAAATGTCCTCATATACACTTCCCCCGGTTGCAGATGTTCCCAGTCTTCCAACCACAGAAAGAATCGCTCTCCTTGACGCACTCTTTGAGCCTAGCACGTCACTTCATACACTTTCCCTAGACTTACTTCACACGCAAACGTTTTCCTCATACAATGATCTCATCGCAAGCATTGGGGTGCAACTGATAGATCTGGCCGAGAGTGCATCTACTAGCGATACTGAGTGGCTTGACAAGATTCTCGGTGCTCATCCTCGACTGGGTGCTAAAAAAGTAGAAAGCGCACAGTCGGCGGCTGAACAAGCTCAACTGAACACTGGAGGTGCCGAAGAAGCTGAGAAGTTGAGGGCTCTCAATGAGGAGTACGAGAAGAAGCATCCTGGGCTGAGATACATGTATGCATAAAGAGTCTTAATCATCTGAATTGATGGCAAGTGCTAATCAGATTACATCAGTGTGTTTGTGAACGGAAGGTCTAGACCTGTTATTATGGAGGATATGCAAAAGAGGATATCACGAGGTGATATTGATTTAGAAAGGAAAGAAGCTATCAAAGTAAGAAATTACAATTCGAAGTATCGAAAATGTCAAGCAGCTAATCCAAGAATCCCAGGCCATGTGTGATATTGCTGCAGACCGCGCTCGGAAATTGCAATCATCATGAATGTATATGTATTTTTCCTTTTCCAAAAATGCAGAAGTCGCCAGCCGCCTATGCTTATGCTCTTTTCCATGCCCCTTTTCATGCCCCTTTCCATGCAGTTACCATATGCCATTTTTACAGCCCGTTTCCATTTTCATCCGCATGCACAAAACACACATCATGCACTATCTCCTCTTTAAGAATCTCAACAATACTGTCCTCTGGTAGTGTGCTCGGCGCTTCATCTTTCAGGTCTTCGGGTGAAAGCCCATCGAGTGCATCGAGGTATCCATAATCCCGATCATCGTCCTCATCCGTTGAAGGCGCCATAACACTGAAATCGCTATAGATTGCCCTCTCACCATCCCCTTCGTCTGTATTGAACAAATCATCCTCGAGATCCAATGCATCATAGTTTGAGAGCCCCAGTGGACTCGGCCGGAGTTCAATTTCGTTCCATCTCTGCTTCTGCCTCTCCGCAGCAATCTCCCTCAAATCCAATACTTCTGCACTTTCTTTCTTGGTATGTGTTTTCCAAAAGTCTCGTGCGGCGTCCATCCTCAATCTAAATCGATTCAATATCGCCGCTTTCCTAAGAAGATGCCTCCCACTCTGATTTCCCCTATGGATATTCTTCTTATTGCTTCTCGTCCTCCCCACACTAAGCTTGATATTACTGGCGGGCTCAGAGAATGGTCGACTCAATCGCGAGGTAATAAGATATAGCCGCAGACGTCTCTTCTTCCGTCCCTCGCTTCCACTACCATTGTAATCAACATCAGAGAGGGCGCGTGATCGTTTCAATGGTCGAGACGGAGTTGGGATTGAGAATGAAGGAAAGTCGAAAGAGCATGCAGCAGGGTGAGTAAACTGGAAGGTGGCCGTGGTGTCTTTCGACTGTAAATGTCGTAGCGAGAGGGCTTGATGAACGGGGGACATGATCCAGTCTTTTGCTAGATCAATTCGTCGATTGTGAAATTGACGAAGACAGGTCGTTGATCTCCCTAAGCAGGCGTCTTCATCTCCTCAACAAAGATCAACACTCGTAAACACTCGCTCATCTGGTATGATATTCACTTCGTGCGCTCTTTGTGTCGTCGATTGGAATATTGTGTGACCAAGCCAAGCCAATACACTACCGTAAATTGCAAACATGCGAATGGGAAGAAGTAAAGAAGAAGGACAGAAGAAAGCTAGGCTTTTCTCCTCTCTCCAAGCCCCCTCTCCTCTCTACACTAAAAACAAAAACCACCCCAGAACAATGTCGCACAGCATCCTCAACCACAAATTGCGGGGAAAAAGTGATAATCCTCACCTGCAGGCTGCACCTCGTGATCAAGTCAGCTAAGCTACAGGGCAGGGATTCCTAGGTACATCTCATTACCTCGAAGCGCTCTAGATGTAAGCCCTGAGGGTACTTAGTAGAAGCTGACTGATCGTTTTATTTGCATGAAGCCTAGCTACCCAAACATCCCAAAAATACCCGAGAGTGTGTTTAGCATTTCCTTTTTCTCCTAGGGAAGAACACCGGAGATTTCAAGCTTTTCTTTTCCTTTCTTTTTCTTGGTGAAAGAATTTTTTTGCAGGCCATAGGGCAACGCGTAAATCAGCCCCATTTGTCATGAGCATTTCCTTTTCCTTCCCTCCTTGGATCTTTGGAAGCCTTTGCCGAGTGAGGTCAGACGTTTCCCCATCCTCGTATTCTTCAAAGCCTTCTAGAATAAACCATAATCATCCTGATTTATGCACTAGCATGCCCAGCTTGTCATTTGGCAGAGATGAATGGATGAGACGCTGAGCGCCAAGGACGAATAGAGGAACCCTGGTTCAGTTGTGATCTGCAGAATGCGGGGATGGGGTAGCAACAATGTGTGCGCTGTGTGTACAGCACCTGGCTGGGACAATGGACATACAGCAAATTGAGACTACAATCCTTGCGCTATATGAGATGAGAGTAATATGCTCCCGTCCAATAGACTTTGGTGATTATTGGTCTTGGCATTATTCTCGTGCATGGATGCTAACTGCGAAGGCATTGTTGGAAGGGTAGACTATTCTCAGTGAGCGGAAAACGGAGATGGTACCGAGCGAAGCAGAATAACTGGTTTCGTCGGAAGCCACCGAGCTCATAGTAGCTGTGATACGTGCTGTTAGTTCGAAGCTAACTGGTTCATCTTTCCCAGAACAGCGGTAAGCTGCTGCCTAATTCCCTCCTTCAAGGTCCACAGGCCGGGGAAAGAGAACCACAATCCGAATTGGTGGAATTGGTGGAATCGCCCACGGAACACGAACGACAACGCCCATATAGGTTATAATTTTTTTGGATTTACTCCTCATGAAGGCTCTCTAGACACTAATAGTCTTGAACACATTAAAGTTTTCTCCTGTTCCTACCAACGTACCCGGGATCTGCGGATGCCAATGAGCCTCCTTTACCTTCGCCATGTAATGCACAAACAACAATTGCGGCGGGACATCATTGACACCACCTGTATCTCTACTCTCCTCGTCGTCCAATTCGACAGCCAGATCCCAAAGCGTGAGAGTATCATCACCCGCGGCAACCGCCACAATACTATCATCCGTCGGATGCCATTCCACACTCGTGATCTGCTCTTTGTGGAAATTGAAGCTAGCCACGGGCGTCGGTCTAGATGGCGCAGAAGTATTGCTCGGCTTCCACTGTCGGAGATCCCAGACGGCCCAGACGCCATCATCGGCACCAGATGCCAGTAGATGGGAAGTTTGACGCGACCAAGACATTACGTTCACGTCGGTTTCGCTCACTTGCACCGTGAGTGCTGCGGTGCGGCTTTTGCTTCTTATGTCCCAAACTTTAATGGTTCCATCACTAGAGGCAGATGCGAAAACGTTCTTTTCTGAGGGACTCCATTGGAGTTCTTCGATACTTCCTGTATGGCCCGTAAATGGCCTGGAGTCAACCTGCCAGCCTTCTCCTGCGGTACGTGTCGTTATGTAGATTTTGCCGTCATTGTCTCCTGTCACTAGCTTTCCGGTAGATATCAGAGGCGACCAATCGACTGCATATCCTTCTGATTTATGCATCCGAAGGGTAGAAAGGGGTTTGTTTTGCTGTGGCGTAATAATAGTACCTGGGGTATCAAAAGAAGAAAGGTGAGGGGTCACATCGTGAATGAGGACTTGACCTGCTTCAGTCATTGAAGCCGTCAGGGTAGTCGGCGGCCGCGATGAATCGGCTGCTGGAATTTGGTGTGCGCGTATTCTGTTTGTAGTTGAGTTGAGGGGTATTGAAGCAGACTCGAGTATAGGATCCGAATCTTCGTCGTCGTCGTCGTCTGAATCGTCCTCATCCTGCTCACGCTCCATCCTGCTCAAGCCACTGAACTTCAGAATCATCAATTGATTCTCCTTCTCTCGTTTGCTTTCCGCTTGTGTTCCTGCCACGGCATACATGGTAGCAGGGTAAGTTTTCCGGTTGTCGCCCAAGTTATCCTTAATTATGTCGAAAGAAAGACAAGGCCAAGGCGTACTTAAAGCATGAAGCATCTCGTAGGTCGAAACATCTGGTGACAGTGTCTGTCCAGGTTCCAGTTTATGCCTCCCAACTATGAAAGTCTGCTGGTCCACTTCCATGGCCTCTGAAAACCTATTAGCATAAATTTCGCAATAAATCCAACCCAAACAGATCAGATTTGCACAAGCTCACCGGCTGCCTCGTCTGCCTCCCTCTCCGCATCAGGCCTTCCATCAACACCCGCTTCCAAAATTTCATCCTCACTCTCATACTCGTCCTCAAATTCATCCTCGAACTCTCCCACGCCGTCGTCCAACGCCGGCTTTTCCGGTCTCTCCCCAGCCTTTAGAGAGGCGCCAACGTTCTCATCATCCTCTGCTGGCCGTTTTGACATCTTGAAAGGATTGCCGAAAAAGTCCAATAATTGCGACCTTTTTCCAAAAATTTATAGACGGATTGTGGGGGTTTTCTTATCGAAAATCGCAATCGCATTCCCATGTCGAAATAAATTTTTTAGCGTCGGGATTCATGAACTCCGATGTCGTCGACAGACATGAATTAACCTCGACTGCGGGCGCATTTGCATCAAATATCGAATGCATATCCAGAGATGTTGTACGAGCTGATAGCAATTGTAAGTGTTCACCAAAACTTAATCTCTCTGCATTTGCTGATACATCTTTAGGTTCGACCCGGCAACCTCAACGAGGTGAAGGAGTATGCCTTTCAACTCATGCCTCCGCCTCCATAAATCAGAGAACTAACCTGACATTTTCTGGATAGAATCGCCCGTACTGCAGGCTCCCTCGTCCTCCGATCTGGCGGCACTATTCGAGGAATACGTAACTGGGGCATTTCAAGTCTACCTAGACGCACGCGGAAACATCAAGCACAATACCAAGAGGGACATTACTTTGTTATGAGATTTGATGCATCGAGCAAGACACAGAATGATGTGCGGAACACGTTAGGTTTGGATCCTCGGATGATTAAGTTCAGTTCGGTCAAGTTGGGAGATGGGACACTAGAAAGTTTGAGTAAGGTCGGAGGAGCGATTCCTTGGACGATGGAAGAGATGACGCAGGCAAATTGATGTGTGGGAAGGATATCACTACGAGCTGTAACAATATGACTGCACTTGATAAAGGAAATGGCATTGCATCAGAACATGGATGCCGAATATGCATACATGGCGATGAGGGTATGGAAATTCGCTATTGGCTTGTATGGTCTAAACGCCAAGTTGTTACCAGGAACGCCATAGCCGCAGTGATGCATCGCTGCAAATGAGATATGAGAAAAGCACCCAGGTGCTTGGCTGAGATGCCGTTCAGTCGGTCTCCATTGTGTCAACTCCTTCCCCATCGCCCCTATTCTTCTTTGCCCAAGCAACGAATTCGTCAACCACGCTTGGCCATGCCCCATCTTCATTCCAGAAGCCTAGACTGGGATCCTCCATTGTTCTGAGGTGGAACATATAAGTTTGGTTCCACATGTCTCTGTTGACAGTCTTTGACCAATTTTGCTTGAGGAAATCCGTCCACAACTTGAGCCAATCCGTCGAGCCAGTCTGCCAGACTTTGCCAGGTGGGGCGAACAAGAGGTCCCAATAAACCATAGCTGTTTCGAGTGAAAGAGCTTTCTGTCCCTTTTCCTTTGCACACATGAAAGTATTCCTGTACACTCTCTTAAACAATTCTTCGTCAGTAGACAGCGTTGCGACAGCATGTGCAAGATACGCTTTTTGTTTAGGTATGGTATCTAGTCTTACACGGTGTTAGTCGTTTCGTATGAGACTAAAGGGGAGACTTACCCAAGCTTTTTCCATCCATCAACAAATCCCTCTCTTGACATCTCCCCTATAGCTGGCGCCTGAATGATTTCACAAGGTAGCAAAATTTCGGCATTTTCTAAATTGAGCCCAAGGTCGTCGGCGAAATATCTCATAGTCCCCTCTACGGTAACGATATCTGGTTCATCGTTCGGACCTAATAAAGTGCTGATTAGTCTTGGAACTCACAGGTGTATGGATATATGTTGCTGAATATACGTACTTCTGTAGCTATCGAACAGTTTGGTCAACGACTCCTTTTCTTTTGCCTGGGGAGGACCACCAAGACCGCTTGCTTGAAAATAACTGTTTGTAATTCTGGTGTTAGTAACATGACCGAAGCTCAAATTCATGCCTGATGCTTTTTGCGACGTGGCAGCCGCGGGAAGTGAGGTATATCCGCTATATCTGGTTGGGTTGGAAATTGCAGGCACTTGTACAATGGGCGATGTCCCCGATGGTAGAGCTGCCCTCCATGATTCTAGAGATCGCGAGGCGTCGGCTCGGCTTTGGGCGAAACTCAGAGCTGGAGGCGGGGCTCTCCCATCTGGTGGAATATCTGAAGATATACTAGCCCATGATGTGGGCTCCCAACGTGCCGGATTCTCTCTCTGCTCGAAAGGTCTCGAATGTATGGTTGCCTCTACTTCCGATCCTCGCATACCTTGGCCTACCGCAATGTTGAATCTCGCGAATCCAGCCTGAGGATTTCCTTGAGGAAATTGCGAGGTATCGTCCCTACGCGGAGCAACGACTCGCCGCCCGTTTTCCATGTCGTTCTTTGACCCTTTCGAAGCTGGAATAATGATAATTATGATAGAGATATATCCGTTGGGGTTTTGTCTGCGTAATATATGTAGCAAAATGAATGTAAAGCTCACCTATCGCAAGCAGCTTCAACTTTCCAACCAGACGCTTTCAGAAACTATAAAGGCAAGAGACTGTTAGTTGGTTGCTCTTGCTCAGAGACGTAGGGAGCATGTAAACAGTTCGTCACTCACTCTTGCCGCGGTACGTTCCTGCACTCCAGTAATTTGCATAAATTGGCTCAGCGAAGAGCGCTGAGATGCCGAAGGAGGCATATTGATAGGAATGCAAGAACGAGAGTCTTGCTTGTGCGACCAGATATGGGAGTGTGAAATGGCGGGGTTTGTCACTACGTACGGCTTTTGGTCCCGCAGCTGTCGCAATTAAAGTTCAATGATGATTGTAAACTCCGGCTGGAACTGATCTTATCATAAGCGAAAAGTTTTTATCCTGAAGAGAATCTTATACCGAGGCCGACTAACTAACCACGGAGAGGAAATAGGTAGTTCTTATAGTCTATGTGGTTCCGTACTAACTACAAAATACAACAGGTAGGTCCGAGACTACAGAAGAGGAATAATGAGCTATTCTTGTAGGAGGTGAATATCTCATTGTCATACATACCTTATGGCCCTGCAACAGTTCTTGTGTCTGCCGTTCGATGCAAATCAAAAGGAGATGAGAAGCAGAACATGTCTAAGCACCCACCAGGACGTGGACAGATGAGATTATTTATACACATATTCAATGTGACAGCATCAGTTAAGAACTTTGCAATTAAAAAGAACAGCTTTTAGCACAAACATGGTATCGCTAGAACGAATCCTCATTAACCTAGGCGTCAACTGATCGTCACGTCCACTTCCCATGGCCCTGCTGCCTTCAGATAACATTATGTATACAATCAACCAACCCTGCTATAAGTACTAGACTGCACCTCCCTCAAATGAATGCAATGTACAACGCCGCAATTTAATTCACAACTAATCCTCCATAGGCATACTTTCCAGTTCTTCTTGCAGCTGCTTCCAATTATCCGCTTGAAGCTCGGAATACTTTACACGCTCCTGTGCCCAATCTTGATTCAGGCGACTAATGTGGTATTGTGTTGATTGAAAGAAGCTGAGTTCATCTCTGATACATTCTTTGATGAAGATTCCTCGTGCATGTTGGGCCACAATTGATTCCTTGTCCTTTGGGTTTGTTAGCATATCATACGTGTAGCGGAGATTATGGACATTACCCGAATGATAGACTCAGTTACTTTCTCCATTTCCCCTGGTTTTACCAAGCCTTCTGGCTTGGCTCGTATCGCTTGGAGCTTTGCCTCGTTGTTCTCGATTCTGCGCTCCAAGTACGGTATATTATCTTTGTCATAGCGATCGCGGCGATCGAACAAATCTCTCATGCTCACGAGAGCATCTCGCTGCCGCTTAAGATCTTCCAAGACACCTTGATCCCAGGCTTTAGCTTCATCTTCAAGAAGACTTTGGCTATTAGAAAGATGCTTTGCAGTCGCATGGAGACCTTCGTTCAGCAGGGGTACTTCATTCGTATCAATAGCATAGGTATCTTGAGATGCATCTGTTAAAGATTGAAGTGATAGTGCTATGCGCAGTGAATCGGCTGCAAGTCCTTCGTTCCGTTTTGCCAGTCGGTCCATGAGAGTACACATGTTTATGTATATCTCAGCAGATCGTCGTATGCCTTGCCGGGTCTGGGCGAAGAGGTCGTTGAGAGTAGGAGGTAAAGAGTCTTCAAGCCCCGGAGGAAGTGGTCTTCCTACGAATTCTTCTTGGACAGAAATCGTGGCTTGCTTTCGCCAAACCGCAAGTTCCTGATGCTAATTAGCCTGGATTTAGCGACGACAGATTCAGATAAGAAGAATTTTTATCTTACCGTTGGGACAGTCAAGAACATTATCACCAGCTGCTCTTGGCTGAGAACAGGATGTCTGACCAGGGCATTTGAGAAGCGGACAAGACCTCTCCTCCGCTTCTCGATGAATGAATTGTCAGCAACAAGATGATTACCGTTAACTAGAAAGATATTTAGTCATCGATATACACTGTCTCAGGAGCTCTGTACGTACCTGCAACTCTCTTCGGGGGTAGAAGTGGCAATTGTCTGAAAGGAAATCTCTTATGCAAGCAGTCCAATAACCAGACGAAATCACTATATCTTCTTACAACCTTACTTCCCCTTCGAGCAGAGGAAACTTGATAATTATGGTGTTGGAACATAAACATGCCTTCCTTTTCCGGAAGCAGGTTGACAACTATTGTTTCCTCAACGCCAGTGCCCGTTACTCGACCGCCACCAAAGGTACGAGCTGGTGCCGTAGATTCTGGCCGTTCACCTTCATTGCCGTCCCTACCGAAGCCTCCAGCTCCGCCTGTAGGTGGAGTTGCCGAGTTATTGAAGTTGGTGTTTGTCTCATAAGATCCCCAGCCTGCAGTCGCCGGTTCTGTTGGAGCACTTCTTGATTGTTGGTTTCGATTTCCATTTGAGTTGTCGCCTGTCGAAGTGGTGGTGAAATCGCTCGCAGTTCTTGGAAGTTCTCGTGTCCCATTGCCTGCCGCACCATTGGATCGAGGACTTGCATGATTATGACCTTTATGAAGTGCCGGGCTACCCCATGGGTCAGCCTCTGGATAATCAAGAGAGTCTTTGCGTATCATTCCGGTCCTCTGAGGCGACACAGAAGCCGGTGCAGGCGGTGGTGTGGCTGGCCTTTGAGGCGGCTCCGCGGCTGGTTCTTCTATGGTAGGCGGATCTGATTTTGATGTGGATAATGTTGTCAAGCCTGGAAGCTCGGGCACTGGAAGATCTGCGCATTCATCTAATCAGCACAACTAAAAGCAATTCATGAATGAAAGCACTGACTCCTTCGCCTCTCGTCCACTCCGTCAAGTGTGATATCTTCTCCTTCCTGAGCCAAGCCAATCAACGCCAACACTACATTGAACTCGTTTCTGCCGATATCATGCAGCTGCCCATTCGGCGCAATAGTCGTCATTATACGGCTTTGATCATCAGCCCCTAACTTTGCAGCACTGAGAACTTTCGCGACACCAGCACTGCTTAGCTTTCCTCCTGTGTCGTTGCCATCTTTAAGAACCTCGTCGAAAATATCAACGTAACTATCTGGAACATCAGAGGTGGGGAGCAAATTCTTCAGGAGGTCTCCGCGCGCAGCCTTCTTTGGAGCTGGCATGTCCCACGGCGAGCCACCAGAGACATCATCATCGTCTGCGAAGAGTGAAGATCCAGGCGTTGGACTATCGTCGTCAAACAGAGAAAGTCGCGACTTCGAGGGGTTCGGTGCTGCGACAGGTTCTCCAAACAGCGACATGATGCCCCAGTTCGATTTCAAAAAGAAAATATATGTACAGTAAATGGGAATTGAATGGTTGTATTCTCGTAACGTCGTTATCAAACTGATTATGGTTTCTCGAACTTGGAAAGCATGGAAGCTCTAAACGCGGGAAAGCTTGGACATTTGCTCACTCATGTAAGGTTACGGAGTAGCTCATAAATAGCATGCCTGTCGGCACAAGGTCCCACTGAGTTATCTGTACATGCATACAACTGATCCATAATGAGGGGGGAAATGCATCATCAGAAGTCATGTGTACTCAAGATTGATTATCTGTATGCATAGTGCGCTCAAAAATTTTTTTTTTCGTTCACTTCTTGTTAGCTGGAGGCAGTTGGAGGATGCCCATTTGACAGTTCTTAATCTTACCGAAGGGGCACCATTTAAAGGAAGCATAACTGGCAAAAGATCACACAGGTAAAACATATAGGTGGAAATTGTTCTTACCACATGCTGGAACTCATGCGGTTTACTATGACTATGTACGAAAGCATATAGCTTCCACCAATCAGCCGTTCGTTACTATTTACCGTAAAGCTCAGGATTCTTGATCGACCGCATCGCCGCATTCAAGACAAACTCGGTTGCAGTTAAGCTTGAAGAGGGAGTAAGATCGTGCCGGGAGACGACTACACTTTCTTGTAACAGAATGCAGGATACACACCGTTCTCCTTGCCAAGAGATCCCTGCCCCATCTGTATTGTAGCTCGACGTAGCCATTTGTTCTTTTTATACATGTGATATATGTACTGTAGTATACAAGTAATCCCACTCCTTACCATATCCTATTTTCTCTTGCGACAGCGGCCGTTCCTGTCTTCTTGGACTTCCTGTGGAATTTACCCGTTCGTGGTGGCTTGAAGAACAAACTTGGTCCTTGACCTTCTTCCACTGTGTGACTCAGGTAACCGCGGTGCGCCGGATCTCTATAGTACTCTATGTCTTTACGACTTGTCGGATCCGGTAAGCGATAGGAAAATGGTGATGAGTTCGAGAACGCGGCGTCCAGAATCGGTGAATTGGCCAAACTAGCATCTGCTGAGGAGAGTGGGGTAAAGCTAGACACAGATTCGCCCTTGAGGATTCGTCGAATTGCTGGCTTTGTATAGAATCTTGTTGTAACCTTCCCTCCAAGCGCCTCAACGGCCTCGATAGCAGTTGCAGACGCCCTAGATACCAAAATATTGATAGGTGTCTTCAAATCATCCCTTCCTCTAGCCAACAGCTTTACCCCGTCTTTCACACCATGCAGACATCTAGACTCCGCGAGCTCTTTAATGGTAATGGGTCGAGTAGGATCAATCCGTCCTTGGTCGATCCATGATTGTATACGGTCTAGGTTAATTGGCGACATTTCAACCGAGAATCTAAGTACTATGTCAGTAACCATCAAGCTGTAAGAGTCCGCCGAAGAACTAGTCCTACTAGAAGAACAGCCTACGACAACAAAAGATGCAAGAAACTTCGTACTGGTTTTCAAATCCTCTTTTGCCTTGCACAATTTCCTGTGGAGTTTGACCTCCCTGAAACCTCGCTGGGACTTTTCCATGCTGCTTCTGACCCTTATGACCGCGCCCTGAGGTTTTTCCTTTACCTGATGACGGACCGCGACCTCGACGAATGCGTTTATTGTATGCCCCACGGTTATCCGACAATGATCCTAGAATCGAAGCATTTCGAACTTGCAGAAGGGGTGCCAGAAAGGCAGCCAGAGGGGTCGATACAATTGGCGCAGAACGACAGAATGCCGAGAGGGTAGGCAGCCGCGGTGGCATCGTGCGAGGAATAGGGTGTTGTGAATGTCCTCATATCAAGATTTTTGAGGCTCGAACAATTATGGAGATAGAGCTAGATGAAATTGCAGCCTCAGGACAGAAGATTGTTGATTGCCTCGTGGGGTTGTGTTGCTCGAGCGTAACAGCAGCAGAGAACAATAGTTGCTGCTTTAGGCGCAAAATTCTTCTTCGTATCGGATAAAGTCCCAACCCCCCTGCATATTAGGCACGATTCTTGCGAAGCAATATCCCTAAAGTCCCTGCGGAGTGAGCTAGCCGATTTCGCTATAGTTCTCCTGTCGAATCCTAATCCAACAGATCAGACCAGGCCTGGACTAGACCCAGGAGTAGAAGCCGCCTTATCGGACTGTCTTTCTTTTCGCTTCTCCTGTCGCTCCCAATTCTTGAGGTTCATACGATTTTCCACCATCATTAGGAAACTCACCACTTCCTATAGTACTCCTTCAATGGCCCGTTCTCAACTATCATTCTCGTCGATTAATCCTTGACCAAGCTTGTGTCTGTGTTCAGATGCGCATGTTACAAGATAAATCGAAAATAACAGAGAGCCAACTAGGAACAGCCAGCTAAACATCACCATGGGTCTCGATCGCGGGCAACGACGCTTTTTTCTTTTCTTAACTTTGACCGGCGTCGTAATTCTACTCTTCAATCTCTCTATGCTTGCTGGCGTAGATGTGCGATCTAAAGTCACCAAGGTCCCTATACCAGGAGTGCACAAAACCCCCGATTCCAGCGCAAGTCTCCTTCTGCTCCAGTGTTTACCAGGAAGCTTTCTGACATCTCTCTAGGCTCCAAAACTACCATCAGGGCATCAAGACAAGGGAAATACTGAGAAGGTGACAGACATTGCAGATCAGCATCCAATTTTTGAATTGATGAAACAGGCCGACGAATCTTTTCGATTGTACGATGAAGACAGGTCGACCACTTTTAAAGAAACTGTCACAAAATACAGGAGGAAGTATGGAAGAAATCCCCCTCCTGGATTTAGGGAATGGTACAAATTTGCCCGGGATCATAATGTGTACAACGTGGACGATTTTGAACAAATCATGGACGACCTACGCCCGTTTTGGGGGGTTGAGCCTGCTGTTATACGGTCTTATGCCGCGAATCTAAATCGGGATAAGACTGGTGGCATCTCCGGAATTCACGTACGCAACGGGAAGGTCTGGAAGTTGACAAATGCGGATGGGGGTACGGCCTGGCGCGCGGAAACTTTGGCCAAGATGATGCAGCGTTTCGTCAAACACCTCCCAGATATGGATATTGCGATGAACAGGCTGGACCAACCCAGAATAGCGGTTCCATGGGATGATATGCAGGCTCTGCTCGCCAGCGAAATTGCAAGCAGACGTATACTGCCCGAAAGTTCGACCGAGTGGACCAAGGACATGACAGGATTTTTCAAGGACGATGATACAGAACCGCTTTTACAACAGCCAGAGTGGTTTGGAGCGGCTGGAAAGCAGTACATGGACATTGCGAAGGAAGCATGTCCACCAGGCTCACATGCAAGAGATCCCCTATCCTCACAAGCGACAGCGGAGGCTACTTACAAGAGCCCTCAAGGTGGCTTCATCACCAACTTTAACCTCTCGTCCGATCTCTGTACGATTGGTCCAGAAATTCAACGGCAGCACGGTTTTCTGTACGCAAGTAGCTCGACGCTTGCTAGTAAGTTACCGCTACCTGTATTTGGAGAGTGCAAAACGAACATCAACAATGATATCTTGTTCCCTGCAAACATGTATTTCACCGGCGATGAAAGATACACTTACAAAGCATCCAACGATTTAGGCTGGGATGATAAAGAAGACAACATGATATGGAGAGGTGTCACTTCTGGGGGAACAAACACTGCAGATACTTGGAAAACCATGCATCGGCAAAGACTGGCTTTGCTGACAAATGCCACTGTGATGGAAGGCCAAGATGTGAGAATTATGTCTATGGATCCGAACAATGCTGGATCATATCAAAATTACGAGCATTTCATGCCTTCAGAGTTCGCCGCCAAGTATACTGATGTTGCATTCTCCGAGGCAACAGCCTGTACATCTGATGGCTGTCCCTTCTACAAAGACGTATGGACTTACAAACCTGGACTCAAGTTCAAGGAGCAATTCAAGAATAAGTTTCTTATAGATGTTGACGGACACTCTTTCTCTGGACGATGGCACGCATTCCTTCAGAGCAAGAGCCTTGGTATTAAAAGCACGATTTTCCGAGAATGGCACGATTCTCGTCTCTTTGCTTGGAGACATTTTGTACCCCTAGACAATCGGTACGATGAACTGTATAGCATCCTAACTTACTTTATTGGTCTCGGGGATCCAAAAACAGCGGGAAGAGATGGGAAACCATACGTGCAGCGACATGACTTTGAGGCGAGGAAATTAGGGAGACAAGGAAGAGAATGGGCTGCGAGGGTTTTGAGAAACGAAGATATTGAGGTAAAGCCAATTCATTTTCACAATCTACTCATTCCAGTCTCACTAATATATCATACAGATCTATCTCTTCAGGCTACTAATCGAATATGCTCGTATAATAGACGACAATCGTGATAGGATAGGATATTCGGGAGATGGGAGTGAATTGGACAAATACGACAGTAAAAATCCGCTGTCGTTGATGCATGGCTAATGAAATGGTTACTATCACGATTGCATTTGCATGAGCGCGGCGTTTAAGGGGACGAGAGCATATCCTTGAGTTTTTGGTCCTCCTACGAGAGGATTTATGTACAATCTACTAAAGTAATAATGGTGGAATGTGTGGGCGAGCATATCAAGGACTTGGTGGGTTCTTGCATGTTCATGGAAAAGGTATGGACGGGTGGTGGAAATGGCTCATTGGTGGGTTATGTATATGAAGACAAGAAAAGGAAAGAGACCCGGACAGGAGTAGAATACTTTGAGTGTTCATGGGTTATAATTGTACACTGTTCTCCAAGACACACACAGTTCGAAGTCTTCCAAGTAAATCTCTATATGCTCAGACCAAATTACCTATAATTTGCTGGGTTAAAATGTTATCGGGGGAGAACAGTAATCATTGGGGTCTAGGAATATCTAAGTATGCTTTTTGGTGCCAAGTCTTCTTTGATCATATCTGCTGCCTTCTCCGCTAGCGCATATACACTTGTGATGATATTTCCTCTGGGAATAATGGGAATCACGCTGGCATCTACAACCCTGACATTCCTTGTACCGTAGACTCTTAGCTTACTATTTACCACTCTTCCAAGGTCATCCCTCATCATGGAGCAAGTGCCACATGGATGATAATTCGTCATACTAGAGCTTTTAATCAACTCAATGGCACTTTCCAACGTAGTTGAATCTTTCCTGGGGGAAGTCGCTTCCCGTTGGGTTTAAGGAGACTCGCTAATGGTTCAGTACGCACCAAGTCATCGTGGAACATCATATGTCTACCATAGATTTCACCGTCTAGAGGATGAGACATATACTTGAAATCGATCGTAGGGGGCTCCTGTAGATTTACGGACTTGATTTGAACATGTCCGCGTGAGAAGGGATGCGACAACATAGCTAGCGTAGAAATGTAATTTGCAGGATCTGTGGGGGCAAATATCTACCTGGGGCCTGGTTTCTCAAGATGAAAGTGACGACGAGCGAGGAAATGCGTAGTTGTCGCTTCTACGGGTGATTCTGTCATGCGTTGGATGAATCTGTATTGTAGTTTGGCAGAGGGGAAGTCGTCGAAAAACTCGGTGATGCCCCTCTTCAGGACTTCTGTAGTTGGAGGCTGAACTGGCTCGTGTGCATTGAGAGGGACATGTGCGAATGAGTACGAAGGACCATGTGCAAATGGGCCCATACGTGATTCCTTGTACTGTTTGAGCCCAGCATCTCTGATTGCTGGGTCACGAACGACAACCATAGTTTTCACGCCATCATTAACCTCGAACGAAGAACCACAAAACACATGATCCTGTAGATTTTCTTTGCGTAATTAGCGTCTCCAGTTGGAAGCATAATCATTAGACGTACCCCCAACATAATGGTTCTCGTACCCGAAAACGCCTGATGAGAGCAAAACTTCTTTACGAGCTTTCACAAACGTTGATATACCGTGATGGAGAAATTGGACACCACTGGCCACTGCGTCACCGTGGGTGGAATCTTCTGTGAAGACAATCTTCTCCACGTGTGCAGCGGTGATCAGGTGTAGGTTTGGACGATCTTTTGCTGGTGAATAGTATGCTACTCCAGAATAACTTCGTTCTTTGGATGCAGCGATTGAGCAAGGGCTAGTGTATGCGCCGATAGATTCTCCAAATGTTGGATCTTGGTTCGATTTCAGTTGCAGGGTTCTGAAAGTGTCCACCCAAGCTTTTTGTATGGGATCCTTCATGTCAGGAAACGATCCTTGTACAGGATCGGAAGATGTAGTGATCGGCTACGATAATGCCTGCAATCGATGAGAGGGACTCGCTCACTGAGTGTGAACCCAAATCTTACTATACTGGCGATAGATTGTGCGAAGCAAGGCACGCTGGTATTACCACGCCCGGTTTACTATCACATCAAAATGTGACTCATTATGTGCCACACCAACGCATATTATGGCTAATCTCGATCATAACTGCAAAAGGGGCAGTTTCAAGGGTTGTATTGGCTACAGATGCCAGCGCCGTTGACTTGCAGCAAGACCAGGTTGGATATTGATCCAGTTTACAGCAAAGGTAGCGTATATAATTGACAAGGTGTGATGCGGAGGCAATCAGAATTAAAAATTGGCGGAAATGCATCACGTCTAATTTTACAGGTCATACGCATACCCATCTAGTTTGATCCAGCCGCCCAATCTGGAGAAAGACGTTTCAGTTCCCTCCAGTTTCCTGAGCGAAATTCTGGAATCCCAGGTTATTCAACATGCGTTCCATAGACCCGCTCTCCAGACCAGACATTACTTCTAACCCTCCATCCTCCAACCTTGGAAAAATGGCAATCACACCGTCCGCAGCTTCATATGGGACACGGAATCCTTCAGGCTTGCCTAGAATACCCCATGCTCTATCGCGGACACCCATGTTAGCCCAAGAAGTTGCGGTGATATCGGGGCCCAAGAACCCATGAGCTGCAAATTTGAAGTCTTGAGGATTTGGCCGCGAGCTGAGGAGTCCGATTGTCAACGGAACCCGGCTTGGCTTGTGAATAGCATTCACCCCACTCCGGAGCGCTGCTGATGCGTGCGCAAGCCCGGATTCGGGATCTTTTAGAGCCACGATTGAAAGCCGCTGTGTGATACCACCAAGTGATGCGTTACCCAAATAGGTTTGGGGAAGTGGAGGGCTTGTGTGGCCACGGATGTTTACTGCAAAGAGTACAGCGGAGGTTTTCTCGCTTTCGTTGGCATCGTTGGCATCGTTGGACGGATTTCGGGCCGCAGTCATGTGGTGCCAGAAGAAGCCACAAACAGCATCGTTGGTGGAGTAGGCTTTTGCGGCTACCTTGAGCTCCGTGAGCCGTTCGGGTGAGAAGTAAAAGATCTTTGCTGACATCGGAGGCATCTGAAAAGTCGGTGGTGCCATCTGAGTCGGGTCAGCGGGTAGTGTGGGCATAAGCACGTATTCAGGGAAATCGGCAATGTTGTCGGCTGGAAGGCCATCATTCAAAGGTGCGCGGTCATTAGAGACAGAATCGTATTGACTGAATGACTGCGAACCGTTGGCGGCGCCTGTATTGAGTGCCCAGGTTTCGAGTATGAAATCCAGCCCAGTCCCATCGCAGACTGAATGGTGGACTCCGACCGTGAGGAGAAGCCCACCTTCAATGAAGTTTGCCTGTGCTGCAAAGACTGGCTGGGAGTTTTGTATGACTTGGAGTGGGGAGATGAGTGGAGTGGTCAGCTTAGAAAATGTGAAATTGTCTTTCTTGAGCTCATTGTATGATGGTAGCACCCCGGACAGGTCTCTGCATCTGTCGTACATTAGCTGTTTTCTGGGGCGATAACTGTGCGTGAACGCACCTGAACTCAACACCACCAGCCCCCTCCAGCACCTGAATTCTAGCGTCCTTTGGATCGCTACCTTCTTCTGCTCCCTTAAAGACGCGTCAGTTTTTGATTCTGGGAAACCGACACTAGGAAGACCCAGATATCGAAGGTTTTCAGAACTTACTACATCTCCGGAAAGCCAAGGTATAGAAGAAATAGTATGCGCTAGACCTTTTTTCAGGTCATCTAACCTAATCAGAGAACATGTCAGAAGCCTTCAGTATCCAGCTGACTTCGAAAATTCGATTCTTACACTACTGATTTGCTTATATCGACCGGCAGAGGGAAGCAAAGAATCCAGCGAGAGCCGTAGAGTCTTGGCATATTCAGATCCAAAGGCGAAAGCTTCTGCTTCACTGATAGCTGTGGCTTGAGGCCATAGTCTTCCAGTTTAACAAAGTAGGGCTTTTCGACAGCTGCCGTTTGAGACACATTTGTGATGGAATTCATTTGGTTGGTTAAAAAGACGCTGATAGAATATTGCTGAAGTACAGGTAAATGATTTAGCCGTGTATGGAGTGGATCTGTGTTTGATGAAGCATCCACGAAGCATAGGGAAGCTGCCCTTAAGTAGTCGAATAGGTCGGTGCCATAGGCCTGCCCGGACTCTCCGATGAGCCAGCCATGCTGTAAACCAGCCACCGTAGACAGGTACTTGATTCACATGGCATGACGATTATAATCTTGATCCCATATAGTCAGGAACATTACCAGCGGGTCGATGTCTAGGTGTTCGTCTATCACGTGTGGTCCTGGTTGTTGATTGGCTATCTCATCGCTTTCCTTTAGTAGTTAGACTACTGGGTAAGTTCGGACTTAACCCTCCTCGAGCCCTCCTACAGGAGGCCTTTCTTCCTAGTCGGTTTAACCATTGAGACTTTGAAAATGCGGCAAAACTTGAAATTTCGAGAAGTTTAAACTTCAAATGCGACGACTGCACTCGCCGAGCATATGAAAGTCAGGGCACATATAGGTTGACCAGACTTTAGAATTACAAGCCAGATAACTAACTACAGGAGCTACCCCTGAGCTAGTAGCCCTAAGCGGCCAGATGCCCACGTATATGAGTTACCAGTACTATGCCCACTAAGTGGTGGCATATGAGTGCGGTTTGCGGCGGAATCGACGAATCGTTACAATTGTTAGAATTAATTGGTGAATAATTTACCAGGTCCTAAATATTTTCAACCCTTCCTTTTCCCCTCGCTGATATTGAAGATATACTTGCAACTTTACCGTCTATACACAATCGAATCTAAAACTCTCTGGTCTTCCCGCGAAAGTTTGGCTCGTACTATCCTGAACCAACTGTGCTTGGACTTCACCAGTCTTGGCAATCCATCGAAGCTGTGCACGCATCCATCTCTGTTGTATTTCTTGGTCAGATGGCACACTGCAGGCGATATACAGGGGCCATATGAGGGAGAATTTTCCCGTGTTCCCAGAACTGCTAGCCTTGCCCATTGAAGACTGCGGCCACGGAGAGTTCTTATCTTGCAGATGATCAGGAGAACGCTTCAGTTCTGAACAGTCATAACCTAAAAGGAATGGAACGCTAGCGCACACGTCTGCTACCATGGCCCTGTTGATGCTGTCTATACGATCCTGATAATCGTCTATTCGATCGAGGTGCACGCAAGAGGAGATGCGAAACAAAATCGATTGTGTAATCAGACGGTAGACACGATACAAGTTCCAGACTCGGGCCGTATAAAAGTCGGGATATCGGTGTATCTGATCTGGAACGAAAGTCGAGCTCGAGGGTCGTGGATCTCGAGAACATCTCAGGCTTGTATAAGACCACTTGACGGAAATCTGCTTAGCCCAATTTGCCAGCTCGCGATCTAAGTTCTCAGCAGCTTGGATGAGCTCACAGGCTTTGCTGACATCAACAGCGCAGCTGGTTTGCGAAAGAAGACAATTAGCCAAGGCCAGGAGCTCAGGAATGCGTATACTTTTTGAAATAAGTCGATCCTCGATGCTCTCGTAAGGCGATAGGATGTCAGCAAAACTATCAAATATTGGATCCAGAGGCGTAGATATTTGTAGGTGACTCTGAATCTATGATGACTGTATTAGAACCCTACGGCTGGTAGATGGGATTGATGTCAAGTTACTGCGTTTCGTCGGATAAATAGAAACAAATTGCAAGAGAACGGAGTACGGAAATTCTCACTGCCACGATGTTTGAGGAGAGCTGTAGCTCCGTCAATGTGGGTACCCCATGCAGATAGTGTTCCCGAGCTGAATGTAATTGTCTGCCAGATATGGAATTAGCAGAGAAAAGGGTGATAACAACGGTAGCATGCGAGACTCAGTTGCGGATGACTCACCTCATATCCTGAAAGAAGAAGAATGGTATACAGGGTTTCGTCACTCTTGGCTTTGATTCTGTCTCCGATAGCTGCATTCAATGCTGAAAGCGACTGCAAATAACACTTCCTAGCTACTTGAGTCGCATTGATATCATTGGGCCATGCTCTTGCCCAGAGGATATGGGATATGGCCTGGGTGGCCAATTTCAATGCAGAACCTGACTCACTTTGAGAAAAGAGAATTGGGAGTTGGCGGTGGAGATATTGAGAACGGTCGGAACCAACCAAGGTTTCCATTGTCGTCTGATAAAAGAAGCACAAAGTGAGGTCTTCATTGGAGGGCAGCAGCGCCCGGCCAAGCCCACTAAGGAGGACGTGACTCTCCTTTTCAGCCCATAGACCGGGATTGTCATGTGACAGGTTGAAATCCGCCTTAGAAGAGAGAGATCTTCTATTTTTTGCTCTTGGCTTTCGGGTTCTGTCTTTGGATTTGACATTGAAATCGCAGAACATGAGGTCAACCTCGTCTTTGTAGCCCGTACAAGATCTTTTCGTTCTTACACACCGCGAACATTCGGGGCGTTGTTCATCACACTAATATGAATGGGTCAGCATAGAACAGGCGAGTAAAACGGGGTCGAAATAACCTTCACATGCAGCGTCCTATACACAAGACGTCAGACAACAATCTTCCTGCAGATATGAAGTTCAGAGGGCGAGGTTGCTGTATGTAAAGGACGCTCACTTGCAGTTTTCACATGCCCGACTGGCCCTGCCCTTGAACACCATCATAAACCCGGCGCAATATCGCGACTATCTTCTTCGCAGGACAATTGACGGCTCGATGATTATTTTTGTATTTAACGAATATAGATAGAATACATCTAAGTATATAAACTTTAGGAGAACTTTGTGTCGGAAGTCGGAGGTTATGGGTTAGTCATCCACTCATATGCAGGTAAAGGGGCCGGCCCTCCATAGTGATGTACTTATATCCAAGTACATCAACAAAAGTTACTCTATTGTTTGCTGAAATCATTTAAATCCAATTAATCAATTTGCTTTTCCTCATAGGATGTCACCAAGGTGCGTCTTTTCAAACGCAGACCACATCACACAAGCAGAACGGGATGTCGAGACTGCAAACTTTGAGTCTCGAAAGGCGTATGTTTCCGCATTAGAGACGGGAGCATTCTAAATTGATTACTGCCTTTTCAAACGGGAGTATTGAAGCCGGTTGAACAGAAGCGATGACTTTGGTAGGATTGAGTATGACATGAATCATTCCGCAGGCTTCTTGATATTGGGATCTTGAATGATGCACACTCTTTATATATAGTAAGAGGCATGAGTAGTAAGGGAGCTTGAAATAAAAGAACGCAAGAAGATCAGAAAAACAAAGTGGAATCTCGCTACCCCTCATCTTTACCGCCTGCCTCCTTCTATTATCTTTGTCTGTAGCATAACTCTTATTTATCTCTTCTCTCTAAATCTGCGCTGCAGTAACCAACTGCTTCAAGCAGTGTTTACCAGGTAAGATAGATCTGATAGCATTATGGACAATTTGCTCGCCCGGTTGACGCAATTCTTTGTTGTGTGAATGTTCAGCATCAATGTCGAAATCGGTGATTTTTGTACGTTCGAGATTAGAATTTGGTGTTGCCATTCTGACAACAGAAAAGCTGTCGCCGCTCAGCGGCAAAAAGTTGGAGTGTATCAGCTATAGAAAACGAGAGATTCGGGATGGCGTTTACTGTAAGCGTAGGGACTGATGTAGGCGGGAAGCTGTGTCGAGTGGCTGCAGTGCATATCTCGTCGGTTGTATCTATCGTTTTATCTTCTTCTGATGGTCGGAAATCACTTGTTGTTCCTCTTACAACTCCTCGCCCACCTTTCCTCCAACCTCGTTCTCCTTCCCGCTCCCCTTCGCCTGTTCACCACCTCTAGCCTCCTCCTCCAAAACGGCCATAAAATCCCTAACCAATTTCTGATGGCTCTCCTGTAACGTTGTCTTAATAAACCCCATCAAAAACCTACTTGCCCTCACTTCCCCCCGCTCCTCCAGCACCCACTTCTTTTCCCCCTCACCCTCGACCTCCCTCACCACCCAACTCGTCACACTATGCACCCCCATCGGCGCATGTGTCACACTAACCATACCGTCCTCTCTATCCTGCAGACTCGAGTTGTAGGTGATTTTCTCCGGGATAAACTTCGACGCCCACGATCCGCGCCACCCGCTACTCTCTCCGTTTTTGGCAGAGCCCATATCGTCGGTAATCTCCCATATATCGGTACACCCAGGGTAGGCATCGCTAGGCCAGAGATCCTTCGCTTCCTGGCGGAAGAAGTCGAGGCTTATTTTGGAGGAGGCATCGGAGGAGAGGAGATGGTGTGCGGTGACGAGCGGGTTGAGTGTTATCATGCGGGTGTGGTCGTGAAGGAGAGAGAGGATGCGGGGGCGGGGGATGTGCGCGGGGACAGGAGTAAGGACGGACGTGTGGTGAGTGGCTGTTAGGACTAGGAGAAGGGGAGAAGGTTAGCTGATGCGGAGATAGATACTATGAAAGGAGATGAAGGGAGAACTCAAAGGTTGCTAGGGTTGGAGAAGTGAGTGAAGGGTTGTGGAGGGGAAAGAACTTACAAGACATGATTGACGCTTTGATTAATTGAAATGGGGTGAGAGAACGTAAGATAACTCCGAATTCAATCAAATCTTTTGACTATCTGTATATAACGGTTCGATAATCGATGTTGTGGATTAGTTGTTCTTCTCAGAATGTATATGTAGGTCGCAGCTCGTGGTAAGCCCCAGGAAGGAGCTCGAGCTTGTGACATGAATGGTTTCAAAGGCTATCTGCCTTACCTGCTGGTTCTGCTTCCTAGCGTAAAGGTACATTTTGCTGGAAAACCATGAACGAATTTGTATAGAAATGAATACTTTTGCCTTCGCCTACCTAGATGTGAAATGAAGCCAAGTACGCTCAAAGTCGCCATTGGACATTGGTAGACATTGCTTGCTCCGTTAATATTCTCGGCGGGTTTAAGGTTTAGACGCCGGCGGGCCGTGTGAGTTCGGCTTCTCTTCCCGTTCCGTTCTTCAAATTTTGAGTTCTCGAGATGTACGATCAACTCACATTCGTGAAGCATCGTTTCGTGCAGGCAAGTAAGTCTAAGTGAAATCTTTCGATGGGAAATGAAGCTCATGAAGATAAATGTTTTCGCTGCATTAACGAACCACTTGGCAACGGCTGACAAGTCGCCCCACGACCGAGGTCCCCGTCCCTCAAAGCCGTCCACATTATTCTCGTGTGGAGTCCCCACGTCCACCACACAAAAATTCATTTCACGTGCCTAGCAAGGATAACTTGCATGTGGAGAAGTGTTGGAAGCAAAGAAGCAAGACGTTGCAAGACGTTCCAAGCGCTTTCTCTCAAAAAGCATCCAACGGCGCTTCCCAGATCGAGGTAACCTTACTGTAGCTACCGCTGACCGATCAACTAACGCCAGTTGCAACGTTGCAGGCATGGAAAAGCACATCTCCTTCGTAGCTATATACGAGATTGAACATCCAAGCTGAACATCTATCATACCACATCATGTCATATAAAGTCGAAAACTGCAAGATATCCGACTACTTTCGTTCTCATTCCCTTGTGTGCCGTTACAAGCCGAGAAATCTCCTGTTGTACCTACGGACCTCGGACTTGACACCCATCGGATGAAGCTTCTCTTTCTGCATTGACGAGGACGAAGTAGTCACAGGTCTGGCTGGACTGGATATCAAAGATACGAGTTACAAGTGAAAGGGAGAGGCTGGCTACACCTTCGCACGCGGTCTTATATCCACAACGGAGAGCGTTCCTAAAGAATTAATAGCATTACCCACATCCTATTCGGAAGTTATCCAACACATGACTGATATTTGCTCCGGTCTGTATTTTCATCTGTATTACACCTCGGCAGCGTACTCACCGTCTGCATCACCGCTTCTGATATCGCCATTCCTTATCCCATTTCCACCTGCCGTCTCCGGAAGCGTAGCTGAGATTTCAAAGAAAATTCTGTCTGATATAATATCTGATCAGTCCACAACACAGTAACAAAGCTTCAACCGAAATTCAAGCAGACGGAGATGCCCCACTAAGACAATTTAAAAGACTAATCCACCACAACCATGCCCTTTCTATCCATCATCCACACGGAAAAACTATTTCCATCCATGGCACGAGGTCTCTCAGAGTTACTAAACACTTGATTCCTGCCACGAAAAGACTGATCGGCTCCACCCTCCAACCCATGTTAAAGAGGCGCACGGAAGAGGCGTAAAAGGCGTTTCGCCAAGCTCAAAAGTTGGGTGCCACTAACGTCATATCGTTGTTTCTTGGGAATCTTTAATCCCCCTGGTCTGGGTTTCGGCCGATGAGCTCAATAGCTCCCTTCCTGTTCTTCGCATTTCTCAGCCATTGTTACTCCTACTCTCTCCACAGCATCCAAAGACAATACCAACATTGATGATTGAGGTACATATATAGAGTCCACAAAAAACACAGCCAACTATCTCATGGAGGAAGAGGTTAGGCGTCTAGAGTACATAATGAAAAAGCTAAAATGACTAGACAGTTATCAAGTGGAGCTCTAATTCGACCCCAACGTACCTTCCCTCTTTTTTTTCTCTCTTAAGATTTCCCCAAATTCTCCGCACCCCAACCAATCTCTTTGCTTTGAACTCTTTGCCCCACTAAATAGCTGTTGACCTGACCGGTGAAAGCTTCTGCTAGCTGAGAAAGGCCAAAGTGATGGCAGATCGGTTCCCGTCAAAAGCTACCCGATCAACAACAAGCTAGCCCCATGTCACTTAATTCTCGTTTCAAGCCCCCCTCCTGATACCAGCAAAAGAAAACAAGCTACAAGCGCAAGTCAGAGCAATGCA
Source organism: Rutstroemia sp. NJR-2017a BVV2 (assembly GCA_002946415.1). NCBI lineage: Eukaryota > Fungi > Ascomycota > Leotiomycetes > Helotiales > Rutstroemiaceae > Rutstroemia > Rutstroemia sp. NJR-2017a BVV2. The sequence goes on from NJPS01000006.1 coordinate 368,589, forward strand.
TCGTGTGAGCAGCCCTAGATCTCATTCGGTATCCGGCACGGTTACACAACCTTCCTTCCATTCCTTCGAGATCAGCAAACGACATACCGTAAGCTTTGGTAATCAAGCTCTTATTGCAGTAGGCGGAACTTTCTTTCCCTCCCTCTTATCCAACAGAAGGAAGAGAATCTTAGGATCGGATCCGAGTAACCGCGCGGGGAAAGAGCGTCTTCCGTTGTTCTGCCCTGTCTTGCCTCGCGCGTGACGAACAATCGCGTCAGTGCAGTTACCGGGGAAGGAACTACCAACATGGACGGGGAAATAATCCTTCTTCTTGTAACTTAGTCAGTTACAATGGGACAAGCAAGGCAAGAAAGAAGAATACACAGTAGACGCGAGGATTCCCAATTTTATTCGGCCCTTCTCAAAAATATGCGTCTTTTCTTCCCACATCTCTCTCCTCCATCCACTTAGCTCCACTCTACTCTCCGGATTTCTCTGGGTCCTACCCACTCCACCCTTGCATTGGTTGATCCCCATTATTACCCCAACCCCAGTTCTCCAGCTCTTGATGAGTATCTCTCGTTATTTCCTATAAAGAGCTGAGAGCACCTCGTCGATCACAGTTCCTTTTCTCCCTCATTTCTTTCCACTCCCCGTCCCTCACCTAGGCAATCAACCTCGAGAAGTCCCTCTGTACATCTGCATTTATACTCAATCTCTCAATTCAATTGAGTGACATCAATCCACACTGGTCTCACACCTCTTTTCTATCAAGATGGGGTATGTGATTGGAAACGTGTACTTCATCGCGGCCGTGGCCGTGGTGGGAGGTGCTCTTTTCGGTTTCGATATCTCTTCCATGTCAGCTATCATTTCGACTAAGGCGTATCTCTGTTACTTTAACCAAGCTGGGATGAAAGATGGAAAATGCCAAGGTCCTTCGCCTAACGTCCAAGGTATGTTCTTCTATGTTCCTGGCATTGCAATACAAGACTGATTCAATTGGTTCTCAGGTGGTATCACTGCTGCTATGCCCGGAGGAAGTTGGTTGGGTGCTTTGGTCTCCGGTTATATCTCTGATATTCTAGGAAGAAAGAGAGCTATTCAAATTGGTTCTTCTATCTGGTAAGCTATAACCAAATCTGACCGAGCAAGAAACACAGTCTAATACAAATCGTGCAGGATAATTGGATCAATCATCGTCTGTGCTTCTCAAAACATTCCGATGTTGATCGTTGGCCGTATCATCAACGGTTTCTCCGTCGGTATCTGCTCAGCTCAAGTGCCCGTCTACATCACCGAAATCGCACCACCATCCAAGCGTGGTAGACTTGTCGGATGTCAACAATGGGCTATTACCTGGGGTATATTGATCATGTTCTATATCTCGTATGGTTGCTCGTTCATCAACGGCACTGCTGCTTTCCGTATCCCATGGGGTCTGCAAATGGTTCCAGCTATCTTCCTTTGCTTCGCCATGTTTTTCTTGCCAGAATCTCCACGTTGGTTGGCTAGACACGACCGTTGGGAGGAAGCTGTTGAGGTTCTCGCTCTTAGTAAGTCTGCCTGTATTCCACGTTCTTGAGTTTGGAGCTAACATGAGAAATAGTCCACGCGAAGGGTGACGCCAACTCCCCATTCGTTGCTAAGGAAATGGCAGAGATCAGAGAGGTCGTGGAATTCGAACGTGCTAACGCCGATGTTACATACATGGAGTTGCTCTCACCAAAAATGATCAACCGAACCCACATTGGCATCTTCACCCAAATCTGGTCCCAACTCACGGGAATGAACGTCATGATGTGTATGTTGTCCTTTCATTGCTTGTGGAGAGCAAAGCTTGCTAACTGTAAGAATAGACTACATCACCTACATTTTCACCATGGCCGGCTTGGGTAATAGTGTTCTTCTACCTTCCTCCATTCAGTTCATTATCAACGTTGTCATGACCGTCCCAGGGTTGATTTGGGTTGATAAATGGGGTCGTCGTCCTGTTCTCCTCGTCGGTGCTTTCCTCATGATGACCTGGCTTTGGGTCAACGCCGCTCTCCTTGCCACATACGGAAAGAAGCCATACCCAGGACAGTTCTCCACCGCGGCCGAATCTATCTCTATCACTGGTGCTCCATCGAAGGCTGTCATTGCCTGCACGTATCTCTTCGTGGCCTCATATGCGCCCACTTGGGGGCCAGTGTCATGGATTTACCCTCCAGAGCTCTATCCTCTTCGTATTCGAGGAAAGGCAGTTGCTCTCTCCACCTCCGCTAACTGGGCCTTCAACTTTGCGCTCGCGTATTTCGTTCCACCAGCGTTCGCAAACATCAGATGGAAGGTCTACATTGTGTTTGGGGTCTTCTGTGTAGCCATGTTCCTCCACGTTTTCTTCCTCTTCCCCGAAACTAGCCAAAAGCCCCTGGAAGAGGTTGAGGAGATCTTCGACGATAGCACACCCGGTAGCATCAAGTATATCGGTACTCCAGCATGGAAAACATCAGTTGACAGGAGAGCGACCCGTTTGGAGAGGGGTGAGATGGATCCAGAGGATAAGTTGGGTCCGAGTATTAGCCATCATGATAGGGAGGCGGAGAAGGTTCAGGAGGTTCCGAAGTTGTCTTAGACGACTATTTGGGTCTACCTTCTGGGCTATGGACGCATGATGATGATAATGATGAGGATGGGATGATAGGCTTTGGTCTGGTATAATGTGGTAATGAGGACGTGGTTGTGGTTGTGGGAAGAAAGGGGTTGGTCTAGTGTTGTGGGAAGTTAAGCGAGAGAACGAAAGTATGATTGATTGATACCCAGTTAATAAATGGAGTGAGAGAATTTTATACCCTTAGAATTTGCCTTTCTTGCTTGAGTGATGATTGTGCATAAACGATCTGGTTTGCTTGATACCTTGTGATAATTTGGTAGGTTCTTGATATATGCGTGCATGAATGTTGGAATATTTCTGGTGCATTGAGAAAGCCTATCTTTGGAAATAAGAAGAGAACACCAGACTATTTAGAATAATGTGCTACAGCTGATTGTTGTGACCAAATGAAAGTCCCAGGGGATCCCCGACATTGTAATGTTTTTAATCGTCTAATTAATTGCCCTTTGTGGTTTTGCTTATTTGACTTAGAACGATCTAGTTTAGGTATCGTTCTTCTTTGCACTCATTGATTCGAGACTCGACCGACACTCAAATTGGGTCTGGTAAGTATGTCCGCCTTTTCTTCACTACACTTATGGGCGCATTCCAATTGTTGGCTGAACTGCCTGCCATCTTGTCTTCCAATCTCTCTCGCAGAATACCTTCTATCCGCCTCTCCTTTGATGCGCTTCTAGGCGCCTTTCAAGTGTTGGCTGAGCTTCCATCTCGTCTTCAATCTCTTTTACAGATACCTTCTTTTCGCCTCTTCTTTGGTGCACTTATGGGCTCCTTTCTCCTGTTGACCGAGCTGCCTGCCATCTTGTCTTCCAGTCTCTCTACAGAATTTCTTCCCTCCGAGAGGACACACGATAGCATCCTCACCTAATTCCAAGCTCGACTCTTCCTCTGCATCAGGATCCATTTCTTCGGCAGGGTAACCCGCCATCTTTCTGGCGTTGTTCTTGGACACTTTATGTTGAAGGGACATAAGGTGTTTGACCAGACCTCGTCGCTCCTTGATTATATCCGTGCCACGATCACAGTTACCGACTGGACAGGGTGCTCGTACATATGGAATACCCGTAGATGCTCTGAGTGGAACCGCATATTGTCTGGCTTCTTTTCTGCTGAGTTTATGCCAATGTTGCAGATGCATGAAATATCTTTCCCTCGCCTGGAAGATATCGTATTTATGGCCTTTCCAGGGTAGAGAAAACAAGCTGCCGTGGTTTGGGACATTAAATTGTAGGTGAGCAATATTGTCCAATGAATGTCCTGAAGAATCTGAGACATGGTAGTAGTTTTATTGTCTCATTGTCCTTGGGATATTCTTCTCAAACGAATGTCAGGAAGAACCTGGGTCATTTTCATGGTTTCGTTGTCCAATTGTCTTCTGGGCGTTGTTGTCAACCGAATGTCTTAGAAAATTTCAGACATTGTAAATTTTTCATTGTCCAATTGTCTTTTGGCTACTGTTTTTGGCCTGTTATATCTGCACCGGAGACACTGCTCCCATGTTGACTGCTCCCATGGTAGTTGAGGCCATTCCTTGAAACATAAGATTTCCCGCAGGTATCATAGACAAAATTCCGAGGTTGCAGTTCTTCAGCCATGTCCGGAAGTTGAGCTGTGTTGTCCCTATATCTGCGACTGCGTTCATGGTCGTTCAATATTCTCATATCGTGATACGAGAACTAACACCCGGATGAGCCATAGAGACAGTGCTTTCTGAATTGCGATGGGGAATCTTTAACGTGATATACATCACTTTTACCAGATGTCTTGCTTGCATTTCAAGGGCATCCCAGACCATCTCCTGCCAAAGTTTAAGAGACACCGCGATTCTCGTCCTGTATACTTCGCTGTAACACCACGAATGTAGCTGGACACCGAATGGTCAAGAGCAGCGGCAACATCAGATGTAACCCTCGCATTCAGTTTGGCTCCATTATTTCTCAATTACTGTAGATCCTTCGCAGTCCCTCTTCTGAGATCGTGGGTCCATAACCGCTTCAGAATTCCTTTCTTCTGGCCAGCTAAGTTCAGGCTTATGAGCATCTGTTGTGTACCTGCAGGCTTACTGAAGTCCAAGCTGCGATCACTGGGCTGAATCGTTGTAGTAATAGGCTGAGTTGGGTTTCTCCAATGAGAGACTTTTCGAGGGTCTCCAGGAGATATGAGGGAGTACTTCTTGAATGGCTCTTGCTTCAATCTGGAGATTTCTGATTGCATGGATAAGAAGAACTGTGATCGAACACAATATGGTATTGCCTAACTTCTTGAGAGGTGTCCGTCAAATCTTGCGAAACTCGGTAGGGTCATTCTTTGTCCCCTTCTCCCATCGCAAAGTCACCTAGACTTGGAGGTTTTCAAACGCCGTACCGCCAACCAGCACAATTCTAACGTCGGACCAATTGCAGAACTCATTATTATGATAAGTTCTCGACTGTGCGACTTCGCCTGAACGAGTATCCAACGATGATTGCATCACAATCGATAGCCAGCGATTGATAGTGACATCCCAAGAACGCGTTCCGTTGGTAAAGGCATCGAGGTAAGCCACCAGAATGGATGAAGTGTAGGAAAGCCAACCAATTGAGCTGGTCGCCATCGGCCTACAGTGAGTTTATTCTCTTTGACTAGAGACTCCACCATTGCTCTGAGTCGGGAATTGTCATGAGCAGAAAGTCTGAAATCCTCGTAGAGGAAGACCAAACGACTCACCAACAGCCGCAACCCGTTTTCGAGAGATAACTTCGAATATGCAGGCTTCTCGGCGATTCTTGAATGTAGTTGTTCAATAATATGGCCAGCAAAGTGACATATATCAGCCCCAGCCTAGCGGTTTTCCGATGCGGCAATGTTTTTGGACCATTTCGTACTCCTGTCATCCAAGCCCGAAACAAATTCTCCCGCAGCTGCGTATAAGCAGGAGCACTAGGGGCATCTACCTGGTCAGTGAGGTTCCTTAATACGTTTCTTTAAGGTGATTCGGTCCGCTGTGGTGGTTGCAAGCATTGAATCGTTAGTATGTTGCCCAGCATTTGTGAAAGGATGTCCCAAAGACTTTGAGACATTACATTGTTTTCACTGATTGAATATCCGTTGGGCATTTTTATTGGTTTGTTACAGCTCCAGCTATGTCGATATGCGGATCCTTTGGGCAGTTTTGTTGCACATCTCAAAATTGGCACCTCGATTCTCAATTCGAGCCATATCGCTATACGGATTCAATTGGCAATTTTGTTGCATATCTTAACATCGGCACCTCGATTCTCCAGCTCGAGCAATCTCGCTATACGGATTAATGATCCACTGTCTTTCCGATAGTTTTCGGTATCATTGCCATCGCTATTGCTATCGGTATTGGTGTCGAGTTCAACCACATCGCGTTTCCGCTTTTGGGCTTCATCTTTCGAATTTCGAAGGCAGAAGATTTGAGCGTATTCTTCTTCCAGCGTGGGAGAATCTGTCCAGTGCCGAGCAAGGTCTCAACATCATAATCGTTGACCAACTCGCTGATCGCCTATCTGCCTGGATTCGACTTCGGCTCATTTCAAGATAGGATAGTTCTGCCATCCATCGTGATATGCTTTCCATCTGGTCCTTTGAATGCATTGCCCTATGGCTGTCTGAAGTTCCGAGGCGTTCCATTGCTAGTATACATCGTCTTCAACCTAACCAGATCCTTCTTTCCTACCCTACCGCAGCACCTCGCAACCTCGATTATGGCTCACGTTGAATCCCCAACACGGCGGCTCGTTGGAATTTTCGGAATACTGAAAATCTATTTGGCAGAATATAAAAGGTTGGAATGGGATTGGGAGGTTGGGATTGAATTAAAAGGTTCAACGTATTGGGTTGAGATAGAGATTGAAGAATAGAAGTAGAGATCGAAAGGTAGAGAGAAAGATAGTAATGAAGATTAATAGGTAGAGAGTATAAAACGAGAAGTGAATATCGGAAGGTGAGAGAAAACTGAAATATTTAAACCTCAGCTTTGCTTCTTACAAACATCTTCTTCCACTTCCTTTCAACTACTCAACCTCATTCAAATCCTTTCCAATTACACCCTTTCCAACTCAAATTTCCTCCAATCGCCATCTAATCTATTCTACCTCTCATCGATACTTTTATCAACTGTGCTGCTGTCGCGAATCATACCAAAAGCAGTGATCAGTGCGACTTCACTGTATGTTTGAAGGTTGATATCGCAAGCAACTTAACGGGTACAGAAAAGTTCAATTACTGCGGCAGAGAACATGCAAAAAAGAAGCTGGTAAGTTTCTTCGATGCAACTTCAGTCCATTCCGAAGACTAACACAATAAGCAAGCTACACTCTGTGCCCAGAAAACGCTTCAATTTTGAAACCTGAACTGAGAGAAGGTAAGTTTCTCGAATGTTCCTCTCCGATCTATCTGGAAACAGTAAACTTACAAGTTCCAGATCAGCACCGGTCAAGATTCAAGAGCTGGAAGATAGTTTGACCTACGGCTACAAAAATAATCAATCAGTTTTGGAGAAATTGGTTCTTGAGCGTGGAACAACCGCCTGTGAACTAAACCAAACTGTTGCGGGTTTGGCGAAAAATGCTCCGAAATCCGCAGACACTGTTGAACACGGTGCACAAATTGTCTTGACGACTATACAGCATGCACTCAAGGAGGCATACGAGGAAGTTTCTGGACTTTTGGAGGCTGAAAAACATCGGAAGGATACCCTCTTTAATCCGTGCAGTAATGAGGCTCGAACTGCAAGACCCGAGGCGCCGATGTTGACAACAGAACACCGCAAGAGGTGTGATGACGCAGGCAATACCCTCGAGTTACTGGTGTTTAAGTGCATTCATAATCTTTAGAAGATCCCCAAGGACATTTGGAAGCACGCCGCCTACTACGAAATATTCCTCAAGGTCGAAGATATTCCAGATCTTACTGAAGAGGACTTCAAACATCTCGACCCATCGGACCTCTTTGTGGCAGGTGTTCCCGATGAAATCAAGGAGAGTTGGGCGAACCGAATCGAAGAAATGAAGTCCGCATTTGTGCATCTCCAGGAAGTCAGCCATCCAAATGATGTCTACCATTACTTGAACTCCTAACAATCTGACCGCAGCACAATCCCAATCGACTGGAACACAACTTCTCCGATCAAAGTGGCATAAGAGAACGTTCTCGCCAACGAGGAGAGCCAACAGAAATTCAATCACTGATCGCATTGCCGAACTTTCTCCTCTTTCTGAAGTTGCTTTTCGACGCTCGCGGCTCGACATCTCGGCCTCACAGTTCTACCATCAATTCTCGATTTATTTCGCTGTCATACACACGTTATTCGGTCGATGCTTTGCTCTTCATATCGAACTCCTTGCTCTCGACATCGATTGTTTCTTTTCTTTTCTTCGGTTCCGGTTGATCTGCTCGTTCGACTGCATCACGGGTCGCAGGGAGAAGTGGCTAATGCTCGAATGAGGGATCCGCATTATGAACATAGAGGGTTGGCGTTCGATCTTCGAGATTGACTATTTTACCTCCCGAGGGCATCTGGTGGTTTTACTCGTTTTAAAAAAGCGGTGGAAGTTGCTTGGTGCAATCCACAAGTGGATGATTATCTGGATTTCTCAGTTTTGCGCTTTTCTCCAGCTTCGATCTCAATGCGAGATAGATACTATTCAGCTAGATATTACTTACAAATGAAATCAGTTTCATTTCGAGTTGTTTTCAAACTGTGATATTTCCAAGTCCATATCGATTCAAAAAGGCCTTCGGCAACTTCGAGTTTTAGATCTCTGAATCCTTACTTCGAGTTAGGTTCGACTCGAGTTGTGGTAAGAAGTAACAAACTGATAATAATAACCAAAAAAAATATTTGGACAACGAAAACGTTACAATGTTTAAAGCTCCTCGAGTATTCATTTAACAATAGTAACTAACCGTAATATATTATCCTACACCAGTTTGTTCATTCTGCTCTGGTGAGACAATATAGGTAGGAATGGTATAGCTCAAGGATGAACATGAGAGCCATTTGGCGATGCACTTGCAAGTTTTCTCAATGATTGTGTATTCGAGAGTTGGACATTCAAAGTCTACGATTGTGTCTCTGAGTGCTGGACATTGAAGATACTCTTTCTGCTGAAACTTGCAGCCAACGGTATATGCATTTCCTGGAAAGACCTTGGGAAGAATAGGAAGATTAGTTGATATACCTGTAACAACCCCTCAGACCACACCTATGGGTTTGGGAATCCAAGGGCCCTCCCATCTTGCCCACCCCTTTTGTTTGCTTTCAACCGATGCGTCCTCATCCTCGTTCATAGGTAAGTCCGGATCAACTTCGTTATCCCCCTCATCGTCAGCCTCACCATCGTCCATACCCAGCTCACGATCGAGTTCCAGCATCTCCGCACGAAATCCATCGAGATCCTTCATCGGCGTCGCTGGCTGTGACGCGCTCTTCGTCGACTTCAAATCCTCCTCTAAATCGTATATTTTATCCATCATCCTTAAGTACCTCATCATTATGCCCGCATCCACATCTCCCGACCCCACCTCCTGTACTTCCCTCGTCAACTCAGCCAGATCAAATTCTTTTAACCGCTCTATACTCAAATCCTCCTCCATCCCCTCAACCAGGACCGTCCGCACAAAGCTCCTAACATTATTCCCCCGCTCCTCTTCCACCTCCATTGACTTCCCCTTCCCCATCACTTCTTCCACCTCTTCCTCCCCCAGCACCAAATCCCTCCAATAAAAATCCCAAATCCACTTCAACGCCTTCCGCGCCGCAATCCTCAGCTTCGCCAACGACGGCAACTCCTCATGCGTAGCCTGATGTCTCAACTCCACATACGTCGCCGGCAACCCCAGCGTCTTCGCAATACTATACATACTCGACTTCCTGCGCCTATCCTGATGACTATCCAGGAGGCCCGTCACGAAACTATTCCCGTCCAAAATCAGCACCGCTATCAACCCCCTACCCAATTCTCAAAATCAAAGGAGCGAAGAAACATACCGACAAAACGCCGCCGAATACGCCGCGCGCACGCAATACGTCGAGTTCCCCGGGACATCGTTCAAGATGGCCGACGTGATAATCGCCGTCGATTCCACCAGATGCGGGCAATTCCCCCGCTGCATCCAGACGGAGACCAGGGCGACGGCGTCGCGCAGCTGTGCGAGATTCGGGGGGAGGGAGGTGTCGGAGGGGTAGAGGGAGGAGCGCACGCGGAGGAGCTCGTGGCGGGTGCGCCAGGGGGTTATTACGTATTGCACCATAGTGGAGCGGGGTAGTTTTCTTCTTCTGCGGTTTTTCTTTTTAGGGGGAGTGTTTGAGATGGAGAATGGTGAGGCGATGTGGTTTTTCTTTTTTTGCGCAGTTGATGCCAAGGATTTGAGGCTGAATGATGAGGAAATGACGCGGGAAGTTTCGTTAGCGTGATGAGGGGTCTGGAACAACTTTAAATTGTTTATTGACAGCCACCAGAGCTCTGCTACTCCTATGCCAAGGGGTTCACATGCCTCAATCTCTCCTTTGTTATGCTCAGGTCTCATTAATAGTCTACTCATTAATGTCATTTTCATTTCGATTTAATCAAATGCCAATTTTCAGAAATATTTGTGTTGATTTGTTGATGAATTGATCTATTTACAATTGCCTGAATGTGATCGAATATGGGTATGAGTAATAATAAAACGTCCTGTGTTTGAGTCCATGCTCACTCAACCCGGTCATTGCTGACGATATCCATTGTAATGTAATGCCTTTGCCCCGAGTCATGCCAGACCGACCTGTATCCTACCAGAACTCCGTCGCTAAAAGTCAAATAATCCCCAAATGCTAGTTCATGAATAAATGAAGTCATAATGTCCCTTTTATATCCCGCCTGGAGATCCTTTTATCCCTATTTTTAGATCCAGCCTGTGACGCCATAAGTTGCGGTGTTTAGATTCGCAAAGTTTTGTGTAGGTCCAGACGCAAAGCTGGTAACGTCTGCTACTGGAGCAGATGTTGGTTGCGTAGTGTTTTCTGGTACCGACTCCTCCTCTTCCTCTTCCTCTTCCTCATCTTCGGCTTCGCCATCCTCTTCCTCGTCGTCGTCCTCGTCTTCTTTGGCAGTAGGTGGTTGCCATGTCTCTTCCAACTTTAATCCCTTTCCAACTGATTCGGTTCGTCGGTATGTCGACCCCAATAATTGTGACATGATTCGGTAATTGTCTAGCTGTGGGTCGGCTAGAGATGTTTTGCTATTGTCCGGTGTGTCATATAGACCCATGCCGATCAGCTCCTCCCCCTCTGGCTCATCTTCGGAGAGTGGGTGATATGGAATAGATTCCTCGGAAGTGAAAGAAGGTTCGGGGTGTTGAATAGGTAGGAAGTTATCGGGGGTGGGTGGGGCAGTAGCATCTTCAAATCCATTGGCGGCGAAATGGTTCCAATCGAAATGAGAATACATTGTTGGATCTTGGTTGTTATCCATCGAGGATGCTTGGATGGACATCATTGGGTCATCCATCGAAGTATGATCTGGGGTGTATGTTTGGGCGAAGGGAAATGAGGTTGTTGCGAATGGGTACGACTGATCGGTCTCGTTGAAAGGCATTGACATTGGCGAGAAGCTTGACGCGGGGGAGGCATATCCAGAGTATATGGCTGGGGTGGAAGCGTTGAAGTTTGGAAATTCTTGCTGGAATGGATACCCAGAAGGTTGTCCTGCTTGGTAGATTTGATCGGGTGTGAGTTGGGTAGATGGGTGCCAGCTAACAGGACGGTGGGGTTTGATGGGCATCTGGAATTGTTCGTTCGAGTTCCATGTGTTAGAAGCCATCATTGGTTGATCCACCGCAGGCATCCTCCTTCGATATGGGCTATCTGACATGACAGTCTTTCGTCGATTGAGTAGTGCAGAACTCCGCGGGCTGTTGCTCGTGCTGGATGGTTTGGAAACACGCATTGGTGCCATAGCTCGCTGCCCATTTGACATTGACAATCGGTATCGAGGTTGGCTGGATTGTACCATTTGTCGGGAAACATCTTCCAAAAGCATTTCAACGTTGTCGTAGCCCATCATGTTCGCACCGTATGCCGAAGTCATGTATCCTGCGTCCATGTTGTGTTGTCCACCAAAGGGAGTGTGATATGGTCAAGGGGTGTGATATCAAGTGATAAGAAAGTGATTGAAGTGATTGAGAGATGGAATGAGAAGGTCGAGGAGAGTATAAACGTCAACCGGACGTTAGCATTTGCGAAGGGATCATAGCCTTGATATGATTAGAGCTAAAGAATGTGAACACTTTATGAGAGGGATCTACCCAATCTTCCATGTGAGGACTAAAATATCGGCAGTACAAATATGAGAGAACACCATGCAAGTGACTTACCGTCGTAAGGTTGCGGTATGTCGTCTGTGTCATCTGGCTGATGATGGATCCCAATTGATCCCACGAATGGACAAGGATTAGACCACAGGGAATCTACCAGGTCTGAGCTTCCTCTGGGGATACTAGAGACCAAGGGCTTTGTTGGCGGTCAAAAGTCAAAGCCCCTGGCTTGTAACATGCGCGGGCTCGAAAAAGCCAGCGGTACAAGGGGAGCACCAAGGGAGAGGCGACATCCCGCGGCTGGATACGTCTCGCGTACGAGGCTCCTTCAAGGTGTGGGACAATCAAAGTGCGATGTGTCAATCGATGAATCACTTTCCTAAATAGGCGAAGCTTGCTTCACATTTGCGAGGAAATGGCTCGGAAGGGAAGAGAAGGGCGGTCAGCTTGCATCAGCGCAAGGGTGGGATGGAGTGCATTTTTTCTGCATTTTTGCATTTTTCAGGGGTGTTTATATCAAGGGGGCCGAGCATTTAGAAAATGCTAATTCCACTTGCCATTGCCAATCACTTTCTGTGATACAGTACGCTGGAGTGGGGAGTGGGTAGTGTAGCGTACGCTCCGTAGTGGCACTGTTTGTACGGAACTACTACAAGTATGTGGTAGCACACAGTTAATACAAGTCTTATGGCCGCTACGGGGTACTTTGGTACATTAGGATGGAGCATGGAGAGGAGGGATGGATCATGGAGCTGGATAGGCTGGTCCAGTACGAAAGTATTGAAAGGTATCTTATACCAAACTAGCCCCAAAGTGTAGTCTCCCCGTAACCAAGTCAGCGCCTCCCTTAATCCTTAATGGAATGCTTTGTGTGTGGAATCACGATTCACACACGATACTGTGCTTTATCATTTCCAGTTCCATTTCGGCCCATCCATTCCAAGGTTCAATATGTTAGCTTTTTAGTTGGTGTTGTACGAAATCGTGCGCAGGTTAAAATGGAGAACCTGGGTCCAGTTTCTCGGCCTAGATGTCAACCATGGGAATGGCCCGAATGTAGAGGAGGAATCCGGTTAGATCGATGAGATCAGACAGGATCTTGGGAAGAGGTGATGCTTTGCGCCTTGTGTTGGTGCGCTGGTGTCAGGAGGTAGTGGTGGTGGTAAGTCGCGCGGCCCAGGGGGTTGCAAATGCAGGAGGAACAAACAGGTATGTCGTAATATGTAGCCATCGTAAACTATGAAGACACGACTCATCCATCCTCTCGATTTGGTGATATACAGTGCAGTGGGTAGGTCGGTGATGGCTGAGTGGATGATTGATAACGTTGGCTAATTTGATGGTCGGGATGATACTCTGTCTACCTTCGTACTTCGTACAGGACCACACACAGGACTCCCTAGCACTGTTTCTATCTAGGGCTCTCACACTTCGTGCATCTTTGGACGTTTGTGAAGTTGCGAGCATGTTCCTTTTGTCGTAAATCTCCCAAAATCTCCCAAAATCTCCCAAGGGAACAGAACCATTGGATGAATCAGGTAGAGCCGTGGATTTTCCTCTGGGCAAATGTATATTCCGTAACGCTCCGCTTTATTTTTGCAGAAAAACGCGCTTGGCTCGAAATAAGAAGCTTGGAAAGAATTTGACGATGCCTTCGTGCCACTTTACTCCATATTCATGTAACTAACTCCTGTACATGAGTAAATTTTCCTACCGCAAAGTAAGTCTTGCTTGCGGTGGAGATTTTGATGCAGGAGTAGATACCCAGGTCCCGACCGAGGACCAAGCCCCATCTTTTTCCGCGGTACAAGGCATCGTTAGTTAACCGCAGACTCGAACTTACTTCATACACACTCATTACACTTACATTCCTTAATACTCACACACTTCCTTCTGCACTCTGTACTCTGGATGGAGAACAGTTCCCCCATCCATGGACCAGCCACCATGACTGCTCCGAGGGTTGTCACGAAACACCAATAATCTGCATCAACTAAGCAACGAAAAGCCTCTTTGTGAAACTACGAGCCACAATCCACTTGGTGCGGAAAAACAGGGTCTAGTTCCTGCAATATAATAATCTCTTTCATCCATCATATGTAAGTTTCGTCTAGCCATACACAGGTAAGCAGAGACAGTATTGTTACCGATCGTCAGAGATGATCTTACGCATTCTTCCAATTTGTTAGAAAGTGTTCTAACTTGGGATCAGGCGTCAGATATTATGGAAACAACTCCGGGTAATAGTCCATGGTCATGGCCCATACTTCGTAGTGTGTCTATGTAGTATGTATGGGGTCTGCGGCCCCTGTGGTCTGTGTCTACTTGTAATGGCTGTCCAAGAAAAGCAATCATGATTGTTGGCACACACACACAGAGGTTGTGTATCCAGAGCATGAACCCGCGGCGAAGCATCAGCATAAGCACAAGCACAAGCACAAGCAGAAGCAAGCACAAGCACAAGCACAAATTGCATGCATGCGCAATAATAAACTAAGACCGGCATATGGTAGGCAGATCTTGAACAGCCATAAGCGTGACCCCAGCCCCATTCTAGGCAAGGCCAGTTGGGAACCCCAATGAACAGTTTACCCTACCCTTACCCATGACATGGCCGAGATTTGAGGAAAAACGTTTTAGACCTAGAACTATCTATGCAAAGTATGCATGCAACATTTCAAGGTTAAATTGGGCCTTGAAGTCACTAAAACCTCGACCCGAGGCTACGCTAACACTGGATCATCGAACGCCCTAAGAATGCGCTGCAAAAGTTCCAAGGTTCTCTCAATGACATCCATCATCCCTGCTCCAGGATGTAACTGAGTGAAAAAGCCTTGTCATCTTGTCGTCCGAGCTTCCTGGAAATCTTCATGTCTTGGACGGTGCGATGGTGCCAAGCGTTAGGATGATGTGGATGTTCGATATCCGAGGAAGGACATATGCTCTACTGGGTACACGAGGATCTGGGTTGTTTCACAAGGAAAAAAGCAAAACAGTGGTTAACATCATTTTTCGATGCCGCCGCTGAATCCGAATCGGATTTTGATTTTGATGCGTGGGGGAGCGGAGCTTTGAGACTCATATGATCGATCATCCACGACTCAGAACTCATTAATATACCCGACCATCTCATAATACCCCTAAGCACCTACAGCAGTTGGAATCGTAGGCAGATCACCAACCGACCCATCACGGATTCACCGCAGAAATGGGCGCTTTGGAAAATGGTTGAAATCTGAGATTCGAACCATTCTCATCCCTTCATCGGCCTTAAGCGGAAATTCTTCACGGAACGTACTTGTATGTGTTTCTGTTGAATGACATCCGCACACAGTGCCACCCCGCAATAATCCCGGTAGGGAACTACAAGATATGAGCCGGGCCCTTGGGAACCGATATTGCAACTAAGAAAAGACAACGCGAAAATGTATAGTTTCTTTCTTTCCCCTTCCTTTTTTCTCTCCTCACTAATGCACTAAGCCTAAAGATGACGCGCAAACCACACTTCCCTACTCACGGCCTTGCATGATACTACTCGGTGGAGCCAAAATACATATACACATTGGCTAAATTTAAGTGGAAATCTTTGCTCACCCATGTGTCACTTTAGCATTTCCCCCTGCTTCCCCTCTTTTAAGATTTCGGCCCTGGTCGAGTCGATCGTGTTTCTCTCCGCCCTTGTCCGTACCATGCCACGAATTTACTCTTTTAGCAAGAATCATTCTCACCACTGCAAAGGATGGAGAACCTAGAACTTGCCGTGGTGGAACCTAGAACTTTCCGACCTTCACACCTGAGTCTATCTTCTTGCGGACAAGATTGGAGACCGGCTATGCTTACGCAAAGGCAGGGGAGTGCCTTTACGAATGGAGGCGACCTAACGCTCAGAGACAGAGACATCATAGCTGGCTGACTGGCACCCACATCCCCACCCTTCCCCTCGCTTCGCACTTATGGGTATCGGATCCAGAGAAGAAACGGATTTCGAAAAGATTCCTCCTAGAATCCCTGCACCTTGCACCTTGCACTGAACTCTTGACAAGGCTGGGACGGCCTTCCTGTTCCGTACTATTTCCTTACCAGGGTCCTACATCCCCCACTCAGACAAGGACAATGAACGCACACAGCGGCTACGAGATCGGAACTGCTGAACAGGAACAATTCCCCTGCGAAAATAGTGAGGCACAGGTTCTTAAGGGAAGGCGATCCATTGCCCGACCGTCTATCTTCGGCCACTGGTCCATTTTTCCATGGACCACCACGCTACTAAGCACAGCGTATATTTATGCTGATCACGAGGACCAATCAGCACGATTGGACCTGATTAGGAGGTCGAATCATGAAGCGCATATTCGTATATCTAGTCCAAGACCAAGAGTTGTTGTTGTTGGATTCTCCCGTGCAAGCAAACAGACAGGGCAAAAGCAAGGACGTGTACGATACTGCACGAGTGCTAGGCAGACAGCCAGATAAAAGCTTCTGAGCATTACTCAGGACTCACTACGTATTCTCGACGATCAGGTAGCTACAAACCGACAACCAATAGCGAACCTATTCTTCCCGTCTCTTGTGTTGGTTTCCCCATTCTAAGTTAGGTAAAGTAGCGCAGCAAAAATATTACGCTATGGTCATCTTGCCGCATGCGAGCGAAATCTTGAAACCTTCAACACCCTCGTTCGCCGATGCAGCCGATCAGCAGCGTGGTGATTGCAACACCGCTCGGCTTTTGCACCGTTGCAGACGCTTGCGCTTTTTATACTTTTCCGCCCAGGATATTTCTTAGACCAGGGGCGGCGACACGACGCATGCAGGACAAGGAGAGACCATTCGCAATTTTTACTTTCTTAGTTAACCTTGTGGCGGTAGGTAGATATGATGTGTTCTAAGCAATCCCGTATTACTATACCACCACTCTCGCCCGCCCGTCTGTCCGTCCGTCTGATAGGCACTCTCTCAATGAAGGCGGGCGCCGCGCGATCATAAATACGATCATGGTAAGATGAAGCTTGTGAAACGTATGGCTGACGGCTCAGTACATGATAATCAAAAAAGCAACAGGCACAGGCGGTATTGGGTTTGCATGGCGGGGCCGTTGTCCTTTCGTACTGCTTATCATACTATTGTATCGATCTACTGAAACTTAAGCAGTCAGAGTCACCTCCTTGGGATTGCCGTCCAGGCGTTTACTGATCACAAATGACCGACATTCATCAATCAGCATCGCAAAAAGCATCAGCAGGGATTTTCAGTGCGGCATCTCTAGCACCATCTGCGCTGTGTTTCCGAGCACCAACAAGACAGCTCGAGCGCCTTCGCCCGCGCCCGCAAGCAAGCAAGCAAGCATTACGACCGTGATAGATGTGCCCCCCTCACAATTTCCCAGTCAGTCAGTCATATCAAAAAGATCATATCATGTATGTTGGAAAAGAGGCTGAGTTCGATTTCCGCTTTTTAGACACCCGGATAATACGCTACTTTCGGAGGTGAGAGCACATCGAGAACAGCTTAAGGGTTACTTACTGTGGTTCGTCACCGCCGAGAAGAGGCAATCAATTATACATAATCCATGTAGGGGTCATTTATATCGTCCGTCGTTCTTCAATCTCTCGTCTCTCCGGTTTGGTATGCTGCATCCCGACCGTTGTTTTGCATATCATATTACGACGCAACTCCATACACCACCACCACTACTACCAAAGCTACCACACACATCACAGCTGAAAAATTATGTCAAAAATTCCACTCATGTACATTGCGTATTCCATCTCTGTTGCTTGTAGCATAGCACGATTCGATGAGCGAGCCGGATTATTGATTGATCGTTCCATATTGCGAACACATATAACCCCGTATCCTTGTTGCATAGTTACTCAGTGCTTGTAACTTAGTAAGTACAAATCATCTTCATCGGAGATTCAGGAGTTCTTGGTTCGCGCTGATCTTGATACGACACCCTCTAAATGACTTTTTAAATGATGATGGTTTCCCTGCCTGCCGGCCTGTCTGTCTATCGATAATGCACGCACACACACCCACAACCCCCAAGAGAGTTTCGCAAAGTGAGAGAAAAATTGGCCCCCGCCCAACCAACCCCCGCGGCGTTCTCCTTGTAGGCTTGTACCGCTCTTAGTATCTGTTGGTTCGGTCGGAGGGTTCGGTTAGTTTATTGGATCGGTCTCTCTCTGCCTCTCCTAAGTACAAGCACGAAGCACTTTCTAAAAACATGGATTCAATTCCGCATTCTGTGTGAAACCTACCTACTGTACCTCTTCCATCTACCTAACTTAGATCAATCAATGCATGTTCGAACTTTACCCATCGACGCGACCTTCAGGGTATCACTGGCGCTGGAACTGGAACTGGAACAAGGGGACCAAGACACAGAATAGATATAGTAGAGAGAGGGGCACGGCTCCGGCACAGCACGACACGACCTGACCTGACTTGCGTACGGAGTACTCCATGGGATCTTTACCCTCTTCGACCTTTCCTAATATATTATCCGAGCAAGCTGGCTAGCTAAACTTATATTGTGGTTGTTATTCGTGGAGCTGACGTCGGAGATCTACTTACTGTGCTTTGTACATGCTATATAGAACAGACACGGGCCGAAATCACTACTTATTTGTTGTGGGGAGAAGGTTGGTCTCGCGAGTTACTGGGCGGTGGATTGGAAAAGAAAGGAAAGAGGTGGACTGGTCAAGATTGCACGAGAACTACTTGAGTGTGAACGTGGGCGCAAGCAGAAGGAAAATCTACACTATGCCATCTTGTACGGCTTTCCTATTACAGTAATCTTACATAGGTTCGCAAACGACGATTTAACTCACCATGGCTAGTCGTGAATCGTGAATCGTGATGTATTCATTTCCCCCAACAAGCTGAGTCCGACTCGACTCGCCCAACCTGACCCGACCTTACATAAGAGATCACGATCCTCCCGCCAGCCACGCACGGCTTCTGCGTTGCTCATGTAAGCTTCCTGCTACAAGTACACGAGAAGCAGCCGTAACCTCACTCAGCCACATAGTACGGCTACGGCTACGGCTACGACTGGGCATATTTCTTGCACGCGGCCGGGTGGTGGTCTAGATTCGAGAGTGGAGAATGATATGGTGGAAGCCACTCACGTATAGAAGGATGGATGGAAGGAAGGCGCGGGAGCGCGAGAAATCACAAAAAACTGAACAGCAGCCACGGGTTACTTACTATATGGGCTTGGTTGGTGGTTATGTGATGATACGATAACTTCCAAAGAAGGAACCCGTGGTCGTGAGATAAGATGAGATGATACGGGACCTGTCATACGATTTCTAATTCCATATTTTGCGCGGGATAAGGTTAATTAGGTAAGGTAAGCAGGTGAGAAGGAACGGGTACAAGCAAGATGCTAGCTAGTTAGTTGCTTGCAGAATGTTTGGTACGCTCTATGCAACGCAACGTGATGCTGACTTCATATATACATATTTGTTCATATGCCTTGCCCTACTCTACTCGTGGTGGCTAGACTGCGCGGGACAGCTTCGGCTTGCTGGCGTGGGATGGGGGGATGGGGGATGCGGTTTGGGTAACTGGACGGGTGGCTTGCTCACCGGTCACTGAGCGATGATCATTTGTTCAAGATGGATGGGTGGAATCATGGAACAATTTATGGAAGCGATAAGTTAGGTCGGACGTAATGTTTTGGTTTGCTGGCTTTGGGGTTGAGTAATGCTCAGTTGTCTGTCTAGCTAGGAAAGCAGAGTAGAGTCATGGTAATATCCGTAGATTTTGTTGGTGCTCCATTATTACACCATTGAGAAACGCAGGGAGGTAGAGTCTTGTAAGTGGGTTGCTAGTAGGGCAGGTCTGACATCCTTCCTCAACTTGATATACACCCGTACTTTCACCGGTGATGGGTGGATGAATGGGTGGGTTGTTAAAACATGCTCGGATTGTCATTCATATGTTTGATACATGCGATGAGTGAGTGATTTCTGTACAACGCATATCACCGACTCACCGATATGCTGCCCCCCTCCCTTCACAACCCGGGCACGCTTGGAAAATGGGATGGAGCCGGTTGGGATTGGGATGGGATACGATGCGATGTGATGTGATGCACGGTGAGTATCAGTTAGGGTCATGGCGAGGTGACGGGAATAGGCTGGCTGGCTGGCTAGTTGAGGAAAATGTAGGCAAGGAGAAAGGTCTTCCAAGGCACGAGACCGAGACCTGCTTCTGCTTCTACTAGATAGATAAATAGATGTCGATACCTACACGGACATAGTGGGATGATGCAGCTTTTGCAAACAAGCATTTTGACCGAGGTCCTAGATGTTTCCAGAGTAGGTAGCATATGCAAGGTCTTTCGGTCCACACCGAGCAGGATGCGAAGGGGGAATCAGATCTTGGATTGTATGGATCGGATGCGGTTTGGAGTGGGTGAGATGCGAAGGAGTTGGTGGCATGCGATATACGATACGAGGACCGTCGGACAGACAGGATATGCAGTCGGACACAGATGAAGGAGGTGGAGGGAACTCGAACCACACATGGATATATATGTATCTATGCGGTAAGGTTACCAGTAACGAGTGAGTGAGCATCCTTCCTTCATCTTCGTACGTCCTGGTGTCAAGCCAGGCAACCCATCTATCTGTTGTCACATCCGGGCTGGCTGTCTCTGTGCCGTATGTATACATAGTCGTAATATTGCAGTGTCCATCATCATGTGTCAGGTATCGTAAGTATGCAGGTGGAGGTGTGCAGGTGCAGGTGGTATGAGATCTCACTCACTCACGTACTCATCCATCCAACGTACCCTGGCTTTCAATCGTAAATGGAAATAAGGGGCAAATATACAAATCCACTTTCTGTTGTCAATATACAAATCCACTTCCTACTGTCACCAATACCGGTCTCTGAGAAGAAGAACGACAGAGAGCTTCTATGAATTGTTCTACAGCCAAAGTCACAGAGGTCCTGATCCTTATCGATAAAGAAGCCCAAAGGTGGGGTACGGAAATCCATTGCGAAGCTTTTGAATTTCCCCTCTCTTGACAAAGCCATACTTCCGTGCTGTGCTGCAAATGCACTGTAAGCAGATGTCTTCATGACTGTGCATCTTATTTCCCCGCGATGCTTTGGCTTGTGTTGGATATTTCATAGGATAAATGACATGAATGAGGGAGATGACATGTAGATGAGATCTTTGTTGTGTTAGTGCAGGTACTTCAGAAGGCACTGTGGAATGGAGAGAAAGAGAAACACATTTTGCTAAATTACACGATGCAAAAAATTACATCATGAAATAAAGACCTTTTAAGTTATGCGCTGCAATTCGCTCTTTCGACGACTTCACTGCGGAGAAAAAGAACATAGCGTAAAGCGTCATCGCGGCTTAAAATAAATTATTCTGGGGATCAGAATTCACTGAAAGACCACGGTGTATGAACCAGCTGTTAGATAGAGATCTCTACACACTCATTATACGCTGGTAAAAGGAGAGGAAAGGAAATAGAAAGGAGGGAAATTAGAACGAAAGAGAAAAATGGTAGATTTCGCTCCTCTACCTAGGAGGGAGAGTACAACGGATGCTCACGACGATGTATGTGCTACGTAGAAAGAAGTCTACAATGATGTCTGTTTATTTACTCAAGTAGGCCCTTGACAGCGCGAGTGACTCCGATCATCAACATGCGCTAGAGGTATGTTCCCCCTCTCCACCCTACCTCCTCCCCTCCATTATATCATCTCCCTAACTAACAACTACCTTCTCCATCTTCCCAGGTCGTATTCGACACGCAGAACTCCCACCGCCGCAAATCCTCTCTCGTCCCCTCCGACGACCCCCTCGCAACCTTCCAACGCAACAAAAACACAGAATGCTACGTGCATGCCCTCCTCGAAGCGCAGCGACGCGGCGGACGCCGTTCCGTCAGCGGCCTAGAAGGCATCGCTGAGACGCTCGCCACGCGGCGACTCGAAAGCGCTGAACCAGACGCGGACGGGAGCACAGAAGTCGACGACAAACTCACCACCGGGAAGAGCGGGGTCGACGACACCGGAGTCGGACAAAGCGACGAACGAGGCTGGCGAGAAAAGATCGAAAATAAAGGCGAAGTGGAAGAAGCCAGCACACCTGCGACTGCAGAGGACGGCGGAGAAGGGAAACTGCAGATCAAGCATGGGGAAGACAAAGACGCGGTGCACAGCCGTTTACTCACCAAGAAGCAGCTCTCGGATATGGCGTGGGGAGTGCGGGAGCTGAGCAAGCGGTTGGGGAGTATCCGGTTGAAACTCAAGGTCCGGACGGTGTTCCTCCTTACCAAGGCGCATGACGAGGAACTTATAGACAATACGAGGGAAGTAGCACGCTGGCTGCTGAGCCCGGAGAGACAGGTACGGTATACGGTGTATGTGGAAGAGAACCTCCGAGAAAACAAACGATTCAACGCCCCGGGACTTCTAGAAGAACTCGAGAAGCTCGAACAAGCAGCAGGAGTGCAGAAAAGCAATGGCGATAGACAGACACGACGATTGCGATACTGGACCAACGAAATGTGTCGGAATCGACCACACACATTCGATTTCCTCGTCTCGCTAGGAGGCGACGGCACGGTGCTGTACGCCAGCTGGCTGTTCCAGCGGATCGTACCGCCGGTGCTGAGTTTTGCGTTGGGCAGCTTGGGGTTCTTGACGAAGTTCGATTATGATGATTTTCAGAATACGTTAACGACGGCGTTCAGGGATGGGGTGACGATTAGTTTGCGGTTGAGGTTTGAGGGCACGGTGATGAGGAGTCAGCAGCGGAAGAAGAAGGTTAATGGGGATGGAGATGGAGAGGCGGAGGGAGAAGCGGATACGAGGGTGCCGAAGAGGGATTTGGTGGAGGAGTTGGTGGGAGAGGAAAAAGATGATGATATGACGCATAGACCGGATGGCACGTATGAGATTCTGAATGATATCGTGGTAGATCGTGGCCCAAATCCTAGTATGTCCTTCCCTTTCCCCCTTACCTAACTTCAATCCCCCTCCCGGAAACCACACACCCGAAATCTAACACCCCCACCCCCCAGCCATGTCCCTCGTCGAAATCTTCGGCGACGACGAACACTTCACCTCGGTCCAAGCGGACGGCGTCTGCGTGGCCACGCCCACCGGCTCCACAGCCTACAACCTCGCCGCCGGGGGCTCGCTCTGCCACCCGGAAAACCCCGTGATCCTCGTAACCGCCATCTGCGCGCACACGCTGTCGTTCCGGCCGATCATCCTCCCCGACACCATCGTGCTGCGTCTGGGCGTGCCGTACGACGCGCGCACCAGCAGCTGGGCCAGTTTCGACGGCAGGGAAAGAGTCGAGTTGTGTCCGGGGGACTATGTTACGATTAGTGCGAGTCGGTATCCGTTTGCGAATGTGATGCCGCAAGGCAGACGCTCGGAGGATTGGATTAACAGTATTAGTGGGAAGTTGGGGTGGAATACGAGGCAAAGGCAGAAGAGCTATAAGGAGTGGAAGGAGTGAGTGAGTGGGTGGGTGAGTGAGCGAACGAGTGAGTGCATGGTATGTTGGTAGCTAGACTGGTTCAATCACTTCATAGATACTCTTTGAGCAGGTTTTGCATGTTGTGATCACTACTTGTATTGAAAACTCTGGTTTACTAAATCTGGGGCTTCGGAAGAGGTGCAGCCAAGTTGAAAGATTCAAGCGTGCATTCAGCTGACTCGGCGGGTTATTGAAGAAGAGGAATTCTCAGAGAAGCTGGTCTGCATGCTCAGGTTTATACCTAACATAGTACAGCTACCTCGTATAGCATGCTTATTAGATCCTCAAATATATTATTTGTATGAGATTGCTAGCCGTACGTGACGTTTGTGAGGAAACCACGCGCAGACTGATTAATGGACCTACAGTAAAGAAAGAGCCACAGTAGTTTGGCTGATGTGGACATCGTAGCCTGTTCAAAGGCACCATAACCCTGCTAAAAGAAATGATGCCCAAGGAAATTATCCTTTCTGGCTTTTCATGAGTATTCCTCATAAGAGCAGTGCATCACCATATCCTTCCGGAATATTGTATTAAGCGACTGCAAACTTAGGTTCTTTCCTCCGCAGAACAGTTAACTATCGTCTGCAGCGGCACGGGATCTTTAATAGCGTGCAGGAGTTTAGACATTATGCTTCCAGAACAGGCGAACAACATCATGGAATTCCACCATGGCGTTTCTCAGTTCGACCATTCCCATTGCTCCGGAGATTTCGCTCGTTCCATTTCCAGGCGTGGCGGATCTGCAACGGAACAATATGGCGTGGGTATAATCTTGTCGCTTCCTGGACCGACGCTGGTCGATTAGAGATACAGGGATGAGTGGCCTCATCTCATAGAAAAAGAGCATTTGGAAGGTAAGTAGTGCCGATAGCAAACTACTTCTGGTGCTCAACTAGATCACTGATATCTTTCCGGTGCCTTCCTTATACGTGTGCTGCGACGCAGGGGACGGGATGGTGCGCCTTCGTCATCGGCTTTCTTCGTCCATCTCTTAGTTCTCTTTTTTCGTGCTCCATGTTCCTCGGCTTTCTCCGCCGCTGATCTTGTTCTCGTTGGAGAGTAGGGGCGGTTGGAAACTGATCTTGTTGAGCTTCCGTTGGAAGCTTTGGAGGGCCGTGTTGCGGCTATCAAAGTTTGAGAACTCTCAACGAGAGTAGAAGTAGGGGTTGCAGCGGTTGCAGCGACACCTTGCTCTTCGTTCGCCCGATCTTGGAGGTCCTTCTCGAGGTATATTGCCTTTCCGGGGCCATTACAAACTTTTATGCTGCTGTCTGGGATTTCGATGTCCTGTCTGGGACGCTTAGGTTCGCGCTCATTATCATCTTCATCAGAGCGTCTACGTTTGGGTACTCGTTTCTCATAACTCTTTGCCTCGGAACTCGGCGTAGTCATCCTTGTCAAACCCATTTCTTCTTCGATCAACGGGATTTGCTGTAGGATCCACCGTAATAATTTGGTCCGGCGTTCAGCACTGTGCTTTGCCAAATGAAACTTCGAGTACTTTTTCTTGAAAAGTTCGATGTTATCGTTGCGTAGCTTCAACGATTCGAATGTTTGTTTTACTTCAACCAAGCTCAGCTTAGCTTCTTTCAGTGTCTGTGAAGGCTCTTTCACACTAAAACCCCATTCAAGTCTGCGCTGTTCTGCCCACTTAACATGGATAACTGCATATTCTAGGATGTCTCCAGCAGATCCTAGTTCACTCATACGCTCGTCGGAATATTTGTGGTCCCAAATAAGTTCCTCTGTCTCTGATGGTTTGAGATCATGCGATTTAAGTTCCTTCCAAGCTTCATCATATTGTTGTTGATGATGTTCGACAGTCCTAACATCATTATCATACCACCAGTATTCGTAGTCAAGGTACTCAAACCAGGTTGTCAGCTTATCCTGGCGAGCAGGATCCTCCTCTAATTTGAAAAATCGAGTAAAACCATGCGTTGCTAGACCTTCCCTCACGTCATCGGCATACTTTTCGAACCTGCCATCTCCTCTGTTTCGAACTTGCCATTGGCGAAACGCGCGCCAATTCTTCAATTGAAGTCCAAAAACTCTCCAGCTCCACACGTTATCGTGCCAGTATTCAGCGATTTCGCCGTACTCTCCAGGGTATTCTACAATCCATCGAGCAATACTAAACGGATGCGACGGCCGCCCACCTTCTTCAACAAGAGAATTATAAATCGCCTTCTCCTCCTCTAAGTCGAGCTGTTCCTCCTCTTCTCTGTCGAGCGGCGGAGTTCTGTGCGATTCTGGGGAGTGTTGTCGAGGCCATACTGGCCGATCCGCGGGTATATTTTGAAGTCGTTTCGTGAGCGATTTGGCATCAACAGGCTTGGACCGAGCCTCGATTCTTGATCTGTTTCACCTTTAGCCATAAGTCAGGGAGGGTTAGATCGATGCCTCACCTTAATCTCTGAGCAAAATGTAGATCTTTGATCAGAATTTCTGGATCTTCTACGTCAAATTCTTTGTCCGAGACTTAGCGAATGAAGAATGACAGATGCTGCGACTCTGACCCTGTGCTCTTGTTCAGACACTTATCGAGCTCTGCGTCAGTGTAGGCGACAAGCTCACGAGTAGACAGCTTTGCAAATTCCATTGTTAAATGGAGCGAAACACTGCGACCATTTCTAGTCAAGTATTACCGGAATGCCTTCGAGGTCTTTCCACATATCAGGATCTATAAACCTCCAGTGGTATTCACTCAGGAAAGCTTGCAGCCCTTACTTGTTGGTTCGAAAAGACTGCAAGTTCTTTTAAGGCGTGTTGTTCTAAAATGATGATTATTCAAGCAGGTTGATGTTATGAGAGGATTCCGTTCCGCGCTCCGGTTAAATAATAGTCCAACCGGGTCACTCCTCTCGCTGTTCCCCCCACGCCCCCACGGGGTACGCCAACTTTCCGATTCAAAGAAGCAATCTACCAAAGATAAGTTCTTGTGACTCACCTTGCCAGTGACTCAACTTGCAGTGACCCAACTTGCCCTCTCAAATGTAACACACCAAAATCATATCAAACACACAGTTTCCAGAACACCCCGAAGGTGCACAGAGGTGGCCGGATAGTTGGCGCACCGCCGGTTGGCCTAGCAGATCTGGCCCAATCTGACGTTATGGTTAGTTATTCCATTGGATTTAGAATACCTGTTTCGTTAGTTCTTTCCAGAGACTTGCGATAGCACATACTAGCCTGGCGATTCTACCACACTGGAGAAGCTCTTCGCTGCGAGATGAAACGGCTAAGCGCAAACAGCATGCATGCAATGCATGAGGCTCGCTGTGCACAACGAATCGTTTCCCTTATACTGTGATCAAGTCAGGCAGACGTTATGAACAAATAAGATGTCGACTTTGAATCTGGTTTCATATCGAGCGCATAAAAAGAGCGAGATGATTATCTCAACCTGTTCATCTGAATATCTCCATACAATAACCTAAGATGGAAGACCCCAACTCAATTGCCTGGCTGTATGCAGCTCAAAAGCATGACCAACACACCTTGGAAGCTATCCGACGGAACGCGGAAGGATCCAATCCGCAACAGCATATAGCGATGATATGCGCAGCCGTGAATCTACGGCTTCATTGGAAGACCCAGAGGATGAAGGAATCCATTTGAGCTTCGACATGAAGCTAAAAGGCGGGCTAGGAGTTGTGCTTGGTACTGACCCCGCTCGCTGTGACGTTGTGTTGCCGCCACTGCGCCATATCAGCCGACGACACTGCTACCTTATGTTTGATGAGCAGCAGCGGTTGATATTGAGAGACTTCTCAACACACGGGACCGTCGTCACATATCTCCCTCGAGGTACAGAACCCTTACGAGGAGAGTTACGCCGCCATTTTACGTGGATCCTCTCCGGTCACCATGTTTTCAATAAGCATACAGATATCATTATTGAGATCCAAGGCATTAGATTTCGTATCGATGTCCCTACTCATAAAGGACATTCAGATCTATACAGTGAGAACGTCCAAAGATTCCTGGGACAGGCTGGAGATATTGGAGGATCGCTTTTCAACGGGCTTGATATCTCGAGCCCGACCCCTGAGGGTGAACGCCCTCTCGGGGTAGATTCCATCCGTATCAAGCATGCATTTTTAGGCGAGGGAGCATGCGCAGTCGTACACCATTACTGGGATGTCAGTACTGGAGAAGAGTATGCGTTTAAGAAGCCAAGCCCGAAAAAAAAAGATATCGACAAAAGAATGTGGGAGAGGGAGATTGATCTCTTGCGCTCAATATCTCACGTTAGTCGACAGATTATTTCTCTGGACAGGAAGCAACTCGCTAACCTGTTACTAGGATCACATTGTGGCACTACTAGACTACACGTTACCACCACAGCCATTAATGGTCCTTGAATACGTTCCACACGGGACTTTAGAAGACTGCGAACTATCCTTGGAAGAAAGCATGATAGTACTCTACCAAGGTCTATCAGCCCTCACCTATCTCCACGGACAGACTGTCCCCATCGCCCACCGGGACATCAAACCAGCCAACATCCTAGTCCAGTCCCTCGAACCGCTTCATGTCAAACTAGCCGACTTCGGTTTCTCCCGAATTAGTGAAGACCTAACCACAATTTGCGGGACCGCCGCCTACATGGCGCCTGAGATCTTCCACCATGGCCGATCCTACACGCCCGCCGTCGACATCTGGTCGCTCGGCCTCGTCGCCTACGTATGCGCGTACAATCTTCCCAAAGGAGACCGTCCGGGTGGTAAAGCATGGTGCAAGGACCTCGTCGCCAAGATCAACGATGAGGACGATGGGGATCTTGTTAATCTCCTGACAAGTTCTATGGTAATTATGGATCCGAGGATGCGGAGCTCGGCCGACAAGTGCTACGAGGAGGCATCAAAGTTTGTTACAGACTCCGAGAAGCGATGCACGACACCTACGCCTCGATCCTACGATGCTCGGGATAATAAGCCTTCATCTGCCCTCCCCACTAATGACTCTGGGGCCTCCAAGCAAGAGAGTTTCCAACAAGAGAGTTCCCAACAAGAGAGTTCCCAACAAGAGAGTTCCCAACAAGGGAACTCCTCTGGGAAAGAGCCCTCCTCACAGGCCCCACCTTACCCCTTAACCAGCAAGCGCGCCCCTTCATCCTCCCTCTCCCCCAGCGCCCGAACCCTCAAACGGCACCGCTACCCCACGTCATCCGGATCCGACCTCAACCTTTTCAACAGCAACTGGCTCGAAGACCCCAACTGCGTGGGATCAGAAGTGGCTGCAATGGGCAAGGAAGGCCAGGAACCGAGTGATTGGACCACAGATTCCAAGTCCAAGTCCAAGTCCAAGTCCAAGTCCAAGTCCAAGTCCAAGTCCAAGTCAGACCAACGACATCGAACAATGCCTGACGATACCCAACCCAACCCCAATGACGAAGCAACCCTTGATGCACATGCTATTGCACTACTGCTTGAAGCCATTGAAGCACCTGATGAATGAACTAGCTCGCTAGCTGCCCCGGCCCCTTCAGCTACTACCCAGCGCAATTATATACACTCTTCCCCCTTGAACAAAGGTTAGTCGGTGGGCGTATACGGAGTGATCAACGGGTGTGTACGGCACATGAAATCTCATGGTTTTGTACTTTGGCAAAGGATTTAATGTCTCACACTAGTTGCACTATTGAACTGAGTCTAGTAGATGGCTTAGCTACTCATATCCAGTCCTTCTTGCCAAAGTGCTATATACAAGTTGCAAACCCAGTTGGATGGCCTCTGTTCTGTTTCTATGGGGAGAGTACTGCGTATATATTCATCGACGATTCTACCAATCCAGATCTCTACCTCTACACCCTTTCCTCAATCGGCATCGATATCAACATCGACTTCAACCACGATACAACTGCTCAGTCTGCTGTCATTCACGACCATAAATGCTTTTCTCCTAGCTAGGCTTTTGGATTTCATTGTTTGGATAAACATATAGATATACCAAGCTTCGAGTCAAGTAGAGTTAGAATCTTCTATCTGAAGATAAATCGGGAGATCTCAACTTATATAAGCCTTTTCCAATCAATACGGAGTTAGCTGTCTGAAAAGCTATTATTATTTCCATACCCCATACGACTTCACCAATATAATACAGTACCTCCCTACTTACTCTCTTCGGCTTGGAAAAAGGTTCGATTTGTTTGCAGAAATAAAACGCTGAAAATAGTAGCCAAAAGGTAAGGGGGCCGCATATATCATTCCAAGTAGGAATTAACTGATACTACATAATTCCCCCGAATCCGGAGCCTTTTGAAATTCGAAAAGAAATTCGAACATTTCAGAGAATATGGTATATCATTTGGTAATTGATCTGATGTTTTTATGAGTTGGGTATATAGAAATTGTACTTAAACTTGCATGCAATTTCACGCGTTACAAACTTACGAAGAGGATTAATATATCGTGCTTCAAGGCTGACGAGGTACAGTATCCGTGATTCCGTATACGCACTAATCACCTTAAACTTACAGCTACAAACTGCAAAACACTAAGTTTACGACCTTGCTTATCAACTATATATACTAACCATGTCAACTCTTGAAGAAGATCATCTCAAATTTTATCTACTTGTTTCTCTGGTTAAAGAGCTAATTATTAACTTCTATTCAAATTATTCTTTTGTTCAAATGAGATTATATCTGTACTGCAGCAGTATGTGGTCGGCGGTGCAGAGCCAGGATAAGGTTATGGTGGCGAGCTTTTGAGGCGAACAATCCACCGACCAATAACTCCCTTCCTCTAATTAAGTGAGGTAGCACATGATTGGCGCCGTAGCACTCCATGTTGAAACGGGCAAGCGTCCATAGCATGCACTGCCATGCAGCTTGACTGTGTCGCGACACCAGGCGGGTAATAACCAGCCTCGTCAGCGACCTCACAGTATTGGGACCCGATTGGACAACACATCAATACTGGAATATATAGGTCGGCAGGCAGGCAACACAATCTTCGATTGTTTCTTCAAAGAATCAAGCGATGGATGATCCAAACACAATCGCCTGGTTGCGCCCAACCAGTGGTTCTGATCTAAACACATGGGAGGCGATGCAAATGAACACCACGGCAGATATTCCAAAGCATAGAGGGACCATGCGCAGTCGCAAGTCCACAGTTCCGGCGGAAGATCTGGGGACTTATACCGAAGCAAGAATCCATCTCGAGTTCGATATCAAGTGGCGTGGGGCTTACGTTCGGCACTGGTCCTAATCGCTGCGATATTGTTCTGCCGAGACTACAGCTTATTGGTCAACAACACTGTAGTATATCTAATGCTATTTATCTTTGTAGACCGGACGCCTTGTAAAGCTGCCTGCCAGTATGCCTGCCAGTATGCCTGCCAAGTATTGCGTGGTAAAGATTGGTTGGCTTCCCTTAGGCTTCCTGCCATCGTGGCGCTGCAACTGCAAGAAACCCCAAACGAGCACGAGCTGAAAACTTATCCTCTGACGCAACTCATAACAATTCACCAGCGCTCACAGACCATTATGTGCGTCTAAGAACACCATATTCGAGAAACAATACATTTCGCCAACCTCGCATATGATATCAATTCCGTGGAATCAATCAGCGTCATCTCGAGATCCCACAATCTGTTGAGGCTGCGATGAGCTCGAAGGTAGCAGCCTCGTCAGCCACCTAGGAATCATGGATCCCCTTTCCATCATCTCATTGACAGGAAACATTGTCCAATTCATTGAATTCGCGGCTCAAATAATCTCCAAAGGCCGTAAAATTAGCGAATCCAAGGAGGGAGCCCTGATCGACCATGTCGACCTCTCAGCGACGGCGAACCATCTAGTTGACGTGAGCAAGCATGTTAACAGCTCACTTCGGACGCTGAACTCGTCTCAAAATCTTTCGTCAACAGATCAAAAGCTCCGACAGGTCTGTCAAGGATGTTCTACTGTAGCATCAGAGCTCATCGATGTTTTGGAGAGGTTGCGCTTGCATGGCAGAAGGAGCAAATGGAGGAGCACGCGGCAGGCGTTCAAAAGTATCTGTGGTCAGCAAAAAGTCAACGACCTCAAAGCCAGACTCGAGAGCTATCGACGCGTTCTTGATACCACTCTCCTGGTAACCCTTAGGTCGGTGTTGAGATGGCTAGTCTTTCAATTCAGCAGCTGATAAGGTGACATAGGGAACAGATGAATGAGTACTTTGCGCCTTCTCATGCATCGATGCCACACATGCGGCCTCGAAACACCTTCCTAAGGCGAGGGCAGGTTGACGAGCTTGTCGATATGGCAAAGAACATGAAGTTAAACCCAAATGGACAAGTCGCGCCTCAAGATCTCCAAACTTTCTCCGCCAGGTTAACCAACTGGAGTGAGGAACAGACAAGCCACAAGTTATCTGAGCGCATTGTCAGTACTCTCTTATACGAAGACAAAGAAGAAAGAGAGTTCCGAATTTGCAAAGCTCATCAACAGACCTTTCGCTGGGTGTTCGAACAAGGCCACAAAACCCACTCCAGGTCATGGTCAGATATCGCGGCGTGGATGGAAGGCGACCAGGATATCTATTGGATTACTGGAAAACCTGGATCTGGAAAGTCGACATTCGTCAAGTTCTTGAGCAGAGAATCCAGAACGTTACATCATCTACAGCAATGGGCTGGAAGTATGCCTCTTGTCATCGCGAGGTTCTACTTCTGGAACTCAGGCAGTCTCGCTCAAATGTCTCAGATGGGCCTGCTACGTTCCTTGCTTCACGATATTCTACAGACGATGCCTCACCTAGTGCCGCAAGCGTTCCCGCAAAGATGGCGTATCTCTAAATTGCTAGGCCAGGATACTCGGGCATGGACTCTTTCTGAGCTCATGAAAGCGTTCAAAGTAGTGCTGAAGTGCTGCGAGAGCTCGTTCAAGCTATGCATGTTTGTGGATGGCTTGGATGAGTTTAGTGGTAGCCACGAAAAACTGGTCGAGCTTTTCAAGGAGGTAGTATCCTATCCGAATGTGAAGGCTTGTTTGGCGAGTCGACCATGGATTGTCTTCGAAGATGCCTTCGGCCAGAAAGCAAATCTTCAACTTCACGACCTTACCTATCCGGATGTTCAACAATTCACGCATGCATCATTCCATTCGAACCGGCATTTCCTGAAAATCCAAGCCCGAGATCCTGAACATAGTGCTGCCCTGATTGACGCAGTCGCAACCCGTGCTGCTGGGGTGTTTCTCTGGGTCGATCTAGCAGTTCGATCATTGTTATCAGGATTATCAAACCATGATCGCATGTCCGATCTGCAGCTAAGAATTAATGCCATCCCTCCCGACCTTGAGACGTTTTACGAAAAGATGTTCGAAAGTATCGAAAACCTTTACTTCGAGCATGCATGTCAATTGTTTCAAATTGTTGGTGAGGCGAAAGGTAGACTGACAGTAGTCGAACTTTCCTTTGCCGACGAAGAAGATTTTGACGCTCAATTGAGTACACCCACAGCTCCACTCAATCCAGAAAAGAAAGAAGAGCGATTTGAAACTACAAAAAGACGTCTCAACAGCCGTTGCAAAGGATTCCTTGAGATACCAACCGATGTGTTGCCATTGTCCCCAGCCGATTTAAAAGTGGCCTATTTGCATAGAACGGCACGAGACTTTCTTCACAGCCCAAAGATGAAGCAGAAAATCCAAACGGGTGTCAAAAAATCATTCTGTCCCTTTTTCGCACTCTTTCACTCGTCTATCCTCTCTTTGAACACTTTCGAAGGCCCCGTAGATCAGCATAATCAGCCCAAGCTCTGGAGACATATCGAAAACAGTCTGGAATACGCGGCAGAATGCGAATCCTGGTCAGGAATACCCCAAACACGTCTTCTTCAGAAGTTAGATGAGATTGTCACAATTGTATCGAGGAACGAAGCACCTAATTCAAGAAGTAAACAGCGTTCGATATCGGGATTGGATGATACTGGTCATTGGACAGCGACCAGTCGTGATAGTAACGGCTCGATTGGCTTCCTTGATCTTGCAGCAAAGTACGACATGCCCCTGTACATTCTGCACACCATCAAATCAGGCTTGAAAGAGACAGGCGACAGTGACCCGGATATCCACCGGTGTCTCTTTCATGTCGTTAGAGACTTTCAAAAGAACGCTGGTGTGTGCGAGTGGGTTGGATGCCGTGTCCCACGACTCTCATTCATCAATTTCCTCTTGGAAAGAGGGGCTGATCCTAATAAATATTACAACTCGGTGAATGCGTTTGAAATCGTTCTTTCTGAAGCAGTGGCAGCATCTCGAAACGGCACTGTAAAAGAGAAAAGAAGGTGCTTGGAACATTGGGCGCTAGTGGTTGAGGAGTTCATTAAACATAACGGCAATCCAAAGGCTAACAGGAACTCCGCCGTAGGCTCACTGATCAGAGAAGCTTTTGGAAAAATCCTTCCCGAACGAGCTCGGGATCTGGAACGACTGACAAAGCAAAGTTGGAAACGGTGGTTCGCTGCTCGAAAGTTCGTTGTACCTCCCCTTGTGGGCAGCTCGTTGTCTGTTGAGATCGATCAGATACCGATTCCACTATACAACAGGGTGCAACATGCCCAAGCTCCCCGGGCATTCTTGATCCCACATCGGGATGTTGATCCACAGCAGACGCATCATAACACAGTCTTTTACGGCGAACCTGAGTACCATAATGATTGGGAGAAACCTCTAGCACCGCACCCATATTTCAGACACCCCGAAGAGCTTCGCATGTCTAATCTAGCTATGGGAGCCCGCTTCCATGTCGCAAAGCAAAGCGTGTTTGCCGGAACAATCGTGCAACCCAAGCAGATGTTCTTGACTTCCCCCTCCCTGTACCAGAGCAGAATGGTCGTGATCTTCTTGAGGGATATTACATGCTTTTTCCCCACGGAGATGATCTTCGAGATACCGAGTTGGCTATTACTCCTCCTTTTGTTGGTCCACGAAATCCTGATATACTCAACGCTAGTTTTGAACCTTATCCAGATGACTGGTCCATGCTGCGTTCTCCCACCGAAGATGTTCTTGACTCGTTTAATATACGGACTACTCCACAATTAATAGACCCTCAAACTCCCGATATATTCAACACCCCTCCTGAACCCACTGTCCAGACCTCTCCCTCCCTCCCTCCCATCCACAGTGTCACAAACACGAGCTACGCACACCAAGAAACCGCGATCCTATCCGCCCACCAATCCCAGCATCCGAGACCTCCAGCACCCTCCCCCTCCATCAGGGCGCCAATAACTCGCCACAACCGAAGACTGCAGCGCCGAAGAGGCATATCGAGGCTACGAGATGAGCAGGAGAATAATAATTCGGATGAACAAGGATAAGAAGTTGCTCTTTATCTATATCGTGAGATGAGGTATCTTGATAGTCGCTATTATAGGGTTTTACTTGACAAATTTCGGACTTTACTATTTATTTATTGAAACGTTGAGTGTAAAGTATTATATCTGTCACAGGAAATGGCCTCCCGGTATACTTACGATCATGTCGGAGAAGATAATTTGCGTGACTGAGCATTTCGGTTTTAATCCTCTTGCTTGGAATGAGGCTCTCGAGTATGTAAATAGTCACCCAGGAACTCAATTTCAGGGAGGCAAATCAACAGTATATTTTATTGGTATAATTTTTCAGCCTAAAGCATCCATAAATCTCCATCCATCTCTCCTTCCATCCATCCCTTCCCCGCTTCTTCCCTCATAAAAGCCCCTCAGCAATATCTTATTTATATATACTTTATCCACCCCCACCACGACACCAAGAAATCCAAAAAATCCAATTATCGACAACAGATAGATGCTTGATTAAGATAGACAGATAGCTAGATAGCTAGATAGATGAATAGACATCATAGCAAAACCTCCATAATTTTCCGTTCGTTCGTTCATTCCAACAAGTGTAAGTTCTTAAAGAGAATGTGAAAATCCCATCCATCATCCATCCATCCCAGAGGACTCTATTTTCTGCTTGCCCAGCACAGTACATAATCCATATTTGGTATCCATCTGTAACCTCTTTCCACCCCGCCCCATTCCGCCCCGCCCCGCCCCGCCGCAACCATCCCATAACATAACCATTTCATTTTAATTTTTTCTCTCCACTCAAATAAATTCCATTCATCCATCCATACCAACTCCCAAACGCCCGAACCCATGACCAACCACTCATTCCGCATTCCCCATATCCCATCCAATCCACCATTCAGTCATTATTCATAGCATGGCATCATATCTCCTCCAGAAAAAACCACAATGCAAAACGTCCCTTTTGGAACACAGCCATTAACCACTTTTTTCCGAATTGCATCCCAGCAACCCCGTGCACCTCTTTTGACGACCTTTTTTGTGCTTGTAGAAGAACGGTCCGACGAGAAGTATAAAAAGTCATTATGTTGCCTTTTACAGAATCTTCCATTTTCCGTCACTTATCTCGTGAGTCGTGACATTTCAATTTTCTCTCCCTCCTCCAGAGGCCGGATTAATTCATGATCCGATATCTAATGGATCAGCCGAATCAGTAATTGAGCTAGGAGAATGCTCTGTGTGCTGCATCATATCGCCTCCCCTAGGAAGCTCCGTCGTGAGACCATCGAAGTCACGTTGCCAAGACTTTTCTTTCGATTTCGACAAATTTACGAAAAGTCGCGCATAAGCTAAATCGAGGAGAGGAATGCTGTCTGCTGGCAACGAACCAAGACTGCAGGGATTGGGTCGTTCCAGTGCGTGTTGAGGATTGCTCGCCCAAGCAGCTTGCCATGCTTTCAGAGCCGGCTCGATGTGGCGATGCATTTTTTCGGTTTCCTCGGTGGTCCAGACTTTGTTGTGATGTCTTTGCCTAGTTTCCCACTGTTGAAAAGTTAGTTATTAGTGATGCTGTAATGCGTGTGTTTTTGCTCTCAAACCAGAATGACGGGATTAACTTACGATATAATTATGCAGCGCATTAATAAGAATTAAACAACCGAAACTGCTAAGCTTGAGATCGCTCTGTGGTAATTCCTGAGACGCGTGGTTGCCACCGAATGCTTGTGGCTGGTGTTGTGCTTGTTGGTATTGTTGTTTCTCGCTAGTCCGTAGCAGTTCGCCCAAGGCATCGTGGAACGTGATTTGGTTATGATCTGCCATTTTCGCACCACCCTTAGCATAAAAGCTGGTGGCCGATTCAGCCGACCAAAATTCTTCGTCACATGGCAAGTCCAAAACAGTCTCGGAGTTGGGCAGAGCTGGAGTATGGTTGTAAGCTGACACGAGAAGACTGGAGAGAATGAAAACAGCGAAAAGAGTTCGCTTTCTTTCCTCCTTGGCCTTCCATGTGTGCCATTCCTGCTGGTCGTCCGGAATCTCAGCTTTGATATTATCGCTCATAGCGCTATCGCCATCAGTCATGCGAACATCCTGTGGTGAAGATCCATTCTCCTGTCGCGCAGGCCTGATTAAATCTGCCGCTCGAGCAAGACTGACTAAAGCCGCACAGTGCGTACTAGCAATATCTCCCGCCGTTTTATCTCCACAAATGTGTCCATAGAACACATTCAACAGCATAGCTTGAACAAGCCATACGGGCGTGTGAGCCGAGCTTTCAGATGCCCTAGATCCATGGTCTATTGAGGTCTTGCGGTGATCTGCTTTACGAACATCGGCTTTTCGGCGCTCCTCCAAATAGTGTTGCAACATCTTCTTGGCAGAATCAAAGAGCTCCTTGGATTGCTGATTATCCAGTTCATATAAAGCACCAATGGCAGCCATCGAAAGAATAAGGCAACCGCGCCCTCCAATCCAGCTCGCAGCTCCTCTGTTATCGTTCGAGTAGACCGGGACATCGAAGGAGAGCGTCGGAATGTGCAAAAATGGCATATGGGGATGGAAGTAACGTATGTAGGCGCTGATATATCTTTGAAGATCCGACGTGCTCGGAAGCAAGCGAGTACCTTCATTGACGCTATTTGTTCGGCCTGAAAATCGTGGCGAGAGTGGAGATGGAGAATTAATCGAGGGGAAAGAGTATTTACGCGAACCAAAGCTGGTGCATTGAGCGAGGGCAGCCAATAATGCTTGCCGTGTGGACTCAGTTATTGTGGAGAGTGGTAAACTGCTATGGACGCTACCAGTCATCGAAATCGGAGTTTCCGGGCCAAGGTTTATGGGAGCGTGGAATCCTTGTGTGGTTATCCCCGGCATCACAGCAGGACTGAGCGAACTCATAGATGGCGGTGGTGTCGAGAAGTACGGATCATTGGCATGCTTCGGCAGACTGTGCGGCGACATAGGACCTCCATTCATCAAGTCCTGAAAGCCCGGATTTCCCATATCCATGGTAAACGGGTTGGGAGTCATTAATGGAGGTGCCATCATTGACTGCTGCCACATAGATACTGAGGTAGTAGCTGGATTGTTGGATCCGTCAAGCATCACCTCACTGATACCACTTTGGCTCGCGGTGCTAATGGCCGACGGCGAAGATCCATCAATGGCATTCTCGTTCGACGGATCAAAGGACATCTGATGTTCGAATCCCGTCATCCAGTCAAAGTTCTCCTCCAACACCAGGTTGGCCGAGATATCCGGGAATGTTTGATTGAAGGGAGACATGGCGTCAATTGCCATTGATGGTGGTGAATCATTGTAGTGCAACGCATTGGGGTTTATGGTAGAGCCATTGTTAAACATAAATCCCTCAAAATCAAAATCCTGATTGTTGAATCCACCAGCAATTGGAGCGGTCCGCAGCCCACCTGAGAAATCTATGTTGTTAAACCCATGTGTTTCGAGTTTTGGCAGCCCATGGCTCATGCCTCGTTGACCCATCGCAGCAGACATCCCGCCAAAAGTGTAATCATTCTGCATTGGTAAACCCGCCAGACTTGGATGCCGGCTGTGCATATGACTATGGCTGGGAGCCACGTTATTGGTCCTCGCAGCATGTGCGACATTCGCTGCCGCCATCAACTGCATATGGGCTCCGTCAACATGGCTGATAGTATTTGCTCTTGGCCTCATAGAAGCAGCTCCAGCGCTCGAATTGGCAATAGATCCCTTTCTTACCCGACCGGGTCCACCAGCCGCTGCTGTAGTACTAGTCGCACTTTCTCGACGATTTCTCGGTCTCGAAGAAGGGGTCGTAGTCATATGTAGCTTCTGCTGATGTCGCAGCAGTAAGTCTCGCCTTGCAAAACATCTCGAGCATTCCGGGCATTCGAACGGCTTCTCTTTTGTATGCGATCTTTCGTGACGCTTGAGATGCTCCAAACGAGCAAAGCACCTCTGACAGGTTCCACAAACATGAGGTCGAGGCTTGTCGGTCTTGGATGGAGGGAAATTGTTCGCGGGTTTGGGTGCGGCATTTGCTGGGACAGCTACTGAAATATGTCAGTATGTGCAGTCATAGTGCAAGAAGAAACGGAATGCAATCGGCCATAAAATGTTGTGGTCTGAGCAATGTTGGGACGACGACTGTTTTCTTACCATTCTCCCCGCTATTGAGCATGCCACTCGACTCAACAGTGATAGATGACGTCGCCTCAGGCATGGTAAGCGGCTGCTGCTGATGTATTGTTGATTCGTCCAGCATTGTCGAAGAGGGCGTAGATAGAATATATGAACAAACTTCCTACGAAAGTGTTTGCATGCTATAAGTCGCTCAGCATTCCATTCGTTCGCAATTTAGGTATGGATGTTCGTGGCAAAGGTATAAAGAAAAGATATTCGTCTTACAGGCTTTCCAATGGCCCAAAAATGGCGGGTCCCTCGTACTGGGAGTTGCAGCTCCTGCTGCAGGAATGAATCCACTCAGGCCTTTTTCCGCTGCTGCAACCTTCGGCCGTCGTTGAACCTTTAACCGACCCGATACCTAAACTTCTCGTTTCTGCAGACCAGTAATTGAGGGTGTATTAAATTATTATTTCCTTTCGATCTGCGTCTGCAGAGCGCCCGGGCATGTATCTCTTGTAGCAGAAAAACGGAAAAAGAACCAGGTGTTTGTGAGCCTGATGGGTACCAAGTTAAGATGGCAGAACGAATGGGTATGGGTATAGGTACGGCTGCGGAAGGTACAACGACAAGTGAGAAGTGGGTAAGAGAGCAAGTGTCGTCCGGGTGGCTGTGAAACGCACGAGTGTCTTTCGAGCCTTGGTTGTTTGACGGGCTTGGTGGAAAGGGAAAGGCTCTTTGCAGTTTTGGTATGGATGGTATGGATGGTATGGATAGTATGGATGGCCTGGAGGTATGGTAGCTAGCCGTTTCCCGGAAACATATACAAAGCTGCAGTTGTAAACTTGTAGTACTGTAGGTAGTAACTATAGTGGCAGTAGTCGCAGGATGTAGTCGTAGTAGTCGTGCCTCCGTGGGCCGAGATGGATGGATGAAAAAGGTCTTTGCGCCAATATCTCCACAAGGGGAAGGATAAGGGTGGGAACTGGGGAGGGTGACCTGCTTACGGACCAATCATTAGATTAGCTGCTCATGCACCTGAAAAGCATCCAGGGTGGTCATTGGCCGTGGAGAAGCATCCTTACCTGGGAGCACTCTGCGACGATGTCTGTGGATAGAAGCTGTCTGTGAGTGGAGACGAGCCGGCCGGGGGTGGGAGGGTAGCTCTTTTTAGTCCTTACACTCTGTACACCTTTTGCCAGCTCGGGCCTAGGCGAATCTCTTGGGCAAGAATAACAGGATGCTCCTCGAGACCGTTGTGTAGAAGAACTTTAATCTGCCAGATGGTACCTAGTCCAGCAGCCGGAAGAGGGAAGAGCAATGGCTAGGTGTTAGGCGTTTAGGAGGTGAGGTGTAGTGTGTGTTCGTAGTGTAGTGTACCAAGTAGCGGTTGTGACAAAGAAGACGATCAAGAAGGGTGCGGTGTGTTGCCGTCTGGCTGCCGTTTGGTTGAATGGGTCTGGTATCTGCAATCTGGGCGTCAGTCTTTTGGCAATTTCGCAGTACAGCGTAGATGGTGTAGTCGACGGAGGTTTGATTAGATAAATTTGAATAATCTCGACCGTTGCCGTTGGGGTACCAAGGCCGTATTCCCAGACTAGTAATAGCAGGTCTGGTTGGGTATCTTGTCCTAGGTAGGTTATATTTCCATATGTCTCCAGCTAAGTGAAGAAGTGGAAGGGATGTCCCCGAAGTAAAGTCCACTCCACGACAAGCGAGCGATTAATCAAAAGAACAGTGACCAAAATGTGCAGTTGCAGTTAGTTGCAGTCAGGTAAGTGTAAGTATTTCCTCGTAAGAAAGGTACTTTGTACGGCTACAGGAGGGTCTGTACGGCAGCTAGTCCATCAAAAGTTCCCAACCCTGAGCCTACAAAAAGTATCGCGTATGAAGGTTTTGCACGAGACATTTCTTTCAACCCATTCACTGCCTACTGCCTGCTCCCTACCTGACCATGAGTGAATTGACTGGCTGGCGGGCGGCTGGCCGCAAAACTTGCCGCAGTTCGGACTTCGATGAAATGCACCGCTGTCAGCATCGTCATCAGCGCATCACAAGCACAAAGAAAAACGGATTAAAAATCGGGAAGCTCATGAAAACGAATCCGGTAAGCCGAAGAGGAATGGTGATGATGCTGCTAGCGATGCAAACGACAATGGCCCTTCCCTTCCTACGAAGTATGCACAATCTTCACATCTGGCGATGGTGCCGGGACATGCTTTTGTCCCGGGTATCGAGGTCGGCAGGATGAAGGATGAATATATCCGGGCAAAGTCATATTAATATCAACGCTGCTATTCATCTAAACCATGAAACATCACGAGTTTTCTCTCCACACAAATCTCGCATCTGCCATCTTGCTCGTTTCTTTTTACTAAAGTATGATCATCACCTCGCCCAAGCCCTTCCCACCCTTGTTGCCACCGCCTCTTTCGGCTTTCGTTCTCTGTTGGTAAATAGTGCTCTTTTTTCTCCGGCCACAAGGCAAGCCAGCGCCCATGCCATTACATCGTTCTACAGGGCATATTGTGCTGTTCCCACTGTATCGTGTCTTGGTACATGCCGTTGAAGCTTCGTACGCCGTACGAAGTACACATGGTTGGAATGCAGAGGTCGGCCTACATACAAGGACTGCGCGAGAGCGGGCATGCTGTGTCGTGGTACGTCGATGGTACGTAGATGGTAGGGTTATATTGCGTTTCGCATCGCATCAGTCGCAGCTGGTTGGTGTTTGAGAGGCCTCCAGAGCAGAGGCTCCATAATGTAAATAGCATCTAGACCGTGAAACTCGTCGACGGTATCCGCTTCCCCAGTCTGTATTTGGAATCCTCCACCTGGGGACGGTGAACAGGCGAAATAGAAACATGGAGAGTTTACAAATCCGCCCCCAGAAATACCGTCGACACCGACTCTGTTTGACTTTCTTTGACTTTCTTGGTGCTCCACCATCACCAATGCGCTCTTATCCGACGACGGCGCTGATCTCTTGGTTAAGTACTACCAATGCGAAGCTAAGTAGATTGGGAGATTAAAATCCCTCGTGTGAACGTGTGAGTAAGCAGGTATGTTAAATGCTTCATGTTATTTCTGTCCGTTGATTTGACATCAAGCGATCACAATAACTTATGCTACTGTAAGTTTAATGCTGTAGCATCCATCCATAACCCGTTTTCCGCTCTGCTTCCTTTGGCTCGACTCGCACGGCATACTCAGACAAGTACCCTTCGTATGACCTTGAGGCTGTCAAATGCTGCAAACGCTCGATCTGTACGTTCCATCCTGCCCCATCATCTCTGCTCCGTACATTAATCTCATTAATCTCATTTCTCCAGAC
This sequence comes from Rutstroemia sp. NJR-2017a BVV2, assembly GCA_002946415.1. NCBI lineage: Eukaryota > Fungi > Ascomycota > Leotiomycetes > Helotiales > Rutstroemiaceae > Rutstroemia > Rutstroemia sp. NJR-2017a BVV2. The sequence continues at coordinate 410,811 of NJPS01000006.1, forward strand.
CCCGGACGGGTACATATCGAGTGTCCAGAGGGGCCATCGAACGATCCAAGCTCGTCGGACTACGATAAGAGACGAGGATATGTACGAGTAGTCTGACTTTGTCGATGCAGTTGCAGTACCTCGTACACACACAGCTGTCCAGGTGGCTGGAAAGGATTTGAGCACATTCCAACATGTCTAAGCACGGTTGGACATGCTCTTGTACCTTGCGGATGACGGAAATGTGCAAGTCAGATCAGTTCCATCGTCTTATTCGTTGTGCTATATGCGATTGACATTATGCTTTCCATGCCTCTCGCCTGCCTCGGAACCGTCTTACAGAACGGCAGCAGGAGAAATGAGCTACCAGCCCCTACGGTACAACTCATCGTAAGAAGTTAAGACTTACGCCAATCCATTACCAACTCTCATATATCCGTCCTCACCTGACATCCGTCACACCTTCCTTGGGTCCAGAGCCGAATTCCTCCTCGGATGGTAGTCTGATTAGAAAATTGCTAGTAATTGAGCTGAATATGATCTTTACTGCCTATGTCATGCTATGCGATGCCATGCACTGCAACGCTCGGAGACGTTAGAGTATGTATGTATGTGCGCCACAAAACAGGCGAAAAACCAGAGCGTCGTCTTAGGAGCTCTCGACGTGCCATATTGTTCTACCGGCCATGGTAATCTTACAATGGTAACCCACGGGCCGCAATCAACATTAAAATTGGCAGTAACACACGTCGAGGATCTTCATTTGAAGACCCTGCTGCAAGAGTAGACGAGGTCGGTTCCAGACCCTTGTTTCCCCAGCTTTTCTTCAATTCCAATTTTCATGGCGAACGGGCGACATGTCAAAAAGCGAGAAGTATGTGTAGGTGCAGGTGCAAAAAGCCTCGCTCTCCCAAGTTTAGTGCCATCGTGGAGGTGGCATGTGGAACGAGCGCTACTGTAAGTAGCTTTTTATCCGATATCACGGTGCATATGATGTAGTGACTGCCGTTTATCCCGACGAAGAGTTGACAAAGAGACACCAAGCTGGTACCTGGTACTCCAGTAAGTGCGCTCCCTTGTAATCTAAAAGATCTCTCAGCCTCGGCGAGCGGCATATCCCACAGGAAAGGTAGTGCCAAGTGACTTGGTCGGGAGCGGATTGAAGCAGTGAAGGTATCAAGCCGCTTGGGACAATGGGAAGACTACACAGAATGGGAGCCATGTAAGTATACACGGAACAAAAGGTGATTCCACAAATGCATTCCTCCCCTTTCTTCCCATCCCGTCCTAACCACAGGAAGTGGGAGAATAGCAGAGGCCTTACGCTCAACAGAAAATGGCGTGGAGTGTGGAGTGTGGAGTGGCTTGATGCGTGCGACGCTCCATCTGTGCCTTTTCTTGCCTGCGGTCCTGACCTTGTAAGAATGGACAAATCAACGGCGTCTAGAACCAACTGTGCTGTATGGAAAGTGTAACCCGAGCTTCATCCGTCAACAAATCACAGCCAGCGAGCACTGCAGAAGCACCAGGTACTGATTGGCCGACTAATTGGACGACTATTGGGAGCCAGGGGCAAACGTCGCAACCTTGAAAAGCTTCTTGGGAAGTTGGGCGAGGATTCGAGTGCAGGTTAGCGATTTAGAGGTTAGAGGTTACCCCAGAATTTCTAGCTCATGAACGGCTGGGCTCCACAAATTTCCCAATGCAATGTTAGTCGCATAAACTTCCAGGACTTAGGAGCGCAGGAGTGCCTGCTGACTTCTCTTCCCACATGTCCTAGTACCAATGCGTGCGGGAAAGGTACTTTGTTGGTAATGAGTATTTGCAGAGGACAGAGGATGTTATTTCTATCTACCAGGGATATGCCTCCTGCCGGCAAGATCATCGGGATTAAATTAGAAAGCTTCTTGTACGGAGGTCTTCTGTAGACTCTAGAAATAGCCAGTGGGTATGGGTAGCATCCATCCCCACCACACAGCCATGCCAGTACGATGTCCGTCCCACCCAACACCCAACGTGCTTCGTATGGAAGTGCCATTCAAAGGAAAAGCCCTTTCCCGGAGTGGAGATCGCCCAGTCCAAGATGCTGCAGCTAGTACGAGATGAAAGGACCAGATGCTACTCGTTGATGTCAGACGCCAATCTCCCACGGCCTCCCACGGCCTTTGGTACCTAGAACGGTCAACTCGCATCCTTTTGCCGACCTACATTACTCGCTGCACATCAAGCACCCCCATGGAAAACTTATCGACTTTCACAATGGCACTGCATCATCGCAACACCAAACTGTCTCATTCGCCCGGAATATATTCAACGCAATGGAAAAGTGGAAAGCCTGGCCCTATGTCGGAGCTGTGGAAGGGCGTCCGGTGCATCCATCTGCTTAGTGAGTACGGGTATGGTCCCTTTCTCTTCCGCAGCACGACCGAAACATGAATGAAGAAGATCGCATATTCTCGGCAGGGTCTCCTGTCGAGAAAACGGTATGCATTCTGCACACATACTTTCCGTGTGCAGAGAACTGCTCGGACAATTAATTGACTACCTACTGAGCGGTGCCTTAGCAACGGTAGTTGAACATCGAGAAATTCTGCCTGGCCAAGCGCAGGCTTCGTACGGTAGGTTACAAGCACAGGCAAAGCCTTCCACTTATGGAATCAACGTGCCGATCTTCATGAGATCTTCCTCTCAGATGGCAAAACAGATGGCAAAACAGATGCAACCAATTGACAAATCCCCAATGCCAAGCGCCGTTCTACCACAAAAAGAAGCTGCAAAGAAGTCGTTCAGAAGATGGTGTACATAGTTGCAACAGCCCACCATGTCGTCATACAACGTTTACCATCAAACGCCACAGTCTGGCACATACACACTTATACACATGTTCTACGACGTACACAAACAAACCTCTCGATGATCGTCGCTTTCGCCAATGCAGGAAGCAGAACCCAATGCACGACCGCGCGCATCAATTCCATTCATGCCGGTGATGCGATGCACACTACGGAAGTTCGGACCCGTCGAGTCCCGACTCAAATCAAGATTGGACGTAGGGACTTGCGCAAGTGCAAGCGCAAGTGCAAGTGCAAGTGCAAGTGCACGCATTTTAACCTTCACAGTAGTCCCAAGTGCCTGCTCTACGACAAAGTCACACATGGCCTAAGGATTTCAGGGTCTTACATCGCGTCTATCCAGTTCGGATTGTCAATGCGTGCGTGCGTCCCTCTATGAGCAGAACATCGTCATATTTTGTACGTCCAAGATGATCAAGGTGGCTGGAACAGCCGGTGACGAGTTCTTGCTCGGGACCTTTTGCATGGTATCCCACCAAGACACGAATCTAGAGCTGGTATCTGTGTTTTCTTGATTGACGAATGATATGGAATTGCTGGTGAGTACCACCGTCTTTACCATGAATGCAAAAACGCCTAGGAAAAGACACAAGTGTGGTCATCATGGTGATGGCTTCCATCTACAACAAATTGCCCTTATTGAATCATGAAAAAATGGAAATGACGAGAAGGACGAAATGATTCCACATTGGACCGGGTAAGGAAAATTAACATTCTTTCTTCAGTATCCCTGTCAATCTCTAACCTACATACAGGTCTATTTTCTTCAGTTTCAAATGCATATTGTCGCCATTCCTTCACGAGATAGAATTCCAGTTGTAAGTTGCATAGGGGGGAGACATGTATTGTATCACTCGCTCAAGCTACACCTAACATCCTTAATCTGTTCAATCCTAAGATTGGTGGTTTATAACTTCCCGTTCCCTTCACCTTCGACACTAATGCGCTGTACATAAATCGGGCACATTCGATGAGAAACGGAGCAGCTCACCGAATCCGACTGAAGTACTTTGCTATCCCTTGAAATGATGAGACACAACTCCTTCCAAAAGGTGCCCAGCGCTACTCTTTCGACCCTCTATCGATGATCCCGAGTGGTCGACCTGCTTGCAATAAGAGACTATCTGTGGCTACCGACAGATGCAGCTGGAAACCTTGCTGGTCGAGGTATCATGCCGACCTAGACTTTACAGGATGTCTCAGTAGAATACATTCATGCGGTTAGCCACTTATCGCTGACGAACAACACACACATCTTTCACATGTATAGTTTTTTTTGCAGCAATCATTATCACATGTCAGCTGTTTAAGTCATATTTGTTTGATATCTAGTTTCCTTCGTTTTGCTGCAAGATGTTTGGATGCGTGTATAGATTCGACGTACAGGAGGAGGAATCGTTCCGAAAGTGAATGAAAGTTACCATCTACCAGAGCGGGCAGATCGCTTGTCCATTTCAAAAGAGGTCCCTAACTATGATTATGTTTACTCCACATGTGTATGATACGCCGCGAGTTTAGAGATTTATGGTTGCAAAAGCCTTGAGGGAAGTTGTGTAGTTCACAGATTACCCATAAGAGCAAACAATCATCATCAAGATCATTCTGTCTATACTTCTGTGTGCGTATGAAACCTCTATCTTCGCCAGAGCCTTATGTCAAGAAATATATGATCTGATCTATGCATTTCTGAGATACCTTTGCTCTTCACTTCCCATCGCTGCGCCTCCTTCTACTCACATGGCCACAGCACAGAAAGGGGTAAGCGAGTTTGTTCAACAGAAGTGAATTCCAGATTTGTGAATCACACATCAACCGTCTTTATGAAAGAGCCCATTATTGCTTTTTTCACCACAGTTCGCTGCATTATTTCCCTATCAATCAATTCCGTGAAGAAGTATTACCGACATCGGCAGTGCTGGTGTGGACTCGAGATCTGTGAATCACACAGGAACTTCCAGCTTCAAAGAGATAATATTTCGCAACTGGCCAGTTTCTCTCTCGTCCTTGGTAAAACTATAAAACAATTACTTCAGCTCGTACAGTCATCTAGACTCTATCAATAAGTCAACAATCTCTTTTCTCTTCTTTTCAGACGTGAAGTTTCCTTACATTTTAGTACCGACTGCTTGCGGTTCAGGGTCGCTACTGCAACGTCCACAACCCAGATCCTCAGTTTGGGAGCTCGTGACCACGATACAAACTGAATATTGTCCTGTTCACTCTGCTTCACCGATATCAGGACTGGCAACTACCTTTCTGAAGAACCTGTGCATTCTATACTCTCTTCCAATTTAATTCTCACATGATTCATCTCTTATCCGTAAACCTTTCTTTCTTTCTGCATCTCCAGTTACTCTATTAAGACCCGCTCTAAGAGATTTTAACTTTACACAATTCATCCGTTGGCTTCTTCAGTCGAAAGTCTGCCACCAATAGAGAAAATTTCATCGGTAAAGGCTTATCCAGTCTATAAGAATCTCTCTCCTCTACTTGAACACGTTAAAGTCGCCGGCTTCCTCACACCGCGTCCGCCTTGAAACTTCGCATCTTCGCTTCGTATCCGGGAAGTCACTGCTGTCTCTTAAGTCCTAGCTGTGCTTGTTTTCGGGTAGTCTAGAGCAGCGTCGCAGTCACCCGGATTGGAGCATCCAACTTCCGTACACTGTGGTTCCTCAATGGCTGGTAATACACTTGGCCTTAAGTATCTCACATTTCTTAACCACAAATAGGAAATACCGCTCGGAGTATCTATCATTAACACTCAAACCTGACCTTACCGCTATCTTCTTTCAAATTCGAAATCCGAGTACTTTGAAAAAACACCAACAACCCACTTGGTAAGTACTTACCCAACATCCACCCGCGATAATCGCAGAGATACCCTATCCTCTCTACTCATGAACCGTTCATGAACAAAAAAAGAAGGCTCACATCCTTCCCCTCCATAAGTTCGCACTCAACATACCTATACCGTAGAATTACTAACACCACACTTTTCCTCATCCTCTAGTGCCCAACTACCCGCAAGTCCGCAACCTAAGAGCACTTTACCAGTTCAACCGACAACCGTCTCTCACACAATTTTTTTTTAAATATTTTTCTTTTCGTTCCTGGATAATAAATTATTCTTCTTCTCCCAGGGATCACATTTCTTCTTTCGCAAAATCGCCCAAGAACAAAATCTCATCATCGAATATCAGATAATAGGAAAGGGGGTCTGCTCGGTTATTTGACACGAGAAGTAGAGCAGAGTGGAAACGTAACGTGCTTTCGTTCTTTCTATATATCAATATTGAGGAACTGTTAAAGAGTTTGGTATGATAGAGTTCTCGATCTGTTCGCTCCTTCTTTCAGTATTTTGCCTTTTTTGCCAACCACTCTAAATCCATTCCATTCGATTTCCAACCGCTTCTGCGTTTTCTTCTTAACCTAACCTCTGCCATGTGCGGATTTTATCAATTTTGGTTCAGTTGAATTAAGTATGGACCGGACTGACTGACTTAGTATAGATATTTTTTCTTTCTTCCATTTCCATTTCTATTTCCTTCTCTTTCTAGACAGCGGAAGCACAGCAGCGACAACGGAACGGCGACTTTGACTCGGTTGGATCGATTCTATATAGCTTTTGACATCCATTACCTCGTGCGTTTCGATTCGGATTTGATTATACACATATTTTTTTTCAGTATATATTTTCATGCAACAGCGCCACCGCCGTCGATCGATCACGGAACCAACCAACCAGCGAACTAAACAAATCGATCATGTCGGAGTTCTCTGAAATCTTTTCACCACAAACACCCACAGCATCCTCCTCCACCTCGACTACCACCACCACCACCACTACTCCCGACACAACCAGCATTAACACCACCCCCAACTCCCCTTCCTCCCCTTCTTCCCTTCGCCCCCCTCCCCAAGCCCCCTTATCCTCCCCCCTCCCCCCACCCCGCCGCTCCCCGCGCACCCTCCTCCGCTACACCTCCTCCATCACGCTCCCGCCCCTCACCCCCTCTGGCGTCGCGCTCGTGTGCGCGCTCGCGCAAACCAGCGGCTGGTCCGCGCACCGCATCGCGCTGAGCATACACCAAATCCTCGACGTGCAAATCTCGGCGACGGACGTGTGGCGCGTGCATGGGCTGTGGCGGCGGGCGCACGGCGATGGGATGGCGAAAGATTTGGTCGCGGTGGGGGATTGTGTGTTGAGGAGTTTTGGGTTGGGGGGGAGGGAACTCAGAGGGGGAAGAGGGAGACCGCTTTGTGAGACGGAGGGGCTGGTATGTGATGTGATTTCTTTTTGTTTGTTTGGTTTGTGAGGGGGAGGAGGAGGAGATGGAATTGGTTGAGATGAAATATGCTGATTTGAGTCGTTGATAGGTTGAGGTGCCGTTTACTAAGGTTTGGCGTCCGAATGTGTGTACATACCCCTCCTCTCCGGTGCAGAAATAACAGGCCGACAAGAATACCCAAAAGGCATTTGGATAGAAATGTCTTAGAGTCTTTAGGATATTCGTTTACCAACAACAAACAGCTTCAAGATCAGCCTGTTATTTCTGCCCCGAAGAGCCCCCTCTCTTTCCCTCCCCCTTCACAAAACCAACATCCAAACTAACCCCCCCACCCCCACAGATATCCGACAACCTCCTCCTCCCCGGCTATACCCCCCAACTCCGCGAAACCTCCAAATTCTTCCTCCTCCACAGCCCCACCCCGCACCTCGCGCACCTCACCCCCGCCGAACTCCCCCTCCTCGACTACTTCCCCGCCCCCTTCCGCACCCTCATAACCAGCACCCTCGCATCTTGGACTTACGACATGCGCCAACACCTCCGCTCCCTCCCCCCCTCGCACCACTACCGCGCCATCGACACCCCGGTGCACGTCGCGCTCATCATGCAGCACCTGGAGGCCTACAAGCTGCGCTACGAAGCCCTGTACAACGCGATGGAGGTCTGCGAGCACAGCGTCTCGGCCGATGCTGTCGCCATCCACAGTCCGGGGTATGGGGTCAAGGTGCTCTTGGGGTTGTTGATGGCTGATCGGCTGAATGTGCTGGATATGAAGCGACGCGCTGCGCGCGAGTATGTGGGGTTTTTGGAGCTGAGGTCTGGGGAGCCGGACCGCGGGCAGGGGGAGGTGAGGTGTAGTGTTTGTTTGGAGGAGATGATGACGGGGGGAGAGGGAGAAGGAGAAGGCGAAGGAGAGGTGCCGTTGAGGATGGTGGTGTGCTGTGGGCAGATTCTGGGGGCGGGGTGTTTGCGGCAGTGGGTGAATACGTTGACGAAGGGGGGCAAGGAGCCGACGTGTCCGTTATGTAGGTACAAGTTTCTGGAGGGGTTTGTGGATAGATTGTTTGAGGGGTATGAGGAAGAAAGAGTGACGGAGCCGGAGTTTGAGGAGGAGGAGGTGGATGCGGATTTTGACGAAGATGGGGAGGAGGACGGGGATGGAGATGGGGATGAGCAATTGGTTAGGCCGAATGAATATTCGGAGCGGAGAATAACTCAGATGACTCAGATGGTATTCGATACGCAAATGCGTCTTGGTGTTGATAGTATAGAGCTCAGAGCACCAGTGCAGCAGCGGGTCGAGGACAGAGAGGATGATTTCAGGATGGAGGGTTAGATATATATATTTGTTGGAGGACTGAGAGTAGGAGTTGTGTTCCCGTTTTGGACAATATCGAGGGTGTTTTGTCTCTTGCAGCGGGCGTTTATGTACCTCGAATACTTTCTTCGCAACGTGAACATTGCTTGTTGGATTATATCGGCTAGATATGGCGGATATTCGTGAGGTTGCGTGGAAGAAGAATTTGTTGTTTCTATCGGGCGTTGGATCAGTGTGCGTAGAATACCTCTTTGCATGGTGTTCAACGGTTAGATTAGTATATAACAAGCCAATTCGTGGCATGGCCTCTTGGTGCTGAAAAGATATTCGGATAATGACCACATGATAACATCTTAAAGCCTCCGGGATGTATGGGTAGAAATAATAACCCGAGGTATTTTGACAATTGAAATGATATAATATCTTATGGCTTCCAGGATGTGCGTGCGTATAACACTAGAAATCAGGTTCAAGATTTTGTCCCCAAGTCGGCTGTTTTTTTCAAGCCGAAGAGACAAGGTAGAAGTCGTTCCATTGTCATGAAATGTGACCAGAATGTAAATTCAAGTCCCGGGCAGAACTCTCCAAAGGTTCAGCTTCATGGCCTCCCTGGGGTGTTGATAGTAGTAATAGGGTAGACTAGGCCTCATCATTCGGACCATTTCCATCCCAGCCACTTGACCACGGAATTCAACAGCCCCAGCAAATCAATCACATCACTTGCACACACATCCTATATCAATCCAAGGAAAATGAGCTGATATTCCGAGAAAGCTACTTCCTAGCCGAAATCACCGAACATACTGTTCCGATGACCCTAGAAAAGCAAGTCCATCTCCGTCCCAGATCAATGCAAGTCGAAAGGGTACTCTGACTTTGCGAACAATCCCCATCACAGAGCAATCCCTAGCATACACTCAATCGTGCCCACCGGTATCTCTCCCTTCATCTGGAAACTGTCCCCAAAAGCATTACAACCGCAAGTATCCTCTTCCAATGGTGTTATTTTTCGTGCACAACAAAGCCCAGAACTCCATGCCAAGGTTTATTTTCTCATTTCCCCCATCAGCACATCGATTTCGTATCGTATCGATCCGATGAGCTATTTTATCAAAATTCTGGTGATTTAACGGTGCTAAAGATATTCTATCAGTTTCTGTATTGGGGATTGCTGGTTCGAGCGCAGCGTTGTCGTCGAACTGGTGGTGGTAGTTGGGCATACCTTGACAAATCCAATGTCCTGGGACTTTTCTCTAAAGCATTGTCTGCAGATGTTAAGACCATATTTGCGGATGAGACCGGCCTTGTGTGTGCAAACGCGACTATTAAGAAGAGCATTGTCAGAATTGAAGCTCTAATAATTATTCCTCCTTCGTCGGTGTTTAAATTGCTGGGGTATCTAGATCTTCACATACCATTCGCGGGCACCCTTTCCGTAGGTACGGGGTCTGGAGAAGTAGACGGATTCGTGAGACATGGTGTCTGGATTTGTCGAAGACTTGTTGTCGGCGGTTTTGACGTTGGCGGTTACGAATTCGTGGATTGTCGGTGTTGTCGTTGGAGGAGTCGAATTATTGAAGGGCTATCATGTAGACTTTAGCGAGAAAATCAAGCCCACAAATTAATTTTCAGGAAAACTAGATTGTAGCCTTGAAATTGAGGATTCAATATCGGTGTTAGTAAAATGAAAGGCTGAACAGAGCACAGACCATGAAGTGAATCTCAGCCTCGCAGCCTCATTCAGCGTATTTACATCCAATGCATAGGAACGTGAACCGAAGTAAATAGAGATACTCCATTGGAATCACAGACAAGTTTAACATCTTGCAATAGCCAATAACAATGGTCGGTCAGTCATTTACTCTAAATTGTTCACAACTAATATATTTACAGTCCAAAGACTCAAACCACACCTACGTTCACTTCACCCTGTCCCGTGTAGCTGATCTCTTTGAGGACTTCTGCAAAGACAAACTACCAGATGACGATATCTACGTGCCACCTCACAACCAGCCCATAAATCCAGAGGATGAGGATGATGTAGTCCCTGATCAGCACGCCGCTTTCGGTATCCAGAGAGCAACACAAAAAACCAAAGAAGCCGCTTGGAAAGATCTAGGCCTGGCGGAACTGATGAAGAAGGGACCCGGAGGACAAAATGGAGTTGGAGAGTCGAGTTTGAGAGGCGCGAGGAGCTTACCCAGATAGGGAAAGAAGAAAATCTGGCAGCTGAATGAATGTCGTGATAGATGGGCGAAACCACACGCCGTGCAATAGCTGTGATTTTGGGATCTGCTAAACGGCTGGAGTTACCGATAGTATGATAATGAAGTAAGATCTGGTCGGGAATGGCTGTAATCGGGAGTTTGGCGTTGCTGAGATATTCTTGTCGTGTTTTGAGTTGAGGGAAGTTCAAAGGCTATCCAGAGGGCAGGACTCACGCGCAAACATGGTGATCGTTTGCGTATCATCTCATGACTTCGATTGTCGTGACACTATGCCAGAGTCTAGCATTCTGCAAGAGAACGCAATAATGCTGATATGGTTGTCCATCTTCTCTTGAACAGTGTCTATCTCAAAGAGAAGTTTCAAGCCACCTGTTCCCAATCCCAACCTCAACTCCATGCAAACCAAACTCCATGCGAGTCTAACATCTGACCGTGATACACCTAACACCCATACAATAGAACAAGTAAAGCATAGGAAGCTCTCCATGACCGTGGGTCAAATTCCCCCTAACTCTTGCCTAAGAATGCCTCCCTCTCAACCACCTCTTCCTGGAACTTGACCAAAAACACCGTCTTCCCAGGCCACAGCTCACCCTCCTCTCCCCTTCCCACACTATGTGCCGTAACCCTTGCCGGAAACCCCGCCCCATCGCAAACCCCCTCAATGATGCCCGCTACAAACGCCGCGCAGTTCAATTGGTTCATCTCCTTCGGGACGCTGATATACTGATTTACCAGCGGCTCGTTGTCTGATATCATGTATTCGTCTGGAGTATCGGGGTTGGAGGACTTCTCAAGGGCATCGGCGGGTCGTGAGAAGAGATGACGCCAGAGGACTGTGGTTATGAATTGAAGAAGGGCGATGATGTTGAGAGGTCGGGTTTGCGTGCGCGGGGGCTCGCGATACAAGAGAAGATCCAGAAGTTTGAGACCGATAGGGTGGCCTTGCGCGTTAAGTCTATCATTATAGATACCGTCAGCTCTTTTGATTCTGGTTTCAACCCGCGCAGTTGCTAGATGACTGAAGCTCTTACCGCTTCTCCAGATCCTGAATACCAGTTACCCGCCTTTGCGCATAGCTGACCATCTCCCCAAAGAGATATGCGAAGCTGGCCTGACTTAGTTCCTGCGTCCGACTTCGATTTAACGGTCTGTGATATATCGTCTTGCCGGTCGACGGATATCGAAGGCCGGATTGGGAGCCTCGTTGGGCATGGGAGGACTGGCTGGCCAATGGTGGCTTCACTGGTTGTGAAGACATTTTTATTCTTTCTTTATCAGCGGCAGCGTAACATAAATGACATCCAACTGAGCTATTTGCTGGAATATGGTGATGTTTTAAGGTAGATGTACGCCGCTGATTGTTTGTCTGCAAGGCTGCGGAAAGTGAAAGTGAGATTCTATGCCAAGCGAGGGGTGTAAATAGTACAAAGAGAGAATGAGAAAAGTCAACAACGAGCTTGCGCTCTAACTATGGGTGCATTAGTATTCTAGTGTATTATATAATTTAATGTACAGTCTATAGTCATCGCTTAATTGTAAACGTTTTGTGGTCATCCTGATTTATGCCTCCCCGCCGTTTGCAACCGGAGCTGGATCAGCTGATTTTGCAGTAGCATCCGCTGTCCCATTTGTCTGAACATTCTCAATTGGCGCCGTAGCGGTAGCATTTCCATTCTCTGGAGTTTTAGGCTTCTCCGCAACGGGCTTACCCACACTTGGTGCGTCGCCGCCTTTCAAGTAAACCTCGCTCTCTCCAACCTGCTTGCCCCCCTTTACCCAACGCTCGTGCATCTCATCTTGACGAGTTTTGCAAACCTCAAGCAGCGCAGGCCAATATGTAGCATGGTCGTACTCGAATTGCAAATCACCGTTGAACTCAGTCCAGAGCTGGTTGGCAGGGACATGTTGGCGCATATCATCGTTAAACTTCAACTTTGCCTTTGTCAGTGGATCAATGAATGGCGTGATGAGTTTGAAGAATCCGTTCACTATCCATGGAACTACAGTTTGTCAGTATATATGGCTTTGGTAAGTTGTAGTGCACTCACTATTGACAACCAATGCCCTGCCTAAGCGTTCCGGATAATGAGTCTGGAGAATATTCAACACTTCTCGACCTTGTCCAATTCCAGGTGCAGTGTTCGACCGACTCTTACTCGACTTGAAATTGATCAGGAGTGTAAGAGTTTCTTGATTAGGTATCATCAAATCAATCACACGCTCAACCATGAAGACCAAGTGTTGAACTTGCTTGGGGCTTGGCTCGGTATTCTGTCGCCCAGGGTTCATGTAGTGGCATGGACGTCCATCATTGTCGTAGCCCAGAAGGAATTGCTTCCCAGTCTCGTTCTCAACAGAGAGATCATCGCCGCTTAAACTGTAGACGCCATATTCCCTTCTCCATGCCAATGTTCCTAGTAATCGCTTGGGTGCTTCCGTACCCGACCATTTGGTAGCTCGAAGAAATCGCAATAAACATTCTCGCGTCAACCACATCTTTTCTTGATCTGTGATAGGACCCCCTTTGCCATCTTTAGCTGGAATCTCGGTCCATAATCTAACTGTGTCTAACAGAGCATCAAATTGGAGTTGCTGGTCTGCAGTGAGCTCCGCGGGTGGTGCAGGCTTCACAGAGGGGTCGGGGTTAAGAAATGGTGGTTTGAGAGGAGATGTTCTTGGTTGCTGGGCTGGGCTGGCGGCAGCCGTTTCTACTACAGGTGGCTTCTCGTTGGTGGCGTCTGCCAGATTGACCGCCGCGAAATCTTTTGCGATTGTCATGGTCCCGTCCTGATTATCTTGTACTATCGTGGTTGCCATGCTTACTCGAGGGCTAGGGTGAGGCTTTGTCTTTGGTCGTAGAAGTTCTTGGATGTTAAAAGAGCAATTGTGATCTTTCAGAACATAGAACTTGAGCCAGTCTTGGGGTTTTAAAGGGGGGTTAGCTCCGTTACAACACGATTACGAAAGTTATGAAGTGGTGTTGCGACTCGCGAGTACAAGTATGCTTGGTGGTAGTAACACTTTGGAGCACAAAAAGACCCGAGCTCGCAATCTAAAACTGTAGCGCCACATATACAGCCTTGCAGATCTAGATGCGGTGAGGAGGTCAGACATGGAAGATCTCGTCCTAGCTTTCCATACCCCTATCACAATTGCATTCGAGGGCCTTGGCGTTTGCGGCAAGTCAAAGTGATCCGACGTTGCTGGTCGTAACTCAGAATTTGTTCGAGATACATCATAGTTATAGCTTTCATAGCCTACTGTCTTACGCCAGTGTTGTCTCTGCTGTCCAGAAGAGGAAAGTCCAACACATAGTATTAAAAAACTGTGAATTAGTATGATCATCGTAGAAGTTCTAGAAAGAAAGCGGTATTCTGGAGTAGAGGATATAGCTCTTCTGCTTGGCAAAATTAGGCCGATAGGACAATACATTGGAACCAATATAATTCAAATATCTTTGGATATTATGTTTAAGCAAATATCAAAAGACTCTAAGATATTATAACACTTTCATGTCCCAACATGATTTGGGTATCATTGTCAGCTTAAGTTATTATTTCTGTACAAGCCGAAAAGTGTGGCTAGAAGACCCTTGAAAGATGTGGCTTAAAAATTATTTCGCGAAAGCACTTTACGAAAAGCGCGTTGCGACGCGTCTTCCCAGACCTTACTGTAAACCTCCAAACCAAACCAAATATACCATCGAAACTCAGGATACCACAGAAGATGGCCGAATCGGTTGACGATGAGCTTAAGGATCTTTTTGCATCCGCCACTGCCTCTGGCGGTGCCATTGAACCAGATGTACTCGCCGAATTGCACTCGATTATGCGCATGCATTCAATTCCTCCCCAGGAGCTATTCTACAAATGGGAATCCTACAGTATAAAGATGGGACAGGACGACATGAGACTTAACATAGACACTGTTCGAGCATTAAAACAAGATATCCAAGATGGTCTGGAGAGGGATAGCCGGAAAACGAAAGCGCAAGCATCAAACAAGCGGATGGCACCGGCAGCTCGAAATGCTGGAGGTAGTGGTGATGTGTTTGGGATGTTAGATGCACTTTCAAACTACCTGTGATTTCAGCTGATTATGGTATAGGTTGGATGGACTTTCACCCAACACACCGATGGGTGGGAGCAAGTCTCGAGTAAGCGGTGCCGCAAAACGAAAAGTCGAAAGCCCCTCAATTTCACGAACCAAAGCGGAACCTGCGAGCAGTCCACCAAATGTCAAGGCCTACAAGCCTATTGATGGTGGTGGAAATGTCTCTTTTAATGATCGAGCAAATGCCGGGCAGGTTGTAGAGGTCCTGAATACTCATTTAGAAGTCCCCGAACCTCCAATTGCGCCTTACGCTGAATCTCGAATCAAGCTTATGGCATACTCCGATATGAAGAAATTATCATACAAAACAATGGCTATGAAGTCATCAGAAGCATCGGAAATATTAGATGATAGGATAGACGATTTTATGCTTCTCATCCAAGAGCACCATAAATTAGAGGACTCGGATTTTGGAAGTGCTGCAAGCCAGAGCACAAACGAGATAGTAGCAGTAGGGAGGATAGCATGTGACTCTCCGGAAGGGAAGCTGAACCCGTCGTCACTAGTTCTGGAGACTTCGCGAAGGATGGGGGCAGGATTACGGATACCTCTGAAGGTGGACAATCTCAAAGGGTTTCAGTTCTTCCCTGGCCAGATAGTCGCATTGAAAGGTATTAATGCTTCAGGAGAAGATTTCACAGTCAGCGAGATTCTAGAAGCACCATTACTCAAGGCCCATGCGGTAGCCCCAGTTGTTCTTGATGATCATATACAAAGACTCCGAGGAGGTCCTGATGCGATGGATACAGATTCCGCACCGGCTCCGCTTAATATCCTAATAGGTTCCGGCCCTTTCTCAGCAGATGATAACCTGGACTTCGAGCCTCTTCACGCTCTATGTAGTCAAGCAGCCGACACCTACGCTGATGCTCTAATACTGACCGGACCCTTCCTCGACATCGACCATCCATTAATAGCAACGGGAGACTTCGATCTCCCCGAAGAAGCTCTATCAGAACCGGATTCCGCAACCATGACCACCGTATTTCGATACCTCATCACACCCGCCTTCACACAACTCGTAAACTCCCATCCCCGCATAACGATCATCCTCATTCCCTCCGTCAAAGACGCCATCTGCAAGCACGCATCCTGGCCACAAGAACCCTTCCCCAAGAGCGGTTTGGGTCTTCCAAAGAACGTCCGTATACTTGGCAACCCGTCTAGTTTCGCCATCAATGAAATCAATATGAGCATCTCCTCTCAAGATATCCTATTCGAGCTTCGCAACGAGGAAGTTCTTGGAGGACGACCCCCAGAGCCTACTTTACTTGCTCGATTACCGCGGTATCTCATCGAGCAGCGCCATCTCTTCCCGCTATTTCCTCCAGTGCAAAGGGATAAGCTGCCCAAGACTGGAACAGAAGAGGGGATACCTGTTGGGGCAATGCTTGATATCAGTTATCTGAAGCTGGGAGAGATGATAAACGTCAAGCCAGACGTTTTGGTAGTCCCGAGTTCATTACCACCTTTTGCTAAGGTATGTTGATTCTTGTCAAATTGAGTTGCTGTTACGAGGGTCCGATGAAGAACAATTAGCTAACGTTTTGCCATTTTAGGTCGTGGAAAGTGTACTGGTTATAAATCCAGGCTATTTATCAAAGAGGAGGGGCGCGGGCACTTATGCGAGAGTCTCTGCATATCCAGCGACAATAACGGATGAAGAGAGGGCAGGAGGACAAATGATTGCCCATAAGCTGTTTGAAAGGGCACGGGTAGATGTTGTACGCATATGAAATCTCTTGGTAGAATTACCTGTGCTATTTGGATTGCAAATAGGTCATGAAATGAGCGCATGATGAACAACGTTTTCCAAACTGGATTTTGAATATCTTATTAGGGCGTGATGTATTATGGCATGATATGATATGAGAAACTATCTTGAATCCACTCTTCGGCGCTTGTCACTTTCGTACCGATCAGTATCCCTTGACGTGCTTCGTTTCCGCCGATGTCGGTCGTCTCTGTCGTCGCGGTATCGATCCCGTCGAGGCGATCTATCCCGGCGGGGCGACCTGGATCTTGAGCGAGAGCGTCTCCTATCTCTGTCATCTCTGCCACCACCCGGTCGATACGTATCGCCACCTCTTGATCGATCTTGTCTTTCGTCTCCTTGTCTCATAGATTTAGGACCTTCGGGAGCACCAGCAATCTTCTTTCTCTCCCCCACAGGCATATTATTGGCACCGCTTGCACCTGCCCTATCTCTGTCAGGCATGAATCGTTCGTCCCCAACGATTCCTCCCAGATCCCCATCCTTTTTCCTTGGACCTCTGTCGTCAAATTGTCCCCATCTGCCTGTGTCTTCTGTTTTCAAATCCCGGTACTTTGTAGCGCCCTTCTTTCCCAATTTCGTCATATCCCTCATTTGAAGCGCTTTCGGCAACAACTCTCGATTTTGAACATCATCCGCGTATCTTGAGCCCATGATATCCCTCTTGTCCAAGCCCTCCGCAGCAAGAGTATCGTTGTAGAATGCACCTTTGTGGTAGTACTTCTGTAGATGCGCCATCTTCCCCTTCCCTTCTCTCTCCTCTTTCTGTTTCGCAATATATTCGTCATCTTCCTTTTTCCTCTCCTCCTCGGTGAGATTTTTTCTCCTCTCGATCTCTTCCCGCTCTTTCTCTCGTGCCTCAATTGCTTCCCTATCTCTCTTAATCCTTTTCAACTCCCTCAATTTCCACGCCGCCAGTTCGGCTTCCGGATCGATGTCGTCCGTGTCATCCACATCATCTTCCTCTTCATCGTCATCCCAATTCTTCTTCCCAGCCTCCTTAGCAGCAATATCTTTCCTGATCTGTTCCTCCACCAGCTCGTCCGCCGCTTTCTTCTTCCTCGCTTCTTCCTCTGCTATCAATTCTTCCTCCGTCTTGGAGTTTGCTTTCACTGACGCTCCTAGATTCCTCTTATCCTTTTTAATGAACGTCGGTCTCATCATAACCCTTCTCGGCGCTTCTTCCTCACTGCTCTCCTCTTCCTCACTGTCTTCGTCTTCGTCCTCACTTCCTTCCTCGCTCTCTTCCTCTTCCTCCTCTTCCGTCACAAATCCCTCCTCCTCCGCGGCTTTTCGAGCCTTTTCTTCCTGTACGCGCGCATTTTCCTTTTCAGCCGCAAGTCGCCTTCGCTCATTCAGATCGACCTTGTTCAGGCTACTTGATATCCCTCCAGCTGTCGATACCTTTGGTGGCGGCGCAATTGGTTTTTGAGCTGGAGTTTCATCTTCGCTGGCTGAGGAGTCGGAGGACTCATCTTCTTGGAGATGCGCTTTGCCAGGTCGGTATCGTGGTGCTTTCACCGGATTGGCAGTCATACGTTTTGGAGGCATATTTAGGATCAATTGTATTATTATTGAGTTTCGAGTTTTTGGATGATTGCGTCGAAATAATTCCTAGGAGCTTTACAAGGCTGGACAAAAATAGCGTGGTTACTTAGGCTGCGTCATATCCCTGCAATAAAATCCATGTCCCGTCCAGAGTAGCTTCAAGTGCAAAATGAAAAAGTTATGGCTGTCTTGTTTCCTACCGGAATGAGTAATAGCCACTCCTCAAACAGTTAATATTGATGTCTTTTGACTGAACCTGTCTACATTTTCTTCCCTTTTCCCAAAAACTCAAGCAAGAATAGAATGCCGTTTAGTGTGACCTCTTGGTATCAAACTCGTTAGATATTTTTGGTGACCGAACCCCTCTCATGAACGCCATTCGCCGCAGAATGCAAAACTTTACTACCCACCCGCTATCTCACAAAATCTCCTCGTCCTCTACTGGTGCAGGTAAAGGAACTGATTGAGCTGTAGCCTCAGTAGGTATCGGCGCAGGAGTTGCCTCGTCCATTTCAACTTCGCTCTGGTTCTCATCGTCGTCCATATCTTCCTGGGCCTCATTTTCTTTTTCAATCAAATCCTCCATGGCCTTCTTCATGGCGATCTTCTTGTTCAAGTCTTCCCAAGTCTTGGCTCGCTCCTGAACAGTCCTTCCTCTTCCTTTGCTTTTCTCGACTTTGCGCTCTGTCCTGTCCATCACAGCTTCCGCACGATCCATGCCTTTCTCTTGCCGCCTCCTGGCTTTTGCGCTCAACTGTTTCTTCCCATTCTTCTTCTTAGAAACACCGGCGCCTTGGTGAACGGCTAGGACTTGGGGGTGGTATGTTGTCTCTACTGGAGCTTTGACATCTTTGAGCGACTTATCGGTATCGATACTCGGAGAGGATGCTCTTTTTGCGGCGCGGGAATGCACCGAGGTAGCTATAAAGGTTGTCAGTATTCACGATAATGCAGAGGTAATCGCAATCTTTACTCACCACCCTTCTTCTTCAAAGGCGCTGTTTTACCCATTTTTGTGATACGCTACAAGTAGAGAATAAATTGTTCAGTTATTTTTCTTCTGGATCTACGAATATTCACTGTGGGGAACGCCCGCATGAAGAACAAGAGGGCCGCTACATTAACGCTAAACCCCATACGATTTCGAGCACATGTAAGAGTCTAACACTAAATTCAGCAGCAGCATTTCTAATGCTATTTCACGACACCATACGAGCCACCGAGCATATCTCACGATTAGATATCCTTAATTGACGCCTCCCGGAACTATGCTCCGCATCTATATCCAGCCACCCTAACTTAATTGCAGTGTTCAACAGAACATCAGAATCAGACTTGTCGTATCTCACTCGGCGACTGGAAACCTTTGGCCACAGGCCCAACGATGAATTCACACGATCAACGAGCGCAAGACTTCGTCAACGGAGATCCCTTCCATGCGGACGATTACCATCAGGACTACAAAGAGGGGATCTATCAAACCAACACCATAGGGCCGGGAGTTATAGCGTCCATACTAGTTATCATTATTACCGTGGTTTATCAGATTCTGGTCAATCTCAATTATGATCTGCTCCCTCCCTCGCAACTAGCCTGGAACGCGCTTGTCTACATAACTCCTATGCGACTCCTCGAATACGTAGATGACTATACCAGTCCATTTCGGATAGCGGATCCCAACATGAAGAATGTTCCGCGAACTCACTCCGAGAAGAGTGAGATCATGCGCCGCCTCTTCGGACTCGATACACCTGGGGGGATCATAGATACAGTTGCGAGTGCTGGAAGGAGAAGATTGTCGAGTCTTCCACTTATCGGATTAGGACCAGGTGGAGCAGAGGAAGTGCCTGCGGGGCTAGGAAATTGGGATAATTCTTGTTATCAGAACAGCGTCCTCCAAGGGCTGGCGTCGCTGGATTTGCTACCGGGATTTCTCCAGAGCTTGCGATCTGATGGCTCCAATACTGAAGCGATGAAAATGGCCAACGCGTTGCAGGAATTAATTACTACATTGAAAAATCCATCGAACAACGGAAGGAGGATTTGGACACCAGCTACATTGAAGAACATGAGCAGTTGGCAGCAACAAGATGCGCAAGAATATTTTTCTGGGCTACTTGGCGCAATCGATAAAGAGCACGGTGTTGCGGCGAAATCCCATGGAGTTTCGGGCCTGGAGCAGGTAAAGGATTTGAAAGACAAGGGCGAAAACACGCCTGAACATCATTCGTTTTCCGAAAATCCACTGAATGGTGCGACTGCGACAAGAGTCGTTTGCACCAAGTGCGGATACTCTGAGGGTCTTAAAATCACCCCCTCACTGTGTGTGCCCTTGATTGTAGGTGATGGCTGGGAGTATCACCTATCAGAACTACTACATGAAGGCACGAAGCTAGATTATGTGCAGGGCGTATACTGTGAGAGATGCACACTTCGTAAAAGCCATCATCTCCTCTCGATGTTAATGGAGCGTCTAAAGAATGAACCAGAAGACAGTCGGATTCGGAAAAACACCTCCGAACGATTACAAGCCGTCACTGAAGCACTGGAAGACGACGATTTCTCCGAAAAGACGTTGAAAGAGAAATGCAAAATTCCAACGGAACACTGGGTGACGATCACCAAATCGAAACAAGATATCATCGCCCGGCCGCCCAAATCTCTAGCTCTACATTTGAACCGAAGTACATACACGCCCGAGGGCGAGCTAACAAAAAAGACGGCCGCGATCCGGTTCCCGAAATACCTTGATCTTGGTCCGTTTTCCTTAGGTAGCGCAGCGGACAAAGAATCCGCCGATGAGGAATGGCCCTTGACGCCATTAAAATCCATGGTCGCCGGTATCGAGCATAAATCTCGGATACGTGGACCTTTTTACGAATTACGCGCTGTGATCACCCATCAAGGTAGACACGAAAACGGCCATTACATATGCTACCGTAAGCATCCCGTGCCGGAGACGAAAGTAGACGAGAGTGGGAAGAGACATGATCAGTGGTGGCGGTTGAGCGACGATCATGTTATGAAGGTTAGCGAGGAGAATGTTCTAGGGCAGGGAGGGGTTTTTATGATTTTTTATGATCAGATCAGGCCTGCTGTTTATGTTCCTCCTACTGCTGAGGATGCGATGGTTGAGGAAATTACTGCGGAAGATATGAGGATGATCGATATCTCGCTTTCCGACTCGTCAAGACCTGTACCTGTACCACTTCCATCCTCACCCAAAGCCGCCGGCAATGCTCCATTGCCAGAAGCAGAACCTACAGATATCTCTCTACCAAATCCATTACACCCCATTCCTATTCCTCCCGCAGAATCTCCATCCTCATCCCTCGAATCACACCCACCCACAACCGATTCCTCACCACCAACCACAACACCCGACACCCCAACCACCCAATCCGAGCTCGACGAAGAAGAATCCGAAGCCGGACTAGAAGCAGACGAAGACCAAGACCCGGAAAAAGAAGACGGCGAATACAGCCCTACGAAAGCGATCTTGGTGCCGAAACCGTATTTACCGGGTCCGGGGCTAGGCGAGAAAAACAGAGAACAGGGTAGGAGTGGGAGTGCGGGTGGGTTGGTGGGGAATTTGGTTATGGTTTAGATAGATTGGTGGGTGAGCATGTGTGTTTATAGGAATGGAGACGGGATGGGATTGGATGGGGCTCTTGTACTTCTATCCATATATCATATGGCTGGACATGGCGCAACGTGTGGCGGTATTGTTTTACTCTTTATCGAGTTGGTTGGCTTTTGGGCTTTTAATTGATGGGTGGTAGGCTGGTTGCAATTGGAATTGCGATTAGAACGAATTATATTGTTTTTACTATCTGCTGCCACTATATATATAGGTAGATCGCCTGGCTGGCTGGCTGCGGCGATGAGCAAATAGTATATACTTGCTCTCTTCTTCCCTATTCTGCTTATACCAAAACTATGAAAGAATGCGTCTAGTATATTTGTCTGTCTGTCTGTCTGTCTGTCTGTCTGTCTGTCTGTCTGTCTGTCTGTCTGTCTGTCTGTTTATCCGTCTATTAATATACTCACTGTGTGTCTGTCTATCCATCTATTACTATACTCACAACAGCCATCTCCTCCCAAATTCAAAACATCATAACTCATCCAGCACCTGCACACCTGAAATCATCTTACCCTATCCTTCCCCCCTTTAACTCGCTTACACGCTTACCCCCTCCGACGCACAAACAAGCCGACAATAAATACCCAAAAGACACTGAGATAATGAAAATATTGTAACATCTATTCATCGGGTTATAATATTCAGCTATATATAATATACTGTCCCAAATCATCCAAGCCGAAGAGTCTGTCATGAACACTTTCTTCCAAGGTTGAGATCTTACATGTATCGAGCGTCTTGGAAATAAAGTGGCTGATTATATATGCAGTCTTAAGTAAAAAGCTTCTGGGTCCCTGAAGAGGAGGTAAAGGATAAGCGACTCTCGATTTGTGAACTGATCTAGTTACTTATTTATAGTTAAGCCCAAATAGTCTAGTTCAAGCCAATCCATACCAGACGGACGACATGATATTTCTCTTCTTCGAACTTACCCCCCCTCCTCAAACCTCATCTACAAAAACCATCCACCGACCCGCTACACTACTCACTCATAAGATCGAACAGAACCTACCAAATCTACCACAAACAGTCACACTAGTACAACCGGGTTCATCACCCTCCCCACCAAAACCCAAGCAAGCAATCAAGAAACGGCACAAAGCAAATCTCAACCCAACTCATCCTCTCTCATTCTCTCCTATCACACACACACATATATATACGTACAAAACATATACATGTCAACCAACCCATCCCGCTCCCCCAAATGCCGGAACCAAGCCAACCCCATTTTCCTTATATCATATCCCTTTATTTATTATCCCAAGAACATCCACCCCAACCCCAACCCCCACCCCATCTCCCAAATTCCCCCAAAAAGATCTATATACAGGCCTAAAGAATCCAAACACCATGCCAATGCCATGAAATGCAATGCGAATACAGCTAGCCAAACCAAACCAGCCAAACCAACCGATGCTTCCTTTCCTTTAGGCTCGCTCCAAACTTAACCAACCAAACAACCAATCCAGATGCGATGCAAAGATACTGATTATATATACAGTCAAAAAAGCGATTTTTAAAACCGTATCAATCAATCAAGAAAGAAAGAAAAATCCTCCTCCTCTTCTCCAGTATCTCAGAGCGCAGAAGTATGAGCGAGTTTTCCGCTCCTCAACTCCTCATCTCCTATTAACTTCCTTTTCCTTGCCGACGAACTCGAGGGTATGGGTGGATCGAGTTCTTCCGGCTTTTGCGTCTCCTTCTCCGTCTCTTCATCTATCTCTTTCTCTTTCTCTTTCTCTCCCACCCCATTCTCCCGACTCTGACTCGGCCTCAGCGCCTTCCTCTCACCAGCCTCCATGTTCCTCTCCTCCTCCTTCCTCTCGCTCAAACCCAACTGCTTAGCCTTCTCCCTCGCCTCCCACTTCTCCCTCAACACGCTATACACCATCAAATACTGCGTCGGACGATGCACCATCAGCATCCTCTGATCTCTCAGCCTCTTCACCGTATCGAAAACAGGATCATCGTCTTTCCCCAAATTATCCAATTGCCCCTTTTCTAATTCCCGCGAGAGATGATCCAGCGCAATGAATGTTCCTGTGCGGCCCACGCCCGCCGAGCAATGGATAATGCGCGGAGTGGTGGAGTGATTGTTGGCTATGCGGGAGACGTTGAGGAGAGTGAGGAGGGATTGGATGTCCTCGGGTGATTGGGGTACGTCGTTGTCGGGCCAGTTCAGGAAGAGGAAATGGTGGATTGTGCGTTCTTCTCCTGATTCTTCTTCTGTTGGTTGAGGTTGGGGTTGGACTTGCTCTTGTTGCGCTTCTTGCTCCGTTTCTTTCGTCTCTTCTCCTTCCACCTGTTCCTCTTTGCTCTTCTCGCTACCACTCGTGCTCGGCACTGGCGACGGCGCGCGCGGGACTCGTTTTAGTTTCAACGTCCTCCTGACCGTACCCCGCTCCTCTTCTCTCGCCACACATTTTACCTCCCAATCCCCCAATCTCTTCACCTCCCCCACAGTCTCCGGATAATAGACGCCACACTTCTCAATCCCACCCTCCACCGGTCGAGTCAGCATGACCACCACTTCGGCCTTCTCCTGCCAACACATTTCCCAGAACAATCCCCCATCATGTCCATTATCCCTCGGGCCCTGGGTCGCTATATAATTTTCCGCCACTTCGTCATCTCCCCGCGCCGTAGCGCTACGTAACATGATCGGCGATGCATTGATATAACCAAATTGTAAAGATGACAAATGAATCCGATGATGTTCCCATGGATAGACGTCGCGGTAGCGGTTTCGACTGCGCGCGACGGGATGGAACATTATGGAGTTGGGCATCGTTCGTAGAGTCTGCTCATGCTCGCTCAGTAGGGCGAATTTGTTATTTAATATCCTCATTGGCAAGCTCAGAAATTGCGGAATGCTATTGTTCGACTTCTGCTGTTGCGAGTGCCATGATAAATCCGTCTTGACCGCCAAACCAGCCGTGGGGGGACATATTGCGGGAGAGGGGGATTTCGCTCTTGGTGGTGCGGTTGCCAGTGAAAGTAAAGGTTTGTCCGAAGTCGAAGGGCGTCTTTCGTAAATGGAGGAAACTTTGCTCTTGAACAGCTCCGATGACGAGGAATCCCCGAGCGAGGGCGCGCTTCTATTGTTGTCGGAACTCATGATGTTCTGCTCGTCGTGGTGGTGGCGATGACCGGGTTTATGATGATGTATGTAGATGCGAATTCGCTGGGAAAGCGGAACTTTATCCACACCGGGGGTCGTTCTATGGTGCAGATGATGTCCCAGGAGCCCCATTGACTTTCGCGCGAACAGGCTTGCGGTTGGGGATTTTACGTTTCGTGTAACGGGTGAGCGACCGGTTTGAGCTTCGATGCTGTCGGATTGGTGAATTGACTGTTTGCTTAAGGAAGGATCCTATATCCTCTCTTGTTGGTGCTACCTAGATGTCGAGAAGAGAGTTTCAGGGACAGGAATAGAAGGAACAGTGTCTGGGGCGGTCGTATAGTTCAGGCAAAGCAGGATGAGACAGATAGCGCAAGGAACCATTACTATACAAGCATTACTAGGCAGGTATTTAAAAGATCTGTCAGTAGAGAGGAACAAATATACAAGAAAAGCTAGAGAAGAAGGATTGAAAATCAGATTAATAATAATAACAAGTACGGGAAAAGAGTGACCCGAGAGATTGAAGCAGAACAAGAAGATAGAAGCAGGTTCCAGATGAATGGAAATGTTCCGTCGTGAAGGTTATAGTTATGTAGATCCCAAAGGTGGTGTTTTCTTTTTTCCCTTCTCTCTGCTTCCCCAGATAACCGATTAGTAACCCGATATTCGGATGGATGGCGGGCCTCTCAGGATGAATACCATGGCTCTGGGAAAAGGAGTTCCAAAATTAAACTCATCTACTCGAGTGCTCTAAACTTAATCTACCTCGGTATTGGCTATGGGTCCAAGTGTTGGTTGATTGGAGAAGATCAATCATGCGGCGCTTGCATTCGAGAATGTTTCAAATCCTTCTTCAGCCCCGCCACCAGATCTCGGAATCGAGGCCATGGATGCCTATCGATTTCGTTTTGCAGGGACTTGCGAAACTTAGGCACTTGTCTACCAGTGGCGTCTGAGCTTGGGGTCCAAAGGGGCTCAAATTACTCCATGCATTTGAATCGATGAGCGTGAAGAGACGAAGTTGTATTGCAGGGTGCAGATGAATTGCTCGTATGGACCAATTGAACGTATATTAATCCTTACAGTGATACCATATATCTCCGTAGTAATATGCCATTAATCTCAAGAATACTTCTTTTCCAGAGCCTGTTGCTGTACCCCAAATAGCGTTCCCATAATGATACATCGTAAGTGTAGCGTAAAGTAAAACCCAGCTGCCCTTAATCCCGCCTTGACTCTCTCCTGCGACTTCTACTTCTGCTCCTCTTCCTATCTCTATCGCGATCACGATCCCTATCCCTATCCCGGTCTCTATCTCGATCCCTATCTCTCCTATCCCTATCTCGGCTTCGACTCCTACTTCGATCTCTTCTACGCTCCCTATCTCGGCTACGACTCCTATACCTCCTCGAATCCCTATCCCTCCTATCATCCGGCGAGCGACTTCTCCCCCTCGTCCTATCCTTATCACGATCTCGCCTAGGACTACGCGAGCGTGATCTTCTCCTCGACTTCTCGTCATCCCTTGTCCTCCGTAACTCTCTATCCTTATCCCTATCTCTACTTCTCTCACGCTTTCTATCAGGATCTCTCGTCGTGATGCTTCCACGTCTCTCAGTCGCGCCCGGAACATATCGATCAATGTTGATCGGACTTGTGCTTCTCTCAATACGACTGCCCCGTCGAGTTGGAGATCTGTCTCTTGGGCGAGACTCCCTCGTGCTTCTATCCTTATCTCTGTGACTTTCCCTATCACGCGAAGTCTCGCGTTTTCTCGTAGAAACCGGACTGCTCATCCTATCATCCTCCTTTGGTCGCGGCGTCGAAGCAACTTCATCCTTCTTAATTAGTCCCTTCCTCTCTGCATTCCACAATCTAGCTTCTTCAGCGCGTGCCTGTGCAGCAGCTAGTTTGAATGCCTCCGTGTCTTGCACCGAAACACTTGGTCTCGTGTGTTCATGTCGTGTATCACGGTCTCGGTCCCTAACTCGATCACGGCTCCGCGACCTGTAGCTTCTGCGCCTATCTCGCGATCTTGACCGAGGACGATCTCGGCGGTCATCACGATCTCTGCTTGATCTTCGCCGTCTATACTCGCCTCGATCTCGGCTATCCTTTCGATCGCGATCGCCACGATCTCTGCTATCGCGACGTTTCCTTTCATCCCTGTCTCTACTTCCATGTCGAGATCGCTCATCTCTATCCCTGCGGTCATCTCTGCTGGAATCTGCGGCTGGCTCATCCTTGGCTTTAGGACGATCAGGAATTGAGGCATTTCCCGGCTCATTACTTGCATCCTTAGTATCAATTGATTTGATGGTTGGAGATACCGGTGTCTTCGAGCCTGCCTCTTCCCTGATTTTAGTAACTGCAGTCTTCTTCACTTCTGCTACCTTTGCAGGTGAATCTCTCGAAATTGGATTGATCGCCGAAGCAGGCATAGCTTTCCGTGGAGGTGGTGCGAGTGTCTCGTCAACTTCCAACTCCAATTGATGTCTCGAACGTTGAGCGACCCTTTTCCCTTCATTGAGCAAATCATCCAGTGCTTCCTGTTCAAGACGTTCGATATCCTCTTTAGATAATTCTGGCTTGCGAGCGGATTCCTTAACATCTGCTGTCGAGTCTTTGTGTTTATCGTCGTCATATCTTCTCCTTCGATCATCCCTCTCCCTATCACGGCTCCTGTCTCTATCACGGCTCCTATCTCTGTCGCGGTCTCTGCGATCTCTGTCCCTATCTCTGTCGCGGTCCCGATCACGGTCACGATCTCTACCCCTATCTCTACCCTTTTCTCTTTCTCTCCTTTCCTTCTCTCTCTCCTCCTCCAACTCCAATTCAGCCTTCCTCCTCGCCTCTCTCTTCCTCTCCTGATCAGCCTCAATTCTCTTCTCCTCCTCCCTCCTCTTCAGCTTCTCCAACTTCCTCTTCTCATCCGCAATCGCCTTCTCTTTCTCCCACAACTCTTCTCTAGCCTTCTCCCTCGCTTCCCTCTTCTTCGCCGCTTCCTCCGCATATTGTTCATCAGTCTTCCCCCCTCTCAAGAACTCCTTCTCTGCCGCTTCCTCCCCAATGTCATTTTTCCGAATCGTACGAATCCCATTTTCAATCTTTTCAATATGCGCGTCGATCAATTTATCAATTCGCGCTTCCGCAGACTGATAGACACCCGCTCGATCGACCGCTCCCTCAATAAGTAACGTCGCCTTGCTCCGATCCATCTCCAGCAATTTCGTATTGTTCTCCAATTGCTCCTCCGCAACACTCAACAAAGAACGTGTAAATTCACTTTCAAACTCCTGTAAAGCATCAATTTAGTATATATTCCTCTGTGAAAACCCGAGTCACTTCATCCAATGCCAGCGTCGCAAAGGAGCAGAAGAAATAGAAACCCAAACATACACTCCCCTCCATCTCCTCCCAAACCTGCTTCCTCAAACTATCATATCCACCCTTCTTCTTAAACGTATGCGCCAGTCCCTCAATCGCCGCTCTCGTCGCCGACGCCAGCGGTAAATCCGACGTCTTTATTTTCTTGCGCGGCGGCGGTGCATGTGGAGAAGACATGGTTGCCATTATCTCTCACTCCCAAATCCCAAATAATTCGAACTTGTATGTGTTGGCACCTGGCGTAGAATAATTCACTTCATACTGGTGTCATGCGCGCAATTTGAATTTTAAACAAAGCTATTGATAGATCGAGGAATGAATGGAAGCTGTACTGACCGGGAAAGTTCTCAAGATGCGACCGCGTCACGTGTGAGCTACAAGACAAGTTCACTGCGCGCTAGTGGGGAAGCTAAGATTGGGAACCTTCAACTCTGGAGCGACGACATCGAATTCGAGTTGTTTGTAATTTACGGTATACGTCCCTCTAAAGCCACTCATTGAGCAGTCTTGCAATTGGAGACTGTGCTCAATTCTCTACGTCCTCATCCATCCTCAAAAGTTTCAAGTTCGCATCACATCTACATCATGGTTCATAAAGTTCTCTTCTGGGGTGGTTTCGGTATGTTTCCCCTCCATCCCTCTCCCCTCTTAATTCTCCGTTCCCGTTACATCCCACTAGTCTGGACCCTCCCAATCTAATACTTCCACTTAGGCATCGCCGTCCGTGTCTGGCAACTTGGTCTAGAGATGCGACCCTTCTTCAACCGCGAGTCACTGTGGGTATACCCGGTCTTCGGCGGCGCGGGCGCCAGTTTCGGGTATTGGATGCAAGGTGTAGAGCAGCGACAGCAGGCTATTTTGGGAGCGAGACGGACAGCGATCTTGGAGAAGAGGCAGAGGAGAGCGGAGCGGGAAGCTGCGGAGGGGAGCGCTTGATTGAATATGGGGATAGATCTAGGGATGGTTATACGGGTGAATGCGTGTTTCTAGGGTGCGGAAAAGGAAGGTGAGAAGGGGGGAGAGTGAAGTTAACAGTGTAGAAGGATGGAGGAATCGCAACTGTACAAAGAGTTACATGCATTCAGCCAATGAGAATAAGATATAACATATACCAGTTCTTGTTTGTACAAGTACAGTGAAAGAAGATTAGCTTGTTATGGATGATCAAGCAGTTTTATTTCAAAACGAGACAAACCGGGTTGAATCATGCATTTCATTTGTCGTTCAGCCATTACACTATCATACAGCAGATGTAATCCTGATATCCTCTCCACCGGAGTTCTTTTAAACGCCATAACCAAGCCCTGCTCACGGAGTTATCCTCTTATATATTTCCTCATCCATATACTACTACTGAGCCTCATTCCCCAGCCTATGCAACACTGGAACTGAAGTCGGTGGTACGTTTCCACTCTCAGTGACAATCATATCAATGTACTCGGCCGGCGTAACATCATACATAGGATTGCAGAGTTGTAGCTTCTTGATATCATTCCACTTCTCCAATGGCCCACCAGAAATGACGAGCTCATCCGCTGGTGCGATTTCGTTGTGGACGATTGAGTCCAGAGCTACACGATCAGTAAACTTAATGGTTTCACAGAGAACAATGACTGGCTTGTCCTCCTCTTTAGCCTCCATGGCTACCAGTGCTGTTCCTATCCTCGAGAACAGGCGACCATTTCCCATCATTGCATGGGCTCCTAGTAGAACCTTTGTCGTATCCTGAATATTGTGGCTCAGCCCGTTAATCAGGCAGTATTTAACTTCAATGCCCAACGTCACAAGTGCTGCTGCCAAATGCTTGCCTTCGTGTAGTGGCCTTGAATCTACTACGATGACTCGGAATTTCCTGCCCATTTCATGAGCTTTGACCAATGCTCTTTGCACCAGACTACTTTTAGCGTAAGTCAATATAACATCTCCATCTCGAATTTTCTCGGCGGCACTGTCAGCGATGACTTTGTCGGCGAAAGTGACCCTCTCGCGCGTGAATATATCTATGGCATCGCATACGCTCTCCTTAGCCTCGGATTCTGAAAGGTCTGGATCAATTTTAGAGATCTCCAGTTTTAGCCAACGGATAGCATTTCCCATAGATATAGAAAGTGGCCGGCAGGAAGAGAGATACTCAATCTGTGGTGAGAGAACATGCGGAATAAAGTGGCGAGTAAGACTTGCGCCAACTGGCGTTTTGTACGACTCAACGACCTGGATAGACAGTTAGAAAATAACGAAGCTTGGATACTCCAAAAGGCTTTCAAGACCAAAGAGCATCCCATATTTGGTACTTACCCTCTTGAAGGCTTGCAGTGTCGCTACAAGTCTTGCACAACTTCCACAAATAGTATAATTGCTCATCTGCAATCCAAGCGCAAGAACTGCGGGATGAACATCTTTTGTAGACCCCGCGATAGAAGTTGTCCGAGGTTTATATAAATGTCTGAAGAATTCCACAGTCTTGTCCTCCGCTTTAGGCAACTCCGGCGCGACTGGTGCTGATCTTGATGGTCCTCCTCTAATGGGCACATTCCGTGCATCTGTTGGCGATGGGCCGCCCTTCTTCTGTTGACCTTTCCCTCCCTTCGCACCTTCACCCTTTTGCCCTGGAATGGCTGACACAGGTGTGCTAACTTCCGAAGACTGTTTGTTCTGAACAGCTGCTGCTCTTCGTGCGGCTTTTTCTTCCTTCGCCTTCTTCTTTAATTCCGCTGGTGATAGTTTGGCCCCCTCACCAGTGGCAGCAGGAGTATCTTTCGATTTCGCAGCTTTACCACCTGCGGGCTTGTTTTGTGATGGTGATGCCGCGGGGTCTGCTGTTTCTGGTTTGGACTTGACTGGCTCTATAGGCTCAGGAGCCGCAGGAGAATCGGACGAAGGCATTGTGGGTCTAAGAATTGCTGAAGAATCTAGATACCAGATCTTATGGCCGAGGCCAACTCGAGAGAGGAGCGCGATCGCGTCGGTATTTCCAAATTTGTGTCTTAACTAGGAATCTTCTGGGATATTTTGATTGTGGTGGGGTTGTGCGAAGGATGATGGGCAATGAGTCACGTTGAGCGATTCGAATGTTTCGGTCGGAACACAGATCGTAAAGCTTGCTGGCTTCTAGGAATGACTTTCAAGAAACCGTAGATCTGAGAAATCCCAGATACAATTTCAAATCAGTAAAGGTAAAGGCTGTAGTTGGAGAGTGAAATTGTTTGTCAAGTTTTATTTGGGGTGAGGCTGAATGATAAAAGCTTTAGCGCCGTTTTTATCCCTGCACGCGCCCCGCGGGGGCAGCACAGTAGGTGGGTATGTAAGCAAGGCTGTCTTTCCGGTAAGATGTGTGCAGTTCTTTTGGATATTATCATTGTGGTTGCTTTTCATATAATCATATTTGGTTGGTTTAATGATCTAATCTGCTTAGCCTCCAAGTAAAGGACCGCCCATATGTCACTGGGCCACGGTGAAAGCACGACCTGATTTGGTTCAATGTCCGGGTGTTCACATCCTGTTTCATGCCTCATTCTTGAGTTGCGGTTTATAATATCATACAAAGGATGATGTGATCCTTGACCAAAGACCTTGCAGCAGCTCACACGAGCGAGCCTTGCACTAAAAATACGAACTCCTCCTCGGTATCCATGCATCATGTTTCTTTTACCACGGGTTCCTGCTGTAGCGGTGCCTCTTCTGCCACGGGTTCCTACTGTAGCGGTGCCTCTTCTACCACCACCTCCTGCTCGACCAGCGCCGCTGCTGCCTCCTTCTTAACCTTTCCTTCATAGAACAGCGTCGCCGTCGCCAACATATTCCCCTCCATGGGCTTAATTTCCCTCGATCCCTCCACAGCATCTACCGCATCTTTAATTCTCTTAATTAATGCCTCCGCCTCCTCTGGTGTCGCTTTCCTCCCCTTCTTTTTACCAGCCAGCACAACCTCCACTTTATTGCCCTTTTCCAGAAACTCCTTGACCCTATTCAACCTATGTCCCAAATCATTCCCATCAATCGCCCAATTCAACTCCACCGTTTTGATAATCGCACCCGGATTCTTCCCCGCCTTCTTCGCGGCTCTCTTGGCGGCGTGCGCTTCTTTCTTATTGATGATCTTACAGATTGGCGGGATACCCGGTTCACCTTCTACAACTGTTTGCAGCATATGCGTTTTGAGGTCGATTGACTCGAGGATGGAGGCCGTAGAGCGGGGTTCGTCGAGCTTGCCCTCAGCATTGACAAGTTGAACGGACCAGGCTTTAATTTCATTATCGCGGGGCAATCGATCTTCCGGAACAGCTGTAGATGTCCTTTTGAACATAGCGGTCCGGCGTTGCTGAAATGGACTTAATGTAGGATACCGCAGAAACTTGGTAGAAGGTTGCTCCATCGGCGCAATAAAAACGCGATGTAGCGCTGTAGCCGTATTGAACACGCATCTTGAGTTCCGCATGTTCATCCAATTTGGAGTTGAAAGAGCGTGGTTGTGATGTAGCTCGGAGAAAAGATCTGGGGAAGTTGACAGAATAATTTCGACCCCGCCTAATCCCAAATAGGCATCAAGCTATCAAAAGATTCCTGAACCTCCACCATATGACGATTTCATATCAGACGTTGTAAATCTAGCAAAAGAACATGTCATGATACCTTTCAGAACACTGACCCGGCCATTTCGGACCTTCAGACCGTTTCGTCCTAACCTCTCTCTTCCACCCCGCCGCGCCTTCTCAACCGCATCTCGGATATTCAACTCCGCCAAAACTCGGTATGCCGGTCATCCCCTTCGCGTATCCATAGCGGTCGTCAAGTTATGCTTTGCATTCCATGTTGTCCAAGAATACATGTATGTGCTAGCGCCAGCAGGTGGTGCATCCATGCTTCCTACGTTTCTTGTAGCCGGAGATTGGTTCCTCATTGACAGAAAGTATCGACGGGGGCACGATATCCAAGTGGGAGATTGTGTCACGTTTGATTCGGTGGCTGTACCGGGAGAGCGGGCGATTAAGAGGGTGATTGGGTTAGCGGGTGATTGTGTGATGATGGGAACGCCCGGATCAGGACATAAAGAGATGATTAGAGTATGTGTGAATGTCACATGCCTTGAGATTGAGTATGAATAAATGCTAAAGCTTCATAGGTACCAGAGGGCCATTGTTGGTTAGTGGGAGATAACTTACCGTGGTCAAGGGACTCGAGGATGCTCGGCCCGGTACCGATGGCATTAATTAAGGGGAAGGTTATTGCAAAAGTTCTGCCGTGGAAGGAAAGGAGGTGGATCGAAAATCCTTTGACGCCAGTCGAGGAGGTAGAGTAGACTCAGAGCCCTAGAGGAATCACAAATATTACAAGTATCCATTCAATTATAGACCCTGCCAAACCTTCGGGATAATCGCATTATGTTGCCTGGTCTTTGAAGATTTTTCGAGCATCATTCGAAGCTGTGGATATCATAATCTTCTATCTAATTACACCGGAATAATAACTGGAGTTCCAAATGAGCTGCGTAAAGGTGGAGGAAAACGTGAAAAATATTTATGATGGCCAAATCCATAAAATACAGCCATCGAACAGTAATCGGGACTTGTAATACCCATTCTCCGCCAATGCTCGCTTCAAAACGATTATGCCTTTGGTCATACTCCTAACACCGTGCCAACCCAAAAGCTAGATGCAAATTACAAAGAAATCTTTTCTTGTGACACCCTTCATCCTTCAATGTGGGAAGACTTTCCACCCTGGCCGAGGAGTTGCAGAGATCGTTGCGCTAGTGTGATGACCTCTCCCTCGCCGTCTTCCTCGCCCTCATCATCAGAATCAATTTGCTTGTCGGCGATCGTCTTAATCATTTGCACAATTTCTTCCGATTTCCCAATCAAGTTGATAAGCTTCTTGTCTTCGGATTCCAACAGCTGAAGCAATGTCCAAATCGCAATGTGCTGGAACGTCGGGTCGCCACTAGCAAGGAAACGCTTCAAATATCCATGGATACCGCCATTGGGTTCTGTCCAGTCCTGAATAAAGATAGAGTAATCACCAACTAGAAAGGCATTAGCTTTAATCATCACGAGCATACAATTCACTAGACGCACCTTTAGAAGACAAGTTACCAAGAGCAGCGGCACTGTTTCCTTGTACCTCAATGCTCTGAGAATCCGTCAATGGAATAAGAACGTCAAATACTCCTAGGTTGAGCAAATGCGTCTTGAGGTCATCACTTAAAGCCAACACAGCAATTGCGGCAGTCATTTCGGATTGTACGCTAAGTGGAACGTCGAGAACGAGTTGTTTGCACTTCTGTACCGCACCAGCTTCCAAAACCAAAGCCTTATTACGATCAGAGCTTGCTGCTAAATTCCGGAGCGTCGAGATAGCGTGGCATTGAATTTCCTCGTTGTCGGTTGATCCTAATAAGTCGACCAGGGGTTTTAAGAAGCCAGCGTCTATGATAGGGGATTCGTTCAACGGATGTATCGAGATGTTGCGTATACAGGCGACAGCAGATAGTATGAGAGGAAGGTAAGATGATTGTAACAGCCGTAATAAGGGGGCCAAGCCACGAGCGCGCACAATTTCAAGTTGATACTTTTCGTCGGAAGCAAGATTCCTGAGGGCAAGAGCAGCTTGACATTGCACTTTTGGTGAAGATGAATCCATTAGGTTTACCAGAGACTGGATGAGTCTATTTTCGTTCTGGGCTAGCTTTTTCCGGTTGTTAGCATCAACTGCAATGTTACTTAAAGCAGTTGTGCAGTAATATTGGACATCTACATCCGAAGAAGAAAGGAGATGCACGAGGACAGGTATAGCACCAGCGTTGACGAGCTGTTGGCGATTTTCGTCTGTGTCTGGTTAACATCAAATTATTAGTTGGAGAGAAGGTTGGTATGTGCCTACCAGAGTGCGTCATGTTCAACAGAGCGCCAGTGGCATTTCGCTGAACCCGCATATCTTTTGATTTCGCTAGTCGCGTAAGGGGCCCTAATGCTCCTGATCGTGCGATCTTTGCCTTGTTGTCCTCGTGTGTTGCCAGGTTGGTGATACAACCGACGGCGTTACATTGCACCTCAACATTTGGGGACATCATCTGTCGAATAAGGGGTGTAAGACCACCGAGAAGCACGATTGCAACTTTGTTCTCCGCTGCTTTCTGTTACCATTGGTCCATATCACAGGAAACTGTTACTCACTGTTCACGGCCAAATTTCCCAGCGCTGCACTTGCTGCTCGTTGCACTTCGATATCTGGGCTTTGTAAAAGGAAAAGGATCGGTTCGAGGGTGTCGCGGTTGACCTCGCGCACATCTAAAAAACCATTAGCATTTCGCTCCGTCACGCGATGATAGTCCGAGTCCATGTGTCAGGAGAAGTTCCGAGAGGATACCGGCATGTAAGGTGTCTGCCAGTCAAGTCTTGAACCCCCATACACAGCCGATCCGTTCCCGGAATCTCATCCACAGACCCATCTCTATATTACGACAAATAACATACCTCGCTCTGTGATTTCAGCGAATGTTAAACTTGCACTTCGCTGGAGGTCGACGTTGTCCGAGAATACCAAGGTACTCAAAGCTCGCAGGGGTTCGCCAGAGAAGAAGTCGGTCTCACCGCGCTATGGGGAATTGTCAGTGACTGACATGAATATCAGAGTAAACCAACGTCTTCTTACATTCTCTAGGTATTGTAGTAGATCTGCAACAGCTTCTCTCTCGCTCTCTGCCAACACCGGTTCATACAAGCCATCTCGGGATTTACCTAAAGAAAGCACCACGATAAGTAAATGCAACCCAAGTTAAGGGATCCGCGATACGTACCCC
This sequence comes from Rutstroemia sp. NJR-2017a BVV2, assembly GCA_002946415.1. NCBI lineage: Eukaryota > Fungi > Ascomycota > Leotiomycetes > Helotiales > Rutstroemiaceae > Rutstroemia > Rutstroemia sp. NJR-2017a BVV2. The sequence continues at coordinate 446,867 of NJPS01000006.1, forward strand.
CACAGCAAGAAGAGCAGACACCACCCATATCTAGATGTTTGTCCCGTAGGACTGATAGGTTGTGCTAGATCGAGGTTCGAATGATTTCTGTTGGAATGCGTTGCGAAGTGAGTCGTGAGATCGTCTAAACAAAGCGAGGGTTGCGAGACTGGAAGCGATTAAAGATTCTGTTTGGATATAGGTACAGATGACGGCGGTGGGAAGGAAGGTTCGATGACTCTTTTCGACAGGAAATAGCGAGTATGGAGATGAAATAATGAAAATAGTAATGATTTGGCAGACCGTCCCTTCTTGATGAAGACGGGTCGAGGTTTAAGTTGGGCGAGAGAGCTTGTCTTCCCGAGCAAGCTACGGTCTTGGACTTAACTGTACACCACGCCGGCCGCTGGCTGTACACGACAAGAGTGCACGGACCACGCGTCTACACTTTTTACCAGCCTCAAGCAAAGTGCCAGCCAACCAGCCAACGAGCCAACTTCGACGAGTAATCCATCTCCATCCATATCCATATCCATCTGATTAATCCCTGTCCATGAACAATGAACAAAACAACCATAACAATCTACGACTAGCTCCCTCGTCCCCCCAGTCGCGAAAGGAAAACCTGGGCGACGACGGGAAGTCAAATCACATGCAGTACAGTTCCGTGCAGTTTACTTCAGTTTACTTCAGTTCATGACCTCTATTGTTGTCCGTCGTGATCGAGATGAAGGTCTTCTGGACACGCCTCCAAATCTCGAGTTTCTATAGTTTTTGGTTTTCTCAATGTCCCCTCCTTTCCATTTCGTGAAGCAACACGATGCAGAGGTCCGACAATCAGGGAAGAAGACCTCCAGTTTGCTTTGGATCCCCGGCCAGTCGATCCAAACATGATACCTACAGCAGGAAAATGGAGCCTTGCGGCTAAAATGTCACAGTGGCTAGGGATGGGTGGGTGTTGAAGTGCTAGAGAAATCCTAATCCGGGAAAAGATGTCAAAAATCAGAGGTCAAGAGCAACATCAGATCCATCTAAATCCCATTCTTTGAATCTTTTCGTGTTGCGTAAGGGACTTTCCTAGATATCCGAGCATTCTGATAGGTATCGGTCAAGTGTCTTGGATGTTTTTTGAGACAGTCTGACCTATAGCTATTTCTCTTACGGACATAAGGTTACGAAAGTAGAGTGAGCAACAAAATCCCAGAAACAGACTTCAACTCAGACTGTCGATTTGACCGATGCACAACTCAGTTGTGCCTCCCGGACGGAGGAACGAAGGACTGTCCTGCTTTTCTGCCCCCCTTCGTGCCCCCTCTTCTGCCCACGCGATATCGATATCTATGCTATGTACATGAGCACTATGATATGCCGAGCATAGTTGTGTCTCTCCAGACTCCAGAGTGATTCACATACTTCACATACTTCCCACCCATCCACCTATTTGTGAGGCTTCACAACCTAAGAACCCATACATCCCATTTACCAAACACCGGACGCAAGATACATGATCCAGGGAGCGAAGAATCTGCTGCAAGCACGCGTATCCCGGCATAAATAAATCCTGTCCTGCTTTGTTATGAAGCATGAAGCTTTGCGGAGGACAAAAATTTATCGTGGATCCACAGTCAGATAATGAATGGTACACTACTATTTACACCGATATTTCGCCCCAATAAAAAGATGCAAACGCATACCTAGAAACCTCGAACTCCTCCCACGTACGGTCGGAACCTACCAATGAACTGACAACAGGCCACTAGAAATGGCCGTCTTGTACAGCAAAGTGTTTTATATCGACGTGTTCCTATGGTGATGGTCCTCATGCTTGAAGATCATCATGTGGATATGCTTCTGCAAGCCAATCGATCTAGGGATATACTACGAAATGGACTTACATACTCCGTACGGAAGTATACCTTTGGTCATCGACCTAGCATGCAGAGAGATGCCTCAAACTACTATGACGCCGCCATGTGCATTGTACACTGCACATTGTACAGTAAGTGGCAGCATGCTGCCTCGATTTCATGGGCGGCGATACGGAAAACTAGCTGCTCTCGGAGTCGAAGTTCATGCATGTAGGTCCAGTCCAACGCAACAAGGGATAGAGGGCTCAAGAGATGTACCCCGAATAGGTACTTGCATACGAGCCAATTTTGAGTGATTGCACGGTGGACGCCGAGTATACTGTGAATGGTCTGTTTTCTGGAATTCATGATTGCCTCATGTCCTGCTTAGAGTCGTCTGCAGTAGTCGCCTCTTGGACGAGTAGATAAAAGCTTGGAGTCCCACCAGGAGATCTTCCATCATACCAAGGAAAGCACCTCTGCACTGGCTGCAGACTATGTCTATGACTAATAATCTCGAGAACTTGTATTTATGTCCTCAGAGATCCGGCTCCAAGTCTATAGAGGAGCTATGCGTGGGATCAACTGATTCTCCTTTGGAGGAGGATGAGATAGCTGCGGTGAGTGAGTCTTGCCCAGCCATCTATTGAGCAAGTATATTGATGAACTGCCTGTTCGCACCAATCACCATCGACGCCAGCAAAAATAAATAGAAGCTATGCAATTGCAATGAGACACACTGTGGTTGCAAGAAATATCGATATCTTCTACTTGTATGCATCCTCGAAGCGCAATGCCGGTGCGGCGGAGGATGGGATAGCTAAGCTAGAATGATCAGCAAAAATCCCCAGACTTTTCGCACATGTAATTCCTGCCCCACCTTCTTCGTAACTTTGTCCCAGCTTCCCAAGATCAACCATTTCTTTCACTCTGGACAATACAACCTCGACTTTCCATGCCACGCTTTACCCAAAGCTCTCTTTAGATAGAACAACTAAATCCATTCTGTACCCCAACATCGATGCGCTCCCCACGGATTTACCTAAGCATAATCCATGTCTGATATGGCAGAAGATACACAGCCAGCGGGGTCCAATCCCGCAGACGCCATCGCATCACAACCACCCATTATCGCTAGACATGATCACGAGTCGCTCATAGCTCAACCCTCGACCTTCCTCCTTCCAAGAGGGAAGCTCACCGAGATGCAGGTGCAGCCAGAGAAGCCGATGACTGCGCAAGACAAGGACCAGCAGCAGGGTCTGGTAAGAGATTCCCCTTATCGCTCCTTCACCAATGCTACTCATAAGATGATTATGAGATCGTCGTGGGGGTCTACACTCTGCATTCGAGGCTGACATGTTTTTACCCAACAGAAATCCATTCGAGATTTCCTCAAGCGCCGTACGAGTTACGATGTCCTACCACTTTCCTTCCGACTCATAATCCTCAACACGGATCTACTCGTTAAGAAAAGCTTGACCATACTTTTACAAAATGGTAACAGACGAAGCGCCTGCGTGCTCAATGTAACACTCGATGCTGATCAAATCTTCTAGGAATCGTCTCGGCACCATTATGGGACTCGCACACGTCGACCTTCGCAGGTCTGCTTACGACTTCAGACTACATCAATGTTATACAATACTATTGGCAAAATCCCGAAGCACTCAATCAGATAGACCAGTTTAAACTCAGTAGTCTAAGAGGTAAGACTAAGCATTATGTTACTTGCACATTGGACTAAATATGTGTCAGATATTGAGAAAGCCATTGGAGTTCTGCCCCTCGAGACGATTTCGGTACATCCCACTCGACCACTTTATGAAGCATGTAGAGAAATGCTGCAGACTCGAGCTCGAAGAATTCCTCTAGTCGATATCGATGACGAGACTGGAAGAGAAATGGTGGTCAGTGTAATTACACAGTATCGCATTTTGAAGTTCATTGCAGTGAACGTGAGCGAAACCGAGAAGCTGAGGAAGAGCGTTCTGGAAATTGGACTTGGGACGTATAGAGACCTACACACAGCAAGCATGGATACTCCTGTGATCGATGTGATCCATTTGATGGTCAAATACAGCATCTCAAGTGTTCCTATTGTGGATACTGAGTCGCGTGTTCTCAACGTTTTCGAAGGTGTGGACGTCATAACAATTATTAAAGGCGGCGTCTACGACGGTCTTACCACAACTGTGGGAGAAGCGTTGTCCAATAGGCCAGAAGACTTTCCAGGTATCTACACATGTAGCGAAGAGGACAGATTGGATTCTCTCTTTGACACAATCCGAAAGTCCAGAGTCCATCGTTTGGTCGTTCTGGATGAGGAGAATCGCCTCAAAGGGGTCATCTCTCTCGCTGACATTTTGCAATATGTACTCTTGGAAGGGGAGGTCGATGATTAGCCGCAGGTATTGGTCATGATTTATGAGGACGGAAGGCGTTGCATAGCGATCTGGCGTACGGACGATTTACACCGGTCATTGGGAAGACCGTATGGGGGTTTTGGAACAATTTCTTCACCTTTGTCAATACCATTTTGTGGACTGCAGGGTAGGTGTAGTTTTGCAAGTTTCTGGGCAATACTTAAGGAATTTCATGCGTTTGATGGCAGCGTATCAGACTTGCAATTTAAGATATCTTTAACTTCAATGCTGGGGCTTTATGTACATTTTTCTTGCGAATAAGGAGCCTTAGATGGAGGTTTTGGATCTTTTGGAAAGGAGAACCTGATCCTGGCCTGATTTATTCGCCAACGATTAAGCATGACATTTCTCGACGTTCGAATATGTTAGCTGTAAGTCGCTGCTTCCTCTTACGCTGTTGCAGTCTTGTCTTGTAAATACATACGGCTAGCTTGCTGCTTGACAGTCAGTGGTAGCAAGAACCATTCAATAGATTCCGTTCAGTCTTGTTTCTTTGACATCCAAGGAAAATACCTCATATCGCCGAGAAGCTGTTGAATATTGCTCCGGGGTATCTAGCACATCACAATGGGATCTAATAATTATCGACTTAACTCAAGGGCATCGTCAGCTACATTATCACTCCGACGGCAACAATTAGATGGGTCCGGAATCCTTACAGTTGACGCAAACATCGCCCAAGGCCTCTTAAGAAACCAAAATGTTCCTGCGAGAAATGCATCATTAAAAGGACTACCGAACAATTCCAACTTGAATACAACGCTTTGTGAAGACGACGCATCCGATCACGAGGAACGTCCCAGAATTCGTCGGGGCCTCTGTAGCAGCAATACCTGGACGTCCTCGAGCGGTGGTGTATCTGATGTCGATGACACGGACGATCGAATGCATTTCGTGGAAGAGTTCAATCGACTTGCGGAAAAAGTTTGTAGAGCATTTCCATGTCACAAAAGACAAAGCTAACACTTCTACAGCACAGTGTGCGGACTTTCGCTCCCAGCGAATATGAGACTGACCCAGTAAGTCTATTTTGCTTATAATGCGAATTATAGTATTAAACAGCAACACAGTTTCCTGAAGATGTCCCTGACCAGACTGGAAGTTGGCTATCAAGAAAACTCTTCCGAAAACCCTCCTCGCCTCCAAGCATCAGATCAAAGAAAGACCCTCGGCATCTTCGAAGCAAGAGAAGCATCAGCGACTCCTTACGGTTGAGAGCAAGGCGAAACACGCTGAAAGACAGAGACTTGGTAGAACTTGTCCGTCTATGCGGATCCAGCCTTCTATATTTGCCGGCGGAATATGCTGCCGGCAGCTTGGCTTTGCCGACATGTCTACGTGCTACAGCTCAATATTTGATCCAGCATGGTAATGGAAACACTCAATAGTGCGGTTATACTTTACTAATTGGGTCCAGCTCCTGCCACTCGAGGTGTCTTCCGAATTCCCGGATCACAAAACACGATCAATCTATTGTACAATCATTACTGTTTAGTAAATGACGAAGGGGGGCTCGTAGCTGGTACAGTCAGGTGTCCCACGCTCCCAGATCACATTCAATGTGACGTACACGATGTTGCATCCGCGTTTAAAAAGTTTCTTTCAGGCATACCGGGTGGAATTCTAGGCTCTCTTCCTCTTTTCGATGCCCTTGTTTCCATACAGACACATCTTCGCGGCGATCCGGAGTTGACGAGAACAAAGCATAGCAAAGTCCGTGCAAGATTAATTGCCTTGTCCATAGCAACGCTTCGATCAACATACAGGAGAGAGCTTATCTGCGCAGTGTTTGGACTTCTCTGCATGGTTGGTCGCGCAGCAGAGACTGCCCGAAGGGAAGATGACCGTGGTAGACCACTTCCTACGTCCGATCTCATGGGCTATCGTCCGCTTGGAATAGTCTTTGGTCCTCTTCTTGTTGGAGATCTCTTGGAGAACTACAATTTGCGTCTGGCAGATCCTCATGGCAGCTTAGTTCTTACTCCGGTTAGCCCACCGAAGCAGAGAAGAGACAGACATAAGAAAAATAAAAGTGCGGAAGAAGGAATAACTTTTAACACGACCGTTGACAAAGTTAAGGTTGCCAATGGTATTACAGAGATGCTTATTACACACTGGAGGGACATTGTTAGACATATGAAAAATCTGGGGGCTCTTAAGCCTATTGAAGGCAGTAAAAGTGTGGCCGTTCGTGGCAGGAAGACGCCGACCTTGCGTCCTTCAATGTCAGAATCATTCTCTCTACGGAAACCACCAGATTGGATTCATGAGAAGCCTAGCAGATATTCAGATAGAAGCTTGTCGCCTACCCCACCACAACGTAAGTCTTCACCTTAATGTGCTTAAATGAATCTCTTCCTGACAGTACTGGCAGGGCATAAAGAACACAAAGAGGTTGTGGTAGAGGAAACCCTGAACGACCCCCCTACATCACCACTTGATCCGATACAAGTCAGGAAGCAAAGAGTACGACAGCACAGAACGGCACCAAGAAAGGTCGTCACGAATGCTAGATCAGGAAGCACCCTTTCTCCTGCTGTTGTAGAAGAGCACCCGGATGAAGTTTCTTTCGAGCTGAATAGAAAACTGAGCTTCACGCAGACGCCCAAGCAAGTTCTCCGAGCCGCGCCGTCAAATTCACCCACTCAGAAAGGTAAGGAAAACGAGCCGAGTCCCGTCACGAAACCTGTCGGCACTGGACCGCGAGTCAAAGGCATCATTAAGAAGCTTGAGAGCGACACGATTGAGCCTCTAACCCAGCCGTCAGAGGTAGATGCATTGACTTTTGGTAGTCAGAAAGGACTCAACACCCGGGCAGACTCATGCTCGGAAGTTGGACGTTCGAAAGAGTCCAAGCCATCGAGATTTTCTCTCAAATCACGCTCTGCTGATGCTAAAACTGCTCAGAACTCATCGCCCCGTACTCAACAATCCTCCAGTAAAGACTATTACAAACATATCAAATTCGAGTCCGTATCGTCAATTGAGATAACTGATCCCAAAGAAGCAACTGCTAGATCTCCGAGGCGAAATCGTTTGGCAGATATCACTAGCTCGAAGCAAAGCAATGCTACCGATCAACTTTCTAAAGTATCGCATGAGGAAGATATAGCGTCACTGGCTGTACTTGCTAGAGCTTTAGATTCTCCTGTCAAGTCTATTAGTGCCGAGGAGAAATTCAGAAAGGCTGAGCAAACCAAGCATGATTCGGGTGTTAATTTTCAAGAGAAAGAAGAGAACGATAGGCTGGCCGGAAAAGAGGATGGTCCACACCAGCAAACACCTCATCAGAATCCGCTGTCAAAACGCCCTTCCAACGCAGTCCAGAATGATAGCCTAGCACAGTCTTCATTGGGCCGTGATATCCAGCCTACCCCTGGTAGAAAAGAGTCAACTGATACGCGGAGCAAGTCAAAAGCCGTCGTGCTCTCGGAACAAAAGAGTGATCCGGTGATACCCGGCAACTCAAACTCTCCGAACCCGAAAGTGAAGCAAGCGGAAACGTTGTCTCCACGTCAAAGTACATCTAGTGCTACTTTATCGAAGGTGGCGTTCATCAGAGAAAAGTTCCGAAATCGAAAATCTCCGGATCAATCTCAGGTCTTGAATAGTGATGTTCCTGACAAGAGTCTCCAACGACCACGGCCACTTACTGTTTCTGAGCCAATCAATACTCCGAAGAAAGTGAGCGTTAAGGCAATTGCAGACAGATTTAACGCTGTAGCTAAGACGCCTCTTCAGCCTAACCCCTCTCCTCCACCGGCTTCCCTATCAGCGTCGAAATCATTTCCCCAGGTGTCACAAACGAATAACGAACTGCAAAAAGATGGTGGGCTAGTATCTCCGTATACTATTAATCCGCCACCATCACCTTCGAGATCCGTAGCATCAGTTCGTTCCGCACAGTCTGTTCGCTCTATCCGCGCTGCTGCTCTAGCATCTCGCTATCAGCAAGCTCAGGCTCAAGCGTCGCCCACAAAGGCACCTGCGCCGAAAAGGGTACTGAGAGAATTCATACCAGATGCTACACCATCTCAAGCTTCAGGCGAAGAACTTCCACGTCCAGTTTCATCTCTTTCTATACCGCTAAAATCAATTGAGCCAGAACAGCCACAGCCGCCTGCCACTACTACGATCAACCCCGGTTTGGACGGTGCATACAGCAGTATCAGCAGTTCCGAGACCCTGGCACCATCATCCGACGAATTGGAGACAGTGCAAAGCTTCCTGCAACGCTTCCACCGGGAGAATACCTCGGGAGAAGGATTACAGGTCCCAACGAGAGGGAATAGAGAACTGTACACGCAGATCCAAGAACTGCAGGGTCAAGTTAAGGAGAAGACGGATGAGGTCAGAGAGTTGCAGAGGTGGGCGCAGATGAGGAGTGTGGAGATGAATGTAAGGTATGAGATTGAGGAGTTGAGTGAGCAGGTCAGGGTGCTGAGGGAGGAGATGGTGGAGTGGAGGAGGAGGGCAGTTGGGGCGGAGAGGAAGTTGGAGGTATTGGAGGTTATGAGTGGGGAGAGGAGGGGGTTGGCGAGATGGGGTGGGGTGGTGGGTGTGCAGGAGGAGGTGGGGGGCGAGGAATTGGGGAGGGGGTTTAGTGAGGATAGGGGGTTGAGGAGATTGAGGAGTGGGAGGGAAGGGGGGGATGCGGCGAGGAACAGAGGTGCTAGGTTGGGTTCGGATGAAAGTGGAGGGAGTAATGGGACGGTGGTTAGGGAAAGGGGATATAGCTATACGAATGGTAGAGGTGCAAGTGGAAGTGGAAGTGGAGGTGGAAGGGGGTCGATTGAGGGTGGTGCGAGACATAATGAGTGGGCGAAACAGACGTTGAATATTATGGGTAGCTTGGGAGGCTGAACATGGGGGGATACGAGATGGAGATGGAGAGGACGATGGGTAAGGAGATTAATAAGCGAGTGAGTGATCGGCTGAAGTAGTTATTGTTTGTATTCACTATTTATAAAGAGTATCAGTAACTGGGTATGGGATTAGCTTAGATTCGATTAGATCATAACAGAACAAACAAAGTAGTGATATCAGAAGAGAAAATAGAAGTATCTTCCACATGAGAGCTTCACTTTTGATGCGATTTTTGCGATGAATAGGAGTAGGTCTTTCCTCTCGAAACTAGAAAGTACATGAGGTACCAGAGTAGGTCTCCGAGGATCCGCTGTGCTTGCTTGAGTTCTGTTCTAATCGAGAAAAGTATGCTTCAACTTCTTTTCTCTTGTTTGTTGACATGTTGTTAAGTGTTTGCGCAACGCATGATGACGAAGAAGCCTGCTGGGTAGATGGGGATTAGAATGGAATGAAAGTCGTTGATAGGAAGGAGTTTAGTATGGGGAGTGATGTTAAGGAGGAGGAGGGAAGGACAATTTACGGGAGGAGGAATTCGGTATTGGTATGGCATCCGGGAAGACGCAATATGATAGATCATACGGCGAAGCAAGATGCGCGATATACTGAGCAGTCGGAGGGTAGGTTAAGTGTTAGGATCAAAGTCAGTATTACAACAGGAGAGAGTTATGTATACTGTACAGTGTAGGTCTATGAAGGGAATTTTAAAAGAAGGGGATTTGTGAATAAGGATATCTTTTCTGCCGTTTTTGCAGTTTACATAGTCTCTTCGTTAGTTGAGAACGAAGCTGTTTTCCATCTTACTGTTAGAACTTAAAAGTCCCTCTCTTTTGAAGTTCTGCTGTATGGTCCCGGGCTAATGGTTGGAGACTTGCATGTTGTGTTACATAGAAAAACATCGGCGTAGTTGTAGGTAGGTGGGTTTGGAGTTGATTCACGCTGAGGGATATGTATGATATGGGACGCCGAATAGAGGGATATATGCACTTGCCCGGGAGTGGCACCATTTTTTCCTCAAAGGAATATGTGTACGGGAGGGAAAGTAGAGTAGGTTTATATCACTTACTGCCTGTGTGAGGATATGGACTACAGGAGAGATTCACTTTATATGCGAATACCCTCATTTCCACTTGTCCGGCTTGTCTCATATGTACAGGAGTGCATTTTCTTGCTTTTACTAAGCCGGCAACGTGTGCATAAATAGGCCCTTCAGCCCCAGTTGGCTAACTCATTTACTGCTTCATCTCATTTTTGTGGTTTGGAAGAAGTTGCCAGTGATCAGCAGCGCGGATTTGATTTGAGTTATTTATTGCACAATTGCGGTTTATCTACCTTGGTTACCTTCGACAGGAAACATTCTCAATGGAATCCGCACCTTTGAAAGTCGCAGAGGAGGGTACGTTTGTGAAGACGGAGGAGAATAGAGATGTGGTCATGAAGCCTATGTTGACGTTGGATTTTGGAAAGAAGAGTCTTAAGGATCGGTTTTACGGCTTGGATGATGAACGTTTCGTTTTGCTTGTCGGTGAGTGCGTTTTCTTGTTCTTGCTTTAGTTGAGGTTGAGGATGGTTGAGAGTGTGCGAGCTCGAGAGAAGGACCTGAAGAGAATCCAATACTAACAAATCCACACAAAAAGCTTCCCTCAACCTTCTCTTCGCGTGGCTCTTCCTCGACACCGCAGCCATATGGGTATTCGAACAACTCGCAGAGCTCATCCATCTCACCGGTATCCCAGCCGCGATCCCGCTCCCAGACACGCTTAAAACAATACTTGGATTGACACTGGAGTTGCTTTTTGTCTTGGGCACGGGTTTGCTGGTTGCGCTAGGGAGTGGATGGATATTACTTACGGGGAGAATGGAGTGGCAGATGAGGAGGTGGGATGCGATTTTGAGGGAGATGGTCGAGTACTATGGGGAGATACGAGGGTTAGAGATGGCTATAGAGAATATTAGGAAGGGGAGGATAAATGCGGAGGGGTGGGTGGTTAGCTTGGAGAAAGTTGTGGTGGGGAGTGAGGTGGTGGGTGGTCTACAGAGTGGGGAGGGTATAACTGGTGAGGAGGATATTATTGGTGAGAAGGTGTGAGTGGTGAGGAGAGTATGAGTGATGCTGCGGATACAAGTGCTGGGAAAGGTGTGAGCGGGGGAAGAAAGAACACTTGAGAAATATAGCTAGAAGAAAGCGGAAGGTGGAAGGGACCATGTTGGTGGTGGAGATAGTAGATATTATGGGAGAAAGGAGTGTGAAGCGGTTTTCAAAGGAATAGGTTCTGAGTGCGAGTAGTGCTGCAGATATTGGAGTGTGGATGAGCAGAGAGAAGATGAGAGGAAATAGAAGTCCAAACGATGTCATCAGAAGTACCGAACAACAGCAGTATAACAGTGGTGATCATCATGGCCAAAATAAGATACGCATATCAAAGACCCATATGCATGATAGCCTAGTAGTAGGCAAATTCAACATCTTTATAGAAAGACCATTGATGTCGCACACACTTGAGTGAAAATAGCCATCGCTCTTTCAAATCTAGAGTTTCTTTTCAATGAATTCGGCTGCTCTTGAGCATCTGAGACCTAAGTGTCCGCGAACTTCATGGCGACGACCTCACCTTACCTCAAACAACCCTAAAGAAAGATCAAATAATAATCATGTGATAAAAATGCTTCTCCCACCTCAAAGTCCAACCTAACCTGAACTTACAACCGTCATGTGACAGAGTCGAAGAAACAGCCATCTCCTTCCAAGCCTCAACATCCACAAACCCGACCCATCATCTGCCAAATTCGAAACCACACCCGGAAAATAAACCGCAGCCGTACAAGCCCAACCTGACAACAAAAACCCGCCATCACCCGTCTCACATCTGCAGATCAGATAACGTACCATGAAAATCTTACATACATTTAACCGCGTATACTATCTCGTGCTACCCACCCACCTCAAAACCAGTTTTCCCCACGTAGCACACTCTCCAGCACGCAGGGACTTTTTCCAAAGCGAATGCCTGGAATTTCCTCGTACGCCCTCGTGGAAAAATATTGTATAACTCGCACTCTGGCTCAGCTGCGGACGCTCTCTGTGCGAGGTGAGCTGTCGTTATTAGGAGATGGGTTTTCTATCCGGGTGAGTCAATGACAACATGCGTATCTGCGCACGTGTATGAGAAACGATAACGGGAGGGAGAGATGAGCGGGCTTGGCGTAAAGGGGGTCTGATAAGCCGAGTTTTGTTGTCGGGTTTTGGGGGCTTTTTTTTTCAACTTCGAGGAGATGGTGGTGGTTGGGATGGGATAGGAGAGAACGAACTTGACGAGATGGTTTAGTTCCCGTCTGACCGATTGACGGAGCAGTTGAGCGACGGACCGGGGATATTTTATGTATGTATTTGAATTTCAGTTGTTCGCTGCGTCGTAGAAGTTGAGTCTCGTTTCGGCGATTTTATTCTTTGCTTCTCAAGTCCTTTGCACTGCTTTTTCGGCATAGCGGTTTAGCGCCTCGTTCAGCGTGGAGTCAAGTACCTACCTAACCCCGGCCCGAAAAAGATGGCATACCTTCCATACGTCGAGCCTGCCTTGTCAATCATTCTCCCCCTCTCCACATTCATCGTCCTTCTCAACCTCACCCGAAACATCCTCGACCACGCTCTCTACTGCGGTCTCATCGGCGAAATCATCATCGGCATCTTATTCGGCCTCCCCACATCCGGCACCCTTCTCCTCAGCCAACCAACCCAAGAGACCGTGCAATGTCTTGGATATCTTGGACTCGTCGGGCTAGTCTTCGAAGGTGGTCTCACCACCGACTTAGGGCTGCTGCGGAAAACCATCTGGACTACGCTTGCCGCGGGCGCGGTGGGGATCCTGGCGCCCATGATCCTTTCGCTTTCGTTGCTGTGCATGCGGTTTCCAATCTCCGAGGAAGAGAAAGGAGAGTACCCAACGCCGTTGGCGGCGTTCTCGGCGAGCGTGGCGCTCTGCTCGACAAGCTTGGGATCAACCTTCATCATACTCACATCGGCTAATATGCAGAAGACGCCCGTAGGAACGCTGATTGAGGGTGCGGCGATGATCGATGATGTGCTTGTGCTTGTGATGGTCAAAATTGTTATTGCGCTGGGCCAGGAACAATCTGACGTGTGGACAATTGCTCGACCTGCAGTGTCAAGTTTGGGGCTCATTCTCGTCGCGGTTCTACTTGCTCCCTTCGTCATTAGACCTTTGTGGCATGCTCTTTGCTCCGCATTTGTAATTGATCGTGGGGATACGACTCCGTTGGAGGAGGAAATGGATGCGGGAAAGGGAATTTCGAGACACACCGGATTTTTGCTTTCGACGCTCATGCTGATTGCGCTTGTGACTGTTGCGGCGTATGTGGAAGGTTCGGTATTGCTTGCTGCATTTTTGGCGGGTGCAGTGGTGAGGTATACATGGCAGGAGAATGAGGATATGCTGGTTGATTATCCGACGAGGATGTTTGAGGACTACTACAAGCCTATTATGGACTATGTCTTCATCCCATTCTTCTTTGTAAGTATTTTACCCCTTCGACGCATCCCGTGAATCCTCAGACTGAGAATTCCCACAGGCATCCATCGGATTCTCCATCCCAATATTCGAAATGCTCGTAAGCTCCATCGCATGGAAAGGTCTTCTCTACTCAATCTTGATGTTCATCGCCAAAGGCGCGGTAGGATTAGTTCTCTACTTCGATCACTTCATCGCAAAATGGTCCTTTAACTCGAAACGAAAATCTCCCAAACCAACTGACCACGAACAACAAATGACCCAGCAAGAGAGCATCCTGCCCGAAGATCATTCCATCAGACCTCGCATTCCCAAAGCGCCCCATCTCGACGCCGTCATTGTCGGATCAACTATGATAGCACGAGGAGGATTCGGCTTCCTCGTTGCGTCCGAGGCGCAAAGTTCCGGAGCCTTGGCGCTGAAACCGAAATCCGTTGGTGCGCATCGGGCTCCGAGAGATGGACTTCACACTTTGGATGTTGTTGAGGATCAAATATTCTTGGTCATCATTTGGGCGCTGGTGTTGTGTACGATAGCTGGACCTATCGTTTCTGGATTTGCGGTGAGGCGGAAACTCGCTGGGAACAAGTGTGAGTGTGGGATAGCTCCGGGAGAGTTTGGAGAAGATGTGGCGTGTCATCTTTGTCTGTAGATCGCAATTATTCCTCTCTTTCTTTCCTGTTTGCCTTGGACCAACTAATGTTGTCTCTGGATTGGAGGATTAGTGACCACAACTCGTCTAGACGAAATTGAAATGGGAGTAAAAGTATGGATCGGAATCCGGGACGCGCCAACGAATTTCCTATTGTCAGAAATATTCACGTTGATTGAATCCCATCCTTCTCAAATACATATAAGCATGTGAAGTTTCGAAATATCGCTCCACACTCGCATTTTTCCCCGCAGTACGACGCAAGCGAGTCAGAATATTCCTGATAGGTAGCACCGACGGACGACTGGCGGAAATTTGTCAGCTCATTATAAGTTGTTGTTATACGTCGGTCAGCAGAAGTATCACGATATGCTCGTTTCTATTGGGCTGAGCCACTTAGCCTTAGTGATGTATTTCTGTCCACTGAGATCAATTTACATGCAGAAACCGCTGTCTTTGCCAATGTTGCTCAAGAACGGTATAATCGAGGTGCCGAAACTTGTCTTGGTCGTGATCAACCATGATTGCAGGTGGAAAGATTGAATTGTATTTGGTAGTGGTAGTTGAGCTTATCTTGAGAGATGTGTGACTTTACACAGAACTGCTACCTCTGGAATCAGACCAAACGGAGACACGACCTGGGCAAGGAAAAAGATACTCTACAGTTCTTGTTAGGCTTGAGTCTCGGTACACTAGCACCGAGTTGACTGGATGATTAGAGTTATAATGTTAAAAAGAAATCATAGCAATTTAAGTATGAAGAAACTCGATAAGATCTCGTTTCATTCTAGATGCAATCTTATATGTCATCCACCTCCCGAATCTCGAACCCAAACATATAATTGCTTACCACGCTACTCTCGTCCAAGAGTTTTTGCGCAGTCTCAGCACCAGCTGTTGGAACACGATACTCGAATCGTTTCCCCTTCGCCGGTTTTCGTCCGTCGGGCAATGGATACGGGAACGGCAGATATTCTGGCAGGAGTCCTAATTGTCGAAGCACTGTCGCTTGATCCCATGCGATATGCTCGTGATATAAGCGGTCTCCACGCACATTGACCACGGAGGTAAACGGGATCCGGACGTGTTTGTTCGTTGGTGGAATTCCGGGAATGCTATGGGGGTGTTAGTGGAGGGAGATGGGGAGATGGGGAGATGGGGAGATGGGGAGATGGGGAGATGCGGTTGATTACTTACAGCCAGTCAATCACTCTGTCGTGGGTGAAGCTGAAGATGAACTCATCGATAACTCGATCGGTGCCGACGGTTCGGCTGACGAGCTCGAGCTTCGTGTCCTCAGGATTGTTGAAGACGAAATGGTCCGTGTAGAATGCCGTGAGAGCTTTCCTCCCAATTCCGCCAGTTATCTAGAGACAAATGTGCATCAGAAATGGGAGGTGGAATGATGTGGGAAAAATAAAAGTTTTGTGGGAAGTATGTGCGATGTAATGCTGTAGAGAATTTATTGAAATGGGTGGGGCGTGACGAAAGAAGAGCGAACACCGCGAATAGTACTTGGAAGAGAATCGCATAACAGAGCATCAACAAGAGGCATATTTAGACAAGAATCCCACTGTGGCATTTATTGTATCAATTCAAATGTTGCAGGCTGGAAGCCGGCACTCACCGCACAACCTCTTCAGCATAACAAAACAGCGACATACCGTAGGTACATGATTTACATATGGTTCCTCAACCATGGTGTTCATGGTTTTTGCAACATCTCTTTCCCCGAATTCATATAGCGTGTGTTCATCCCAGATTGCTTCGAGATCAAAATATGGCCCATTGAGAAGCTTTTTCAAAAACCCAAGACTTCGTGTATGCGCGACATTTGCAGCTCCGGGCTCGTAATCACCATGGCCAGGTAGAGTAAAACCAGCCGATTTGGTATCATCGTATATGTGAGCAATATCATGAGCTCTTAATTGATTTGAGTGAACATGCGAGCTGTGGATCATCAATGGTGGCCAAGATAAGGGTGGGACAGGAATGCGAGATAGCTCTTCGTAACAGATAACGCTGCTGATCTCTGTGTGCGTCAGCAGAAGACGCAAAGTGTCCTCCAATTCTATGGCGCTGTCGGCCGTGTAGACTGTATATTTGCTATTAGTTCATAGTGCGTTTGGTACCATGAGCCCCGTCGATTTCGGACGGACCACTGAGCTCTGAGAAGGACAACCTACTAATGACGCCCAGACTATGGGGATCGGTACATTTCGCTGTTAATGTTTTGAAAGCACCAAGAGCCGTCGTCAGAGATTCTCTGAAGGCCTCTCGCCCAGCATCTGTGGCATCGTCGATTACTTTCACCTCCACCACCACGAACCCCTCCTCAGCCCACTTTTGTAAAGGTTCAGGGTCCAGGGTTTTTTGCACTCCTCCGTCATTTCTAGCCTTTCTACCACCATACTTGGCTGAAGTAATAAGCAGTAAGCCAGGACCTATTCCTCGCCGCGTAAGGGGCTCTTGAAGGGCCACATTCGCATCAATGGTGATGGGTTGAAAGGATAGAGGAAAAGGCGTTTGATTTTCCGAGTGATTCAACTGAGCGACCGGTGGGTCTGCCATGCTGATGGAATGAAGCTTTATGAACGTAGACAGGACGTCTAGACTCGGCTCTGCGTGTATAGACGCGTTCGAGTCTTGTCAGGGTTAACGGTAAAGGGTTACACGGCGCACTTGGGATCGTGGGATTCAGACGTGCGGGCAGAAGCGATCAGCAACACTCCAGCCAAATGATTGGAGAAATGCAGTCACGCGGATGATCGAACGACGGGCAAGGGTTGAGCTGTGGGACGGGGGAGCACAACAGAACCCATGCCGGAGTTCATCTCCGCTGCTCTTTTTCGACCATACACGTCTCCAATTCTGAGTATTAACATGGAAATGGGAGAAGTGCATGCAAGAATATGCATTAATTTAGCCATCTCCACCAAAGCCGCGCTCTTCAGAGGTTTGTGCCCCTCCCAAATCCCAGCAGATCCCATGCACAATATCGGCAGCGGGCCTGGAGCCAGTGAGCAAGAAAATTCAGGACTCCAGAGCCCAGACTGTGTGGTGGGATGGGATAACTATTATAGTATGAACGAAGTATAATTTACAGTACTCGCAGTGCAATATATAATACCTGCGCCACCCCCACGATGCAGGAAAGAATGAAACTTCTAGAGCTATCGAGATACATCCTGATACAACTTGGTATATCTGGACAAGTATATCTCCTATCCCAGCAAATTACAAGTCGACGCCATGCTTCCCACCAGCCTTCCAACCTACCATACTCCGATAGGCAGATGAAAATATGCAGACATTCCAAGATTTTTAATCTCGATTTCGAGTAACCTTACACCAATCCTATCAATCTCACTAATCCACCACTCTTGTCCCACCATTTGCAGGAAAGCACGCAAAAAGGTTCCAGCAATCGTATATAAGCGCTTGCACGCCTGCAGACGCTTCAAGTTTTGCTCGTCGCCTACAGCTACGTCATCCGTCCTCCGCGCCCCGCCATTAAGCATTCTCACGAAGTCTTTCCCTACCTTAGGAGGAATTGTTCGGTACGATACAAAAGTACGAAAAAGGATAAGAGACACCGGAGGAGAGAGAAAGAGGAAGAGAAAGAGAAAGAGAAAGCGAACAGGACACAAAAGGAAAAAGCAAAAGCGGAAAAGGGGAAGAAACCACATCGAGATCCCATTGATTTCTTTCCTTAGAAATCAACCAGCATTCCGCACCAGCGCCACAGCCAGACACAGTATTTTATTTACCATATCGTCATATTCTGGCCTATTTACACTATTATACTTTGCGATACCCATTGTAAGAATTCAGAGATAATGGGATTGGCGTTGCGGCTGGACATAGAATATTATCTGATGTATCTCCATTTTCCCGACCAACGTCGAAGACAATCCTGTCAACTCGGATTCAACTGCTCAGCTACCGTCCATCATGGATGATTCAAGTAATTCCAAAAGAAGACGCGGCTTAGGTGTCGTAACACCTAATGCCTGCACCGAATGTCGGAAAAAGCGTGCAAAGGTAACTCATCTCTCATTTGATATGTTCATCCTCGTCTGTTTGTTTGTTTATCTATCTCTTAGTTTTGTATGCTTCACAATCGTCACATTCGAACTGCCCTGCTGACCTTCTGCCATACTTAGTGCGATGGCCAACAGCCATGCGGAAGATGTGCCTCCCAGAAGAACGGTGAATGTTTCTACGAAGTCCCAGTACGCCAATCTAAGGAACATATGAGAACCGAGATCGAAAACTTGAAAGCCTACCAAGAACAAAGTGAGCGTGTACTAGCGGCAGTAGCTTCCGGAGATCAAACATCTCAGGTCGTCGACCGACTCCGTATGGGCGAAACAGTCAAAGCTATCGCAGAAAAATTGGGCAAGTCACCACAAGAATTGCTACCGAGAGGAAATGTTACAACGTATGCGCGCTCCAGAGACCATGAGGCAATTGGCGCTGCTCTCCAGCCAGCTCGTTTCACCTCGCCCTTCGGGACTTTAAAGTCTGCAGAGGCACCAGGATCATCTTCCGGTAACCAACACGGGGAGGAGCAAAGTCTGTGGACCCCATGGCATGGCATGAGCAATGTAACGGAGCCAATAACCGGAACGATTGATGATGCGATGAACTGGACACCAACATCTGACCAACGTCCAGAATCCGTAAATGAGCTTCCGGCCGTAGGACTTTGGGCTGAGCACTCTACGGACCATTCTACTCCTGACAGTACAGTACTTCACGCACGCGATCAAGGTCAAGAGGCTATATTGGGCCAGGACTTTAGTGAGCACCAAGGCCATAATTGGACCGATGTCACTTCCGATAACAACCTTGTGGATCATCTTATGGCTTTATACTTCTGCTGGGAATATCCCACATTCGCTTCGCTCAGCAAGGAACACTTTTTAATTGGTTTCAATACGGGGAATCGTGATTACTGCAGTGAGTTGTTAGTGAATGCGATCCTTGCTCTGGGCTGTCGATTCTCCACACTCACGTCAGCACGAGCCGACCCGAATGATGAATCTTCTGTGGGTGACCACTTCTTCGCCGAAGCTAAACGACTCCTGAGCGAAGAAAAGGACCACCGCAAACTTACCACCATTCAAGCACTAGGATTGATGTCCATCCGTGAAGCAAGCAGTGGGCGCACGAGTCAGAGCATATTTTATACGGGCCAGTCTATGCGCTTGGCGATCGAGATGGGCCTGCATCTAGAAGCTGAGGGGCAAAAACCGCTCCAGCCAGTCCCAGGAGTACAGGCTGTAAGAGCTGCTACGTTTTGGGGCGCTTTTGCTCTGGATCAGTAAGTACTTCCTTAGTTCTCGTTAACCATTTATCACCAGAGCCTCAGTTTGTTTGAGCCAATGCTGATACCATTCAGGGCTTGGTCTTTGACTGTCGGGCGACTGCCGCAATTCTCTCAGCTCAGCAGCTTAGATGTAAAGCCGGCTATTGTCGATACCGTCGAGGCATCTTCGTGGATCCCTTACACTGACGATGGTAAGCGGTTCCACTCAAATCGAGCTCTGCGACTAAACAATTTAGGCGCACCACTCGAGCGGAATTGTACCCAGCCGTCCAATATTCGAAGTGTCTACAAGACCTTCTGTGAACTTTCCGAAATCGTTCACAATTCCTTATATCTTTTACATACTCCAGGCTCGAACTTCACGAGCCACGATTTGCTCGAGCTCTACACATCGTTCCTTCACTGGTACGATTTGATTCCTGCGACCCTGCGTCTTGGACATAACTTTACACCATTCGTACTATTTTCACAGTACGTACCTTGATGACACTCCACCTGAAATGCATCTAAGCTAAGAAAACCCAGCATGTATTACCATTATGCCATCTTACTGCTCTTCCGACCTTTTCTCAAACTTAATCTTATTGGCTCTGGGGTCTCACCTCGCGATGTTTGCAATCAAGCTGCAGACGCAATATCCGCGCTAGTCAACTCCTATTCACAGCTCTACACACTACAACGAACTCCTTCCTTTGTGCCCTATTTTGTTCTCACATCCACGATTATCCACCTTATTACGTACGGAAATGGAGGCGCCGGGCCAGAAAAACTTATTCAAGGAATCAAGGATCTCGATAACATGAGAGGCTGCCATGGATTCGCCACTCGTGCTCGCAAAATTATTTTCTACTTGGCGAAGTCATGGAATATCACGTTGCCAGATGGATGTGATATAGACTCTGAGGTGGATGTCGAGAAGTCATGTCGCCCTTCATCAGTGTCTTTCAATCAATTTTGTGCAAACGTAGATACATCGGATATGATGAAGGGCATTGGACTCGCGTCAGAATCCGAGAACCCGTTGTTTTGGCCATTCCCGTTCCAGGGAAGACCGTTATTACCGTTCCAGAGTGAAGATTTGGAGAAACATGGATTCGAGTTGATCCGTGAAGAGTGAAAGAAGTGAAGGATCTTGGAGGGAATGGATGGCTGTCTGTCTGTCTGTTTGTCTGTCTGTCTGTCTGTTTGTCTGTCTGTCTGTCTGTCTGTCTGTCTGAAAGAGGAGTAAAAATACTGTCCTTGATGTTTCGAAAAGGGATTTGCTTCTAGTACGAAAAAAGGTATACGTTATAATTTGGCTTGAAAAGGGCGCGGCTTTATGATACCTTGAGGGAGGCGTGGCGTTTGATATGTGCTGGGACATTCATGCAAGTTCGATGTTGATATGTTTGCTGACGTTAATTATGAAGAAAGCAGAGGGAAATGATAGAAACTTTGGACCTGAAGAGCGAGTAGATAGTTACGGCCTTGGATTTGGAAAGTCGTTTGCTTGTTGGGCATGAATTGGGCGGGGACCGGCTCCCGAGAGTGGACTCTGGAAAGCGCAAAATGGTTGCGTCGCTTTGTATATTATGAATATCAAACGAAACTGAATCGAAATATGAAATCCGATCTGTTAAAGTTGGTGATATTGCATTCAAATCATCTATATAACCTGAGTCTTATGAGCAGGATATATACAGTGAGGAGGAGGGTTCTATAATCTCGCGATACCACACAAATCTCAACTCGCATTTTATACTTGCACGATATCTTCAATCCTTCTTACTTAACTTACTCGTCTGAAGCAATCGTCGTACATTGGATGTATCCAGCGCTCGCTCAGTGTGTGCGTTTATTTCCATTCATAAATTATAATAACAGGACTTCCATCACAACAAATCAGCCTTCTTAGCTCAGTTGGTAGAGTCAGTACACCCCTATCTTCAATATCCAACAATATTAATTCTAACATTCATTCAGGCGCGACACTAGTAACTTAATACTAAGAAATGTCGAGGTCAACGGTTCGACTCCGTTAGAAGGCATTCATTTTTGTGTTTTTGCGGATGCTTCTGTTAATCAAGTTTTCGGTCAATATCTTTTTTTACCTTTCTGGAGTTTGAAGATTGAGGTGGGGGTTTAAGTGAGGTGAGGTGGGGTGATAAAGTAAAGATCTATTTTAGCACTGGCTAGTTTAGGTATTATCGGTATATATCATTCCTATGTATCTACAGAGTACGACATGGATCACGAGACGGCCAGTACCGAAAAACATTCACCTCTGAATTTGTGATTCAAAATTATAATAACTCCAGCCATTGAGCTACAGCTCGTCATGGTAATCGTCCGCGAAAGGTGCATATCCGGGATCTGGCGGCGTGAGAAACTCCGGAGTCTGGATAATGTGACGAGCCCTCTGCGCAGCTCCAAAGGCGCCGACGAAATGCGGGTCCAACGACATGCGAAACATGTCCTCGTACTCTGAGAGTGCAGCAGCAAGAGCAAGGCGCATCTCTGCCATGGCCGAGCTTGACGCTTCTCCGCTTAGTACAACGGCTCGCAGATATTTCAGTGGCTCTCTGAGATTCCACTCCTTTCCGATTTCTTCGGCGAAAGTTTCCAAATATAGCTTCAGTTCAGGCTAAAAGTGGTTTGCTGAGAGAGGATTGTCAATCCCTCATCGATTGCCGCTTGGCTGAGTACAGTCAGGTAGTGTCTCAAGTGGTCCGGAACGGCGATAGAATTGATGGTGACGGTTTCATTCAATGCTGCTTCTGTAGCATTCTTGGCTTGTTGTAGCGTTTCCCTGAAGAGGAGGGCCACGTCTTCATCACTAAGAGATCTGTGGGTAGCATGATAAGCTTTTATTTCGAAAGCCTAGAAGAATGGCGATACTGACGCCTCGCCCCGTGGCCCTGCCGCCCAAGTCTCAGAGAAGAAGGATTGCCATTTGGCATTAGCCACAACGCGAGCAACGGCAATCAACTCATTTGCATCTGTGTAATAAGCCGAAGTTCTGCACTTTTATTTCAGCTCAGTTGTTGAAGACTCGAGATATGTTATAATGTCTTCTGATTGACTTACAAGTAAGTCTGCCCAATGCTGACACCAACTGGATGTGACGTTGCGTGAGCTACGAATAGTAGAAGCAGTTACAATGGCAATTGCCAACTGATATTTCTGAGAAGAATGGTCATTGAGCTGTTGCATATAAGAATTAGAATCAAAATACTTTGAGAAAACGAATAGAGAGATATCAAGTCAAAGTAAAGATGTCAAGTCGTAGTAAAGGTGTCAAGTCGTAGTAAAGGTGTCAAGTCGAAGTAAAGCGGCACAGCATCACCATATCCAACACTATTATCTCGGTGCCTAAGCTAGGTCTATCCCCCATGCGCGCCGTAGATGAGGATTCTCATAGTCCATAGTAACTTCAATACACTCTCATCGCATTCCGAACTATTTTCAACTCTGTATCTAGCCAGTAAACCTTACTCGTCCCATCAATCGATTTTCGATATTCCAGCCTTACAGATCAGGCCACAACAACCTTAAATCAACCAAGCTCAAGCTCTACCTGACGTTCATTTGTGCACCTTCGCGAACCTTAATCTCCGTCGCGCAAAAAATGTAAACCCATCCATCAATCCATCCATCAACCACAATTTCACCCTCCCATTCCACCTCAACCAATTGCCCAATATCCCCCCCAAACCACAACGAGAAAAAGCGCAATGCCCCGCTCCCCAACCCCAACCCCACCCCCAGCGCGCGGTCGCGCCCGCACCCGCAGCCGCTCCCGCACGCCATATTCAGAGTACACGCGCCGCTCCATCTCGCCGCGGTCGCGGTCCCGGAGTAGGAGTAGGTCGGCGACGAGGAGTCCAGTGGGAAGGGGAAGATATAGGGAGAGAAGTTTGACGCCTAGGGGGAGAAGTAGGAGTAGGAGCAGGAGCAGAAGTGAGAGTCGAGGAGGACGGGATAGAGGGGGGAGGGGGAGGAGTGGTAGTAGAGATAGAGGAGCAGGGGGAAAGGAATTGGGGAGTACGAAGGTTTGTTTTATTTTTTGTTTTTTTTTGGTTTTCTGTTTGGGTTGGAGACAGAGAGAAGGGAGGGGAGATTTCACTTTCTTGGAAGGGAGGTGGAGAATAATCTGGATATCGCAAAGCTGGAGGAAGACGATATTTTCCTTACTGTCATTCCTTACGCATGGGAGAGCGTAGATGAATTGCATGAATTAATAGAATGGATTGAAACGCTAACATAAAATCAATTCTCCAGGTCGTCATCGAAAAACTCACCAAAAACGTCACGGAAGACCATCTGCGAGAGATCTTTGGAACATATGGCGAGATTCGCGATTTGGATATGCCTATGAATAGACATTGTATGTTCTCACCACCCCAGCCACTACTCTCACCTACTCCATATCTCATCTCATCCTCTCTTCTGAAGAACCTCCACTAACACCCCACTCCCAGTCAACACCAACCGCGGCACCGCCTACATCCTCTACGTAACCGCCGCCTCCGCCTCCGCCGCCATAGCACACATGCACGAATCGCAAATCGACGGCGCCGTCATCAACGTATCGATTGTTCTCCCCCGGCGCAAATTCTCCCCCGCGCCGCCGATGGCTCGTCGCGGCGTGAATATTGATCCCAGGGTGCCGTTTCGCGCGGCTGAACGACGCGGGGGTGGAGGTGGTTTTGGGGCGGGGGGAAGAGGTGCTCGGGAGAGGGAGAGGGATGTCGGCGGAAGTGATACGTATAGACCTTCGGAGCGGGGCGCGGGGAGAGAGCGAGATAGAGATCGGAGTAGGAGTCCGAGGAGACATAGGACGAGGACAAGGAGTAGGAGTTTGGATTCGAGGAGTCGGAGTAGAAGTCGTAGCCGTACACCGGTTAGGAGGGGTGGGGGTGGGGGTGGGGGTGGGAGAGTGAGGAGTAGGAGTCCGCTTGCAGGGGGAGGGGGAGGAAGGAATGGTGGTGGTGGGAGGGGAAGGAGAAGTGCGAGTTATAGTAGTTATAGCAGTTATGACGATAGGAGTCGGAGTCGGAGTCGTAGCCGGGGACGAGGGAGGAGATAGGTTTTGTGGTTTGTTTTTTCGAGACGGAGGGAAAGGGACAGTGGAATGATAATGGACTGGGTGGGGTAGGGTGGGATAGGGTATGGATGGGATGGAGAACAGAACAGAACAGGTCGCGCGCACGCAGATTTCATGAGGAGAAATGGGATAGCTGGTTTTGCTCCGCTGCTCGCGAGGGTTGTGTATGTGTACGATATAAGTGGGAACTACTTGAACAGAGAGAGCATTGGGATTTTTGTGCGGTGATTGGTAGGCGGGCTCTTTTGCTTCTAGCTTAAAAACAAAAGACAGGGACAGATAAGTCTCCGTCAAAAGTAGTTACAAAACAGAACGGACGGGAGGGAGTGAGAGGAATACAGACAGACAGATGGGATACAGAGCAGCGCAGAGCAGAGCAGCGCAGAGCAGAAAAACTTGCTTACTACCTGACTTTACTAGCCAAGGCGGAAGAAAAATGGGAAGAGAGAGAGAGTTGAAGATGAAAATCGAGAGATACCAATAGTGCAGTTGAGATCGATTAAGATGAGATGAGATAATTAATATAATATAAGAGGACGAGAGATAACATGATATGATATGATGATGGTGAAAGAAAGCCTTGGGTTGATTTCCTGTTGCTGAGTGATTGCCAGGTTGGTTGGCAGGCTGTTTGCTTGCTTGCTTGCTTGCTTACTTAGTACGAGTAGGTCGATATTGGGACCTCGAGATAGCGAGGTACTGTAGGTAGGGCAGGATAGAGCGAGCGTATACCAACTAATCTGTGTATTCCCGCCCAATTTAGGACCAGTGATCCTACTTCCCTTCTTACTTCCCTCCCTCCCTACCTCTCTCTCTCTCACTCTCCCCCAAGCCCCTCCCCGATTCCAAAAAGCCCACTTACCCACCCATTCACTCACATACACCAAGCAAGCCAAACAACCTCATGCACCTCCACACAAGTTCGACTTTATTCATTTCATTCCATCTAACTTATCTATATGACCTAATACCGTAGACTTTAATTCATTCGCGCCGTCTGTCGAGCCTTCATGATGTGTATTGGTGTAAAATCCTTTCCATTTCTTTTCTTTCTGCATCCCCATCCCCAAGCATTCACAATAATTCCTCTCGTCTCACTTCCTCCCACCGTGGGCCATCCCACCCCTCAAGACATGAAAATTCACAACACGCTCATCCTCACCCATCAGAAAAAAAATCCTTTTCCCCCAAGTCCTCAAAAACCAAACAATCCATCAGCAAGAAGAAGAGAAGTAGTAAAAAAGACGCCAATCCACCCCACCAAACCCAACCAATCCACCAATCCACCACCCAAACCAGCCCAACCCAACCAAATATTACCGGAAAATGGAGGGGGTATCAAGCAGTGCAGCAAAGCGAAGCAAAATAAAGCAAAGCAAGCAAATGTAAACCATGAAACTTTCCCTTCTCGATAAGATAGCTCTTGAGTTGTTTCACCAGCCGCCAGCTTTTTCTTGCAAATGAAAACGAGTAGTAGCAGAAAAGATCTAAGTGAGAAAAAAAGAGAACAGCAAATAATTAAAAGGAACATGGAACAAGAATCGTGAAGTAAAGGAAGAAAGAAGAAAACGGAAACATAATAGACTGACTGGCCGACCATCCGAGCAGAAGACAAATGAAGACGGACGCCTCATTGTAGTGTACAGGTCCGTCTAGATCATGTACTTCAGTCAGAGTACAAGGCTCAGCCAGAATGTAGAGAGACGGACTCCGAAACAACGTAGACTCCAACACCTCCCTCAACATCAGAAGCATCTGTCTCTCAAACACCAAACAGAAAAGCCAACTGCCTCTCATCCAACCTCCCCAAACTCCTCATGGCACCCTCATCTAGCGCCGCATCTACTAACTCTCTCTTCTGTCTCTGCAACTCCAAGATTCTATCCTCAACCGTTCCCTCCACAAGAATACGATGCACCTCGACCGATTTCATCTGCCCAATACGATACGCGCGATCAACCGCCTGCATCTCAATGAATGGATTCCAGAAAGGATCTAGGATAATGACTCTCGAAGCTGCAACCAGATTCAGACCCGCATTGCCAGCTTTCAGAGAAATCAACATGATTTTGCAATCCGGGTGTTCGGTGAATCGAACGATTGCGTCGTTGCGACGTTGCGAGTTCATGCCTCCGTCGTAGCGTTCGCATTTCCAACCTTTCTTTTCGATAGGTACTTGGAGAAGATCCAAGAGCGAAACAAATTGAGAGAAGATGATGGTTTTTTCTCCTTCGTTGTGGAATCTTTCGAGAAGTTCGACGCATTTGTCGACTTTCGCAGAGGGCTCCCAGTTCTTACGAAGATAGCGCATGTACTTCTTGCGACCTTCAGCGGAGCGGGAAGCTTCTTTTTTCATCATCGAAATGGAAAGATGTTGCTTCTGCTTAACCTCTTTCTTACCTTTGCCTTTTTTATCATGACGTCTCTTTTCCTTTTTCTTGGACTTTTTCTTGGTGCTCTGAGCCGGAGTTTTGGTGCTTTCATTATCAGCATCCTCGGCCTCGTCTTCAGTGGAATAATCATCGGGGACAATGAAGCCATCGAGATTTCCTTGGTCATCAACAGCGTCAGTATCATCGGAATCATCCGAGTCGTCGGAGTCACTGTCTGTATCACTTTCTGTATCGCTATCGTCGCTGACAACTTTCTCTTCCTGTTGTTGATCCGCAGGTAGGTGAACTTTCTTGAAAGCGTTGTAGTCGATGATCTTTTTCATGTCAACCACACCACGACAAGTGGGACAGCTCGAGTGGCCACCACCCTCGTTACCATTTTGAACATTGGCGTGTATCGCTTGTTCTGATATCTTGGTTAAGCATTCGGAGCACGTATCATGGCCACAAGGAATCACGATGCTTGGATTTGAGACCGCGTCGTAGCAGACAGGACACTACAACTGTTAGTAAATGTGGTTATGAGACGGTGTAGACAACCTACCTCAAATCCATCAGCGGCAAGTAATCTACCAACAACATCTGGCGCAAGGCTTTTTGCAAGGTCAATCATGGCATCTATAGAGAGTTCTGCAACAGTTGCTGGGGCCTCTTCATCAAGATCGATGATGAGATGGGGATGGCAGCAACATTGTCGAAGACGAAGAAGCAATACAAGGACATTCGAGTAGTTTTTCCCAACAGTTCCCGCCTTCTTGTACTTGTTAAATATTACTTGAGTCTTGTTCTCAAGAGCCTTGTAGTAATCCAGTTCGTCAGTATTGAAAACGACGTGTTGAGTTTCTTCAATCTTAGGCGGCAAGACGATAATTGGCTTTCCATCAATCAACGAAGTTTTTGTTCGCCGGAGGAGGGTAGCTTTAAGAACAGCCTGTAGCTTTTGCATCGCCTTATCGACGGTTCCTTTGCCATGGGCGCCTTTTGATAAACAACCGAATTGCTGCTACAGTTAGCAAGTGAAGACCATACAAACTTGCGTGAGTACGTACATCTGAGAAATTCTGCCAAGAGTTGTAGGGTTTGATACGAAGGAACCTGAAGAGCGAATATAGTTCTTGGATATTGTTCATCATTGGTGTCCCAGTCAGACAGAATCTGGTTGCAGCCTCAAGTCTGCATGCAGCACGAGCGGCTTTGGTGTTCTTGTTCTTGATGCATTGTGCTTCATCTAAGATGACGCGATAGAATTTACTCCTCGGACCAAGGAAAGGGAAAGTTTTCTTCATGCGTTGACCGTCGGGTTCGCGAATTCCCCGTGAACGCATCTCTTCTTCATGTTTCTCAATGCGGCCAAGCTCGGCACCCAACGTCCCATATGTTGTCAGAACGACGTCAAATTCTTTCAGTTCGTCCCAGCCGAGTTTCTTGCCGCTTCCATGTGCCATGTGGGTGGTCAGTCTATGCTTAGTGATAATCTTCATACGAATTTCTCGTTCCCACTGGCGGACAAGGGCAACTGGTCCGACAATCAGAGTGGTCTGAAGGGAGTTAGTGAGTGAGAAAAATGAGGATTGGAGAACACACCTTCCGTGCACGGTCTGTCGAAGGTCTGCTTAAAAGTAAAGCTAAAGAACTAATGGTCTTGCCCAGACCCATATCATCGGCCAAGATACCGCCCTTATTGGAACCTTCTTCCATGGATTTCAACCATGTCAAGGCAATCTTCTGGTGTTCATACTTTCCAGGCGTTAGCAATTTATCCTGACAGAGTAGAGTACTGATGCAGTCCTTACCAATGGGTATTTCAGACCTTCAGGGGTCCCCTCCCTGTTCTCTTGCGGAATCTCTACTTCGGTCTTGATATTCTGCAAGAGTTCTTGTATTTCTTGGGACGTCTTTCGGGGATCATTCATGATGTACTCCACGCGGTTCGCCATTTCGTTGGTGAATGGTGTGGAGAAGGAAGAGTTATAGAACTTCATAAATTGCTTGTTAGCTTTCGTCTGATCTTTGAGATAATTTTTGGATGACGACCTACATCGTTGGACATCATGCCGTTCGAAGCTCCAGGGTACATAGGGATGTTATTCACGGTATATCCTAAGCTCGGTGTATGCATTCCAGTATTTGCATAGGCGGATTGCATACTGCCAATGCTATCTGAATTAGTAGGCGCATACGATGAAGATGGGAAACCATTATGAGTGTTGCCAAAATCGCTGGGGTACGAATTGAACGAGTTTCCATAGGCTAAACTGGAGGCCCCTGCATTATTGATAGACGCTTCGGGAGTTGGAGGCAACCCGCTTGAGATCCATTGATGTGAATCCTGAGTTCCGAATATAGCCTGCTGTAGGCTGGCAAGCTGTAGACCTGAACCATTTGTGCTGGTAGTTTGTGCAGAATGGACCGTCTGATTTGGTCTGGAATACATTTGTGGCTGTTGAGAGGAAGTTTTCTGTTTCCTGTTCGGCCTAAACTGATAAGCCTCAATAATTTCGACATCAGAATCGCTAGCAGTTGACGAATCATCCCAGGCGCCAGGTATGGAAGGTGTTGAAGACGGGTTCCCTTCGATTTTCATAGAATTTCCGTTGGAGTTCGAATTGGTAGCGACGCTGAAATCTGAGTTTGAAGGCTCCCTTGAACGAGCTGAGATTTTCCTGAAGGGCGATAATTGTGCTTCAGCCTTGACAAGATTTTCGGGTTTAACTTCCGTTCTCTTCCAATGTGACGGAAGAGATCTTCGCAACGCCTCATCATTGTTATTGAAGCTTTGCGTTGTTGGCGTGGATTGAGAGCCTGCAGTTTGATTACTGTTAAAGCTGGAAGGTTGGGGCCGAATCCCAGATATCCGGTCAAAAGCTGAAGGGGCGTTTGAACTAGGAAGAGCGGCGTGCGATGAGGTGTCGTTTGAGCCTTGCTGAAGACGACGTGCAAAATTTTCGTCCAGTTTCTGCTGTCTCAGTCTGTCTTCTTCAAGTCTTTGTTGCTCAAGGAAGTCATTGTCCATGAAATCAAACGTCTCGTCATCGCTAGGGAGAAAACCGTTAGCATACAATACCATAACCCGAGATCTTGATCAGAGAGAAGAAGAGAAGAGGATTTGTATGATGAGTGCACGAACGCAGTGAGGTCAAAATAGCTATCACCAATTGCAGCATATCCATACCCTAAGCTTCCCGAAGGACTCGTTGCCCCTGTGCCGAAGGGGCTCGGTGATGTACGTCGCGACTTGTTCTCCTCAAACGGTATGAGCCCTGCATCTAAGTGCGTGCTATGGGAACGTTTTCGAGTAGGCAACCCAGCTCGAGAAGAGTTGGCCATCGAAGCTCCAGAGCTAGGTGTCGAAGCCGTGGAAGATAGTGATCCCATGGATTCACCGTGGTCGTTTACTATAGCCATAAAAAGTTAACGAAATTGCTGGCTCAATTGGATTGAAGTCGGAGGGGTAGGTGTTTGCGGAGAAGAAGGCGAAGGGTTTTAGGTGGCGGACACAATATAAGAGAAAGAGAAAACTTGCATTGGAAGCCAGGCGGCCCTCTTCTGAGCGGATAATCCATTCTTGATGAAGTGAGTGAATGATTCATCTTATTATTTGCAGAGGCAGACGAAGTAAAAGTGAATGGAGAGTTTGGGAGTGTTGAGGCTGAAGTGTTTGGTTTGATCATCTCCTTCATCCTCCTCTCCAGAGACTGAATCTTATTCTTGATACTTGTTTCTGCGGCCTTATCGTCCTCGTTGGAGTTAGAATCTTTCAACGATTCCAGTAAAACTTTCTGAAACATAAGCTCATCCCTTAGGCCTGCAATCGCTGCCTGGGTGGCAACTGAAGAAGGTTGCTGTGACATGGTGAATTATTAGATGCAGACGGCCTGATGTGGGTGA
This sequence comes from Rutstroemia sp. NJR-2017a BVV2, assembly GCA_002946415.1. NCBI lineage: Eukaryota > Fungi > Ascomycota > Leotiomycetes > Helotiales > Rutstroemiaceae > Rutstroemia > Rutstroemia sp. NJR-2017a BVV2. The sequence continues at coordinate 477,862 of NJPS01000006.1, forward strand.
GGGGGATGGTAATCCGTGAGGCTCAAGGCTCAAGGCTCAATATCGTTGGTGGAGGCCGTATGCTTCCTCCCGAAATAGATGCTGGGCCACGTAGGTCTAGGTAGTACAGGAACAGAAGCAATCAAAAGAAAGCAGACATCTTTGTGGCAAACGGATTTCTCGAATATCTACATAACGGGGGGTAAATATGGGAGCCGTCGCAGCAGGCTGAAGGAGATATGGATGTCGGTGGGTGGGTATCAGACCAATTCGGCGAAGTTCGTCGCTGCAGTAGCGCACAGAGGATGTAGGTAGTAGGTAGTAGGTAGTAAGTAGGACCGGCCGACGAACTTAAAAGCCAAATCGTATTCGCCTTAGGTAAGTGAGTGAGTGCCTACTTGCCTCCTTTGCAGACCGCGTTTTTCACGCTTTCTGTCAAGTTTTCGCGTCGAGAGATTTATCTGATAAGTCTGAGCACTGGACTGTGCAATTTACGGAGTAGTTTGACAGTTTCAATGTCCTTGCGCGCGACGATCTATGACGATGTTCTCTCGCGTTTATCCCCGCCTTTGGTTCTAACGCAGGAACAAGCTGTTATCGATAGTCCAGATAGAACCTCTAGAACTTTCCTTCCCTAGCCACAGGGCGCAGGGCACAGTGTCAGGAATTGGGATGATAAGCAAACAGCTGCACGTGCTTTCCCCTACTACTTCTCTTATACTTCAGACTTAATACAAGACAAGACCGTCCAGGTTTGAGCTTCCAATTTGGAAGTCTGTTCAGGACACCTCCCGGTTCCCTCGTTTGTGAGAAGGCTTAACCCGATAAAAAGTTTGTTATGAAAAGGCTATCATATATGTGAGGTGTATCATATTGAAATGACCCCTGAGAATCCAAATGGTAATGTTATATCCAACCATGACATCTCTCAATTCTCTCCTGGCCTTCATGTGCGTCGAAGTAAGCTACAGGTAATGCAGGGCGAGTCGTGCATTGCGGTAGGTAAAGTACCATTACTTACGAAGTACAAGCAAGCTCGGTGTATGAATCTGGACGCTTCGCGATCATATTGCGGTCCAAGCACCGAGTACTAGGAGTAGTTCCGTAAAGGGCCAACCTATGGATGTCTTTTCTGTCGTGCAAGCCTCGACCTCAATACCACCGCATCGGTGTACAAGAATAATTCTTGCATGCAGCACCTACTCTTAGCCACGAGGGGAGAGCTTCGTTCTTCATGCAATCGATGAGCGTTCGAGAATAATGGCGGAGGCTTTGGCTTAGCAGTGAGGGGTTGCATTGTGAGATTTTACATCATATCGGCAGCCTTTCATGAACAGTGGTTGTTTAACAGCTTCAGCTCATGCACGGTGCGCCTTCACATAGAGTTAATGTCACCATATTCGGCGTCCATGAGGCAAGATAGAGGCACAATTATACACGGCCAAGATAGCTTTGTTAGCAAGAGGGCTGTACAAAACAGGAGATATTCACATTTTGATCGTTATCCATGCACTTGATGTTGGTAGAATCTTTGACCTCAATCATCCAGTAACGGACGAACCAGCAAACCAGCGAACCGCAAGATCCAACCCCGCAACCGCAGCTGCGGGGCCGTCGCAATCACATAAATGCTACCTTAGTACAAGGAAGGACTGAGTATCACCTTGAGAACAGACCGAACGAACGCCTAATACAAAGGATAAGTATCTGAGACGAGATGAAAGCGAAGCAATGAGTAATAGTTCGCCATAGATGTGGGTCCGCTCGCCCGTTGGGCATAAACATGGTGGAGGCAACGGCATGCCCTGCCCAGGTAGAGAGATCTTCGAAGGATATGAAGTTCGTTCCCACCAGTCCCACGGTCCAATTCGGAGTCGACTACTGAAAGCACCGTATTTCGCAGCGGTCTCCCGAGCGTCGAGCGCGGAAGAGCCCAGCGGCTGCAGACCCATTGTCCTCCATCATCGCCACAAGATTTGCTCTGCTAGAGCCAACAGCAATGAGTTGTACAAAACTCAGCCTCCCCATCTCCATCCCCCTCTGGAAAATTTCTTCACAACCAACAGCATCTGAAACGCGCTGCTCTGCATTCGAGGGAGCCTCATGCGAGGAAGGGTTTAGTAGCGTTGGTAGGATTGCATGAAGTGTGCATCAAATAGGAATATCTTCATTACACGTGATATTGGCGCGCGCGACCTCTTTTGCGGACCACATTTCGCGGTTGGATTATTCGGCGTGCGCAGAAGTTGTGATGTTATTTTGAGAACCAAAGCGGTATGAAGGGGCTAGGAGGGGGTAGGATGGATAGAAGGGTGAGAGTTGCGCGAAGAATCAATGGAGGTTGGCGGTTTATTCGGCCTGCTACTCGACCTGCTTCTCACCTCTCCTTCCCGCTGTCAACCAACAGTCGACCGTGGGAACCTACTCTGGGGGCTTAGGCTGTTCCTAACCACGGAACTTCATATAGAACTTCATATAGGTAGCTTTTATTTGATAGCGCCCTGGACCCTTTGCATTTTCTTTTCTTCATACTCTTCCTTTCCCTTTCCCTTTCCTTTTCCTTTTCCTTGTCTTTTTCCTTGTGTCTGCCAAAGCAGGCGAAATTCCAGAATATTCGAATCATCAATCATCAATCATCCATTCTAAGACATTGGTGCTATTATTTCTCTCATTTGATGTTGTCACAATCTGCTCTCTTTACACCAATCCCAATATCCTTCTCAGGTTTCTGCACGCACGCACACGCCATTCCCAGCTGCACAATTACATCAGACGCCAATTCGACCGAGTAGCAGCATCCAAGACCCTGAAATTGCTTCAATCACATCCAGTCTTTTGAGTCACCCCGGTCATTATTAGCATTTTTATTCCTCACTTGTCTCTTATCGTCCATTTCTCCATCCTCATCTCATCATAGGGATATAAGGATAGTAGATAATAGATGCATTAAGCAGGACGCTCCGTCAAGCCAGAACCAAGTACTGTCCAAGTACCGTGCCTGCCAGAAGAAAATTCTTGCGCGTTTCACGCTCCTTCGTCTGGCAAGATTGGGCTGTGGGAAAGTTAAAAGAGGAGGGAAATTCCATGATTGTCCTGTGCTTTTGGAAGTCCCCCCACCACCGGCATAACCTACTTTCAGCTGTGTACGCACAAGTGTAGAGAGCGATTACGGATTACATACATACATACATACAAAGTACATACACACACACATAACCTTACAGCGCGGGCGGGTATCGATCGCTTCTAGATCACATCACCGCAAAATCCTACCACCTGCACCTGCACCTGCACCTGCGAAACAGCAGCAGCTGCTGCCAAATCCGAAGATCCCAAGATCCCAAACAATCCCCTCCTCCCCACCTTGTCTCTCCCACTTCCACTTGTCCCAGACTCCCAGGTCCGCTGTCCAACCAAGTCACTCACTCGCCCACTCACCCAGTCAGTCAAGTCACCCAGTCGCCCAGTCACCCAGTCACCCAGTCACCCAGTCACCACCCAAAACTACCCAAAAATACCCACCCACAATTCATCTGGTGCACCAACCTTATTCCACGCATTTCTTACCATTTTCCAAGGTTTACCATTCTTCACGAGCCGATTCTAGCTACCTAAATCAGCCCAACCCAATACTCCCCTCCGTCATCCCTTCTCCCCACCTCTACTTCTTCCATCGACCACCAACACCTTCTCCTACTATTTACCTACTTCACCCGCATACAAAACCGGAATTCTCGTCTATCTACGCTTGTCTCCTCCAGCCTCGTCCTTTTTTTTCTCTGTGTCCTTTTTGCGATTTTCCCCTCTTTCGCTTCTTGGGTTTCACATTGACAGATCGAGCATTTAATCTGCCCGCATAAGAACTTTCACTTTTGAACAACATTTAAAATCATTTACCAGCTTCAAGAAAAAACAACCAAAGCGCAATCATCATGTCGAGACACGGCGGAGCCTCACGAGTGGTGGATTATGAAGAGCGTGATACTTACTACTCTCGAGGTGCACCGGCGGCTCCTCAAGCCCCGGCTGTTCGCATTAGAGAGCGTGATCGTGAAGAAGTCATCGTTGACAGACGAGGCCCTGAACGCCGAGAAAGGGACCGTCCCGATTTCCTTCGCGACGATTATGGACGACCTGACCAACAAGGCCAGTTGGTCGTAAGAGAGCGTGAAACTGAAACTTTCAACAGCAGACCATTAGAGAGAAGAGCACGATCACCATCTCCCCCTCGATTCCGCGAAAGAATCGAAAGAAGAGAGGTTGAGCGAAGAGAGCCTTCCCCAGCAGGCGACCGAGTGCGAACACGAATTGTGGAGAGAGAGAAGGAAACCCAAAGATCACCATCACCCCCACCACAACTTCGCGCACGAGTCATCGAAACAAGACAGAGATTCAGAGAGCGTTCTCCATCTCCTGCGCCCCCAACTCCAGTCCGTATTCGTGAGCGTATTGTTGAAAGAGAAAGAGAGCGAGAAAGATCACCATCCCCACCACCAGTTGTGGAAAGAATTCACACTCGAATTGTCGAGAGGAGAGAGCCCTCGCCTTCCCCTTCACCTTCCCCACCACCAACCCCCCCACCAGAGATTATCCGGGCACCCCCGATTCATCGAGAAATCATCACTCATCACCGTCATATTGATCATGGTATGTTTTTATTTTAAATCCGCTAATTCATCCCCAAAAATTACTAACGTAATAACACAGGCTTTGAATTTGCTCCTGCCCCAAGCCCACCCCCACCTCCTCGTCGCGCCCGTACCCCACAACCACCAAAAACAGAGAAGACCGAGATTGACATTTATTCGTCTCGCAACAACACAGAGGTTGACATCACAAGAACAAAAACCCCAGCCCGCGAACGCGAGCCTGCCAAACCCACTCCTCTGCGAAAAGATTATTATGATGATTCCATTATCTACGAACAAGAGCGTGATAAATTACGTGTTCGGGATACCCGTATGGAAATCAGCAGAAGACGAAGTTTGAGTGCTCGACCAGACAAGGAGAGATTCCACCTCGACATTCGAGCAGAGGAGGATGAGGCAGACTTCTACAACCGTAAGGCGGAAGAGAGAGCTGTCATTGGAGAAGCCTTCAACGGTGCCACGAAAGATTGGACAATTGTTGACGTTCCTCCGGGAACTGAGAGGATTACCTTAGACGGCGTTGGAGGTGCCAGCCAAGAAATCACCTGGCAGAGATACAACGGTGTCCGACGAAGTAAATTCAACCCTGAGCGTGAGCGCAAGAATGAGGAGCTCGAACGTGTCGAGAGGAAAATTGAAATCCGCGAGCGGGACGGTCCAGAACGTACCACAGAACGTATCGAGATCCGTGAACGTGAAAGGGATGCCTCACCACGAGAGTCTACAACCAGTGTTGAGATTGACATTTCCAGGAAAGAGTCAAGACGTGGACATACACACGGACCAACCTATGAACGTGAGAGAGAGTATGAACGTGTTGAAGAAACCACCGATCGTCGTGTTGGCTTCCCACTCCCTCGAGGACCTCCAAAGAACAGAATGGGTGACTTGTGGACCGAGATCACCAAGGACTTGGTCGTGAAGGAAGCTATTGAAGAACTTGGATATGATTACGAGGAAACCGAGTTCTTTTACTACATCCTTCAATATCTACGCTACGTAAGTTCCACGAACACACCTTATTCACACAGCATTTACTAACAGCCTTCCAGCAAGATGTCGAGGAACTCGTTGCTCTCTCCGAAACCATCCGCCGTGAAAGACAAGACCGCCTTCGAGACATCGAACGTGAGCGTATCAGGATCGAGAGACGTGAGAAGGAACGCGACGACTGGGAGAGAGCCGAAAGAAGACGCGATAGAGAATTCGACGATGAGAGGATCATCGAGAGAGAAATCATTTGGGATGATCACCGAAGACGTCCTAGCAGACGCCACTAATTTGCTCGACGAGCGTCCGTTGAGTTGCATTTTACGAAGGCTTTCTAAAAAGCTCATGAGGGCAATGAAGATTATGACGAACGAACGAACGAACAACGATGTCACGGCTGGCATAATGATTTCAAATGAACACACACCCTTTGCATACCTAACATAGCGTTGTATTTTCCTTTGGATCTTTTTCATTTTTTTTGTTATTTTGTCTTTTTTTGTGTTTTTTTTTCTTTCTGGTTACAATTTACATTGGTCGGTCGGTCGGTCGGATCTTTCCACTTCTTCTTCATGTATGTATCCATCTACGACGGATAAAGGGATGAATTTACGGAACCGATTATCTATCTATCAAAGTCTTTTTTATCTATCCATTGGATCTGAAATGACTTGGTCTGCTTCGGGATGCTGATGACTGATTGATTTGATTTGATTTGATTGGACTGGGCTGATGGATGGATGAGATGAAGGGATGGTTAATGGATATATCATATGATCAATGGCTGATATGTCCTTTCTTGTGTTTTTCTTTTCTTCTTTTGTTTCTTTCGGTTGGCTGGTTGTTTTTGGGTTTGTTTGTTCTTGTTTTTCGGGGAGGGGAGAGAGGGGAGAGGAGGGGAGAGGAGGGCGGAGTGGGTGATGTTGTTGAGAGGATGAGATGGACTGGGGATGGCTGGGGATGAGAACTGGGGTGGGTGGGTTGGTGTGCATGATATGGGTGGAATGCGGGATAGAGGATAGGATCAGACAGGGGCGAAGGGGAAAGGGAAATGGAAAGGGAAGGGGATGGATAGGAAAGGGGATGGGAAAGGGGATGTGTAGGAAAGAAGTTCAAACTTGGGAAGGAAAGGGAAGGCATGAGAAGTACTTAACGACATGATTATGAAATATGATACACTTTTTTTATATAGACAAAAACATTTCTTAAACATGGTTTGGCTTGCGGCTTTGTGAGTTTCGGTTGTGTGAGTGAGTGAGTGATCTTATTATATCTGATTTCAATTCATCGTGTTTGATTTGACTGTATGGTATATGCAATAGTATTCTATAGGGCCAACTAATATGGGAGGGATGGGAGGGATGAGGTAGAGGATATTGGTTGGAGATGGGTATGTAAGATTTGGGATGGGGATAGAGATTTTGTAGGTAAGAGAGGGAGAGAGGGAGAGAGAGAGAGCTTTGGAAGGGGAAGGGGAGGGAAGAGAGGAATATAGCTTTATGAGGAAGAGGTTAGAAGTAGGTACTTGGATGGCTGGTTGGATTGTATAGTATAGGGGAAGAGGGCAGGGTGGGGAGGAGGGAGAGAGGAAGGAAAGGGGAGAGATGATGTAGATATTATAATGGAGTAGGATGGATCGATAGATAGATGATATAGGTGAGGTAAGTGGTAGGAGGGAGAGATGGTAGGGAACTGGTAGGTTGATGTGTTAATAGGTGGGTGGGAGGGGAAGTAGGAGAGAGGAGGAGAGAGGAGGAGAGAGGAGGAGAGAGGAGGAGAGAGGAGGAGAGAGGAGGAGAGAGGAGGAGAGAGGAGGAGAGGGGGAGAGATGAGGAGAGGAGAGGATAGGAATTCGGATATAGATATGGATATTCAGATATATAAGTAGATCGAGGAGTGGAATCGAGTAGAGAATTATCTGGGTTTATTAGTAATTTAAATATGATGAAATGATGTATAAGTAAAGGTAACGAATAAAGTTGATTGAAGGGGAAAAACGATCTTGATATTCAAGAGACGAAATGATTAGATAAGTTATTAATACAGTCCAGTCCGGCAAGATGGGGAACGGTGAAGCAAGCCGATGAGAATTAAGGTGATGTTTGGAAAGGGAAAGGAGGATCTTCTTAGTAGCGATAAACAAGTAATGGACGAACGAAATAAGAAGGAAACAAAGGGGATAATAAGGTACTGTTTCGAGGATACGAGAGATATAATGTATCGTCTCAAGAAATAGGTTGGAAAGATCAAACAGATAACTGCGAGAGTAAGTGTTAGTTTGACAGTCTACACAACTGTGGTTCTCCAAAGAATCATGAAAGTGATATACTAATTAACTCTTTATATATTGTATAAAGTCAAAGTCAGACTCGCGAAATTAACTAGACATCAACATCAATCAACACAGAATCACTGAAAAGAGATACCGAAGATTCTTGCAATTCCCAAAGATCACGAATATCCTTTCTGGCGAATATCACTTATACCAATAGACTCCATTGCATCTATTATAATCCTCCCCCGGGTATCTTTCCATTTCTATCGGATGGATGCTCATTCAGATGACCGCAAATATCAAGCATAACGGTCTTTCGTCGGACAGCCTCCCTCCCAGCTGATCGTTATAGAATTGTAATGGAATGAAATCCCCACCGCGATTCTCCTAGATTGAAGTTATTCCAGTCGCGATTTATCTTGACGATGAAGTTGTAATTCCCCCGCTTGTTCCTTGGCTTTGAACGAGCGGGACGACATCGCTCCATACTAGATCTATGTGTTCGTTTCCCAGGTGAAGAACTTATTGTTAGGTGCCCAAGAGGGTGTTTTCAGGGAGATACGACAGGCGATCATGGAAACGTGTGCTGTGAGCAGAACTGAAAATATATTTCTTTCATTGAGTTTATAAACGCTGCTGAGCAGTTTCCAGGCCGATCTCGCTCGTGCATCGAACACTTGTTCGTTCCTACAAGTATTCAAGAAGAGAATCCGCAGTTAGAGAGAAACAGTAGTTTGCCGCCACAACTGTTGCACTGCGCACATATAATACTTTAGATGATCACGTCTGTTTCATTCGGGAGCTTCTTCTTCGATACGCCCGGTCGTATTCCGGTCATTAGGTGGTGAATATTCAACGATACTGCCAGAAACCCAGTGCTTAAAACATCAAGTTGAAGATCAGCGTAACTGGTCAAGAGATATGCAAACTACAACTGCTAACCTACACATCCTCGAGCTGTCTCGAACTATCGAAGACTGACAGAAAGATACATGTATATCACGTGCCAACGAGCATCTGACTTTCACATGTCATGCGCATCCGGTTGCAGCACGAATTTCTTAAGATTGCTGGCCTGAATCTACTTCTGCCAACCAAAAGTTCAAATACGCTTACGCGCGCACTTTCCGCATACGTGCACCCCACCAGCGTCAGCTTGCAGCGGGTGTTGTGTGGGCGACTGACATGCGAAAAGATACGCTTGAACCTTTTCCCGTGTGCTGGGCTGGGCTAGGCCAGGCCCGATACGAAGTTTAAGGATGAACTTTGGAGAGCGAGGACTTTACCCAGCAAAGATGGATGTGGATGGAGATTCCCTCGAAGGATAGATAGAAGTTACGTAAATTTCGCGATAGTTATCTTCTCCACCTTTTGGCGGGAAGTGGAGCAGGGTTCGGGCGCATCCATTTTTAGACGACTGACGAAGAGGAGATGGACAACAACAACGAGGAGAGAGAAAGGAAAGGGAGTGTTGAGGATATATTGTTGGATTGGCGATGATCGTGATAGTAGGTGAAAGGATGGGCACGGGAAGAAGATACAGTATTACAAAATTGCAGAATTAAAGATCTGTATGCAGTATGATCAACATGACAAGGCAAGCTAATTGGCTGATATGAGATAGATGATAAGCATTTTGTGTATCTGTGATCTCCTCTACGACTCCGTCACACCAATGGTGCTGCTTGTTTGCAGTGAATTGGTAGGGGAAAATGTGAAAACGCGAGATATCAAACAAAGATAGGCAACAATTGAGAACATAACCATGAAAACCCGCCACATAACAGACTGAGGTAGAGCAGCTTTTGTATCAGGAAGATTGATAACGTCCAGGACTAGGATCCCGCAAGAGCGTGCTAGTCCACCACTACCCCATGCGTCTCCAGGCTATAACTTCCTTATCGAGCATTAGACCCAGATAGCAGGTATACAACCCCTCCCTCTGTATCGTCGTGTGCGGCCCTACTGAACTGAAAACCGGGCATTGCAGCCGTCAATTAATAGATAAACTTCGCACCGAAACTTATCTACGTATACTTAAACATGTCATCTCCCCTCAATTAAAATCTCCATCCGCCGTGATCATCGCATTATCCACTCAATATGGCGTCCTTAAAGGCTTCGAGAAGTAATGCCTCTGCCGGCCATAATATGCCTCGCCCGTCGGTGACGTCTGTATTGCCAAGAGGAGATGTTCCGAATTACGAAGGCTTGACCGCAGATGAGGCGGCGTTGACGGCTTTGGGTTATAAACAAGAATTTAAGAGAGAGTTTTCGTTATGGACGACCTTTTGCGTTTCCTTCGCCGTCCTTGGATTATTGCCAAGTTTCGCCAGCACCCTGTACTATGGTATGGGATATGGTGGTACAGGAGCTATGACTTGGGGTTGGTTGATTAGTTGGTTCTTCATTCAATGTGTCGCTATGGGAATGGCAGAGTTGTGTTCGAGTATGCCAACAAGGTGAGCATCAATTGAGAAATCGGATGTCCAAAAGCTTATGGTGGTCCAGTGGTGGTTTGTATTATGCAGCAGCAGTCTTGGCTCCTCCAGGTTGGGGTCCATTTGCGGCTTGGATAACAGGGTGGTCGAATTGGATGGTCCAGGTAACAGGAGCACCTTCTGTCGACTACGCCCTAGCCGCGATGATTCTTGCTGCCGCCTCGATAACGCATCCAGAGTATGAACCAACAAACTACCAAACATTCCTATTAACCGTCTTTATCATGATAATTCATGGGATGATTTCGAGTATGCCGACTTTGTGGATTGCGCGATTCAACTCCTTCGGCTCAACATTAAACATGATCGCTTTGGTGGTGGTGATCATCATGATTCCGGCCTCTGTTACAGGAACCGAGACGACTCCTAAGTTCTTCCCCTCCAAACAAGTATGGTCTATTCAGAACGGCACAGACTGGCCTGACGGAATTGCGGTACTCATGTCGTTCATTGCCATCATTTGGACCATGTCTGGATACGATGCCCCGTTCCATCTTTCGGAAGAGTGTAGTAATGCCAACGTTGCATCTCCTCGTGCTATCGTCATGACGAGTGGTATCGGTGGATTGATGGGCTGGGCGTTGCAACTGGTTGTCGCATACACTGTTATCGATATTGAGGAGGTGCTTGATTCTCCCCTCGGGCAGCCGTGGGCCTCGTACCTCGTCCAAGTGATGCCACAGAAGATTGCCCTCGCAGTTCTTGCCATAACGATTATGTGTGGTTTCTTCATGGGGCAAGGTTGTATGGTCGCAGCATCTCGGGTGACGTTTGCATATGCTCGAGATGACTGCTTCCCCTTTTCTTGGTGGATGAAACGAGTCAATAAGTATACCTATACTCCAGTAAATGCCGTGTGGTTCAACACGACCGTCGGAATTCTCCTCCTCTTGCTCATATTTGGAGGCTCGGTGGCAATCGGAGCCATATTTTCCGTGGGAGCCATTGCCGCATACGTTGCCTTCACCATTCCAATCTTCATTCGAGTATTTTTCGTGGGAGACAGGTTCCGCCGTGGTCCATGGCATCTTGGCAAATTCAGCAAGCCTATTGGCATTTGTGCTTGCTCTTTTATCCTTGTGATGATGCCAATTCTCTGTTTACCAGCATACAGGGGCGATAACCTCACAGCCTCATTGATGAATTGGACAGTAGTTGTGTATGGCGTGCCGTAAGTATATCCACACCATCATAGACGTCGTCGGCGGCTAACAATCGAATCTAGAATGCTCATTGTGATTATCTGGTGGTTCGTGTCAGCACACAAGTGGTTCAAAGGACCTGTGATCAACGTGGAAGTACGTACATCCCATACTACCATACCGACGACAAAGACTAACACATATATCTCCAGCATCATATGATTGGTAGGGAAGATGAGATCGTTGAAGGTGTTGAGACAAGCAGTTTGGATGAAGGAAGAAATACGCCAACGAAGATAGAGAAGGAAGTTGATTCAAAAGGCGGTCGTGCTCCTGTGTCTGTGATAGGAGGACAATAAAAGCTTGTCTAAATATGTTAGTTTCAATCAAATGTTCTTTCCAGTTGGCCAATACCTTCAAAGGAATCAGATGTTCTTTTCTTGAAGCAATTGCAGGAAAACCATGGTGACAAAGACTCCCATGCCTAAGACCATACAAGAGACTGGTTCCATGTTGATGGGGGTATTCAAAAAGTGCTGTTGGATGATTGCAGTGTGTGCAGAAAATGCTGAGTGCTTACCGATTCCAAAGGAAATCATGAAGCAAGCAGGAAGATATACTCTTTCCATCCCCCATACAGCTGGTCGATGCTAACCAAGTTGTCTGCAGGTGAGTATTGAGGGATTTTTGCTACTACGTGAATCTTGCTTTTAAAAATCCCTCATGCAAACGTCCCCGCCCCAGCTTGCTGCAGGATCAGCTCGGCGACAGAGACATTTATGTACCCTACCAACATGTTTTCAAAAAATGAAATGAGCGATAAACAGGACTTCTGTTGACTTGCATCCGAAGTCCAACCAAACTAGGTTGTAAATGGGGTGGAAACGGTAGGATAACATGCACAGGGTAGGGAAAGACGAGGAAAGACGAAAACGAAGATAATGCAGAGCGACGTGACCAAGCTACACAATGTATGTGATAGACGTCACGACAAGATGTTTAAGATAGTCCTGAAACACTTCACCAAAGCCATTCGCTTGATAATGACATGAATGTCCACTATAGCCGAAATCTTGGAAAATGTAACTTTTCAGAAGAAGAAAATATCTCGCGTAGTACAAGACAGAGCGAGTAACCTACAGCCTGAAAGCCTTAGGCCAAAAATGGTTCTCTAGGCGCTCTGTCAATTGAGGACCCTGGAAATAATTCAACATACTTCGATCATTGCGAAATTGTTCAATAAAGTCATGATTGAAGAGACTGCCACTCATTCATCTGTGTAACACGAGGCACATGTGCAATGCCGTCAAAAATCTTTCGAAACCCTGCGGGCGGGGATGCATCCCTTCTATCTCCATCTAATTACGACGACGATGCTCCGTCCGTACACTCGAGTCGAAGCGAAGACGATAGCGATAGCGAAGACGATGAGGCTCTAAATAGAGCGCGAACATCGGCGGACATTAGGAGGTACGATCAAAGTGTGCTGTTAGATGAGGAAGAACGAGATAAACTGTTGGAGGACAATAGGCGCAGCGCACAAGGTGGAAATGGGACTGCCGGGGGTTTAGAGGGATTACGGTCCGGCATCAAAGGCCTCTGGAGCAAGAGCCATCAGCGATTGCCTGGCATTGAGGACAATGATTCTGCGCATCAAGAAGATGTAGTGGATACCGGAGAAAAAAGACGGCAGCGGAGGATAAGAAGACAGAGGCGGAAAGAGAAGCTAATGGAGGACGCAAGTCACGGAGAGGATGGCGAATTGATGTATGAAATGGAACAGGGCAGAATTAAAGAAGGTAGCGCAACCGGCTCTAGCAGCGACACTGATGAGAGTGATGATCTCGACCGCCGTGGCTTGTTGAACATACACGATGAGAACATGCAGCGGAGGAAGAGACGTTGGGCTTGGTGCGCTATTTACTTGTTGATTGTCCTAGGTTTCATGGCACTTTTGCTCGTAGCATGGAAGTTGTCGCAAAAGGCTCGTCTCACGAAAGAAAACCAAAAATTCCTAAGCAATGGAACAGCCTTGTTTGCTCCCACGACGATTCTAATCAGTCTTGATGGTTTCCGAGCCGACTTCTTGAACCGTGGTCTGACTCCTCGATTGAATACTTTTGTCCAGGAGGGTGTATCACCCGTGTATATGATGCCGAGTTTTCCCTCGGTCACTTTCCCAAATCACTACACCTTGGTTACAGGACTCTATCCGGAATCTCATGGGGTTGTGGGAAACACGTTTTGGGATGTCGAACTGCAGGAGGAATTCTATTATACCCACCCCTCGGCAATGCATAAGAAATGGTGGGGTGGTGAACCCTTGTGGGTCACCGCGGAAAATCAAGGGATCAGAACTGCCATACATATGTGGCCTGGAAGCGAAGCACACATTATGGATGTTGAACCTGCGTATCTGGACAAGTACAATGGGAAAGAGCCTCTTTCAAACAAAGTTAGCAGAGTTCTCGAGCTATTGGACAAACCTGGCCAGGAAGATGATAAAGTAGCAGTGGAAGACATGAGACCCCAACTTATTGCCGCATACGTACCAAATGTGGATGCTGATGGTCATCTTTATGGACCGAACAGCACTGAAATTCGAGTTACCATCTCCGACGTTGATACTATGCTTGACAATCTATTTAAAGGGCTGGAAACTCGAAACTTGACAAACATTGTCAATGTTGTGGTGGTATCGGATCACGGAATGGCTACCACAGACACTACTCGTCTCATTCAGTTAGAAGACTTGATTGATACGAGCTTGATTGAGCACACAGATGGCTGGCCTCTGTTTGGACTTCGGCCTAAAGATCCTACGGATCTCCAGGCTTTGTATGACGGTTTGGCCGCAAAGGCAGCCACAAATCCGAACATTGACGTCTATCTGCGTGATGTGAATATGCCTGAGAGGTATCATTTCTCCACAAACGAGCGCATTGCTCCTCTCTGGATTGTACCGAAGACTGGCTGGGCAATCGTCCACAAGGACGAGTTAGATGTGGTTGATGCGAAGGCGAAAGGGATTGCATACCATCCTCGCGGGTTGCACGGTTATGATCACGAACATCCACTCATGAGAGCCATTTTCATTGCTAGAGGACCGGCCTTTCCACATGAGCCTAATAGCCGTGTTGAACCATTCCGTAAGCCAGTACTACCTTTTCCTGCAAGCATTTGACTAACCTAAACTAGAAAACATCGAAGTTTACAACATTATCTGTGATTCTCTCGCGCTGACCCCAAAACCCAACAATGGCACATTACGTCTTCCGCTCAAACCCGTTGGTCTTCACTCGGACGAAACCTCTCCTCCTGAACCTGCCGATCCCGAGCCTACGCCCTCGTTATCGGATGCGGCACCGGATGCGATCCTCTCCATATCACCAATCGAAGCTAGTTCCGCCGCGGATCCTAACGTGGTGCCGCCGCATATGGTAGGCGTTGATACACCAGATAATCCTGCAGAAGACGACACGAATGTGGATCGGCCAGTAGTTGAGGATGAGAGCGGAATGACGGAAGAAGAGAAGAACTGGTGGGAGTGGTTCAAAGGGGAATTGGACGACCTCAAAGGCTGGATTGGAGGTTTTGTCCAAAGTGGTGGGAAGAACGAAACCCAGGCGGGCAAATAGTTTTGTAAGATCACGCGGCGTATGAATGATTCAAGGAATGGATGAATTAGGGCGAGGAGTTTGTTTTTATATCCATGAAAGGTTATTGCTAGGGTCTGGGTTTATTATAGGCTCCTAGCTAGGCGATTAACGATACACATATAGATTTTTCGGACTGGAGGTCCATTCTCTTTGACATATATGAGAATAATCAACGAAATAATGGGCGTGCGTCTGTGATAGCTGTGCTTCCCTGATATCAGAGTGTTATGCAAGTCCAAGAAGATCTAGCTTCATCTTCCTTCCCTCTCCTCTCAACTGAAGAGAACAGATCCAACCACCATGTGCTCAATGAAATAACGGACACTCATAAAGCAGCACTCACTCATATTACTTTCTAAAATCCATACATCCCTCTCACCACACCACACATTATTCTCCCAAGTGGGTCCCTTTCAGAGTGCCTCCACCAGATAGTGGATCTTTCCCCCCTCCCGAACCTCTTCCATTCTATCGAGCTCTTTTACTATCTCTAATATCTTTTCCAATAACACTCATCGACCCACAAATCAGCTCAACAAATAGCCTCTTTAGCTCAGTTGGTAGAGTGAGTCCACCCATCTTCATCATCCAACAACATCAAATACTAATCATTCAACAGGCGCGACACTAGTAACTTCATACTAAGAAATGTCGAGGTCAACGGTTCGACTCCGTTAGGAGGCACTTCATGAGACATTCTTTTGTTATTTTTGCATTGAATGAGGATTGCTATGATATAGTGAGGTGAGAAGTTTTGAGTGATGGATATGTTGTAGGAGATACTTTTTGCCTTCTTTTTGCATGTACTGTGTGTGGGGTTGATAAACCCTCGGATCTGGGTGGTGCAGCGCGCTACAGATTTAGGCGGAGTGCCCCTGAGAACAGATATCTTCTCTTCACTGCAGTAGACGAATACTTGAAGGAGGTTGCAAGAAGGAACAAGGATGAATATGTTATCATTTTGAATAATATGAGGGTTTGGGTAAGTTCTCTGGTTTTTCTCCTTGAGAATGACTGGTGAGCTTCTTTTCCAGCTTGAGAAGAACTCTGGATTCTCCGGATCAGGGTGCTGCCGCGATTTTCCAATGGTAATGCGGACGAGATAGTGGTTCTAACATAACTCGATCGACTATGGGAATTTCATGAGAAGCCCGGAGCTCTTTTTACAGAGTGAGATCAACGTGTTGGAACTTCATTGGGTCTACGATATTCGTCAACTTCAATTTGGAGAATCTCCATATGATATCCGCGGAACGCATGTTCACTGTTCTTGCATCACCCATGCCTACCATATTATGCATGTAGCTTCAGGCTAAGTAGTGCTGGCTTCGGAGGTGGTTCTGAAGACCAGTTAATATATTAGCCTCGGATACCTTCCCGGAATTGGGTTTTCCAGAGGAAGCCTTGCACGTCTTATCCTGTGGGCTGTTCATTCTGTCGAGCTCATCACGGGCCTGAGTATGTTCAAAGACCTTCTGGTGGTGACACTGCTTGGCGCCTCGGGAATATTTGTTACATTTCTTGGTCTCTATGTCCTATTCGTTGAGAAAAGTCAACTTGTACGAAAGCTCACTGTTAATAAAGGTTGGTGCGGAGGGAAGGGGAAGTTACACTTTATGTTGTTTGTTGAAATTCCATTATGTGTTTGCTGTGGTGTGAAACTCAGATCTGGATAGATTATAAGGATTGTCTCGGGACACTGGCGAGATTCAACGTCTCAATACCAGTGAATTATCGATATACTCAGATTGACGTATAGGATTCCCACATTACCGTACTAACGGCCGCTCCTTCCTCGTTCGTACGGCATGGAGAGTTTGCGTCCATTTTGCCATCTTTAAATCCAACAACGACACACACATCGAAACTTTTACGAACAAGTCCAGCGCAATCGAGTGTTTCCGTACCAGCAAAGACCAAGCCCGAAACTTCAACCATCAAATGCTCACACACTCCAACGACTTACTAGTTCTACTTTCGTCTACGATTCTCTATCTCTAGCCGTCGCTATCGCCTTCAAAATGCCGACCGCAACTAAGTCAGTCACCGCAGCTACCATCACGCAAGCATTATCAGAGGTATGAGATACTCCATGGAAGCAAGTTTCTCGAGCTAAATGTATCGAAGAACAGAAAATTCTTGAAAAAGATAGACACCGACCAAGAACAAGAAATTCGAGAAGCGACACTCGAACGGCTGGATGGCCTCAGCTGTCGCACCCAGAGTGCCGAAATCACGGAAGTGCTAGAAGCGATGCATCACGAGAGCGCATCGGTGAGACGTGCAAGAACATTTTGCGAAGAAGTGTTATCCGTGATCGAAAAAATGGGCTACAGTATCGAGAAGGGCGTCGACAGTCCTAGTTTTCGCAGCCTCAAGACAAGCTCCAGGAAATTTCTCACAAGACTAGATAGCATCAGCGTTGCCAAGAGCAGACGTGAGAAGGTCGATGAGGCGGCTTTTCGAAACTTTATAGGTGTGGTGGAAGAAAAAGATTTTAGGGTCGAAGTCTACAGTCATCGGTCCGGAGCAACGTGGATGACACCGGTGATTTACACCTCCAATAAGAATGTATGCATTCCTGCCAGGACTCGTGAGGAGTAGAGAGGAAGTGGTTTGGGCCAGCAACGCCGACAAAGAAGAGAGTTCATCAAGGATCTACTTTGAGATGGTAACTCATTCAAGCTCATTACATCTCCTGCTGAGAAGTTGTGGAATTCTCGAGAGATGCGGTGGATTTCAGAGAGACAGAATAGCATGAGAGCCTAGACTTAAGAATTAGGTTGTGGATATCATTGATTGCACACCAGCATGACTTCAGTAGCTTATGGATATATACGTCGGACAAAGTTTTAACTCGCAATAGGTCGGACATAGGAAGGCGAAAAGGAATTTACAACGGGTAACATGATTTTCGATGGATGTTGAACTGGAGAATGGCTTTAGTTGATGGGTTTCGAGGGGAGCTACATGCTACATCAGGAGCTACATATCTGCTTCACAAGCGAAAAAGAACTGCCGCTTCTCTTAATGACAGAACAACTTTATGATATGTTTGCGAGCAACATTGTGGCCCGGAGCCGGAAAGACACAATTGCCGCAATGCGACACGATGACAATCTCACTGCTACTTTTTCTACCAAGACATATTTGCTCGCACAAAGATAAACATTGGCCAGATCCGTACGAGTTCATACGATGTGGTTGGGTGTTCTATGCTGAATTAAGGATTTCAACACTTTGATCTGATGTAATATGCTGACGTATTATCTTCTGGATGTCATATACACCAAGAGGAACATTCTAGTAAAGGCCTCGACTGGACAGCCCTTGACTAAGAAAACACCTATGCAAGCGTGAAACAATGGTCCTCCATGTGACTCAGATGAGCGTGTAATTATAAGGGTAGAAGGTCTCACACCATTCATGTTCCTCGGATTCCTGGCTGCAAGAGTTCGTGCCTGCCGCCGTGCGATCGATAATCTCCCTCTTGGTGGACTTATTGCACCCAATAACACATACGTCTCTGTCAACGATGGTCCACAGACATCAATGCTTAAAGACTCCGAAACATTTCGTTTATTCCCCAATGATATATGTACACCCTTCCGGCCCCATCCACACTTCGTGAACGCGCCCGGCGTCAACATCGATCCGATCCCCAACACCATAGGTAACTTTCTGCGCGTCTTTCTCCTTTGGATAGGTAATAGTCAACTGGCCGTCGGTGATAAGATGCGTTGTTAGCCCTCGGTGAGAATGAGGACTGTAGTGGGCATTTCTGCGGCGAGTGAGGCGCGGTCAGCATCAGCCTTGTTCGGGTTGTGGGGTTGAGGCTGTGTATGGGTGGTCTGAGGTCTCACTTACGGCCCATCCGTCCAAGTGAAGACAGTCGAGAATCCCCACGAGCGGACCTTTTCCTCTAATTGGGCTTGAGTCTCTTCTGGCATTTTTAGATTTTTAGATGTCTCTCCCCGAGTATGTGATTGTTTGACGCGATGACATGTATCGTGAAATGTTGGATGATGGATGGTCCTTGAACGAGGAAAAGAGGGTCCAGCGTCTAACGGATGGCCCGAAAGTCTGAAGGCATGAATTAAACAACTCTTGGCTACGGTTACAGGCTCTAGCAATGCGGCTTTGACCGGGGATATCGCTGGGGGAAGCTGCCAAACGCTGCCAAACGCTGCTAAACAACCCCCCAAACCAATGGTACGGGCCGTTGGAAGAACTACTGTACCCAAGTACGAAGTACTCCATTTTTCCTATTCCTGTTGCTAAGGTTATGTGCGAGTACTATGTATGATCGGACTGGTGATGGTTCGAATTGATACAACATCCGCGCAATCTGTGAACATCCACCACTCTTCTCCAATGGAAACCACATAGATACAGCGATTCATCGCATTTGTTACACGTTCTACCCCAAGATGATTCAACCACTCTCCACCACTTTTCCAATTGGTGTCTTAATGTTTATACATAGAAGTATCCACTAGCAATGTCAGCACTTTCCAGGAACGCCAGCAGCTGAAAGAGCCTCGTCTTGGCCCCCTTAAAAAGATTACAATCTCTCCTTCGACCACAATCCAAGCCATTTCGCATCATCTGGAGCACTTGGAGATGTCATTCAGCAGATACTAATGTCGACAACGCAGAAGCCGGCCAGATGGTTTCCTTCATCAAGAAGAAGTTTAGGAGGTAAGCTTTGATTTTCCTTGCTCTCTGCACCAACCCCACCCACCCAGGACAAGGCTGCTATTACGTTGAAACACGTACTGTGCAAAAGTCTACAAAATGGAGTCGATATCCTTGGTCGCAGGTCCGATGTTTTGCAGCAAATTGTGGTTCCAGCTTGCTCATCCGTTGCTAAATCTAATTCTATTCACTGCAGGATATCTACCATGCCTCTCCTCACACCCTCCGGAAAGTCGTTCTCGCTGCACAAACTGATAGCCATGTCCACAATGCTCACACCTTCGCACGGAGTACATCTCCAACCACTGAACGCCAACACATCTGAAGCCCCCGCGCGTCAGTTATATCTTTCGCACACGATCCAAGAATATTTTAGACACGTCTTTGATGCATTACGCGGGTCCGAGTCGAGTTTGCGACGAGATCGCTTTCAGATATGGCTTGCGGACGTACAGGGACATATAGTTCAGCTGGAGAAGGAGTCGTACAAGTTCGAACAATTTCTAGAGGCAATCTATTACAATTACGCATTAGAGATCGCAAAACCTATCCAGGCGCAAGACCTGTCGAAACCTATCACCAATTATTTCATTAGCAGCAGTCACAACACATACTTAATGGGGAATCAGCTATCGTCCAAGAGTTCTACGGAGGCATACAAAACAGTGAGTATCCTACCATGCCACAGCTTTCTCGTGCTGATAATCGATAGGCTCTTCTCCAAAATTGCAGATGTATTGAAATCGACGTACACAATGGAGAACCGCCTGAGAAGACCGACACTATATCGTCGAACAAAGGCGATCACAAACGACATGCTTCGAGCAGTACTTTGTCCAGCAGAGCTGCGGCAGCGATAGCATCGGCCGAAGAGAAGCTCGGAAGCGCCAAACAGAAGATTGTCGCGAAGACTTTGGGGAAAGAACTCAAGGTTGCAGAGGACGGCGAGGAGAGTAGGAGACCGGCTTCGATACGATCGGCAATGGTAGGGGAGCCATTAGTTTTGCATGGCTGGACTTTGACTGCGCCGGTTGGATTCAGAGCTGTTTGTAAAACAGTTCGAGAGCATGCGTTTACCACCAGCCCGCTTCCGATAATAGTCAGTCTGGAGGTTCACGCCGACCATGAACAACAGGAATTGATGGTCGACATCATGAAAGAGGAGTGGGAGGGCTTACTGCTCGATAAACCATTTTCAACGTGCCACCCGGAAGAAATGGTGCCCACTCTAGGGGAGCTCCTCAACAAGATCTTGATCAAAGTGAAGAAGGCCCCAGAGCTCACACAGGTTTCGGAGGTGGTGGAGGGGGCAGCCAACGGTACGACGGGAGCAGGGTTATCTCCTTCTAATTCGGATGTTTTCGAGAAGAAGGCAACCACCAGTACATTATCACCCTCGCCTTCACGGAGAGATGCAGATTCAAGCCAGTCTGGCTCCGAAGACGATCGCGGCAGCACCAAGAAAAAGGCAAAGATCTGCGAAAACCTTAGCAAGTTGGGCATCTATACACACAGCGAGCACTTTGTAGCATTCGAGACAAGATCTGCAACCAAGCCGTCACACATCTTTTCCGTCGGTGAGAAGGAGATCCTCGAACTACACGAGACCAAACGAGGCGAGATGTTCGCCCACAACCGCCACTTCTTCATGCGAGCCTTCCCGGCCGGCTCCCGCTTCGACTCATCCAATCTCGATCCGTCCGTCTTCTGGCGTAAGGGTGTCCAGATGGTGGCCCTGAACTGGCAGACCCTAGACGAAGGCATGATGCTCAACGACGGCATGTTTTCCGGATCTCAAGGCTGGGTGCTAAAGCCCCCGGGCTACCGCAGCGAAGACGTAGCCGACTCAGCCGCTGCAGCAATCATGTCGCCCGTGTCAGCTGCGTCGGACGAGCCCCTGCTGTGCGCGGCCGCGATTCCGTACAAAACGCTCGATCTCAAGATCTCCATCTTCGCGGGCCAGCACATCCCCATTCCGGAAGACGAGACGGAGAAGGGCTTTCACCCCTACGTCAAATGTGAGCTGCATGTCGAAAGTCAGGAGGAGCTTGACGGCGAGCCAATCGCTAATGGGGGCAAGGCGAAAGAGGGTGAGCACAAGCTCAAGACGGCTTGGAAATCAGGCTCGCATCCGGACTACGAAGGGGAAGTGCTCAATTTCGTGGGCATCAGGAACGTGGTGGAGGAACTGAGCTTTGTCAGGTTAGTAATCTCTCTCTCACTGTTACACTGCTTTCGTCTCTTTTTCAGTCTTTTCCAGTCCTCTGTTTTGTTGTTTTTTTTCCTCTCTTGGCATATTTCTATTTTTACATATCGTCATTGCCCAAAAGTAGAAGGGCAGATTAGCAAAAAAAGTTAAAAAACAAGAAGTTACACAAACGAGGACAAGGAAGTTATCTAGACCAGGTCTAGTGTCAGGGGTTTAGACTTCCAGACCTCAACGGCAAAGTTGCCCATTCTCAACTGCCACAAATAAAACCTACATGCAGCTTCTCTTCGACGCCGTACGAAGTATCACACACCGCTCATCTCACCAATGTTTACTCATCGTCTCATATCTCCTGCAATATATCCCCCTTCTTGGCTGTACATACGTTATTTCACCCTACGGGCTGTAACCCAGCCCAAATTTGGAGAGTGAAGAAACCAAAAAAAAAAGGCGGAAAAGAAAATGCCACAATCACGGGATCCACAAAGATGCTAGTGCAACGGGCGGGCCCGCAGCCAGCCGCTGGCTTGGCTCCAGTTATGGGCGTCCATTTCCTCAACCTATAGCACTTGCAGATATTCGATATGCGTGCGTGCAGATGCTTGGCTCGCCGCGAAGATGGGGTTCCCTGTGCGTACACTAGCGAGAGAAAACGGTTCTTTTCCCTTTGCTTTTGGTTTGCCCCGCGTATGACTTTCCGATCAAGCCATTTCGGGCCCGATGTAACCGGTTGGTGATCGGCTGTGGACGGCTTCTTCGCCGGTTGGTTAATCTCAAGTTACACATGGCTCTATCTCGTGCAAGCGCATGAGAAGTTCGGGTGATTTCCAGTTGGCTATCGCGTTGCTCCATTATCTCTGCTCGTTCTCTACCCCTCTTTCGGCATAAACTTTCTTACGTCTTTCGTGTTTCCTTAGGACATGTGTGCCTTAAATTTTTGCCCAAAGCTTCCTTTGTTTAGCTTCAGGCCCGGTTCACCGTCTGTCAAACTACATCATAAACTAACATGTGATTGCTGCATTTCAGATTCAAAGTCGAAGACTCAAACTATTCGGGCGACGACCTTGCGGCTTGGGCCTGCATCCGACTCGATCGACTGCAACAAGGGTATCGCCTCATCCCATTGAAAGACGTCAAGGGTAATGCGACCGAAGGACTGCTACTGGTGAAGATTGAGAAAGTTTTGCGATGAGATGACGTAATGTAATGTAAACAAAGAATGGATGGGCAGGGTTGGGTCGCATTTTGCTTGCTGTATGAGTATCATGTATAGTCTATTGTAGGACCCGAGGACCGGGCCGTGTATTTTTGTTTTCGGCGCCAGCATTTTTTCGTTGATTTTCTTTTCCTGACAATGTTATCTTTGTTTGGTCGAGGGAAGGAACTTGCCATAGCCGGTGGCGACGAACGAATGGGGGATGGCTGGCTGAGACCGAAAGAAGGTTTGAAGAAATGATACCCTATTTGGTTGTGATTCGATGGAATTTGAATGGGGCGCGCATGGCGTTGTCGAATTGCTATTGCAGATAAGTTGGGGACCTGGACGGATATAGCTTTAAGGTAGTCTTGGGTACCTTCGGATGTAGGTCCGAAGAGGGATACATACGTAGAGCGCGGGCTAGAATCCGGGTGAGCGAATCATATATTTAGAAACCTACGACGATCTATTTCTACCCTGAGAAAACATGCGCGATTGATACATGCATATTGACACATATTGTTCTGCTGACGACGTACATGAAGGTACCATGAAAATATCTGCAGCAATGACCGAGAAACAAAGATCAGATAGCAGAAAGGGCATTGCTGACTTGCAGATGACCATTCTACTGAAGAAGCCATTTCGCCGTCAAAGCCGCATTGCGAGCCGAAGCTATTATCTTACCGCATACATGAAAAGCAAGAAACTCTTCTGCATGGAGATTTTAACTTCAAAGAAGCTTTAAAACGTATCCGCTGCGACTTTGAGGTTGCTGTACTTGCTGAAGGCACAGTGCCAGAAAGCTACCTGCCTTATTGATCACAAAGTCTCGTGATCTCCACTACTCCCAGTCAATTGCCGGTTCCCCACCTTCAAATGAAGTTGTACGAATAGAAAGTTAGTAACATAACATCTTGCACTGACTAGGTTACATCACAGAAAGGTAGGCCAATCCTACTTGTCATTTGTGAGAATAGCTGCGTTGTCTCCAGGGGCACCCGTCATTCGACTGGACCGGGAGATGATCGAGACCTAATATGACATGACAGTCCCGATCTTTCCACTCTGAATAACTTCCACTCTGAATAACTCGAACGAAAAAAATACCGCCAGTGTGGCTACGAGTTAGTGACCCAAGTGTAGCTACCCGCGCGATATATTAAGTAGCGGGAATGGACGTTTCGAATCGAGGACAACAGGCAGGGTCGCGAATATTAAATGATTCGTTATCGTACGGCAGATATCTCCATGCGCAGTACGTCAAAGAAATTTGAATGCATAGAAGTCATAATGCTGTGGAAAGGAATCCTCGGGAAATTTTGGTGGAGGGCTCTCAGGTGGCTTGACCCTATTGCTGAAGAAAGGATTGGCGTATGAAAGGCGGAGAATATCGATGTATACCCAGAACGCGGTAGTGTAGCTACCGGAATATCTGATTTAGCTCACTTGGAGGATCAGTTATTAATATGATGTGCTGTCCATGAAGACAGAGCTGCCGAAGGAGAAGTGACACCAGTAAATAGTGCCTGCTGAGGTTTGATCCGCGAAAGACTTTTCGACCTGTCAGATGTCGTGTATATAGATATCGCAAAAGTGAAAAGGCAAAAATACTGTGGAAACGATGTAACACAGGTCCAAAGATAGTAAAACTCCTTCATGTCTTGAAACAGTGGGGATGCATGCGAAAAACCGGGTGGATGCCGGATGACACCATTCCGGCTAGTTTGCGTAACGTCTTACCTAGATCTCGATATTACACAACTGCACCTCATGCAGACCTTCCTCCAGCCCCTGGACTGTACAGAGTAATTGCGCAGTGGTTTTGCCCCTGTCAAAGCATCCGCTCAACGGTAAGACTCAACGGAAGACTTGCCACTTGAGCCTTGACCACTCATCTATTCTACGCATATCCAAATTCTGAATTTGTAGCTTTATCCGTGAATCGCAGATAGGCCGCGGAAAAGTGCAAAAGTTGGCTAACTCGTTTAAAATGTCCAAATTGACACTGGTCAGTATGTTTCGAGAAAACATATTTCTCGCTAGACCAACGCATGCCAACTAAGCTTTAACTTAAACACTGCTTGTAGGCTCCGACGACACTTGAAATTATGGTCTGATTTTCTGTTCCCAAGTAGAAGGTTCGCAGTTGAGCCACAAGCTTCAGAACTTGTGCAGCTACATATGTGTGTCAAAACCTAGTTCACAATTGCCGCTGTAGGAGCTCGAATTGATAGTGACGCAACCCGAACTAACGGGTTATGACCAGTCAGAAACTAAGAACACATTCGGCACAATTGATAGCTCGTAAAGACTCCACGTTTTCATTCTTCCCACATGGAGACCCGAAAACCTTCCGGCCCCAACGAACCCAGAACCTACCCCTCGAGCGGGACTGTACTTGCAAGGCGTTATAATTCCGAGTAATGTTACCGGATTCTGATATCGTAACAATTTATATGCCTTGGTACCATACACTTGCATGATTGACGTGTCTTTACCCAGTGACACTAAAACCTGATCGAGAATTGACGTTCAAAGCAGTTCGAAGTAGTGCACGCACAATGCAGCATGCAAGCTGCGGGGAATTTGATCGCTAAAGAAATGCAAATGTTAAGGTCTTGCGAGCTTCCTCGAACAATGGAAGACTGATTGGTACATGACGGATCAGTGGGTCCTCCGAACGCTCCGACGCATAGTTAGTCCAACTTTCAAGACTAAGGGTCATGAGTGAATTCTCTCGCATAAATCCGGATGCGCTCTTCGTTGGATTGGTTTACACCTCCAACAAAGAGACCATTCGAAATCTAGTGGCTCGTTGGGATTGCTGATTTGTGGTCCGTTACCTCCACCCTATCATACCGTGACTGCTGCTGGCCGATATTATGGCGTATGATTTATAAACTTCCAGACAATTAAACCAGCAACCGGGGATTCGACGTGCTGATCCTCTAGGCTTCGCGGATATCTACCTTGGTTTCCGCCACTAGTAAAGAGCATAGTGCAGCGCAGCTCCCTCTCGAATATCATCGCTCTGACCGAAGTGATGCTGAATTGGACTTATCTTCAAGAGGTGTATGTCGGTACCCGTGGCCTCGCATCACGATTGCTTGCACCAATCTATTTTCCATTTCGTTGTTGATGGAATTACGCGATATCCTTCTGCAAGTATCCAGAGTTTGTTGCCAGCCATCTAGGTATGGTTGTATCATGCAGCGGGCCGCCATCGTAGAATAGGACCCCTCATTTCCTTGGCATACAGATCAAGTCGGAGACCAAGTCCGCGGTATCTGGTCGTCATCCAGAAGTATATAAATATCAGCCTCCCACTCAACCTAGGATGAAGCTAATCAACTTAGATCAACTCACCACTCAGTCATACACCTTATCAAACACACGAGAAGACTTCCTCAAGAACAACCAAGCACTTCTCTCAGATAACCTCAACAAAATGTCTTTCCCAGTTGCCCCAATCCCAATCTTCATCCAAGAAGACATGGATGTCTTTGGTTTCACAGATCTAATCCACCTTGGCGATGCTTCCATGGGCATTATACAACAAGGTTCTGTAAGGTTCATGTCCCATAAAGATTTCATCAACAGCTCACAAGAAACAGATGAAAGGCGTGAGATGCCCCACCTGTGCCAGTAAAGGGCAGGAGGTCTGGGTGATCCCGGGAAGAGCTTGCGGCACTTGCGGCACTGGCTGCTAAACCATGAAGTACTGCCACATGTTTGAATTAATGGTATTGAAACTGACACTCTTCAAGACTGCAGCGCGTTTGTTGGGCAGTCGATGTAGTGGATGGATGGATTGCGCATGGGGTTTGGGTGAAAATGTGGTCGGCGTATGCAACAGCAGGGCTTCGAGGCAGGATTCTGACTGTCTTTGATTGGGTTCTTTTTGCTTTTATTTAAGGTCGTCGAAGATAAGGGATAGGAGTTGGCGAAAAAGTTTTAGCTGTCTGCGAATTAGTAAGAATTAAGATTTTGTGCGACTTGTTGTCCACTTACAAATGTCCTATTGTTCACTGAACCGTGCCCTGTACTTTCAACTTAAGACCAAACCTACTGTAGTGGCTGACCGGAAGGACTTCAGACTGCACAGCCTTTAGGCTCGGTGTAGGTAAACAGTAAAAACGATGTGAAAGTAATGCTGGCCTGATATAGTTCGCTTCTTTGAATAAACAGACACTGTATTAAGGATATGTGCCGCCTGGTGTTTGAAAGGAATGGTAACAGTGATGATGACGCATGAGACAAAGGCCGAGAGATGTTCATCGAGGGACAGCTGAACTTCTTATGGAGCTCCAGTTCGAGAAGAAAGAGATCTGCGACTAAAAGTTTGAGAAAGCGCAAAATACCTGGGCTCTTCTGGATCAACACCGAACGGTTAGCAGGTCATATATCTATACCATTCGTCAGGGATTGGTTTGGCTAGAGAATAATGGTGCGGTTGCACGAATTGAATGCGCCGAACAGGATTTAGATCTTGTGTTGTGATCTATCATGCGGTAGAAAAGCCAGAATTGTCTCCTTCAAGAGATCAAGCCAATGATATCAATCGGCACTGCAACCGCGGGAAGGATCCCGGAAGGTCGTCACGGCTGGCAAAGCGGACATCCTGAAGTGAAGAAAGTGTAGCAGTCAAAAGTGTAGAATAGAAGATGGATCCCGAAAGGACAAACTCATTCGCATTGAGTTCTGCACGAAACTCAAGCGAGAAACAGGCACAAGCGAATGGGAACCTCAGAACGAGTTGTTTAAGATTTCCATATAAGTGATGATGACGTTCTCGCATTTGGCTTAGAAAAGTCGGTAGCTGCGGAGATCGACAACGGTTGTGACGGTATGGATAATGGAGGAAAGGGCACCCAATCAGTGACATCTCCGGATTAAACTTATTCCGTGATTTCCCCACATACCAACCTTGGATCACACAATCTCCTGAGGCTAGTGAAAGTAAGGTACTGCAAGACAACCACTATTGCGCTCTAGGAGGGGAAGAGCGTGCGCTTGTCGATTGTATGATGTGTTTTGCGGCCTCTCACACATCATCACATCTACTTTGAAATAAGCTCATTTGCGACCAAATTTGTTGTAAGCTTCTGAGGGAGTGACCCTGTTACAGCTGACGAAGAAAGGTTACATTTCTGATGTGAGCATGCATACACGTGGTCAAAGTGGTATGTACGACTTGAGGCTGGTCAGGAAACATAGTGGTTGGCTGCAGCATCTTCTCCTTTGAATTGGATACTGGGTTATGTATAATTCACAAAATTGCCGAGGACATCTGCTTTGATCTGCAACAGAGAAAACGTTAGGCTCGAATCTATAATAATTCGCTGTCAATGTAGTTATCATTTTTTAGTTTGGGCGGGGTGGCTTCTCGGGCGCATAATGCCCATCCCCCGGAGAGCTGTAGTAGGCAGCGCTCCCTGACATTTGCTGTGGAGGAGGTCCTGGTGGTGGTGGATAATAATCAGGTGGGTTGTCTTGGTGGTGAGGCGGAGGTCCTGGCGGCGGCGGAGGATAGTATTGATTGCTGGGCTCTTGATGTGGATGCCCACTGTGTTGCTGTGGGTAGCCATGCAGCTGTTGTTGCGCTGCATAGCCCTCAGGTGTATTTGGGTTCCCATACATTCTTTTCTCATCCTCACTAGCCTCGCCTGGCTGGGCTAATTCCACATCACCTGGAGCCGGCTTGTTGTAAACCTGCTGCAGAACCGCTTGGTCTAAATTGGGCCTTCCCTCTGCATCCTTTACAACCTCCATCAATAATCGTGCCGATGGTGGGATCGATTTCACTTTCCCTTGTAAAACCTGAGCCACCGGCACCCTTTCCCCGTAATACCGTGCATTCTCATCGTTACGTTCAATGATAATTGTTCCATCCACCTGTGCTCCCGCGTACAAACCTCTACTCTTCATATACGAGAATAATGGCTTTCGGCTCTTCAACAACTCGCTCTCTAGTATTGCACCAGAACCGACGGGTCCTGCAACGATAGATAGCTCACCACCCAAGGAGACACGAACTTTACTGAATGCATCCAGAGCCTTGCGGTCGTTAATGACAATGACACAATCGTAGATGTCGATCCCGGCCATAAATCCCACGCCAAGAGTGTGGATCAGTATACCAGAAGGTGGTCCCCAGTTTCCGTCCTCAGTCTTTGCTAGGAGTACGCCAGAACCCCCTGCTCCTGAGACCCATAGTCCGGATCTCATAGTAGTATAGATTGCAAGCCCAACACAATTCTTGATGACTTTCTGAGGTATTTTAACCAGTACTTTTGGTGCTTTCTTGGGACCATCTTGCTGAGCCTGTTTCTTCGTTTCCGCATCTGCAGATGCATCCGCTGTCTTTTCGGCAAGAAAGCCGTCCTCTGTCGGTATATCAGTTGATTGGTCCTGTCATGACGACACATAATTACATACTGCAGAATGATTTGAGAATGCGAGCAGCCTTGTCGCACTCTTTGTCCATCCCCGTTGGCCAAAAAGCCTCCGACCCGATCTTGTTTGTCAGCTTGTTGACTGGACCGCCTAGTTTTTCGAAGGCAGCCCATCCTTTGTCAAA
Source organism: Rutstroemia sp. NJR-2017a BVV2 (assembly GCA_002946415.1). Classification (NCBI taxonomy): domain Eukaryota; kingdom Fungi; phylum Ascomycota; class Leotiomycetes; order Helotiales; family Rutstroemiaceae; genus Rutstroemia; species Rutstroemia sp. NJR-2017a BVV2. The sequence goes on from NJPS01000006.1 coordinate 507,745, forward strand.
TGCAGCTTTGCCGCCTGTTTTGGTCTTTTCCCAAGCGGACGCCATGATTTCGTTAGATGCGAGTTCTCGGATTTAGAGACAGGAAGTGGGGTATTGGAGGGATAATTATTTTGAAGTGCGAATTAAAGAAACTTATAGGTGAGAAGTCGGCCAAGATTTGGGTGAATATATACCTGTTCAGCAAAAATAAACTGCTTTTGAAAGATCTATTTCTGTATATTTCTGCATTATGGACAAAAGTGACGAACAGAGGCTATGTTACTCATTCAGCTGTGGCTTTGATGAGATGACGAGGCCATGCTGGAATCATGGTGCGAATACGGTGCGAATACGCGCGGATATATACGAGAGGACGAATGATGTCAAATCAAGTTGCACGTTCACAAAGTCAGTTTTGAACAAAAACCCTGATTGAGAGTGGCTATGTGTGTGTGGCTGACACTGACTGTAGAATCGACCCCTCATTTTCGCTGACTAATGGACCTTCGGACCCTGATTCTCTTCACAAGTGGCGCGTCGAATCAGCGGGGTTTCGGGGCTTCTTTGCTTGCGTAGCTTTTGCACGCCGACATCGACGTACATCGCGAGTAGTCATAACCTCTACTGCTTACTACAAATGGTGAATACCGCCCTCTTCGGAGTAGAAAAAACAGGCCGATTTAGAACAATATTGAAACTATTTACTATTATCCAACAATTATCCTAAAAGTTCCAAAAGTTCTAAAAGTCTTGAAAGTTCTAAAGGTTCTAAAGGTTCTAAAGGTTCTAAAGGTTCTAAAGGTTCTAAAGGTTCTAAAAGTCCTAAAATATTAGAATACTAGGGATATTATCACTAAATAAATATCCTAAAGACCTTGAGAGATTATAAAGTTCTTATTATCATTTTCGTACTGAGAGCCTCAGATGGGCCTGTTTTTTCTCCTCCGAAGAGCCGGCATACTTTCAATGTTAGAGGAGCTGGCGAACACTAGATAGTTCCAAGAAATAGACTGGCCTACTCTGTAGTTCTAAGTTCGACGACATTTCTCATACAGAATACCTAAGACCTGGCGAGAACTTACTCCAACTCCCACCAAAGTCGTCTCCTCGTGAAGCTCACAAACGCAAAGTGCTGCAAGTGTAGCAGCATGCGACCACAGGATCACAGCTTTTTCTCACACCAGCGACTAGTAGCATCTGTCCCAGCGGAAGTGCGATCCGGACGAAGTGGGGTGTTTGATATCAAATCCATCAAGAACAACGTTCCATTCCCTTCACCAGTATGTCTCGTACGTGATCTCCCGCCTACATCGAGAGCCCTACACATGCAAATGTCTTACCTGCGCGAAGTCACGACATTTTATCCTGCTATCACATTTGCGACGCAAATGCCGAGTCATTTCCCTCCCCAAATTTATGCAATGCACCGCGCGCCCACGCGACACTCTACATCGGCCAAACTGTTGGCTTGCCGGCTGACACCACAATCTGAAACAAAAATCGCACCTCTCCAGTCTCCGGACTTTGAAGCTCTTATCAAAATCCTATGCACGTAGGGTCGTCGGTATCTTTGTGCCATCTGTCTTATCTGGAAAAGATAAGCATCGCACGAAACCCATCACATGCGTTTCGCAGCCGACACACATGGCTTATCAGGACATCTACCGCAGACGAAAAGTTTGAGTTGGGACGATAAGGTGTGGTTTTTTGAATTCGAGATGGTGTCCGGGAGGTAAGATATAAACTGTGACATTTGGAGGTGGAATCACAGTTGGTTTTCACGACTATCTTACTATATTCTTACGCTCTTTGCTTGGCTGTCGAAACTAGAAAGTTGTTACTTCTGGTGTATATTTGATACTTGGTACTTTTTGTCGAGACTTTCACTTGGATCTTACGCCAAATCATAAGCTATCTTCTATCATCTCGTACTACCCCTTACCGCTTCCAATAACTACCGCGAAGATGGAGTATAAAGCTCTCCCGGAAAATATCACAAGCGAACCGAAGTTGCCTAGCATGATGGTATTTGCCTTTCTTTCCTATTCCTCTTTGGCTTCCTCGCTGCAAGTCGTACCTACTAGTAGTCTAGCTTTCCTAAACATCACCATTTACTGCTCTCCTACATCACTTTTCCCCTCCCCTATTCATTCTTCTTCGCTGCACCATACCCGCTTTGCCTCCCCCCCCGTCCCTTCCCCACTCCAAACCCCCTAACAGCCCCAACTAACACCCCTCCCCCCCTCCACCACAGCAACCCTTCGACACAATCGACATTGAAAAATCCCTTCCCCCCCGCACCACCTCCACCACCAACTACGGCACCCTCCCTCCCTCCAAAGAAGGACGCTTCTCCTCCTCCCCACCTACCACCACCCGGGCCCGCGCCGGCGGTATCTGGATGAACTTCATGCAGAGCCTCGTGGCTGTAGGCATGTTCACCGTTATGGGCGTGGTGATGGTTTTGGTTGTTTTGTGATTCTCGGGGTTTGTGATGTTATGCTAGAGATCGGCGAGGAGGAAGAGTTTCATTGCGAATGGGATGAAGGTTATGGTGTGTGAACTGGTTTTCTACTTACAGACTGGCTCCTGTTGCTGCTGCTTGAGGAGTCAATGATTGGTTTGGGATATTTTTGATATATTTAATAGATCGTTTTGATACCCCTTTGAATTCTCGATCTGTTGCTTACGAATCTGGTGGTATCGTGGTGTCGTTGTGTCGTGGTGCGCTTGTGTGGCGGTTGGGTATTTCTGTCTCCAGACCCCTTTTTCTGACGTTGAGGGCTCATACTCCGTTAGAAAGCCCACCCTGTCCGTTCTATCATTTTCATATATGAATATAATCCATGTGTCCGAAAGCGCCTTGGGGGTTCCATATCTTTCGTTGTATTTATGTTAAAGAATTCCGAACACTCCATTATGTGTCCTTTTCCCTTACTCCTCGCCATTTTTTGAAGTCAGCGACGACACTCGAGGTATCTCCATCGTGTCAGAGAATAAGCAACCAGCAGGATGTTTGCCTGTATGGTCAGAATACCGGTTATTCTTTGCTGTAAGTAGAAGATATCACATTTGGGTCCGCTCAGAATAGGTTGTTGGAGTAATGGATGACTCAGATGAGCTACTCTGGTTGATTTTCTGTAAGGAATGAACCGTAGCCGTTGCATGGTTATGGCGCTGAACCTTGATAGGCTGGTCTGCATGTATGTAGGAACGAATGGTGATGGATATCCGTAAATCGAAAAACGGTTGTGGTGTCTACTGGACTTTCGGGAAGCTCGCCTTCGTGGCAAGCTGGGTGTTATCTGTTTATGAGATAGGTAGGAGCGCGAGTGACTCTGCTGGGTTTGGGACGAAAGGAGTAGCTTTTGATAAAGAGGCATCGAAAGGCAAGCGAGGAGCAGCGGACGAAAGAAGGCGGAAAGAATGGAATGTCGAGCCAGTTTTATATAGTCGACGCCACCGCCGAAGTATAGTAAGTAAGCCTTGAAAACGAACTGAGAGCATTCTTTAGCATCGAATGAAGAAGCTTTCCCCTGTCTCGAGTAACATAAAAGTAGAAACTAGCACTTGCTAACATCACTAGACTACACTAAATTAGTCAAGCTATATCTCAACGACAATTGATCGATAAACAGAGTTTAGATTTCCATCTAGAAACTTTTTTAATACACAGAAATACTGAATTTTCAGTATGCAACAAGATACGCATCAGGGTATCCTTTTTATCCGTCCGTTCGTCCAACTATCCCAAATCGTCCGAACGATTCCCATTTTCCCGCTGGATCCAAACGCCTGTATGATAATAAAATCCCGAAATTTTTCATGAATTTTCCATAATTAATATCTCCCCCGTTGCATATTACCACTGGCAGCTTTCTGCTGCTGCTGCTGCTGCTGCTGCTGCTGTTGTTGTTGTTGTTGCATAGGATTCAGCGGAGATGGGCGTGCCTGAGACTGTTGAGACATGAGCAGCATTTCAAAAGCTTCGATCCTTGATTTTAAAGAGGCATTCTCCTTTTGGAGATGCTTGTTGCGTTTCTCGAGATGGCCGATGTATTCCGTTGCTTTGGAAAGTACGGTTGCCTGGTTGGATTCGTTAGTTGGTTTTTTCTACGGAAAGTTTCAGGAATAGATGATTGAGACGTACTTTATTTAACTTGTGTGCAGGTGTCAGACCCTGGAGGTCTTCCTCCATATCTTCATCGCCGTCTCTCTCGTCCTGTCCCTCACTTCGAGAACATTTCCTAGTCATAACTCTGAGACTGGGAACGCTGTCTCGGAGGAGGGCGATTTTGTCGTTGAGATTTGTTCGGTAGCGTTTCTCGATCATGTTGTGTGCTGTCTTCTTAATTGGTGGATGGCGAGCTGATGAGTTGGTAGGCATCTCGTCTTCGCCGTCGGAATTAGAATCTGATGAACCGTTATGCGACGATTTGCGTTTTAACGAATTAGATGAATGAGAGTTGGTGACACGAGCAGGTCGTGTGATGGGAGATGGAATGGGAGACCCAGTGGATGAAGTCGGCGAGGCTGGAAAGTGTTTAGATGGTACTTGGCTTTGAGGCATCGCGATAGCTCGGAGTTGGATTTCTTCTTGGGGTGTAAGCGTTCTGCTGTACATCATGGGCTGCTGTTGTTGCGGAACTGTTTGTGATCGTCGAATTTGTGGAATGGAGTTTCCCATTCGTGGACGGGACCAAGAAAGAGGAGTCGAATAAAGACCTTCCCGTGGTGGAATATCGAGAATTGGTGAGCTCATTAGATTGTTCTGGGCGTTCTGGAAAAGTGGTTCTCCGTTTTCAACCATATTGTCGTCTCCAAAGACAGCTGCCTCGTCAATGGTGTTTGGGATCAAGTTTGGGATGTTGCGAGACAGTTCAAGACCACTCATAGTAGGTGAAATGGGTTCGAGCTTTAGCTCTGGGAAGAAATCCGACGTTGGCGATAAAGCTGCGTCAGCCGGGTCGTCCCAACGCATCCAATCCTCAAAGGTGCCGAAGTCAAACGCTTGACTAGTGGATCCTTTGCGTTCGCTGGAAGTTGGTAAGGGCTTCTCTTTTGGTAGGGTGAAAGGAACTTGAGAAAAGATCGGGTTAGGCGAGGTTGGTGATGCAAGTATAGAGTCACAAGAATCCGAATTGACAAGTGCTGGCTCACTGTCCCAGTTGAAGGGTGAAGTACTCTGCTATGGAAATTGTTAGTTTTTAGTCGTGATAGTCGAAGAGAATCGAACAGAAATAAATTAGAATTAGGAATTGGTCGTTCTGAGAGGAGAACACTTGTTGCCGAACACATGTTCCCGAGCGACCCGGCATATAAGGTTTTATCAACGAAGAAAGCATTGCCCTTCATGCCATTGAGCAGCAAACGGAGAATGTACTTACTTCAGCCTGCTGCCGTGATAGAGAAAAGTAATCGACGGCAGGATTCTGGCAAACTGTATTTGCCATTGAGAAGGTTCAATATACCAAGATAGATGGTTGCAAGTCCAGTCGAGCTTACAACCCCGATGTCGATTTTCGTGATTGAGATAGGTAGGCTTTGATAAAATATACTGAAGCTAGTAGCTGTGAAGTTTGCCGAGGTTGACTGGCTCGACAAAGGAGGTTGGCGGATTGTAGCTGCTAGGTGTTCTTTGATACTGGGAAGGACAGGATGGTCGGTGATTGATCAAGCTGTCAAGATGACTTTGATTTTTGATAATATGATATGTATGGGTTGATGGTGGCGTTCGCTATATTTGAGATAAGAGACTTTTAAATAGTGTGCTGAAGTATTGGCGCCTTCAAACATGTATGCTGTTTTCGGAAAGAACCCGGGAATATGGAAATCTCAGAATGACCATGCTTAAGGTAGACGTTTTCAAATCTTCAACCTCAGTGCCGGTTAATCCTCGTTGTCATACGAGTATCACGATTCCAAGAAAAGCATGATGTGATGTTCGAACGAGTTGTGGAGAAGGATCCAGACTTCCCTGCGTCGTGTGCGTTGATGGAATATCGGAATTCGCGTAAAGCGGGGGACTCCGGCGAAGTACAAGTAAGAAAGGATTTCAGAGCGCCATTGGAAACATGGAGGCTTTAAGAAGGGAATAAGGGCTTGTTTTATGAACGGCGATCAAGGAGGGAGTCTGCCAGTCTGCGACTGTGTGATTATAACTACATGCCGAGAAGATAGTTTGCAGCAGTGATATTCGGTGTGATATTCGGTGTACCTCACTGGAACCTTCTCTTCCGGGTCTAACTTGCCATTTTCCTTTACTACTACTGCTCTACTGCCACTACTGTTCAATATTCCAATATTATCTCCAGTGTCCAGTCGCCAGTTACCACTACGCATTGCGTGCATTGAAGCTTAAGCATAGGAGAGCAAAACCGGAGAACTACCGACTTCCTTCTCCGAAATTCCTTTCCTTTTCCAATACGAAAGTCCTATCTTTTCACTCTTCACATGAGAGCAAGAGCAAATATTGATTGGCTGCCAGGATGCAAGTAATGGAAGTACGCGAAATTTGGAGAGCAAGTGCTTGGACCAGAATGCAGTTGTTGATGCCAGAACGCACGAGAAAAGCATGAAGTGGGCTGATTTTGCAAACTTTCATGCATGTTTTATCTATTAGCAACGTCTTAAGGCACATTGAGGGCTTTAATTGGAGCAGTTGCATTGTGATTGGGTAATAATCAACCGTCATTAACCCCATAAGGCAGAAAGACAGCCAATCTTTTGCTCAACGGAGAATTAGCTGCACCGGTACGAGCCGGATCGACTAAAACATGGCCTGTTTGGGCTTTACCCAGGAAGCGTTTACTTTACGACTGCGTACTAACTACTGGTAAGTACAGTACAGTCAAGGTGAATGTCGCTCTCATCTCGCTGCAAACTTTACATCCTACCAATCACAATCGTCTTATTTGAGCTTACTCTCTACAAAGTACTACCTCGAGAATGCTGAGATACAACGGCACAAGGGCCCAAAGTCAGAAAGAAGAGGGGAGCGGAATTAGGATCCTCACAGGGCGGGATTGAACACATCCGCGGACGATCCATCACCCGTTTTCCACGTCATTCTCGACCTATTTACATATACTCGCAGTTTTCCTCTTCCCAAAATCCAACAGAAAGTCTAGGTACATGTGCTTCATCGACGATCGGCTCGCGGAGAGGTGCTTTGAGACGAGGGGTTAAGGAAGACTTCCTTGTCTATGAATACTGTTTGCGTCAAAGAGTCTAGTGATGTTCGTATCGAGTTTCTTCTCTTGTATCTCTACTTTTAGGGTTCCAGCGGAATCGCAGCCTGGCAAGCACTTGGCTTTCACATGGTCGCTTTTCAATATCGAAAAAGACATTCCTCGCTATTCTGTTTGGTTGCGATTTTCTTGGCAGCAGCCTCCCTGCAATTGCCCTGCGGGGTATTGGATTGATTGACTAAGCGTGACCACAGGTTATTCATAGTTAGTTCCAGACCCCGAAAGGAAAAGCCTTATGAGAGAGTTTTAAATCGCACGGCAACTGTTTGTACCTTCTGGGAGAGGCTCGTTCCTGTATGGCAACGAGTTCGGCCCCTCATCTCAAAGCCTTACTCCGGCTCAACTCTTACCTAGCTGAGCCGTTTCCCGACAGTTAGCCTGTTGAAGGCTAACTGCAGCATCTACGTCGGGGTTCCAACACCGCAGGCTCTCGTACAACCCCCACTATGAATCCCATCACACCAGAATAGAGATTTCGTGGTCATGGGATTGTTCGGCCTTACAGATGCACGGGCTTAGATCGCTTCACTTCTTCTCACGGTGTATCGTGATACTGATTCGTGGTCGCACAAAGGCACAATGGAGGCAAACATATATTTTTGTCCTATGACTACACGATATGGCTCTTCCTCTGCATCTCTTTTGCTACTCGGCTGCATCGAGCATTCTGCAGTCCTCTGCTCTTCACAGATAACAATCAATATGATCGCCGATGGAGTGCAACTACCTACCGTATTAGGAATACAAATGCCGAGTGTTGCTGGTCGTATCAGGAACTCCCCGATGTTGTGTTTCCGTTTAGTTCACAGGCATGTCTGCAGGGTCTATGCAGTGCAGAGGGTTTTGGCTATGTAGAACTTCTCGAAGCCTTTTCAAACAAGGTACCGGGGATGAAGCTCTGCATATACGCCGTTAGCCTGCCGTGTTTCAACAGGACTAAGCGGAGTGCACTATTGGGTGACAAGCTCGAATATCAAGACTGTGAATAATAAATGGCTGAGAGGGGAGCTATCGGGAGGTGAAGGTACAGATAATACTGGAGCCTATCGCTTCTCAAGATTTTGGATGCCCTTTGGAAGGCGACATTTCTTCAGCGGGAAAGCACAGGAGCATTTTACAGTGCAAAATACTCCCATCGAGCTCGTTCTACGTTATTTACCATGGTCAATGAAGCCCTCTCTGCTCGAGACTGGTTATATAATCTTCCTCGCGCAGTCGATGTTGGACTCATTCGGATTTAATTTATTAACCCTGTCGTCCTTATGCCCAACACCAAAGCAGAGAGGGTCTCAGGAGTCAGCATCAGCATCACTCGTCACTCTTCAAAATACTCTCCGAGAAATATAGGCAAGCTGCCAGCTGACGAGCTGAGTTCATATACCGTGGTCTTTTCTCAACATCATCGGGAAATTCATCATCGTCGATTACTGTACTTACGGCATTGTGTGAACTCTTGGCTACGCAACGTGTTAGGAAATGCATATTAAAGGAATCCAAAAGCGACCAGAAATCTTCAGCTACGGAAATGAGCATGCACCAACAAGTAGTTCCTACAACGATCTCACTGAAAGGACCGGAAAAACGCTCCAAATACGGCCGAGTGGTCGACTCCGCTCATTTACCATGCAGAGCCCTCTTTTCTGGCGCCGACTACCTACCCGACCATCTTCCTATCTCCTGATTCTAGTGGCAAAGGATGCTACTTCCGACACCTGGAGGAAATCTCTGCGAGTTGTGTAGCAATGATCAGGGATAGCAGCCTGGGTTCCCCCTATCTGTGCTCGTCGATAGGTCGCTGATACGGCAGAGAGAATCTTAGTGGCCGCTCTCACCCACTTGCTGTGATGAAGCGTGGTCTCAATTAAGTTAAGATTAGCTATGCCGAGGGCTTGAGGGGATTCTGCTCTTTCTTCCCCTCCAGCAAGCGAGAGAGTCATTTAAGTGGGCAACATTTCAGCTCGAGCTGCTTCGTATTCCGCCCAGACGCGGTGAGTCTTCCGTTGATGGCGTGCGGACTTTACCTCGGAAGCACTATGAGATGTGCAGCAAAATCTTTCTTCTCGCTTTTTGCACCCAGAACATCCGATGAAGCACATATCCCTCAACATGAACAATCGGTTAGCGCCGGGGAACAGGTGAAGGCAAGAAGATATGCAGGAACTCGTGCGGAACTTCCTATGTATGACTTGGAGATGCAGACGCACTGCTCCACAACCCACCGGCATTTCTTTACCGGTAGCTAGATGTCTTCAACAATAAACCTAGCGTTCAAACTCCCGTTCGTCCCTCATCTGTGTGGCGAGACAACTAACTCAAGGTTGGAAATGCACCCCTTATTCGTAAATCCCATCTTTTTCTCCGTCAGCGTGACTTACCTTCACCAGAATCATGACTTATCCCTAATATCACAAATGTATAGTTATTAACATGTATACCGTAATCCGTTTTTCTTCTCTTCTTCCTTCTTCCACGCTCTATCATGTCCCTGTGTCGTTTCCTAGCAGTCCTTCATTACAAATATGTAGATCTCAAAAGTAGCCCCCAGTTAGTTCCATCAGCTTCTACGTGCACAATAACACGCTGCGTCTGTCCGAAGCTGCTCCCACCATGTCCCTTCCTTTGCCTTCACTTCTCATAGCATTCGCCATCGCCGTTGCCTTAGCATTCCATTGATCGTCTCCTTCTTCCTATTCACCTTCCTCTTCCTCTCCCCCTTTCCCATTCCCATACCATGCTACCTCCTTCTCCTCTCCGCCACATCCAAACAGCCCCCCCTAAGCACCCAAGCAACACCACAACCATGCTATGCTATGCCATCCCATACTATGCCACAGCACATGACACAGTCACCTGCATCCATCTTTCCCTCTTCCTCCCTCCCACCCCCCTCACTAAGCCCCTTCTCCTCTTCAAACACCATACCTCAAGCCCACAGCCCCAAACATGACTCACTCAACTGCAACCGCAATCCCCGATCCCAAACCCGACTGCAAACCCAAACCCACTCCCGTACACCTACTCCAAAATCAGGAGACAACCACACCACACCTCACACACAGCCCGCAAACCCGCACTTCTTAACCCGCAACCTACCAAGAAATTTCCGCTCCAAAATACTTGTACTAGCCCCGTCGGAGTTCGCCTATTTCCCTCCCCTTCCCCTCTTACACACACATCCACCTGACTCCTATTCACTCTTGCTACACGAATGTTTCTCAGGAGAAAGGAAGGGAAAAGCCGGAAAGAAGAAGGAAGAATTAGGAACCGGGAATAAGACGGGGAAAAATGTAGGAGAGGTGGGGGGAGGGGTTTTGTTTCTAATTTTGTATACATCTGCGTCTAGATACCTAACCCAGCGAACCAACTACATAAACACGGCAGAACAGAACAGGAAAAAACCAGAGGGGAGACGAAAGAAAGGAGGCGAGGACAGATACCGGAAACGGGAAGAAATAGTATTCTACATATGACAGGGCAGGAAAGGAAAGGAAAGCAAGTAAGCAAGCAAGCACGTGCTAACCCGACGCTACGCCTCCTCGCTATTTCTATTTCCTCTCACGAGACAAGAAACACTTCATCTTCGTTTCTCTCCGGTCCGAGGACCGCTACAACAAAATGCAATGTGAACCAGCTCTGAAACTTTCATTTTCTGTATCTGGTCCTGGCTTCATAGCATAGTGATATTAACGACTTTTGCTCCTCGTTCTGATTGTGGCTAACTGTGCATTTTACCTAGGAATGAATGCGTGCATTAAATAAAATATCTCCTTTTTATGATCTCGTCCTTCCGTTGCGATTCAGTAATATCGCACTCTCACATACGTACACCACGCACCGGATAGATAGAAAAGTCGCCCGTAGCAACGCCAACCAATTCAGACCGTCATTTATCTTCGCAGTCTCTCAAATCAATAATGTAATCCCTCCCCTTTAACCTCCTTCTCGATTACGGCTCCAGCCTAGCAACCACAAACCTAACTAACCCCTCTTCTTCCCCTGCTTCGCCGTCATCTTCCTAAATGCCTCCATACCACCAGCCCCAATTGGCCGAGAATTTGGATCCATCCCTCTACTCGGATCAAAGTTACTTCTCGGCGCAACAGTATAGCTGGTATTCGATGTTTCCATCCGGGCTCTGTTGCTAATGATCTTCGGCGCCAGAAGACGTTGACGCTCGATATCACGCGCTGAGAGCTGGGGTCTTTGGGAGGAGGACGAGGGCATTTGGCTGGATTGGGTGCCAGAGGGGCGGAGTGCGAGCTGTGCTGCCCTGAAAGAGGAGGAGTGGTTAGTATGGGTGCATTAAGGGGGTAGATTAAGGGGGTAGGTATGAAAGGGACCAGGGGGAGGGACATACTGGTGATCGAATTCTTTGGTTGCGACTTTACGCTTCTTGTAATCGTCACTACGCTTCAAGATTGGTCGAGACCATTCTCCCAACAGTCGTTCTGCGATTCTTTTGATGCCAATTTCTGGCTTTTTGCTCTTAGTATAGTAAAGTACGACTTTACCGATTCCACTGCTTAGGAGTGCTTCCTTTTCAATCGGTAGACGTGCAAGAGCTGTGAATAGATCACGCTGAATGTTGTATGCTGGTAGACTTCCATCGTTCAGAGGCTCGAGGAAGAATTTAACGGATTGGAGGAAGTTGGTGTCGGGGTCGACGATGGAATGCTGGATGGTGTTTCTATTAAGGAGAGCGACGACTTCGGGCAACATTTCGAGTTTGTTGGTTGCAGGTTTGTTGTTCTCTCGTGCAATGTTGTCTGCTTGACATGCCTCCTCCATTCGAATCTTTAGAGCTGCGATTTCATCATCGAATGCTTCTTCGAGATCCTGTCATATTGTTAGATTCATACTTTTGTGGCGGAGTTTACAGAACGTACCACTTCATCCTTCTTTCTTCTCCTCTTATTGGGATTCTTCAGAGCAGCATCCATAGCCCTATCCAAGGCTCTACGTCTCCTCTCTTCCGGCGTAAGATTTTCCTCATTCTCTGGCTCCGGCGTCGCCTTTCTTCGTTCTCTTGGCCTATCTCTATCCCCATCACCCTCAGCTCTCTTTGGCTTTCTAACCCTCTTTCCATCCACCTCCATTCCATCCGGATCCTCATCGGAATCTCTACGAGGTCTCTTCTTCTTTTCCCTCTTTCCCTCCTTTGACTTCTTGGCCTCTCCTTCCGCACGCTTGCGCTTGCTCGCCTTCAACGTCTTCGCGACATCTTCATCAATACCGACCAGGGGTCTGTCTTCCAAAGCAACGGTATTCGGGTCGAACTCGGCGAATTCAGCTTCATCGACTTCGGAAAGATCTGATTCATCGCCTGACTCCAAGGATGGCTTATCATCATTGTCTAGATCGTCCATATCGAGATCTGGATTAGCGGCTGGTGGTGTAGGCGTATCTCTTTCTTGCTCTATGGGTCTATTGGGGTCCTGGTCATCGTGCCCAGCCTCTGGAAGCGGCGTCATAGGCCTCTCATTGAAATCCAAATCCGACATGTTTGCAGGATATGAAGGAGGACAAAGGAGGTCCGCAACGTTATTGATTGTTCTTGACTGTGATTTAATTCAGTTGTCTTGAAACAATTCCTGCAGATATCGCAGAAAAAAATACGGCCGATTCTCGTAGCGCCAAGTGCGATCCAAAATTCGAGGCGATGATGGAATCTGCAGTGATGAATTCGAAGTATTGTATGAGTGTTCAAAGTCGCGTTGTGCAGAAAGTTGAAGCTTCTAAAGTACGAATCGTACTTATCCGATGGCGTAGGTTAGCGCAAAACCTTAAATTTTATTGGTTGCCTCAGGAGCCAGAATGTTTTTGTTTACTTACTGCAGTACTCTATGATTTGATTTCTGAATATTTCTGTCCAACTTCACCTTTGGATCTCGATAATTTGATTCGCCTTACTCGCAAAAATGTTTAGCAATTCGACAAGGCGGACTGGGGAAAGTCCTATGGAGTTTGAATGGCAGACAAAAAACGGTCCAGTTGATCTCAACTCACCTTTCCTCCAATTCAAACCACCCGAGGGTCAAAAAAGTGAGTACTCCAAAATTCTATAGAAGAATCACAGATGGCAGAACTGACAACTCCTCACAGAACTTTTTGAATCGCCCTCGAAGCCTACCAGCTCCTTCATAACCAATTCATCTACCGCCGCCCCCAGCTTCCGCAATCCCGCATTCACTACCCCTCGCAAGCCCTTCGACCCCGACCTCTACTCCGAAGCATCAGGCGTGGAATCCTCTCCCGGGGACACCGCCGACGCAGAAGATACTCCCGACCTTCCCAAACAGACCAAAGCCATGACTCCATTCAGATCCGGCCCTTCAGAACGGGAACCCCTCTTCGGTCGCTACGGCGCCGCTTTCAAAGGCAACAGTCCCAGTTCCCGCCTCGACCACCGCAAGCGCGCACTCGGCGCACCCATTGCGAAGAAGCGCAAGCGGCAGCAACGTGGCGACGAATACAGCGTGATACGCCGCCATCGTCGGGACAATTCCTTCTCAGATTCAGACAGCGAGTCCGGGGAATCGCGAACGGACAGTCGGGCGAAGAGCAAAGGCAATAATAGCAAAAGCGTAGCTCAAGGACCAGGCTGGTTTGCAAGTTTCCTAAGCGGCATTGAGTCGCGTCCGAATTTACCGAACATCCTATCTTACTATGCACAACTTACGCTCAACACCTTCCTGGTGTTTCTGATCATGTTCGGTGTCTGGACATTCTGGACTACTATCCGCAGCGATGTCGATAAAGCTTCTGAAGACGCTACCGCATCTGTGGTCGCCGAGATCGCAAAATGCGCCAAGGACTACACAGACAATAGATGTGGAATGGACGCACGATTACCCGCTCTCGAAGCCGTGTGTGAGAACTGGGAACGCTGCATGAACCGAGATCCAAACAGTGTGGGCAGAGCGAGGATTAGCGCCAAGACGTTTGCGGAGATCTTCAATAGTTTTATTGAGCCGATTAGTTACAAAGCTATGGTGTGTTTACCTTGTTCTTCCCTGTATCCCTCCATCACTCCATCCATCTCCTAATCCTCCCCCTCCCCCCCCCTCTAATTCTTCCATTCCCCAAAATACACAACACAGCTAACCCCTCCCTCCAAACCCAGATCTCCCTCGTCCTCTTCATAACCGTAACAATCATAACCAACAACCTCGCCTTCGGCATGTTCCGCTCAAAAGCCCATCCCGCTCCGCATCCGCAAGCCCACCTGCACCCAGGGCCCTACTTCCCCCCGCCAACCCCCAGTATCTGGGCTCATGCGCCGGGCCACGAGCCCTGGCCTTCTGCTGCCGTGGGCGGGAGAGGTATGTTTGGTGCAGGGGGTGCAGATGCAGATGGCATGATACTGGAGGGGAGGAGTCCGAGTAAGAAGAGGGGGGATGCGGGGGCGGGGGTGGGGAGAAGTCCGAGTAGAGGGAGGATAGGGAGGAGGGAGAGGGAGAGGGAGGCGGAGAGGTGGAGGTTGGAGTAGAGAGGGTTGGGTGGGTATACAGAACCAGGATACAGGACAAGGAGGCACGGATGGGTAAAGAAAGGAAAGGAAAGGAAAGGAAAGGAAAGGAAAGGAAAGGAAAGGAAAGGAGGGGCAAAGACGGATCTACTCGGGATATCTATGTAACTCTACGTTACAGCATATTGGATAGGATAGGACAGGACAGGACAGAACAGGAGTTCCGGCGTCGTCATTGTGAATATCCTGCTGGTGATAGGGTACGAAGGGGAGTTGTCTTTCCTGTACCATAAGTTGGTACAATGAAATACAATACAACACAGCACATCGCAGCACAAACACGATATCCACTAAATTATTACCAACTTATCTGAACCAAACTCGATGAGTTAGTCAGTTAGCTAAAGAGGTGTTTGCATCCCATCTATTCATCCATCCATTCGTTCATTTATTCATGCATATATCCATCTACTCTCCCATCTATCCATCTATTCATCTATCCACTTATTCCCTCATATAATCCCCCCTTCCTATATTAAACATACCTATATCTATATCCATATTCGCCCCTTTTCTATCCCTATCCCATCCCATCCCGTCCTATAGTCGACAAGAAATACTATAACACAACAACCTTTATTCATACATAATTCCAATTTACACCTCACACCTCGCATATCTTCATACCTTATACCTTCACCTCACACCCTCATAGCATCTTCAAGTCATCATCATCATAATCATCAATATCATACGCACACACATCTATTTATTTATCTGTCCAGTTATTCAGTTCAGTTATTTCATCCTTCAATCATATACCATTCCTATCCCTCCCATCCCTCCCATCCCTCCATCCCTATCCCTTCATCAACCCTCCCAACCACCAAAAGCAGCGAGTGAGACAACCAACCAACCAACCAACCAACCAACCAACCAACCACGCATATACGTACGCAAGCGAGTATTCACCTAACCCACCACCCCTCGAAATCTGGACAGGAACCACGAACCACTCTACAGCAGAACACGACACACACCACTACCGCCGTCACCATGGCCGTCTTTCATCTCATCTCATCTCATCCATGACTTTCTCCATAGTATTCTCTAAAAACAAAAAGATCTGGCTTCCTTTACCCCATTCCCCTTCCCCTATCCACTCCAACCCCCCACCACAACCCCTCACCCCCTACCTCTTCTTAACCTCACTAGCCCACCCCTCAATCCCCTCCCCCCTACTCCCCACCTCCAGCCCCTCAATCTTCACCCCCTTCATCCCCGCCGCATCCTCCAACCACTCCGCGCCGGCCATACCCCCCGCATTTGCTCTTTTCTCCGGCGTCAGCTCCAGCATCGGGGTCAAGAAATCCGCAATCTTCTTCGCCTCCTCTGGCGGGAAGTGGTATTTTTCCTTCAACACATCCGGCAGCGCCCAATGACGTAATCTATGGATATTTCGCAGCTCGCCTTTGCGGTTGAAGATCTCTTGTGACCATTTCCCCGAGAGACAGAGAGATTTGGGGAAGGGGCCAAGAAGCTCGATGATTTGTGCAATGTGGTCGTCGTCTTTGCCGTATTTGGTGCCGGACTGGGGGTCGAAGAGGTAGTCACCGGTGATTAGTTCGAAGACCTTAAAGGTTGTAACGTTAGATGATGCTTTATTATGGTGACAATTTTGAGTAAACATACCATGGCAGCCATACTCCATACATCAGTACTAGCACCCCATTTAGCACCTAAGATAACCTCCGGAGATCGATATTGTCGAGTTTGGATGTCATTTGTAAAGTGGTGTCCCGTCCAGCATGCATTTCCAAGATCTGCTATCTTCACCGATATTATGTCGAATTGTTCCTCAGGCTTCTTCTTCTCGCTCGACGATTTATCGAGCGATATGCCGGACACCTTATCTGTAAGGATATCGCTACAAAATGTTAACATTGCGCCATCCAGTGGCTTAGGAAATACATACGCAGTCTTTTCTCGTTTATTGTGGTTTTCCTCATCCGTTTTCTCCTTCAGTGGAGATGAGTTGTTAGAGCGTCCTATTGCACCAAAACATTAGTCCCTGTAACGCATTCTGATGATTCAACAGTAACGAGGCTCACCTTCACTTAGAATCTGATTTAAGCTTCCATGCGAACCTGGCGTGCTACCAGGGAATCTTGATAGATCTGCCTGGTTGAAGCTGGCATTCAGCGGACTTGGTAAAGGCTGACTTCCGGTAATGAGCGTCCGGCGTCTTCTTCGTCCATTTCTGTTGTCTTCCTTATCTTTACTCGTATCTTCTTTCACACACGACTTAACAATTTGTTCCACGTCGCCGATCTCTATCAGCACATTCTCCGGCTTCAGATCTGTGTGTATAATGCCGCACTCCCTATGCAGATAGTCCAAACCCAAAAGTACTTGTTTGGTGATCTGTTTGACGAGAGGCATGGGGATTCCACGGTGATTCCATCGTTTTATTAATCCCAACAGGTTCTCTCCGAGAACCTCAAACACCATGCAGACGTGCGTACCGTTGGGGCCCTTGTGTTCGAACGAGTCAAGCAGACTGACAACGTGTTTTCGACCCGGGTGATCTGGCTTAGCACCCACAATCTTATTGAGCAATTTGATTTCATCTATGGCCGTTTCTGTGTAATGCGCTGCAGACCGTACCACCTTCAGAGCGACATGTTTCTGAGTGGTGTTGTCCCTGGACAGCCACACGGTGGAGAAGTGACCCCAACCCAACTTTCGAACAACGGTATATTTGCCGTCCTTGAAGTTTTCACCAACCTGCACGGGGTGATAACCGCCTTTGCAATAATCTTCGGAATCTTCTTCGTCGGCCGTCGCTTCAGCTGCGTCCTCCCTCGATGAGGAAGATGATGGTTCTCGATTCATGGTACCGGTGGATCTATTTCCATCGTCGATACTCATTAGCAAATTTCGAAGCATGGAACTCATCATTTTGAAAGAAAATAATTAGAAGGTAACATTTTGCGCCGGCGATGTTGGATGTGTTTATATTGTGAGGCGCTGCACTGGAGGGAGAAGAGAGTTGGAGGTCGGAAAGTGGGACAATTCGACATTTAGTCTTAAAACTTACCCTGCATGGGCTTGATGAGAGGCCATTTGTGAGGATTCACCATCTTGCTCGGTTGTGATGATTGGTTTTAAAGAGTCTTTCTTTCTTTTTTTCGCATTACCGTTTGAGGCGGCATTTGCGATTTGTTGTTTTGCTTTAGCAATCGCAGCATTCTTTATCTGCGCTCCATTCATTATTGTCGTGAATTATATTCGTGGTCGGGTAGAAGGGGGGTGGGTGGTTGGGAGGAGGGGTACTCCTGTAATTGTTGTTGTTGTAGATTTTTCGGGACGGAAGGATTGAGGATTTCGGAGGGGAGAGGAGAGGGGAGAGAGAGGTGGAGGATGGATATGGTGGGTTTGATGGCGGTCGTGCGGTCGTCAAAGATATGTATTTGCAGAGGCGGATTGGGTTGAGTCGCGGGAGGGAGAGGAGGTTGCGGTTGCGGTGGTGGTGGTGGTGGTGGTGGTGTGGTGTGGTGTAGAAATAGTAAAGCAGACGGATGGATGTAGCTGGGCCGGCACTGCTAGGTACTTGTTTAGGATCCTGTAATTGGTAGGCAGGCACTTAATGGCGGAGAAGAAAAGACTCGCTGATCTTGGGTATTGGGTAATGGGTAATGGGAATGGGGAATGGGAATGGCTAAGTTAATATATGATGGTGGATTGATTGATGATTGATGGTTGATGATTGCCCGTCCTACTCAACACGGGATAATGGATTATAAATATAAACGACGGCTCCACGATACTTCAGGTACGAGACAATGTATCATGGCCAGACAATCATGCAATGCAATGATTTTTGGTCGAGATGGTTGTAGTGTGGGAGAGAGACGGCAGCTCCTCGCAGGTTAAAAAGGACAATGACGATGACGACGAAGAGGAAGATGAAAATGGAAATGAACGTGCGCGGGGCTGGATGGATTTGGATCTACTGTATGGAATCCATGGAATCCATGGCACCCAAGATCTCCAGGAAGGCAAAAGTCAAGAAACGTCCAGATCTGCTCAGGTTTGGGTCTTATTACACTCATCTAGGATTCTAGGCACACTTCCGTCCCTGACAAATGAAAGGGAAAGGAGTAGAGGCAATAAAGCGACACAATGGACCAATTCAATTCAATTCTCTCGACCCTTTCAAGCCTCTCAATCCAGCTAGCATGAAGGATTCATTGAAGTCGATCGAAAACAATGGCCTTATCTAAATGGAAATGTTGAACATTGCCTGAACCGTCTCGGAGACTAAGGGGAAGGAAGTCGTTCACTTCTTAGACAGGTGGAGAGCATCTAGTCCTCGGCATTCTCAGTCTCTTCTGT
The DNA here is from genome assembly GCA_002946415.1 of Rutstroemia sp. NJR-2017a BVV2. Lineage (NCBI taxonomy): Eukaryota > Fungi > Ascomycota > Leotiomycetes > Helotiales > Rutstroemiaceae > Rutstroemia > Rutstroemia sp. NJR-2017a BVV2. The sequence continues at coordinate 526,840 of NJPS01000006.1, forward strand.
ATGATACTTATTATATTTACCTATGCTTACCTATGTTTACCTACATTGTATTCCAAGTCCTCAAGCACGAAAGGAATTTGTACATCTTCTCATCCCATCTCATCCATCTCATCTCAGTATTCGCCCAGGAAATCAATTACATACCCCGCCCCACCTCCACCGAACCCGCAAAACCTCTCAGAAGGAAGAGCCTAACCAGGCGTGCCAGGACACTTTTTCATCAGCCACATCCAGCCATCCACCCACCACCCCTCTACGGTTATCGGAGAAAAATCCATACCACACCACACAACCGACAATCCAAGTCCCAGCGCATCGCACCAGCCAATAACCACACACAAATGCCTCTTCTCCCCAGAAACGAATTCTTAGCAGCGAGACATCTTTCCCTTATCCTTTACTGATAGGATCACAATACCTACTGACTGACTGACTGACTGACTGATTGAGTACGAGAAGCTGAGGGAATTGTGGATAACATACATCACGATCCAGCTGGGTCATTCAGATGGTCCATCACATAAAACTTTTTTTCGCGCTCGCTCGCAGAAAATACCTCAGTCATTTACATACTTAGTCATGCAATTCACAAACAAAGACAGACAGATGGGCTGACCGGGAGGACAAATGACAGTTTGTATTTGAACCCAACGACCTCCTAGCCAATACCGCTTTCTTTTCCAAAAAATTGCCATTATGCTGGCTCTAGGGGGGAAATCAAGATTATTGTATATGCTACAACCGAAGTCACCCGCCCGCCCAACGTAAAGTTTTGTAGACTAGGCCACGTCAAATCACTTCCACCACCCATGAAGGCCATATTCACAGGCCGCCAAACCGTACATAATATACAAAGAAGTTGTCACGAAGGATGTAGTGGCAATGAAGATGAATATTACTTGGCTTGGATGGCCGCAATCCATTTCTCTTGATCCTTTCTGTAGACGAAAGCGTTAGTACTGGAACATCGTAGAAATATCAGGATCAAATGCTGCAACTTACTTGTCAAAATGTAACAGTTGCCCAACCACCGTTTTGACCAAATCCGCTTGGCGTTTCTTATCCTTTTGCTCCAAGAATTGGAGGAGAATGGTTTTCAGGTAAACATAATCCATCTTCGCGGCACCATTGACTGGGGATCTGGATCTGCCCGAGTCCATGGATGAACGGGAAGAAACATCGTTTAGTCGAGATTGCTTGGTTTGTAGAGCCTTGAAGTCCTTCTGTAGCTTCTCGTATCTTTGATTAGCTTCCTCGAGGAGTCGCTTTAGATCCGCCTTCTGTTTTTCCGCATCTCTAACCTGCTTCTCGCTACCGTCAAGAGCATCGCGGAGTTCACCCATAGCCGTCCGAATATCATTAACTTCTTGCGAAGACTTCTCGGCCACCGCTTCAATTTCCTCTCGCCGCTTCTTGAAATCTTTTTCGGATCTTTGGAGCTCATCTCGTTCATCAATGGCTCGTTTGAGGTCGCGCTCATGGTCGCGGATCTTCTGTTTCAGTTCGTCAACCTCTCGGGAACGACGGCGAGCATTAGTGCTTGCTTCATCTTCAGCCCGATCACGCTCCTCAATAGCAGCTTCCATGCGTTCCCTCATCTCACGGACCTTAGCATCGGCTCGGTCGTCCACGTCGGCTAGTAATCTGCGCATAGTTTCTGCTTCTCGAGTCCGCTCGCTCAGTAATTTTTGGACCTCACCAAGCTCTTCCTCGAGACTTTCTGATTGTTCTTTAGCTTCCTTCAACTGCATACCAATCTCAGCAGTTTGATCTCTCATGCTTGCAAGTAAACCTTGAGCATTATTGTACTGAGAACCTCTGAGCTCAACTTCTTCTCGAAGACCTTTAGCTTCGTTCGAAAATCTTGACACTTGATCCTCCAGCTCTCGGACGCGGGTACGTAGTCTTCTAGCTTCTTCCTGCACCCTAGAAAGTTCTTCGTTGGCTTTCTCTCCTGATGCAGCCAGTTGAATCTTCTCTGCTTCTGACTTTCTCAAATCGCGCTGTGCAACACGAGCTTGGTCCTCAGCTCTAAGTCGGCCATTCGTCTCTTGCACAACCTTCTCATTCAGTGACCTGATCTCGTTATCTCTATCAGCAGCTTGCTTCTTGAAGCTAGCGACATCGCCCTTTAGATCTTTTTCACGAGCCTCTAATCTTCTCAAATCCGATGTACGAGCATTTAGCTCATCCTTAACAGATTTGAGATTTGCATTCTCAGCCCGCAAGGTTTTGAGTTCCGGCTGTGCTTTCTGCAGCACTTCCTTCAAGTCCGTCAAATCCCTGTAACGAGATGTGGCCAATTGCTCAGCAGCTCCCAGATCTTTTTGTAGCGTACTAGATTTAGCTTTGAGATCCTCATACTCTGCTGTGAGGTTCTTGAAATCCTCCTCAACCTTAGCAGAAGCTGAAGACTGGCTCTTGTGATTTTCGATATCCGACTCCAACTTGGTAACTTTTTCTTGAAGGGCGGTCTTCTCCGCTTGGAGCTCCTTTATCTTTTCCTTGGCTTCTACATGCTCCTGCCCAACCTGTAAGAAGTTGTCCTGCATGTTTTCGAGCTCTTCACGGAGATCTGCTTCAGTCTTCCTCTTTGTTTGTAATCTTTCGATTTGTGTATCTTTATCTGCTACTTCCTGCTTGAGTCTGTCTATTTCATCTTGCAACTCACTTGTTGCTGGGGTAGCAATTTCAGGACTCGGTGCTTTCTCAGCTACCGCGGGTGCAGGCGCAAGGGCAGGCTCCTTGGTGGTAGCAGCATTTCCACCCTTCTTCTTCTTTTTGTTGTTCTTTTTCTTCCCGCCACCCGAAGCGGCTGGTGTAGCAGTAACTGGCGTGGAGGGACCTGTTGTTGGTACCGTTTCAGCCGTCTGTGATTGATCTTCGTGGGCATTGAGGGTTTCGATCTCTGCTGAGAGCTCTTGAATACGCTGCGTGTCAATCTCTTTTGACTCCTGCAATTCCTTGATTTGTGTATCGAGTAGCTTGACACGCTCTTCGGCTGCTTTCCGTGCATCAATTTGGGATTGTAATTCATCTTTTGACGAAGACTGGACTTTCAGTTCTGATTCCAATGCAGATATCTTCTCTGAACTGTCTTTCTTTTGCTCTTCCAAGCTCTTTTCAAGCTCGGCCAGTTGAGCTTCGGTTTTACCCAGCTTCTCTTTCAAATCTCGGAGCTCGTCATTTTGAGCATCCAGCTGCACTTGTCGTGACTGCGCAAGGCCGGTGGCCTCTTTGATGGATCCATTGAGCTCAAGAGTAACCTTCTCCAAGTCTTGTGCAAGTCCTGATCCAGATTCTTGCGCGGCGGACAAGTCCTTTTGGAGTGTAGATACTTTCGATTTCAACTCCGCGATCTCTGCTGTTTTGGCCTTGACTTCGGTCTGTAGCTTTGGCAATTCATCATCGTATGAGAAGAACTCCTCGTTGACATCCTTGTTATCGGTAGATTCTGGTTTCTGCTTGGGAGAGAAAAGTCCAAGTACAGAAGCAACTGGAGACATTACTGATGCAGATGGGGTATCACTGCTGCCAGCCTCCGCCTTCTCTGTGGGTGGGTTCGAGCTTTCCCCGGCGACTGATGTACTTTGAATTGAAACTAATTCTTCTCGGAGACTGGTATTCTTTTTCTCGGACTCCTCGAACTTCTTCTTGTACTCGTCGCGGTCTGCCGTAACCCGCTTTAACTCGTCCATAACCATATCTCCTCTCAGATTTACCTGGTTCAAATATTCCACAAGCGCGTCTGGTTCTTTGATAGAGTCTATAGGTGTATGTTCCTTGAGGACTTTTTCGAAAGGTTCGATAGAAACGGCGCGGGCATGCGCAACCCGGTAAGACCGCAGAAGTTCTATAGGCCATCATTAACAAAAATGAATTGAGAATACTGAATGACGAATGCGCACCCTGATATCTCCCTTCTAACTTTTCAAGCTTCCTCAACTTCGTCCGCACCTCTGTTGGAAGTTCAGAGGAAGGCCTTGGGGTGGGCTCCTGCCCTTTATCGCCCCCATTGGCAGCACCGTTCTCCGCCGGAGCATCGCCATTTTCCGCCATTGCTGCAGGCTTCTCATTCACCGGTGCCGGGGTTCCAGTGCGAGATGGCTCCTCGGATTCGTCGTCTATCACGAAAGCTGTCTCGAATTCTGCAGGATCTGGACCTCTGCCACCTGTCCCATCCTCTTCCTTGGGACGTGGTTTTTCTGGTTTCCTCGCGGGGGATTCGTTTGCAGGACGTCGAGAAGATGTAGAGGCAGATCGCACTGTAGGGGCGCCAGTCGCTTTTTGACGAGCTTGTTCTTCAGCAATGCGAGAATCTATTGCGCCCTTGATCCGCTTTGAATTCGTCAGCCAAATTTACCGGCAGGGCTCTGGGCCATATTTCCGTTAACTGACCTGGAACATTGTGTCCACATAGGATAGAAGTGGCTTTTGATATCCTTAGAATAGAAATTATCTATGTGATGAGTCGCAAAAAGAAATATCTACAAATTATGACCATGATTATTGGTCCTTGAAAGAATGCTCTGTACTTTATGCACGCAGAGAATTATTTTGTGTTGTCGAATAAACCTTACCTGTCAAGTTGGAGTATTACGAAGTATAATTGAGAGACAAAGCGAGTCGCTTCCCCATACCTTTCGGGTGCACAGCACCTGGTTCTCATAGCCTCAAACACAGGAAGCACGTAGCACGGAGGCACGATTACTTGCACCTTGTACACGGCTGCTCAGACTCTCAGAGCCTCAGATGTGCCGGTAGGGTAAGGTTACTCTGCTGTACGGATGCACCGACGTACATTATGCCCCGTAATAGTTGATTCCACGCCTGCAATAGAACCGCACCACGAGTTCCGTCAGTCTATTTCGAGGTACTCGTGTCAAGCATCGTCGGGTGTCCACTATTCGTGGTCGTCAGTCCCAAAACTCACATCCCACGTAGTCTGTGCACTGCACTATTAATGCACATCATCCAATCACGCACAGGACAAGGAGCCAGCTTCAGTGACGAAAGCGAAAGCTATTGCTGTCTGTACCTTGACTCCATACTTCCCACACACCACAAATTACAAAATGAAAGGACACCCTACAAAAACTATTCGGAAATCAACATGAGGAGGTGACAACAGCTTACGACTATTTCTGAAGCAATCAAGATGGTGTCAATATGGCCGTGGAAAGTAGGTTGCCTTTGATCCAGCCAACAGCTCCTGCGTGAAGCATCACTAACCTTGTATTTCCTTCGCAGCGCGAGGACAACTCCCCGGCCTCGTTCGAAAAGACTCTTGCTGCCTTGGCAGACAAGATTGCGAAATCGCAGGCCCTATTAGAATCTCGAAGGTTACGCGGCAGAAGGGTTAAAGCTCTATGGACCCTGTATTCAAGCTTTGCGTATTTGGTGGTCTTTGTCATGGTTCTCCTGGTGATAGGATGGAAGAACTTGTCAGCTTTGGAATACACTGGTCTTGCCGGAAGTCCTTTAGTGTCAGTAAAACCATTAGACACATCAGAAGAACACAAGCTAATATATCTCTAGTATATACCTCATCCGAAGCGGAATTACGAGCTACTACAACTATCGAGTCGAATCGATCGCGCGTCGTGTGGAAGAACAACAGGCTGAGCGGACCAAAACCATCGACAAACTCAAAGCTGCCACAAGATACAACTCAACACAAGAACTTTTGGAGAAGTATGGCGGCGTACCACCCAAACCTGCCCCGCCGAAGAGGACCCCATCCGTCAAGAAAACTTCCAAAGACAAACCAAGCCAGCCTGCTCGCGTGAACATGGGCCCACCTGCGACAGCGAATATACCCCGCCCTAACCAGATCCCGAGTCAGCCATCCACCCCTCAGCCACTTATGAGCAGGACCCCACCACCTCCTTTTAACGCCCCATCACCAGCCGCCGCTCGTGGAGAACCTGGCCCCCCAGAGTTCGCACCAAACGCATTCTCAGCACCTCCTCAATTTGCCCAGGGTAGCGACCTTCATCGGGAAGGCCACTGGTATGACCGGGTGCTGGACTTGCTATTGGGTGAAGATGAAACACTGCCGAAGAATCGCACCGCAATGATCTGTCAAAATTGTCGACTTGTCAACGGACAAGCCCCACCTGGTACAAAAAGTCTAGCAGAATTAGGGAAATGGAGATGTTATGGCTGTAAAGCATGGAATGGCGAAGAGGATGAAGGTGCAAAGGCCGTAAAGGAAATGAAGGAAATAATTCAGGAGACAAAAGCAAATGATCCATTCACTTCGGGATCGGACCACCATAGCACGGAGCCAGAAGATACTCCTGGAAGCGAAGACCTCGAGCACGATGAGCCAGCAATTCACATTAAGAATGAAGATGACTCTGAAGAGGAGAAAGTCGAGGTTCAACCCAAAAAGGGTCGACCTAAGTCAGCTCGGAAAAAGGCATAAGAGGGAAGTTTTTCATGGAATGCTACAAAAATATCATTGGCTTTCATTATTCTTGCAAATCTATACTACATTATCATCCTTGCTGTATCCATACTGAGTGGGGAGTGTTGGTTCCATGTTCAAATAAACAATGTATTTTTTTTGGTTCCGGTTGCTGAGTACTGTGATCAGACAAAGTTGTAATCGTACATCTTTCCGATAGTTTAGTCCCTCTTGCTAGCTGGTCGCTCATGTTGCTGCATATCAGTTTGACCACAAGAGTGTCTTTGGAGTTGGTCGACTGCTGCTGGTGTCGAGGACCTCTTGTAATTTTTACGCCCAGCGAGGGAGCATTTAAGTGGCGCCTTCGCGGATACGTGGTCGATGGAATTTGTATCAGCTTGACGATCTTCCTGAATCCTTGGCTTCGGTAGCACAGATCCCGGCGTTCTGTGCTTCCAGACAGACCCATCACAGGCAGATATCTTCGATCTTGAGCCATCGTTGCCAAACTTCAATGAAGTACGTCGCTCGGTGGAATGTTCTTTCGAACTAGAACCCCCCTCCTCTCTCAGTATGGGTCTAGCTCTCGCCTTGTCAATAAGACGTGACGCCGAGTCGAAAGGCACGGCTCTGGCAAGCAACATGTTGGTCGCCCTGATCTCTTCATCCTCAGAGTCAGAATAAAGATCATTCCGTGAACAGCGCATTATCTTAGCGTTAGACTCTTTCCGAGGTTCTGCCTTTTCCTTTCTCAGTACAGGTCTCGCTCTCGCCTTATCAACAAGATGTGACGCCGAATCGAAAGGCATAGCTCTAGCAAGCAGCATGTTTGTAGCCCTGAGCTTTTCATCCTCGACATCAGTCAGTCTCTTTATCCCCAACTGGCGTATCATCGCAGCCTTAGCCTCCTTCCTCGATTCCGCCCTCGCCTTCCATTCTCGCTCAATTCTAGCCCGCTGAGCTTTCTGCTCCCCATCCATCGGAGCCTGGAAAATTCTCGTCTCAGCAAGATTATTCGCGCGTCTAATCTCCTCCCATCTCTCCGCTGTTATCTTTCGCCACCTGTAAAACTCATCATAGTTCCTCTCATCAGCTTTCGGCCCTGTACCAAACATCCGCTCAAGAAACGTCGGTTTAGGCTGGATCGTCTCTTTCTCTTTCTCCTCAGGCTCGTCTTCTTCATACCCTTCCATGGCCAACTTCATGCACGCCGAGTCCGTTAACAACGGCCCTTGGAACTCACTCCCAGCCAGACTCGGCGTGCTCACTCTGCTCTCTGGCTCTTCGTCGTCGTCATCCACTAGCACGGGTACAGTCATAACTTCCATCTTGTATCCTCGCGCCTTGAGAGCCAGTTCTTCTTCTTCCCGCTCGTGTGCCCGCGAGACGCTGTCTTCGCCGTATCCGTACATGATAGATTCGAGCGGAGCTCTATAGCCGGGATCGGAGGGCGAGGGAGAGCGGGAAAGGGGGAAGGGGTCGATGATGGATGTTAGCCGGTTTAGGGTGAAGTGCGCGATGGGGCGGAGGGGGGTGAGGGTGTAGAGGTCGATGGTGTGGTGCAGGGAACGGAGACTGGGCAGGTGTGGGAGGGGGGAGGGTATATATGTTGTTGGCGGCATTGTTCGAGCTGTGGAGCTGGTTGTTTGGGGATCAGCCATTTGGGGTGGGAGAGATGATATATGTTGTTTGGTTGTTTGGTGATGAGTCCGAAGACGCTGGTTTGGTGCGAACCGAGTGGTTAGGGGTTGGATTGTGATTCGTCTATCTTCTTATTTGTTGATTTGGCTTATGTTGTTGCATTCGAACTTCGTCTAGTTCCGTGTTTACGATGGTTATAATAAAGTGTGCTGGCCATAAAATGACTTTGTGAGTTTGTGAATGAGTAGATTCCAAAAAGTTATGATCTCTCCCCTGTTGATGTTTCCATGATTTGAAGACATAAGAAGAAAGTATGAGGATATGGAAAGCTATATAAGTGAGACGTGAAACGAAAGGAAGTGTTTACGGCAGTCGTAATACATTCGCATTTCACTGTTCAGTTCTCTCCCGTAAATAACATTGAGCTGAACAACGAACTAGCGTGAGGGGGGACTACTTAAGCTAGAGGTGGCGCAATAGCGGCTGAGATATCTAATATGCGATTTGGCATGCACAGCGAGTAGATCTCATGTTTTCTTGTGGCTTTTAGCAACAGGAGACGAAAGGAGAACCGTGGATTGGGTGAATGTTGTTAGTTCCGGTCAGTAAATGATGTTTGCTACTTATTAGTTGGTTGGTTACGGCAGGTGAATGAACAGCTATTGAATAACAGTCTCTATCCTTCGCAAACTAGACTGTTTATTGTTGCAATTGACCGCGTTGTTTTCATCCCCTGACTCCTCAGAAGCTAGCGAGATTCTGTGAGTAAGTTCATTCACTTGTTTAGTTGACACCGTGTAGGTGAATATGCGCAGGCATCCACCCTAATTTTTGCTGTTATTGTCCAATGTTTGTTTTAAGAACGATCGGCTGATAGGTTAGGTTAAATTGATGTTTGAGGATTCGGGGAGATTGTGTTAGTCCAGATAGTCTGCTTTATTCACCTACCTACTATTGTATGCTCTCTGGCGATTTTATACGCTTCTCGCTTCATGTATTTAGTTTCCTTCTGTGCATATTAAACACGATCGTTTGAGAGCTAAGATACGGAAATGCATTTCCATATTCACCTGGACAAAGAATATCAACATGGTTACATCTCAGGCAGAGTCCTTGAGGATTAGGAAAATAGATTGACGTTTCATTTACTATCCTAGACGAGCAATCAACTGTACGGCCATGCTGAACCTTCAGCAGTTCTTGTATGCTTCGTATACATCAATTCCTATTTACCTAGCCTTTCTTTGAACCTGAACCTAAACCCTTAGTAGCCTTAGTACCCTTGGCATCTATCTTCTTTCTTGGCGGCGACTTCGAATTCGATTTCCCGTTTCCACCCTCTTTTGAACCTTTTGGTGGTGTATTACTTTTACTGCGGTCTCGCTTTCCAGTGCCATTGCTTAGGCTGAAGTAGGGTATGTCGTCATTATCTTTTCCTTTTGAGGAGGACATTGCTTGAGGTGATAGAGGTGTTAGAGATGTTGTACGATACACTACGCTACGATGAGTAAGTTTGACGAAAGCGTACGCGTTTTATTGCGGGACTCAGACGGAGTGTTAGAAGATTTGAGGTGCTCATGGTAATGTATCGAATCCGATCAAGTGATCGTGAGGCGAAAAGTGGTTTGAAGGTTTCAGAATATAGGTGCTGGATATGCTCTTTATATAACTTGAAAGTAGTGATGAACTGTGCTTGATGAATGTTCCTCTTACTATACAATGTTGAAGGGCTTCTTATAGTCTTCTGGGCTTTGCTAGAGTCATGGTTCCTCGACTGCATATAGGTCTATTATGAAGAATACATATGCTCATCCAAACATAGATCATACATTTTATGTCTATCAAGCTTGTATGACCTCCTTTGGCATACCGGTCTCAACAAAATGATGCTATTATAGCATTGTTAGATTGATTTTTGTGTCACTGAGAGTCAGGCAGCTTATTTTTGATGCTATTTTCAAATATATGTTGCGGTCACTGCACGTCAGTTTATCTCACTCAAGGCGTAGCGCCTTACCCTCGACTAAATATATTCATTCTACGTACTATAGCTCTTGTATGGATGATTTATTAACATATCTAATCATAGTCTTGTACCACTGACCCAACTATGTTTTGGGGAGGTTGAAGTTTATGACCAGAGCCTGAGTATACGGTATGGCTTTCACATACAGCTGACATCTTTAACTTGTTTCAGTAGCCTGTAGGCGACGGATATCAGTTGAAGCAGCAGAATAGTATTCAGAGTTTCCATTATGCCCATGAAATTGTTCTGCCAGTTTCGCAAACAGAAGAATCGTGAATTAAAACACAACGAAGGTCACCAACACAGTCGTGACAGTTTGCAGATATTACGGCTCCCACCTATCTCCCAGTCGGAACTGTTCTGAGAACCATAAAACTGGACGCCACTAGTAGCTGGTTGCGAATATTTATTTGTTTATTAAAAGACTTATTTAACAATGAAAGTAAAACATCCAAAGGCCCAGTGCTAGAATAAGCGGCTCAGGAGCTGTTCAAGTCACAGACTCGGAAGACAAGCCTCCTCATTCTCATCAAAGAAAACAATTATCCACCAAATAATCATCCTTCTCCAGATCTTTCCCGAAATTTTCATGATGGTTCCGTAAGAAGTCTATATACTCCGAGATGTCACGGCTTTCGTCCTTGGCGTTCTCGCTACTTTGGCTCTTGCTCTGATCCTTCGCTTCACGCTCGACATTTTTCGCACCGGCGTCTGATTTGAATTCCGGAATACTGTTTCCATATCATCAGCTATCATTCCATCATCTAAGCGTCTCCAATTGAACTTACCTATTGGATGGGGTCTTGGACAAGTTGGACCGTGAGGTCTTTGTTGCATTTGGGACAGACATTGGTACTTGAAGTTGTTTCACACACGATAACATGTTAATATCAAGCATGGAGAATACTTTAAAACAAAAGCAGAACATGAAACTCTTATATGAGGGCTCGATGGGACATGTTACGCACTCACTCGTCAGTTTCATAGGCAGTCGCATATTAGAATGGAGATATTACACGAGGTCGTCAATTTGGTCGCTTACTCGCTGCCGCCTGAATTGACGAATAGAAAGTTATGCGCGTTGGTCTGACATAAAGTTTTATGTAAGATGAGATACGGAATACACGAGCAGTGCTCTCAAATCAGCGCCTCAGTCCCTCAGGTCCTTGTCTGTTACCGGCGAAGAGTCTCTTACAAATTGTTCTACGGTGTTACTGCGCTTCAACCCATGTTTTGCCAGTTTCTTGCCAGTACTTGATTTTACATTTTTGATTGCAGAATCTGATTCCGAGCTAAGGTTATCATATGCTAAGCTCGGACCGTGGTTTCCGAAAGTAGATGCTTTTTTAGGCTTCGGAGGCCTCTTCTGGTCGCTGACGTTCGTTGACTGGGTACCTTTTTGGGCAGCCTTCGGCTGCTTCAACGAATTCCTGGTTTTCTTAACAGGCAGCGAGGTCGTGCTATATTCCGATGATATCGTAGAACTACGGTTTCTGTTGTGAGCATTTCGTTATCCGAAATGTGGGACGACTGCTCCAACATACCTTGGTGGATCCTCGGTTGGCATGGTCACGCTACGGGCCGGCGGCTTGGCGGGTTATGACAATTTTCGACAGAAGAATATGTAGCTGGATATCGAGACGATTATAAATGCGAAATTCGAAGCAGAATTATGGGATATTAATATTGGAAGTAAAGAGGGCTGCATCTCAGTTCTTTTATAATTCATTAAAGTAAAAGAAAAACCATTATTTTGCAGAGTTTTCATCTATGAAAAAATGGCGTATTGTTCTAGCACCAGTTCTGGTGCCTAACTGGGTAGGCGGTGGTGAGCCGCAACCTACGAAGCGCTTGGGATACCACATACTTCACTGCTGTGCGTCATCATGGCTCGAGCACATTTGGATCCGTGCTGTTCTTGAGATCATACACCTTAGGCACGTATTTTGAGTAAACGATGGCGAATGCTGCCTAGTGGTGCTCTACCAAGACTTGGGACTCGAAATATACGTGCCAAAGTATGAGATGACGTTATGGAGGTGCGGCGAGTATGAAGGAGTAAGCAGGTCTTGCCTTGAAGAATGTATGAATACTTCTTCACGGTATTTCTTGACATAGCTTGCAAAACGAAGGGGCAAAGGTCTAGTGAAAGGAGTACGACGTTGGACTGAATTTGGATCTCATCATGTCTTCCTCATCCTACCTGTAACCTATTCCATGCGCTATCAAGGTTATCCAGTAGCTAGATACAGTCAATATGACTTAAGGCCGCGAGTTCAATGGCTTCCTCGCTACAGAAGTCATATTCAGTAGTACTGTCTATCATGGCTATGTTCGTAAGTCACACCCCTTCTTGGCTCACCGGCAACTTCTATTGCTAAATCACACTTGCAGAGATCTCCCAAGTAAATTCCTTTGTACAATTCTGACAACACACATTCAATGATCAAGGTTATGGAAAAGCAAAGACACATTCATCAATAAGCCCAGGAAGAATGCCAGTTTTACTAAATTATATAATTTCTCTACATCTCACCAGAAGTACAGGTCCTATCTCACGAATCCTGACGCCCATCTTTGCACTCATCTTCTTTATTTGTCAGATCCAGTAACATCTACGACGTAGGCCTGGTGAGGTTTCTCTCTGACTTCTTTATGCCTTTTGTTACTGGAGTCGGAGCTGGATCCTGCAACTTTTGCTCCATTCCCGGCGGCGACAACTCACGAGGTCGTTTTTTTCCTATTGAATGGTTAGCTCCGATCACTCAAGGGAACAAAATAGAGCATGTTAGTGGAGACGAATCGCAGACCCTGAGTTGTTGGAGCCACTATCGTTATGTCCAGGCATTTCGATGATCACTTATTTTCTCTACTAATCTTTTCGAGTTACGTGATTGTTCCTCTCGAAAAGTAGTTCTGGAGTCCGTCACGTCAAACCTGCTATATATAAGCAAATACAACATATTTGTTGAGTAAGGTGGCAAAATAGGGTTGGTAAGCCTGTAGCATTGGGCTTATAAAGCCTGTAGGATTTCGGCTTTTAGGTGCATATCGGCCTTCGGCGCTAAAGCGGGGCCTGTAGGCGTTAAGAGTTACCCTAAGTTGCCTACCTATATAAAGAGTCCTTCCTACTGTAGATAGGCCTGTAGAACAGTTGAATCAAGCCTAAGTTACATACTACTTTTAAATCCCTCTAAGCCTATAGGCACTCTTTTAGTACCAACCTGCTGCACTGCATAACCCTGTCCAACAATATTCCTCTCTATTCACTCCACTCAAAAAGGTGGCGTAACCTCTCAAAAAGAGTTTTCGTCGCGGTCGTGGCCTGAAAAAATGTGGCGGATGCCCCGAGTGCAGGATTCGGCCATAGGAACTGATTACCCTTACACGGATGAGGTGAGATCTAAGCGCTGTAAAAGAGATTTTCCATTCTAAAAACTGGTCAGTCATACCGTTGGGAGAAACAGACCAGGGGTTCTGGACTGTATGGTTACTATTGGTAGGGCTGGCCCCGGCTGGACCTGATGCGACCGTTTCCATGTTGGACGCTATCCCTAGAAATATGATAGACCGCCATCATAAACGCGGTGCGACCTCAGGCCTACAGTTGTAAAGTTTAGAGCCCATGTCCGGAGAATTAATAGGAGACCAAGAAGTTAAATTTGGATGGTTTTTATTGATCTGGTTTCATGGTCCTTAAATTGAGGGAATAAACAAAAATGAAATACGAATATATATATGGAAATCCCAATATTCATGGCTCCATCATATGAAAGGATGCGGTGCTTAACTTCATCCTAGTGCTGCCCGTAGATACTGCTCATCGAGTTAGTGGGGACCATATCCACTGATCTTTCAATACTCACTTGAAGTCTTGCCGCTCCTACATCGGCCTCAGAGATCTTTCCATTCGAGAAAGTCAGTGCTGCAAGATCCTTCTTTCTTTCCTGAACTGTGACAACTTGCTCTTCGAAAGAATTCTTCATTCGATATCGGATGGTTGTGACTTCCTTTTTCTGTCCCATTCTGTGTACACGACATAACGCTTGCTCCTCCATCATCGGGTTCCATTGAGGTTCCATGAGATACACTACAGAGCCTGCTGTGAGGTCCAACCTTTTTGGCGTTAGTAATGGCAAAATGAAGATACTGTGGTCTTGGCTTACCCTGTACCGCCGCAAGTTATAGATACTAGGATGACTCGAACGCTTGGATCTTCTTGAAACTCCTGGATAGCTGTGTTACGTTTTTTGGAAGACAGCCGTCCGTCAACTCGGGTATATTGAATAGAATCTGAATTGAAGGAGGATTCAATTAGATCGAGGGTGTACGTCCAATATGAGAACACAACACTGTAAGGTTAAATTAATATTATCAACAGAACTTAGAGAGAAGACTTACCATTTATCATCTGCTTTGAGAGATTTCAAACTCTCCATTAATGCAACGATTTTGGTTGGAATCTCTCCAGGTTTCATGATGGGTAGCGTCTCTTTTATCTCCGAGACTAAGGACTCCGTAGGTGCGAACGACACTCTGTATCCAAGACAATGAGCTATCGGTTGGCAGACAGGGCATCGGCTCGATTCTTTTTCTTCCGTCAGACAAGAACCGCATACTAGGTGAAGACACTCGGAAAATTTAGGCCGGGGAATTTCGGTATCATTGGTTTCGACATCCTTGAGCGTAGCATCTGCTAGGTTCAAGGAGCACATCGCACAGATTGCATTACCAGCATCGAGCATACTCCCAAACATCTCTTGAGCTTTGGATTGAGACCAGGAATCTCTAGTAGATGCAGTGGTAGCCTCTTTCTGACGATACATTATTCCATGAACGCAGATGAGTCGCAATTGAGTCAACCATTGCAAAGCGTTCATATACACCCCCTTCTGCGGATTTCCCATAGCATCTTCAACTATTCGTCGCGTTTGAATCTTGGTATTTTCATATAAAACGCTTTCGTTAGGGCTGAACTCAAGGTAGTGTACTAAGTCACGGCGAGGTGGCAGACTGATAGTCGCTGTGGTTCGATATAAGGTGATAAAATTAACGAGGGTCTTAACTCGCAGGAATCCATCATTGTTGTTGTCCTGCCAGCTCCGTACAATTTCGTTATTGAAGACTAGGGGATTGGAGTACGGATATATTCTTAAAAATTGGAATAAGCTCGCAAGGTCTGTAAGCCTATTCTGGATCGGGGTCCCTGTTACCGCCCAGCGATGTTGAGCTTCTAATTCACACGTTGCTTTAGTAATCGCGGCTGACCGGTTCTGAATGATGTGGGCTATTGACGTAAGCAAGATAAGTCATATGAAGCTTCTTGCGGGAGCATACCTTCATCGAGAATGATACGATGCCAGTAAAGCGAGAAGAGTGAAGGCGACCTCGTCGAGCGGTTCTTGAAAGCTTTCCAATGGATAGCCACAGTGTTGTACGTGGTGATTACCACGTCAAACTTATGAAGTTGATCTACAGCTGGTTTGCTAACGCCATGGAATCTGCACCATAATAGGGATTTTGGATATAAATGCCTATCAAGGTCAATAAAAAGAATAAAGATATCTCTGGGGGCTTTCCACTAACATAGAAAGCTGCGTTTCCCAAGTCTGTATAACTGTAATTGGGGGTCAGCAGATAGAGCAGTTTACGGGTATTTGACTATTTTACGAGACAGCGGAACCACGATAAGAGTTGCCTTGATGGTAGGAAGCTCAGTTCCTTGATGACCTCCTGTCCTAGAGTACTGGTTCGCTACTATGAGGGCTATCATGCTGAGAGATTTGCCCAAGCCCACTGTTAATAGCTTGAGTTAGTAATTATAGACAAGGCAATGAACTGCTTCATGAATTCTCAATGATCCAAGTTCACCGGTATACTTCGAGTCTTCGCATCATGGAACTTTGGCACTGAAGGTTACGTACTTTGATCTGCTAGAAGCCCAGCTCGAAAGTTAGGCGGCTCGGTTTGTTGTTTCTCCCCGGTGATATTGTTGATGTATCTATACTGCTTAGCTAAATAATGGCGATGAATTGTAACGAGTACATAGTATTTCCTTCTAGATTGATTCCTTTAGACCATACGTCTTTCCCGGGGTCCTCGTATGCTATGCCCTGTTCACGTCTTAACATGAACGTCAGAGCTTGCTTTTGGTGTCTGGTCATTCATCAACGAAGTTCTGGAAAGGGTTTGGAGGCAGACTTGTGAAGCGGAGTTCCTATGAGACTTGGTTGCTCAGCTTCCGGGAGATTACGTTCTTGATTAAGAAGTTCAAAAAGGTTTGGGACCACCTTCAGCGTTTCCATGTGCACACTTGGGACATGAGATTTAAAGGAGAAAGTCATGACTGGCTCGTAATTGTCTTCGTAGAGGACATGAGGATTATGATAAAGTACGTTCCTATCACAGTGGAGTGGATCTTGTAAAAACAGTCCGTAATCTGCGAGCCAGCTCCCGACATCTTCTGAAATAGATTTTGGGCCGTACAATATAACGCAACAGATGACCATCATGCTCTTCACTTCTTCGTTGGTTTCGCAGCTTTCCGGTGCGACAGGGTATCGTGCATGACAGTAGAATTGTGTCGCACACCCAGCTGCTCTGAGAGCACGGATGATCCGCGCAGAGCGTTCGGATAATGTGCCATAGGTGTTATTGTCTTCTAGTCTTAGCAGTTCATTGTGCTCGTTCAAGAAAACGGACTCGGCGGGCTCAGTTGGGGAGGGAAGTGAATTTGGGCCCGTTTGTAAGGGAAGATCAATCTGAAATTTAGTTAATTCAATATCCTCACGACAACTACACCAAGGTGATCATTTCTGATGCGCGGCGGTAGAAGATTGAAATACCAGCCCAAAGCAAACCTCTGCCTGATTGCTTTCGCCGCTATCAACCGTCGAACGAGTCTGCGAAGCCTCATCTCCTCGTTGCCGTTTGCTTAGTCTTTCGAAACTTGCCATCGCTGAGAACCGAGGCTACACATCATCAGCATTATGATAATAGAAGAACTACTGATACTAGATACTTGAAGACTAGGGGGTAGTTATTGAATACAAATAAAACCGTCAGATTACGCGATAGACACTTCCCAGAGGTTGGATGTTCACAAACTTTTTGTGGTGTCGGTAATGTTTCGCTTACGTAGGGTACGATACGGTAGGCTTTACCACCAGTGAACGAATCTGTCTGATAACAACCCCTCCTTTCCACGTCTTTTCCCTCCACCTACAACATCAAACAGTGGATGCTCTCAGCACGTAAATATTCACAGCCTTTTAAATCTCTGTATCTCTATATATTTATTTTATACGAAGTTTCTTTTTGCTGGAACATTACCGGTCTAAAGCGTAACGACTATTTATATTATTATAATCAAGTTCATTTGACTTTATATACTGTTGAAAATATGTTTACTAGTTTTCAGATGTGTTTGAAAATCGACCAAGGTATCCGATATATTATTACAATCCTGACATTGTATTGTACATAGTATCAGATTCGTCGCATGATCATAGCAAGGGTAAATACATGCTTGTATTGGATGATTTGGATCATAATGGGTAGCTATAAAAGTAGCAAGATCTACTACCAAATCCATTGCTGGTGGAGTCTACGTGTTAGTCAGTAAAAATGTCCGGACTAGATAAGAGCAGTTGAATAGCTTATGGGATTAGTTGACCTTTCTAGCCAACAGTAGAAGGAACAGCAGAAAGACATGAAAAGTTTGCTAGAGCTACCAATAGTGGAAATTACACTTACAGATTTGCATTCAACTTTGATTGATCCCAGCTCCTCTACTATTTTAACCTGCAAGGAGCGGTAACTTGCTAGCAACCTCTTCATCACTCTGGATATAATTGCGATAGTCTCTGTTTTACAGTTGTGACAGTAGTTCTCTTTTAGTCCATATCTTGGAGCAAGGCAATTGATATAGTGTAAATTGTTACACTTTCTACAATGTAGCTGTGTTGCATTACTGGGAGTATCTTGGCAAGAGCATCCTGCGTTTAAGTAGAAAGGTGCAATCGGCGGAAAGGGTAACTGTATTTGTTTTTCGACGGGTATCTTAGATTGTGTTCTTGTGTTTTTGGAGGGACCGATAGTGACATCCCGAAACGGTGACTGTGTTCCACTTTCGAATGACTGCGGTGTGTGTTTGCTAGTTGGTAGCGTTATCGCACCCTGGGCACTCTCCATCCACTCATTGAAGTTATCGGATAATTTTTGGAAAGGGCTAGCTTCAAGATGCATGGAGTTTGCATCAACACCAATTGCTGGATTCTGTTGTCCTTGCTCGATTCGACCGTCTCGCCCAAATACCTGCATATGTGAAAGGGTGGCATTCGCAGGCTTCTGAGGTATATTTTGTGGTTGCGGTTGCGGTTGCGTATTATTCAGTTGAAAATGTGAATTCGATTTTTTGTTCAGTGGTGAATGCTCGTTCCGGGGAATACTCTGGCTCTGAAATTCCTCTCTTAAATTTCTTCCCTGCGGTCGTCGACGAATCGGTAGAATAATTTCATCCATCTTGCGATGGTACATTTGGTTGTGTTTCTGTACAGCAGCCTTGGTCGAGAAACCCGTATTATGGAACTCACACCCAGATTCTGAACACTTGAATCGTCTCATATGTGATGCCTCATGCCTATCTCTATCTCGTGGTGAAAAGTAACGATTCGCCCTACTTGGGCACGGCGAATAACGACATGGTAGCACTGACTTGCCGTAAATCGTTTTGAATTCCCGGACAAGCTCTGGGCTGACTCCAGTAACGCCATCGTCAGGTGTTTCCAGAACAGATTCTACAATGGTGTAGTATCTATACAATATCGCACTCATGGTCGTCGGGTCGTTTTCAATCTCTATTTGTTGGATATCTTGGAAAAATAAGTAAATGGTATTGGGATGAATGGAAATAACCACACGTACCTTTAGGGTCTGTATGATGATGATTGTCTTGGTTTGAGATCTGTTTGAAAATAAGTACATCTCGCATGAATGAGCGGAGGCTTGATGGTAAGTTCGTCTGAGCCAATCGCTGCTCTATATCAGGAAGAGCTTTTAATTCTCGCGAGGCTGAGATAAAAGTGATAGACATATCTTTCTTTCGAAGACATACTACTCTCGACAGCAAGACAACCAGAGTCTGAGAGAACGGCGCGTTACATTGATACTGCAGCTCAGCATACCTCAGGGTGTGCTGAGCTAGAAATTCGTTGGCGTACGTATGTAAACCGTGGAAGCCCTTCACGACTCTAAGCACTTGCTCCTCTTCCGAGTTTCGACTGTGAATTAGACTTTGACTTGTAAATAAATACACAGCACAAGCAGATGCCACAGCGAGATGAGCATCGCTTTCCCAAAGAAAGGGACCACTTGTTTGATGGAGTATGTATCTATGAGACATCAGCAGTTGCGCACTCAAGGTTAAGTATATTGTACGCTCACTCCTTGGCCGAAAAATGTACGAAATCCACCGAGTCCTCAAAACCTACTTCGATGAGAGGTTTGCACAGTTCCAGAAGGTTCTTCGTAGGTTTCGTCTCGTCATTCAGTACACTATCGACAGATTCGAAAACGAGGCCATCCTGAATTTCGAAAGTCTTCAGTGGTCTGAAAGCACAAGCCATCCATTGCAAGATAGTAATTGCTTTTTGTGATGTATACCAGCTGTATTCAGACCTGATTCGGTCCAGTATGCGGCGGTACCTAGCTCCATCAGCCGGGGTTTAAGCATACGTGGACGCACCTAGACTCACGCTTTATGTAAACCTTGTGGTAAGTTATGTGCCGCCTTCTGAAGCTCATACGCGCTTTCGCGATCCAAAAGCTCTGCAATCACTAGACGAACCCATAAGAACATTCCTTTGCACGGCAGATTAGAGCTTGCAGAATGCTACTTGCGGAGCTGTACTTACCATTTGCCTTTTTTACAACCGTTTTCTCAACATCGTTAATCACTTTACTTGGGAAAGATACTTGTAGTTCCTTCAATGCATGCTTCACATAAGTCTGGATATCTTTATCCACACTTTCTCGTTCCGTTTTATCGCTCAGACAAATGCTCGGACTTTTTCGCAAGGTTCTGCTGAGATATGTTTCTGCTCTGCTGGAAATGAGGAGCTTGCAGGTAGTGACGGAGATTTTTACAATCGACAGCAGCTCTGACAAAATTGTTTTTTGATCCTTTTCCTGACACTCGTCCAGTCCATCGATGACGATACGAGTCGAAGGGACAGCCAAGAGAAGCTCTGGAAGCAGCTTCTTGATTTGGACCAATGACGATGTGCGCCCTTGCCTGATGTAGTTTTCAAAGACATGACCAGTAAGAAGAGGGTGAGCTCGCAAGATTTCCAGAATTAGAGTCCTCAGAATGTGACTACATAGATCGCTTTTCTCGGTATGGCTGTTGCATAGGTAGAAAATTGTTGTGATGTCGGGGTGCAGCCGAAGACTTTGTATTATGCGAGATGTGAGGACGCTCTTCCCTAAGTCTAGTTAGCAACCTAGTCCAAGTGCTGCAAGGGGTTGATATATACCGGCACCAGGTATACTAGTAGTATTCAGCTGTCAGCAAATCACTGTACTAATATTTCCACATCGACAATTAAGATCCCCTGACAACCCCCTAGGATCATGAAGAGAAATGGGAAGTCTACCCTTTGAGCCAGAGAACGGGTTCTGCATGTTGGTTTTCTATCCAACTCCTTAAACGGTCGCTTCCCAGGACCCACTCACAAGTTCCCGCTTGCCGCCGCTGGGATAGTGCCTCAAGTCCATCTTCCTGGCTGCGATCATTGACCATGAGCCATGAAACACAATCTTGTAGCTGGAGGTCTCTTCTTTCGCTCTCGCGCCGATCGATATCATATTTTTGTAATATCTGCCATCTCTTGGCCTCAATGATGGAAAGAGATGAAGCTTCTTGGTCCACCAGGTCCCGATGTTTCTCTAGACTTTCTAGTATACCGAGAAATCGTACGCCGAAATCCTTCCAAAGAGAATCGAAAAATATATGCCAAGCTAGAATGCGTAAGGAATAGCCCAGATTGTTTGGTGGGGGGAATACTTACAACCTCGTCGCAAGAAAAGATAGGTATGTCGATGAAATTCTAGGATATCCTCATAAACCAACGCCAAAGCTTGTTGTAAACTCCTATCATGGGGAAAGGCAGACTGAAAGCGATCGAAGCGAGGAAGCGCATTGGCTATCTGCGAGTACGCATCCAGAAGCTTGTCCAAGATTGAGGGATGATCGGTCGTGATCTGCGATGAATAATTGATCATTAATCTAGCTTTGGTATCATTATTTCTATGATGGATGAAGAAGATTGTACCTGAAGTAGCAACTTTACTGGAGCCCAAATCCAAGGCAGGAACGGAGTCCCATTGCACAATGTATCGATTGCCTTCGAATACTTCTCTAAACATTCTAGAAAAGGCTTGAGTCGGCTCATGTAGCGCAGCGATCGTCGTTTCCTTTGGATCTCCTGTATTTGGTATGCAGCATCATACACATCTCTCAATGTCGTGGAGTGAAATAACAATACGTCCTGCGGTTTTACAACATCTGCCAAGCGGTCGAAAGCGCTCTGAAAAGTCGCCAGTTGGGCCTGTGACGCTGCCATGATAGCGATGAGAGACGACGATGAACAATGAAATGAAAAATCGATTTCTCAACAGCGTGTGTATAATGATCAGGAAAAACGGATAGGCATATCGCAAGGCGGTTTTCAGCCTTGCTTTGCGTCGCATATCTCAAGGTTGCCGTGCAGGCTGCGCCATGCTTTGACGAGGCCTCTCCTCGTGCTACATGACCAGGCGCCCAGTAATTATCTTGACTCCAGTCGCATATACTTACAAGACTGAAGTGTGCCTTATTCACGCTACCCCGCAGCGGGATATAGAAAAGCGTGTAGCCAACGACCACATGTCTTTATTATTTTTTGAAAGTTTACCACCAAGCAAGACTGCTGCGAAAATAGAGCCAGCCATGGCCAAAGCGCTTTCTATCGCATCTGGAATCGCAGGACTCATCTCACTAAGCTCCAGCGTTGTCTTTGCTGGCTACAAATATATAGACAGCATGTCATCCGCTCCAGATGAACTTAAAAGTGTTGGTTAAACAAGATTAAATGGGGCGTAGACTACGGAAGGGCATTACAAAGGCTAATTGAATGTACGGTATAGGGCTGAAATGAGGGCATTCAGGAAATTAGCTAGATCCGTAGTTGTACGGAAGAGCTGGGTATTTAAACACCCAGCTCTTTCCCACCTTTAAGAGAATCAGACTTTTATCAACCACAGCATCAGATCTCTTGTACAGGCACGTACAGAGGCACAGCGGGTAAATATAGGCTTAAGGGACTGAATAATGAGGTGCTGGATGCTTAACTTGATTGAACTGATAGGCTATCTACAGTGGGAAGGACTAGCTATATTTATAGGCATCTCCAGGCCTCTTGCCTTAGGCCTCACAGGCCTGTAAGCCTATTCCACAATCTTCTACAGGCTTCTTGAGCCTGTTTCTACAGGCTTCTACAGGCTTCTCAAGCCTGTTTCTACAGGCTTCGAAAGCTGCCCCACCTGCCCCACTAAAGTGGTTCCAACAAGATCACTACTTTGAGGTGATGTTATGCCACGGTTGAGTAGTCAACCCACAAAAAGTCTCCTCCGCGAGACTGCACCTCTTAATTCTGTGCTTTCTCAGCTACTGTCCCATTGTATGTCGGATGAGCCCGCGCAGCAAATTGCATATCACAAGCTTATACAACAAACTTGGTTCGGAGAATGCGAGCAGACTCTACAGGATACCCAGTCTCTCCTCCGTGATTGTGAGCATGCTAGTAAATACAATGGGACCAATATTGTCCAAACTCTTCTTTGACCACGGAAGCAGGAAAAAATTGTCAAGAACCGGGATTGTCTTAACAGACTCTGCGGAAGCTTACACACGGCCATCATAATTGAGAGTGCCAATAACCTTCGAAAACTGGAGCGCCAACAAAATCAGAGCAATGAGGTTCTAAAGTATCTCTTATATGACGCTCGGAATGTGGAAGAGAGGAAAATTCTCGACTGGTTATCGACGCTAGACGGAACGGTGAAGCACAATGCTATCACACTCCTTAAGCAGCCAGGGACATACGCGTGGTTTCTAAAAGAGAAAAGCCTGTAGGCTGCGAAATGGGTACCCATGGGTGGGCAATTGGCATCTTCAACCCACCCACGGGTACCCATGGGTGGGTTTTCCTACTTTCCACCTACCCAACAGGGGTGGCACATACCTGAAAAGGGTCCGCGACAGCTAATAGGTTGGGTTACCCACCCCTAACCCACCTAATGGGTACAAATCAGCTATTATAACCCACCCATGGGTGCCCCAATCCGGTGGGTAGGTTCGCAGCCTAAGAAAAGGGTCCTCGATTGGTTGGACACTGGAACCTTGCTTTGGATACACGGTGCTAATGGCGCGGGTAGGACAGTATTGGTGTGAGTAGCCAGCACCATCGATCCTTTTATCTTGCGCTAATATATGAAAGCTCAAGCCTCATCGAACACATAACTGAGTCTGCTCGATACAAGGTTGGACTTGAAGTACTAGCCTACCATTATTGCGACTTTTCCGACCAGCCCACCTGGAACCTGGGAAGATCCTAGGTTCTCTTGTTCCCCAGGTTGCTCTTCAAATGGACAGCATCTCACCTGCAATACATACTCTGTATCAGAAGTATGCCCAGCAGCCTCCGCAACTCAGTATACTGGTCCAGGCCCTTAAAGATACAGCAGGGCAAACATTCAACACGACGTATCTCATCATTGACGGACTAGACGAAAGCCTAGAACGGCAGCGACTTCTAAAGGCGATCCAGCAGCTTTGTGAAATGTTCGAGCGACCTAACTCACTTAAAGTTCTTCTTTCAAGCCGGCCGGAGTACGACATACGACAGGCCTTGTCATCAAATTTTTCTTTCTCGATTGAGTCCCGGCACACGGAGCTCGCCATAGAGACGCACATCCGCTTGGAGATCGCTAAGATGCCAGAACTTCATTTTATGCCTGTCTCCACCCAAGAAGACATATTGTCCAGTCTCATGGAACGCGCAGACGGCATGTTTCGCTGGGTTCAATGCCAACTTGACGCTTTGCGAAAGATACGAACCCCCCAAGCCCTTGAGAAAGCTCTGCAAACTCTACCCACTGGGCTATATGCCACATATGATCGAATTCTGAGCTCCATTGATTACAATGACCATGAATATGTTCTCAGAGCTCTCAACTGATTGTTGGGGACTGAACGCCCTTTGTCTTTGCGAGAGCTCGCTGAAGCAATAGCGCTAGACCCAAAGAAAGACCGCCTAGATCTAGCGGAGCGTATGATAGTACCGGAGGAGATTTTGGAATTGTGCAGCAGTCTGATACACGTTCACGGAGATCAGACTGTAGTATTGTCGCATTTTTCTGTCAAAGAGTATCTGATATCTGACCATTTAGCGAGGAAAGGGCCCAAACTCGACAAGTATGCTCTCCAGATAGATCAAAGCTGGCGCTACGTTTCGAAGGGTATCTTAAGTTACGCCATTTCCGTTGGTATGAGGATCCAGAAGCTGAAGCAAGAGAGATTTGATATAGACGAATTTCCACTTCTACCGTTCGTATACGCTGTAGAGCTCTCCCGCTTCCAGGATTTCATCGCGATGAATTCATGGATGGAACAACATATTATCGCAGATCGATCTGCGGACTGGTTAACACTCCTCGATTACGCCAGCAACTATGCCCTACATCGAGATAACCAGTATTTTGCCTTTTATGTGCAAAGAATTCTTCAGTTTTCTTTGATGTGCTTCTGGAATGGGTACGTTCAAGATGGTGGGCCAGTGACGAACTCGATTATGACTAGTGCCGTGAAGAAAGTTGCTTGTCTTTTCTTTCATTTGCAGCATGAGTGAGAACGACCAGAGAACTCAGAGAGTGTTTTGCGATTAAGTGGTTGGTCTTTTGCAACAGTCAGTCCACTGTGTGCTGCTGCTTCCTTTTGTTATGATCATGTCTTGCGGGCTCTGCTCAACAATGGCGCGATGGTTGACGGGATTTCTTCAATGCACTTCACAGGCAACCTGCTACTGCGAGCGCTAGATTACGGAAACAGAGAAACTGCACGCATATTACTAGACTTTGGCGCAAACATCAACCTTCGAGGCCTCTCCAAGTCACGCGGCTGCACAGCCCTCACTTCGGCCGCCAGGCATAGTTCTGAGCTTGTGGAGTATCCCTTGGACGAGTACAAGGTGAATACGAACATAGTAGACATGTTTGGGCGTACATTCGTGAGTAAGCTTTTGCCCCGCTTGGATTACCAGACTAATATGACTTGCAGCATTATTGGGTAGTGCATGATACAGAAATCATCCGTAATACGAAGCCCCTCCTGGCGCGCCTAGAAGACTTGCGCAAACGCGAGACAGACTTCTTAGATAAGGCCACAATATACAAGTCGATACCCGATCTCTTGAAAATGTTGAAACAGTATCCATTAGGCGACAATACTATTTATGATATCCTTGCGCAATACCTCTTTCACATCGGACCTAATTACTACGGCTATGCTGCAGCATTCTCCGAACAAAACTTCACACATGTGACATGGAGCTACGATTTTTCAGGGTTATCAGTGTTCTTTATGTGTTAGTGGGATAGGGCCAACTATCATTGGCTCACGTTTTAAGTGTTTGGACTGCTTGACCACGGATCTTTGTGCTGATTGTTACGCTGGCTGGGAGAAGAGTATGGGTAAAATGGATTTCTGCAAGGGACACGTATTCTACAAGATACCTCGGTCTTGCTGGCATCAATTCAAAGAGGACGTCGTCCTGGAAAATGGATCGACTTTGCCTAAGATGATTGGCCTTCTTGAGGAGGAATTCACTACGCTCTTAGAAATTACAAGAGCTGGAAATAATTCTACTGATTGATCGACTTAACAAAGTTCAGATATCTAGGAGCTATATACCTAACGGTGTGTCCGCAAGGCTCAATCATTATCGCAATACAATCATCGCAAGTAGTTAAAGTCAATAAGAGAGTTCTACCAGGACGATAGTACCTATTTCTAGAATTTCGAGAAACAAGCTAATATACTATATAAGTCCTTTCCGCAAGCAGTCAAGTAGTTCTTCTATCCGGTCCCTAACGTCTCGATTCCGTCCGCGAAATCCTTGTTTCAACCACTGCAGCTGTACCGTTAGATTTTGTCAATGCGTCTACGCGGTTGTTCTTAGGTTTTAGTTTTTGAACCTAAGCATTGGAAAGTTCGCCGGTCCGCGTCTTCTGATCATGATTTCTACCGCCACCCAATCCATTCTCGGATGGCGTTCGAGTCTGAGAATGAGTGCGTTTTTTTCTAGTAGTAACTTAATTAGCAGGATGATAGTCAAAGAATCAATAAGAATCTACGCACGACATATCTAAAGAGGATCACTCCCTACCGGAAAATTTGGCAAATTTCGAGGAATATCTGCTCCTGTGGGGGCCCTTGATGATTGCACGGCAAAAGAGAAGTGATAGAATTGATTTATACACCTGCTAACACCAACGCAATCCTCGCTCAGGCGGAGCATCCAGTAGTTACCTCAATAACCATGCAGTAAAGTACATAAAGATTAAGACAGAGTTGGCTGCCACGAGTGGTCGGAAAGACCTCACTCACCATAAGCGCCGTACGTGCTAACAGCCGCAATCATATGCATAGAGTGAGCGATGCGGCGACCATGTTGGTGTCAGCTTGAGAGATGTGCCGGGATCATGGATATTAGGCAACAAGATCGGAACTCGATTAGGGTTCTGTGTAGAATGCTCTGATATGCATAAGGTCACTTTAAGTTTATGGGTCGACTTGGTCATGTTGGTGGTCGACTCCGACCAGCTGCAGCCTAGTATAGTAGACTGCGGTATAACATTAGATTTCGGAGAATGATAAGGTAGGTGGCACGAACTGTCATATTATCTTTTAGTGATTTGAACATTGGAAAAAGGTCTACTAGAATTGTAACAACTCTTCGCTGTGATGGTAAACATGAATTATATGCCACACGGAAACTTATATAGGGGCTTCTGAGTAGAGTCAACACAGAATTTTTAATCTGAATTCTTGCTATTCGAGTACATAAAGCAAGTGAGAGCGATAGGAATGATTACAAGTGTCAAATTTTACGACAAGTTCAATCTGCACCTGGCCTATCCTGAAATAGGCTTAGCGAATTGGTCGCTTATCCTCAGTCTTCTTAGACAACTTTTCCTTCTCCTTTCCCGGTGAACCAGAAGTCCCCGGTCCGCTCTTTCTGGACGGGTTCACACTTTTTGGGCCTCCGCGTTTTTTCACGGATTTTTCATCGCTAGATGTTTTTTCACTTGCACCATCGCTGGATATCTCTAAAGTGAAGTTACCTAGATCACTTATGATATCGTCTAGTCCGCCGCCGATGCCGAACATAAGTTGCTCCGAGTCGAGCGGTGGTGGGTTAATCGTATGCCCAGCTGGAGAAGTATCTCTTGAAAGCCTACCACTCATCTTGTCATGCGACGGCACACGAGTTCGACTAGAATCACGAGATCCGGCGTGTGATTTCGTCGACGAGCTCGAATCCCAGGCTACATAGCCATCATTTTTGGTTCGTTTTATTTTTATTTTAGTGGCTGACTGCCTATCAATGATTCGATCTGAAGGTTCAGGCTTCTCTAATGGCACTCGAGTAAGAGTCTGGTGTTTGGAGCTACTGGCTGTAGCATGGTTTCGTAATGGTCGACCTTGACGAGAAACTGGAGAATCTGAGGCTGAAGATGATGATAGGTCATCACCTCGACTAGAAACAAGTTAGTAAAATGTTACTGAGATTGGCATGCAATAGGATCATGTCTAAATGCTTCAATTAGTCTCCGGCACGCTTTTTGGGATTGGGCATCGTTGTTTCAGCTCGTGTTCCTGGATACAAAACTCCCCGGGTTATGACAAGAGGCAGTTGATGACTAGGCTAGTTGGAGGAAATGGAAACTTATATCTATCGCCTGTTATTTGCCCCTCTCAAAATAGACGCATAAAGTAATCGGTAGCTGTGAGATGGCGGTGCTACCTAGACCTTGAAGAACCACTGTCCATCTTCGTAGCCCCAAAAATGAGAAACATCCTATAGGTAACAGTTTCATATTAGACGAGCGACCTCGTATGAGGAATTAGGCAGTAACACACCCGAAGTATTGATTTTGAGCGGAATACTCTTCCGGAGAGTGGATCGCAAGGCAGTCCAGAAACTTTTCCATATCGCTCCTCTCCTCATAGCAAATAAGTGAATCATAAAGCCAAGAGGCTTCACAGTTTGAACAGCGAGCGGGCTCTCTTTGGATCCGGACGTTAAACGGGATCATGTTACCCGGATTCTCCATCTTAGCCAGTCACCAATGCTTGTAGTAATTGGAAGATACATAACCGATTTGAGAGAGATAGCTCGAGCAGAGTAGAAATGTGCAGTCTCCATCCCTATTCCGTCCGTGTTTACCATATTCTATGCCACCAAACGTGACCAAAGAAATTAACTTCAGGTCATCTGGTTCCTTGGCAGGCTTCAGCATTCAACTAAAGACTCGCGTACATAATGTGAAGTTTTATTGCTGAAACGGCGTGGTTAAGTCAGTCTCCAGAAGCTGGACCAATTCATTCTTGTAAGTTCTGCTCGATGCCTGTCTAAACTTCTAAAGACAAGAAGTCAAGGTGCATGCAGCGTTTTGTGATCAAGCGCTGACTAAGATTTAGATCCAGGGCACGTGCTCACGCAGCGCCCTAATTTAGCGTTGAGCTAACCCCACGTCCCCCGCGTTCCACCGCTTCTCTGCGCGAACGCTGCATCAATTGCGTCACTCAAGTCGACTTCTCATCTCACTCAGGCGGATATTCTCATCACCATGAAAACTCGTAGCCAGTCAAGAAGACCCGTTGCTGAGTCACGATGGGTATCGTCTTTGCCTCCTGAAATGTGGAATATGGTGGCGGAGGAAGTATGCGCTTCAATTTCTTATCACTTATCTCGGTCGTTAACTGACACCTTGTGCCCATAGATCCAAGCGGCGGAAGATTTGGAGTCCCTGTCATCACTTGCTCAGGTCTGCCACGCCCTTCAAGACATAGTATACCCAATTCTATACGCTCGTCGGATCATCCATGTAAAGCGAGATGAGGATTTGACCCTTCCTGGACCAGACAAAAAACTACCGCCAACTCTCATTTACACCAAAGAATTGGAAATCCGGTTGACCTCTGATATACAGAACATGTGGGCAGCATTAAAGGACTTGGCGCCTTTTCTGAGAAGAGTATTAAGGATGACACCGAATTTGCAAGCGTTTCGGTATGAGCTGCACTACTTTGATGTTAGCGTTGGATTTTTCAAATACCTCTTCAACTTAGATTAACCATTACTAATACTTTCGGATAGATGGATTGATGATATGATTGAAAACTTACAAATCCACGACCACCGGCGATGTTTGATATTGTCGGAACAAGGTATCTTTCGCGAGTTAAAGAAGCATTCTGGACTCAAGCATCTATCGCTACATCTGAACGAGCACTATGACTCAGAGAAACTGGATTTCCCAGAGTTCCGAGTTAATACGAAAGAATTTCGTAACCTAAGCTCTTTTGAGCTCCATCGCATCTATGGAAAAGGTCCACTATTAGCTGACGATATCGCCCAATGTCTAATCGGGTCTCCGAATCTGAAAGTTCTCTCACTTGGACTAGCATCGGATATATGTTTCAATGATATTCCCGAAACTATCATGCTAGATTCGTACGAAAACATTCTCGAAGATCTGTGCCATATTTACAAAGATCGGTACAGTGGTAGCCCGTTATCTCTTCATACCTTACGCCTCGGCTACGGTGTAGTTCCGCTTGAGGCCAAGGATGGCAACGACCAAAGATACCTCGAAAAGCTCGTTAAAACGCGTGGACTCCGTGTTCTACAAATATTCAACGGCTTGGCTACGTCAAATGGTGGATCCGATGATGATTCCGACGGTTACTCAGCTGATGATATGGGTACTCTACCTATGAAGGTGGACTTCGAACTTTTCGAAGATTGTGAAGCACTAAGAAGTCTGTCTTTAACAAGACTTCATGAGGAGGATCGAATCTGGCTCAACGACAGGCGGCGATCGACAATCCAGGAGCTTTTTATCGAGGGCTATTCTGGGACATATCCAAATATAAATCAGCTATCGGGTACTCTCAGTCTACCACATCTATCTAAACTTACCGTCTACGAAATCCTCGGTGTATGTTCTGAGGAGCCCGAGTTTGACCCTCTTCCTTGGCACAATGACCTTGAATTTGATCTATTCAAGGATTCATTCCTAAATATACTTGAGAATAAAGGATCTCAGCTCACCAGCTTGACGCTATCTATCGATTTGAGACTACATTGGGTATGTGGTCCTGTTCTCTCGACTGCTGCTTAAAACTAATCAAACCAGAAAGAGCTAGCTGCTCGACTTTCCGACCTCAAGTCGCTGACTCAAATTTGGCTACGCTCTTGTTACTGGGGAAAACGCTCATTTACAGCACCAGTCACATCTCTTTGGAAGAATGTTAGAGATCCAGACGACATCGCTTATAAGTACGCCCGGGAGGTAGCCCGAAGATGTCCGACGTTGAATTTCATACGAATTGGCGATACGGCTTGGCATGTGGTCTCGACTGGCAACAAGCGGACACTTCGTCAGCTTGATAAGGACGCAATGAGCAGAATCGTGGCATCTTCACACGACCTCCTTAATGGGAAATCATCTGGTATATTCCGTGAACTGCGCTCCAATTCAAGTCCCTATCTGAGGTGGGTTGCGAATGATGACTGACCTTAGATGTGGATGAGTTATGTCTGTTGATATTCGAGCCTACCGATGTATACGCATTAATTGAAGTTCCAATCGCTGGACCGCCTGCACTATTCTACTTTGCTTCCACTTGCTTGTCATTCTGATGTTCTGGCCACGGAGCTCTGCGCACCTGTGTCTCGAATTTTCCAACTTACCCATCTCGTCGATTGCTGGAGCATGCGATCCTTTCACACCATCTCAATAGCTTATTCGCATCAAGGCGCTGTAAAATTTACTGCACCAATCTTTCATCATACGTCGCACTGACAATCCTCGGTCCTAAGGAAGCCAGCGAATATCTCATCCTACATGGACATGTTATTGACGACGCTCTCATTTCTCACGGCTTTCAATCTGGTATATATTTCGATCACGTTCTCTCAGTTTCCTGGTCCTGATGGCCAGATCTTAATTCTCACAATAAGGTACTAAAAACCACAGCAGATCAAGCAGAACTATCGAAATGGACACACCGCCGATGGACACCAGCCGAATCAAACATAATCAGATTAATCAAACTGGGGGAGGAGCTAAAGAAAGATATGAACCAACCCAACAGTAGCAGATTTGCTCTCTGGAGGAAGTAAGTTAATAAAGTTGCTTTGAATTCTGCTCTCTTGCCTATGCAGTGCATACAAATCACATTATCTCCACTCCGCCTTTCATTTTTCCCAACCTCCCGTCTTCCATCTCCATACCTTGCCCCTCCCCATCACATCCTCCTTCCTTTTCTATCTCAACTTCTTCCTCAATCTCTTCCTAAAATTCTTACCTCATTACCTCGTTATACAATCTCATCCTCCCTAGTTCTTCGCGCCTTACTCCTCCCCACGCCGCCCTCATTCCATTTCCCCCAACATTCACCTCACTCCACGCCGCCCTTCCACAATCCCCAAAGATTCTGCTTACTCTTTCAACCTCCTTTGACCTTCCTACTTCCGATTTCTCTTTTACTCTCCCAAACCCAGTTTACTATCACCCTCCCACCCTGCGCTTTTACTTTCCTCTTTCATCTCATGCAATTTCATACCAATCTACTCTCTCCACTCACTAATATACACCCCCTCAATATCACTTTCTACCCCACCGCTCTTCCACCACCGCTCCAACCTTCCCTGTTTCTATCTCCCATCACATCAACCCACTTCCCACAATCGCCTTCCCATATACCCCCAGACGACCAACCAAGCAAAAGGATCTTCCATCAGATAAAATAGCACAACTACTCTCCCGCCTCTCATCTATTCACCTACCTACCTACCCACGCGGTGGAGTTTAGTCTCTGCACACCAACAACAAAATCCGATTTGAGAGCCCTTTTATCTTTATTTTTCAAATATACCTCAACGAGTCTCAAAATACTTAAAAATATCTCTTAAAGTACTTTCTAAGTAGCTTAATAAATATAAGTTAACAGAATCTTAATATCTCAATTTATTGATTTTTAAGAAAGTAAAGAGTTCCGATATAAGAATTTGGGTGTGCAGAGACTAAACTCCACCGTGTGCTACCCCAATCCCATAATTCAGAACCCATCACCCTAATCCCAGCACACAAATCTCCACCATCCTATCTCAGCTAATCCATCTGGTCCATAACATCCGCAAATCACTCAAACATCAAACACACACACAAACCTTTCAAGCAGTCACCGAGCGACTCGAATCTCACTTTTCGGTTCAAGCACATACTATTTAACAGAGGGCATATATGTATGAAAGTAGGGTATATTCCTCGAATTTTCTAATTCCTAATCCTGCATGCATCCATCTTCCCTCTCCCATCCCTCTATCCATATACCTCTCCAGTAAAGCAACAAAATCTCCTAGGAGGCAGCCCCAGCCCGGTTGGATATAAAGCACTATTCTAATCCCTCCATCCCATTCCCATTCCCATCCCCATTTCCAAGTCAAGTCCATTCCTCTAGCCTCATCCACCGCCGAAGAAGAAGTAGAACAAGAAGCCAATGGAAGAACTTTTTCTCTAAACCTCCAGCCCAACTCAGCCCAACCAAATCTACACCAAGTAGCCTTCCTCCTTCCCGATTTCCCATTCCCAGTTCAAATTCGCGTCCGCAACTTCCAATCAAATACTCTGGGCATCTTTCTTCCTCCTATCCTTCCACGGTAAGCAAGCAAGTAGCAAGAAATACCACTTAAGAAATAAAGTAAAAAAAACGCCGACCAAGCCAACCAAAGATCCCAAGCCCAGAGCATTTATTTTCCTCCAACCAATCCTCGCGATCCAGACCAACAGAAATAAAAACCCAGTGCCGAGTCTAATACGGAAAGCAACAAAAACCCGAAAGAAAAAAAAGAAGCCAATAGCCAATAACAAACCAGCACTTGGTATGTATGCAACAGGCCACGATCGATCGAATAAGGGGTAGGGTAACAAGAAGCGAAAGTAACCCCATCGAATCCAAACCCCGCACTCACTCCTCACAATTCCAATCCCAATTCTATAACCGAGGAACGGACAAAGAAGGTGGGGGTTGACGCACAATCGACCCGACCATAGGGGAATAAATGTCCGTCGATGTCGATGTCGATGGCGCAAGCAAAACGTCGATGTACAAAGTAAAAAAAAATAAAGGATCAAAGTTTATGCATGCACGCTGACGTGTAACGGGTGGGAGGGTAGAAAAAGTGTATTTGGAGAGGGAGCATCCATGTTGAAAGAATTCATGGAAGGTGTGGGGGTGGCTGCGGTATTTTGCTATTTTGCAAATCTGCGGGGTATTTCATGCAATCGACGCTCGCAGCGCGGGAAAAGCGGATCGTGGTGTGAAAACGTGATCGGTGTTATCGCCGATCATGGCTGCGATGAGTATAGTCGCCGTGCCGTTGAGAGAGAGGAGAGGGGCTGGTGTTTATTGTTCTTGAAAATCAATCCTGCTTTAGACTCGTGCAGCGGGAGAGCTTTGCCCTTCTCGTCTTCGTCGCTCTTCCTCGGCGCGGATCATCCTTTCGACGGCTTCTTGTTCGCGGGCTCCATCGCCTATGAGATTGCCTCGGTTTCCTCGTTGCCCGGCAATGAGGTATCCTGCGCTTTCTTCCAGCTCGAAGGGTGTGATTGGCCCGGGACTGCCTAGGGGGAGTAGTCTGGGACTGATTGGTTTCGTGCCTGATGCTGATGGTACCCCCGGTGAGGAGTTTCCTGACGCTAGGCGGGCCTGCTCAATCATATCTCGTTGATACTTTTGTAGTTTGCGCTTGATGTCTGAAGTCCGTCGCTGGTGGTGTGGGTTCGTGGGCTTTTGGCGTTGGCTCTTGGGAGGTAGTTGTAGGCTAGCGTTTAACATCGCAGCTGGGTTTGGAGATGTAGGTGATGGCTTGTAGTTTGATGGGTAGTATTTCCCCTTGGGAATAATTAGAGTCTCGGGCATCGCAAATGGGGAGGTGATGATGGAAGCTGGTCCGTGGACACTGGTATCAGAGGAGGGTGAATCAATAGGTGAGAAGGGAGAAGACATTGTGACGGTTTGTTCGACGGGTATCTTTTGAGAAAGTATTTTGCTCGAGGGGATGAGCGGTTTATTAACGATCTGTAGGCTTTCTTCGTGATCCGGGAAGTAGCCTCTAAAAGGTAGTTCGTCAGAATATCAATGCGCGAAAAAAGATTCCTAGCATGGCCCCTGGCCAGCCATCGACGAAGAGAGAGAACGTTTATGCTTACCCTCGTAATTCTCCACGACCAGTCAACGGTGTGTATGTCCGACCTCTTGCAGGTTTATCTATCGTGATCGCAATTGGAGCACTTTTCTTTCTGCCTGGTATATCAAATGGAAGAGCAAGTGTTGATGTACCGGAACTATCATCTATATACCCCAGTTACGAGTCAGCATCGGGTCTAGTTTGGCTGCGTATGTGGCGGCGGGGTAAGCTCGTGGGTAGACGGCAAAGGCTTGCATAAAGCGTAACATACCAGTCGTATCACAACATGGAGAAGCGACGCTAGAACTTCTACTGGAACTTCTGCTGTGCTTAATGTTTTCTTTGCCTTTGGGATTTATCGTGAGCGCTTTTAACGTTGCGATAAGAGCGTCTTCGTCGGAGGACGTGGGAGAGGCACGAGCATTTGAGTGTCGCCTGTGCGGAGAAGTAGTGGCAGTACCGTTTGCACGGTGGTAGGGAGAGGTCTTGTAGGAACGATGGCTGGCCATCTTTTTTTTCTCTTGTCGATGTACTTGAGTGAATAGTGAGGAGGATAGACAAGTGGCCGGCGGGTAACGAGCTAAGTTTCAATAAATCATTCACACAGAAATGTTTCGCAAAAGGTGAGAAATCAGAAACCGGGGCACTGCAAGTTTACCCCAGTGCGGACAATTTTGAGACCCAAGACCCAAGACCCAAGACCCAAGACTCAAGACTCAAGACTTAAGATCCAAAACCCACACCCACTTGTCTTCGCGCCACTTTAGCAGGTAAAAGCCGTGGGTTGTTCGGAAATAGTCGCAATGGTTTCGCACAAGATCAGGTCGTCTGTTTGTGGTGTACGGATCTGGGTGACTGGCTGATAAAGGGAACGAATCGTGTTGCTTGCTTGTGGACCATCTAAATGTGCTTCGTAAGTCGTTCGTACTTCTCTAGGGCGAAGGCTGTCAAGTGATAAGGCAGGTGATATTGTGTTTCTTGGGTTTCTGGGTTCTTGGGGATTTTCGGATCTTTCTTGGGTTCAGATATCTGTAAGTCGACTCTGCATGTCTCTCCTGAAACGGTGTAGCGTACATACCTAAAGCTCGTAAAGCGTCTCCTCTTCTGCCTCGTCGCCCTCTCCTGTTCTGTATGAAGGGTTTAGCTTTCTGCGCTGGGCTGGTGGCTGGTTATAGCTTCTGCGTCTACCTTGTAGCGTGCACACGGTTAAGGTTCCGCGGGCCCAGCTTCAGATCCCACTCCCACTCCCACTCCCACTCTGACTCTCACTGCCAGCTCGCAGCTCGTAGCTCGCAGCTCGCAGCTCCCAATCAAAGCTTCAATTATCTAATCAGTTGCGATCGGATGTGGTGCCGAAGTGTGTGTTGATTGGCCGCGTGCTATCTCTCTTTCCTGCTCGCGCTTTGCTTCCCTGTTTGTCATTCGCTTGGCTCTCAGAGTCTTTGATTTTAGAGGATGAGGATGGGCGACAGTGTAGGGAAACAGAAACACATGTGAGTCAATGTCCGATAACTTATGATATGATCAGATCCGACCACAGATCATCGTCAATAATTGACAATTAATTAATAATTAATAATCCCCCTAAGAAACTCAGCTCCACACAATCGATGGAAATGGAAGGCACAGAAAAGAGAAATTTAATATCGCGAGAGCCTTATGGAGCTCAGTTCACTTTTATCGTCCTTTTTCCTTCCTTTCTTTTTCGCTGCTCCACGATATATGGGGTCCCGGTAAAGTGGAAGTGGAGCCGTGCAAGTCAAAAAAGTGAGGTGATGGATGATGTCAGTGCACATACAAAGCACTCGTCAAATGTCACCGCTCCTAAGGTCCAAGGTCCAAGGTCTGAGTAAGGCAAGGGAACTAGGGGGTTTTCTCAGAGGATGTGGCGATGCACCAAAGGTGTGTAACACCATGCAGCGCGGCCAACCTAAAACTTCCGGTCTGCTCATCTCACGACACACAAAATCAACGACAGGGTCCTCCGTCGCTACCACTCCCTACCAGGAGCTAACTCCGCTGGTAAATGTGTGCAAGTACTTCGTATGTACGGAGTAGCACACACTCACAGAGAACTACTTGTGGGAATGGCTACCCACCCTCTGTCGACTCCCTCCATTTCCCGCCGTCCCTCGGATCTCCTACCCTACGCGGTCGCATGAATAATGCACACCATTCTACATTTCTGCTATGAACGCTCGCTGTAGGTACAAGTAAACACCAAGCATCCTTTTCAAGGATAGCCTCAAACGCTTCCACTGACCCAGTCCGACCTCCATCCTCCGACCCAACAAGCGCACCCATGGCCGCGGCTGTGTGTCGTTTGTCTGCTCTGCTAGGTTAGTCCCCAGCGGAGAAAAGCCAACACAGAACCCGACATCGACTCACTGAGGTCATCCTGTGGGTTCGCGGAAGGAAATTTTTCTTTCCATTCCACAACTTTATTCTATTTAGGTAGACATTTGGCCTTGCGCGACCTGCTGCCCTCCCCGTCTACTCATTCATGAATATGGAAGATATCTCGGCTGTGCAATCAATCTTCGGTGATGCAAAGTGTCTCCTGCGTTGCTGTATGTATGTACATGTCAGGTCGCAAGCAGCCCAGCGCGGCCATTTGGTACCGTTGCATGCTCATCTCGCACTACCGTAAACTTCCGGATGTCTTGGGTAAGGCAATACTCCACAATATCCTTCGATGACGATTTTTTCCTTATCTGTGTAATCCAACGCGAGGTGTGCAACCGCCACCTTCACGCAGCACAATAAAGGGCTCCTGTCATATTCGTTTGCTTTTGCACGCTCAGCCAATCTCTTTCTCCTTTTGCGGTGGATGCTTCAAGATCATCGCCGTTCTTATCTCGGCCCGCAACGCGTAGTTTGCTGATCGGCGTGTTTGGGTTCTGTTTGGGCGCGCTGTCTGACCCCACGGTATGCTTTCTTCGTGCAATTTCTGGAAAGGCTGCAGTAGATCTTTATGACCGATCCATTCAGTGTAGCCTTGTCAAATGAAAACGATAGGGACTGCATATATTGCTTGTCTCATGTCTCACAGTAGCTGCATTTGGACACTGCGCCAGGAAAACTTCCTCCCACGTCATCGAAAGCTCCAAACCATTCAAAAGCCCAGCGTATGCATACGCAACGATTTGTTTTCATGCCCTTGTTTGCAAACTTCTGGTTAAGCATGCTGCAGCTCTAAGCACTACAGGAGCTGTTTCCGTGTTTCTCAACCATTGGATACAGTCACGAGCACTTCAAGCACTGATGGCGAAGTTCTAAGCTTCCTACCTAAGGCTCTATCAAAACACCGGTGACGATAGCTACATTACTCGTGGTTGGCGCTCACTGACCGTTGTCACCAGAAACAACTTGCGAGACGGTGACGATGAGGCGGTTCAAGGGTATTCTTTCACCGAAAAAAAACAGTTTTTTCGAGGCGCCTTTGCTGTGCTCCACATGAGATGGAGAATTGTTTCACCCAACCTTTGCGGGGTTGAGCGGACCTTTTGCTATTCGAGCAACTTGTACTATGATAGCCGCTCCCATTGCCCATTTATGTGATGGCGGCATCAACTATCTACTCTACGTGTCGACCAGCAAAATTGTTGTCATCATATCGTCCCACGAAGCACACTTTGCTTGCTTCTTTCCACACCACCGCTTGCCGATATGTTCTCATATATGCGAGGCGCGTCTTCGAACTGAACTCTTCTCGCATTCTTCTAAACTACGTGTCTCACATGTAGAAATCGATTGCGGCGCATGATGG
Organism: Rutstroemia sp. NJR-2017a BVV2; assembly: GCA_002946415.1. Lineage (NCBI taxonomy): Eukaryota > Fungi > Ascomycota > Leotiomycetes > Helotiales > Rutstroemiaceae > Rutstroemia > Rutstroemia sp. NJR-2017a BVV2. The sequence goes on from NJPS01000006.1 coordinate 565,269, forward strand.
AAGTCGCGCTCGAACGCCGGGTAAGCAAGTGCTTGAGCAATTCAGCACGCTCACGAAATATCCAGGGCAGTGGAGTAACCGATTATCAGCAAATTTGAGCCCGGAAAGATCAAGGTCTGATGAGAAGAAACATCGGGTCAATTATCCATCGACAGTAAGGATTTCGAAGAGAGAGGTCGCTTCACTCTTATGAATGCGGTTTGCGTTGTTGAATGTCAAGAATGACTTACTTTTGACTGGAGTTTTGCACTCTGCGAAATTCTGCATCGAAATCGAAGGAAGGCGTCGCGTGCGCCTGATAATATGGTGATAGGTAGTTGACACTTTCACAATCACAATGGTAGGTAACTTTGCTCAGCACCATGACATTAAAGTAAACCGAGAGTAAACACTTTCAAAGCTACAACACCTTCACATATCAAATAGATGTAGAGGACCACAATAAATACCCATACTTCCCACCCTCAACTGTCTTCTTGTGAAGACTTAGAGAAAAAGCTTCATGCTTTTAACTTTCCCATCCAACCATTGCTGCATCCAGGGACCTCACAACCAAAACACATCACTTAGTACCGGGCATACCCGCCCTCATCCAACCAATCACATTTCCCCACCCCATTTCCCACCACCAACACCAAAACCCTCCACCCACTTTCCAACACTCCCCTTTCGTCATCGACCACACCCCTTCCAAACCCAGTTTCGACCCCGACTTTGTCCAACAAATCCATTGGATTACAATGGTGGCTGTTGAGATTGCAGTTGGACAGACAGGTCGTCTGTGGTCTCTCTGCCTTGAAACTATTGATTTGAGAGACCGGAATGAGAAAAGAAAGGTGAGGTTGTGCTCTAATAATATAAAGTGAATCGTGACGGCCGCGAATTTTTTTTTGTCTGTTGGTTTGTTATGATTCATATTCTCTGAACCAGACAGAGGTAAGATTTACGATTTACGCGCGACGATAGACACGCTCGATGTAGTAGGGAGAGGCGATTGAGGAAAGAAAGGAAGTGTTAGTGTTGAGATAATTCAATTTCGCAAAGAGATACAGAACGAGCAAGCAACGATATCGAGCAGAGCAGAGAAAGCCCTTGAAGAATACACCAACCGCACAAAACAGCACAGCGAGCGCAACATCACAGTACATCACATCACCCAGCGACGCGCAGCCAACTCGCCAACACGAGAACATAAAGAACAAGGAACTAGGAACGCAGGCGAGAAGCAAAGAAAACCACAGCAGCCATGGAACTGCTCGGTTTTGGCATCGGGCGCATCTCGCACACGGTTTGGAGATTCTTCCAGTTCGTGTTGGCTATCACGGTTTGCGGGTTGTATGGCACGGATCTGCATAAAGCAGATCGCGAGAATAAATATAGTGATGGGAAATGGGTAAGTCGTGTGCTTTCTCACCTCTTTATATTCCCTCACCCCTCACCCTCACCCCTCACTCCATCTCCCTCCCTCCCCCCATCCCAAACCCCTCACTAACCCCCGTCCCCCCTAGGTCTACGCCGTCGTTACCGGCTCCTTCTCCGCCGTCACCGCGCTTCTCCACCTCATCCCTCTCTTCAACCTCATCCCGATGCTCTTCCTCTGGGACACGATTCTCTTCATCCTGTGGATCGCAGTCTTTGGTACCTTCGGAAAACTATACATCGGAGAAGACCCCGAGGGGAACAGCGGCGTGCAGAGGATGGTGAATTCGGTGTGGGTGGATTTGGTGAATGCGCTGTTGTGGTTGGGGAGCGCGGTGGGGATGGTGTGGTTTTGGAGTCGGGAGAAGAGGACCCGCTGGACGGGGAGGGCGATGGGGAGGAGTGGGAGTCCGGGGGTTTGAGGAGTGGGATTATTTCTGGAAAGGGGGGGTTTGAGGAGAGGATTTATGGGATGGAGGGAGGGTGTGACGGGATGAGTTTTGAGCGGGAAGGGGGAGGATGGATGTTTGAGGGATTTTGTACATGGTGCACATGCTATTCTTGAGGATATACCCCAATAAGTATTAATAGGTTCTATACCACTGGCATTATCAAATTCTCGCTGGGATGCAACTAGTATTTGCCACTGAGCAACCGGAACGTAGTACATTCCAGTATTTTGAACTTCCTAATACGGGAACTGTGAAGTCACGAAACCGTGGTATCAATCTACTTAAGGAATATAATGAGACTTGGCGAAGTTTATTTGATTTCTGCCCCTAGATAGGGTTTGTTTCTTGTAAGACTTACTAATTTGTTCTTAGCAAGTATATATATCTATGTGGTTATATTGTACAAGTGGCTCGCCTCCATGGTTATAACAATACATATCCAGAAGCTGATATATAAACACTATCCCCTTTTCTATATACGCAAGTAAGTATCACACCCTCCCACGTGCCTCCCTACCAGCCAACCATACACAACACCAATCCCACACCACCTCTTACCCCAGGAGCATATAAACCGCACAAACTCCCAAGGCACAGCTCAAGCGCTTAACTGGCAAAAAGCGGGAGAGCTTGCGACGGAGCTCTTGGACAAGATATTGCCCGACGACATCATACTTGCCACTCCCCGGTACGTCGGCCACCAAACATCCAACCACAATTCCGCAACTCCCATTTAAAAACCCCCAACCCTCACTCGAGCACAGATCTCAAGTACTGCAAAAAATAAATGTTAGATATATATTCAGCGGAGTTGTCCTGGGGAGTAAAGTATGTGAATCGTACCTGCAATGTTCCTATATCGATTCCCGTCTCGGATAAGGGGTTGCGGGAAAGCGTTACTTGTGCGAGTGTCTTTTTGCGTTTTTGGAGGGTGATGATTTGCTGGGGGTTTTTTAGTGGGTTGAGATGGGTAGGGGGAGGTGTTTGGGTGTTTGGGAGGTGTTTGGTGGAGATGGGATTTGGTGGAGATGGGAGATGGGAGGTGGAGGGGGGAGTGAGGGGGGGGAGGGAGGAAGGAAGTGAAGTGCACATCACTAACTAGGCGAAGCAGAGATGAAGTGAAATAGATAAAAATGAAACAATATCATAAAAAGCATGTTGGTGCGAAGTAGAGATAGAAGAAAGAAATTACAAAGTTCAAAAACTCGTGTAAAAGGGGCTCACCTCTTCAAACGAATCCCGCATCAAGTATCTAATCGTCGTAACCTCGCGCTCCTGGCCAACTCGGTGCACTCTACAGAGAGCTTGTTCCTCAATCATTGGATTCCAATGCGGTTCGAGAAGATAGACTCGTGAACCGGCTGTGAGATCGAGACTATATATGGTTACAAATCAGCGATAGATAGGGACGATGCTATCCATAAAAACAACTCACCCCGCACCACCACAAGTGATGGAAACAAGAATGACGCGAACGGAATCGTTGTGCTGGAATGCTTGCAGAGCCTCGCTTCTTTTGGGGAGAGATGTCTTCCCGTCGATTCGCGTGTGTGTGATACCTACGTGGTTTAGCATTAATTGGATGAGATCAAGGGTGTTGGTCCAGTAGGAGAATACGACGCTGGGAAGACGTTAGTTGTTTGGATAGGTAATACAGTAGGAGAGTTGCATGCGGACCTTTTCTCTGTGGTGTTGTGCTTGGAAAGATCAGCTACGAGAGCCTTGATTTTTGTAGACATAGAGTCGATGGTGAATGCTGTGTCGTAGTCTTCTGCAGGTGTAGTAGGTGTTGCGGGCGTTGCAGGCGCCAAACTCTTGCCACTGTCTGGTATGTCCAGATAATCCCTGGGTGATTGCCCAATCCTGTTATCGCTGGTTTGAGAAATGCATAGCTCGCAGATCATTTGGTCGCCAGCGGTCGCTTGGCGTTGGGTCTCAAAACCAGACGACACTGAGCCCTCGAGAATAGCCTCTAACAAGTTTGCACCGCAATTCAAGCAAGATGCAGCACCATCCAGAATGTTGCCATAAAAAGAAGCATCGTTTGGAGACCGACCTCCTTGTAAATTTGGAGTTCGAGATGTTGGGTTTGTAACTGTAGATTGAGCGAGAAGACCATGGTTGCAAATCAAACGGAGAATGTTAAGCAGTCTTAGAGCATTGAAAGTTTTTCCACTTTGATTTCCCGAAGAGACAGCTTCCTCTAGTAACATTCTGGGTTGGATCTTTGCATCCTCATATTTCTCTCGTTCCGCTAGCGTGAAGTTAAGATGGTGAATTTCGTCGACTCGAGGCGGAAGCTGAATCACAGCTTTGGTACGACTGATTGTGATAGCTCTAACCAGAGTTTTGAGTCTCAGAAAACCTTGGGCATCTGCACCGTCGCGGTTCTGCCAAGGTTTGAAGATTTCTTCTTCGAAAGTCTTCTCGTCGGAATAAGGATAAACTTGTAGGAATTTGACAATGCTGGCAAAGTCCGCGAGCTTGTTTTGGATAGGAGTCCCCGTGATCGCCCATCGCCTTTTTGCACGGAGAGCGTAACACGCTTGGGATAGTTGGCTTTGTGGGTTTTGGATGATATGAGCTGGGCAAGTTAGTAGTGATTGAGGAAGTTCAAGAGGACAATTGACCTTCATCCAGAATCACACGATGCCAGGTCGACGAAAATATAGATTTTTCGTTTCCCGGCTGTCCGTCGAGTTTCCTCCAGATCGCAGAGACCGTGTGGTATGTTGTGATGACAACATCGTATTGCCCCAGGGACTCGATGTCTTTCCTATTTTGACCATGGTAAATGCAACATTTTAATTTGCCCGGGTGAAGATGCCTAAGTAGATTCAGCACAATAGAACATTAATTACCGTTTAAGATGCACTGCTAAAGTATCAAGAAACTCACAAATGGAATTGCTTCTCCCAAGCTTGTATTACTGTTCTTACGTTAGTCAGATAACAGCAGTTGTGAGTTTCATACGTACATGCCGGCGGCACTATGAGTAAAGTGGTCTTTATGACGGTGGGTGGCATAGAGTCGAGAAGGGAAGAGCTAGGTAGATGCTCCTGGTTGGCTGCGATTAAGCATATCATGCTGAGGGTCTTGCCTAGACCCATGTCATCCGCTAGCAGACCTCCTCGGAACTCTGGGGGTGGTTCGTCTGTGCTGTATCCACCGACATTATTCGTATAACTTTGAGGCGTGTTAGTCAATGAGCTTTGAAGGGGGTTTTCGAGTATTAACCTGAAGCGCCCCAAGGAATCTTTATGTCGGCTCCATATATCACTAGTACCATTCTCCAGACCCCAGCCTTTCTCCCGGCGCATCAGAAAAGTCAACGCCTGTTTTTGATGCCTGTGATATCTATTAGTCACTGGTAAGCCTGACATTTAGGGGGGGACTTACTGAAATAAAGCAGTTTTCACGATGTCAGGTGGCTCGGTCTCAGGCAACGGGATGTCATCCTCCATCAATTGTGCAAGCAAATCTGGTCCAGCTTCTAGTCGCTCGATCTCTAGATTTCCAAGTGCCGAATCAAATGAATCAGTCATCACAATCTCGCATGAAATTGGTTGGATGACATGAGGATTCCGGTACGGGACGCGCCGCTCGCACCCAAGTGGATCTTGGAGATACATTTTGTGCTTCGATAAGTATTCTCCTACCTTTTCTCCGAGGCTCTCCCTGCCAAAGATGATTATGTTCAGAAACCATAACTGCGATGGTTTTCCACGCCTTCTGCCATTCTGACGAACGTTTCCCTCGGACGATGATTCAATTTTTGAATGGCAGTAGAGCTGCGTTCTGAGTTCAGCCACGTCTCCCAACTCGCAAAGTATTCGTGCCGATATTGGGCATGGTATATCGAAAGTAGTTGAACCGGAGTCGAGCTTTGAAGACAGACAGTTGGGCTTATGAAAGTCGACGGGAATGTTTCTCGAATTCGAGCCCAATCCGTACTTTATATTCGTGGCGATCCCATATAGCTGTGTCAAATTTCAATTAGTGATCTGACGGAGTCATGGCTTGAGCAATTGATCTCGTACGAACCATTCCGTAGCAGCATTCTGATGGCTCCTGCTCAACCCCGCTCAGACCATCTCCGCTGGCAGATGAATTGGGGCTGGCCAAGAAACACGCTCGATTTGCAGGATCAAATCTACCATCATTGAATCCTTCTGCTTCAGAAGGGAATACATGAAAGTCTGCGAGACCTAGATAAGGCTGGGAGCAAGAAGGTGCTGGGGCTGTTTGTATTTGGTGGCCGTTAACGACGTTGAGCCGCCTACGCTTCACCGGTCGGCCGCCGTCTGGCGACACATTCATCTCTCATGAAAATAAATAGAGAACTGGAAAAGTGTACGCTGAGGAAAGATGAAATGTATCATTCAAGGTCGGAAATAAAATCTCAGCTGCAGCAGTATGATTTATGTGCCATGTCGACCAGGCAAGGCATGATATGCCGCCTTGCAGAAAGCCCACAGCGCCCGCGACGTAGCACAGCATGAGAGCCTTGTCGCAAAATTTCCCTTTTCCTCTTCCTCCTCCGAATTTTTTCTTGCTCTGATCATTCATCAGTTTCTTTTCCATCGAATATGGCCGATCCTCAAGCAGTCATCGCCGGAGCGTTTGAGAAGCTTAGACGGTCGATCTCTGAAGAAGATGCCCACAAATTTGCGTCGACAGAGCTGAAAGATGTCCGGTCGGCTATTCGCGAGATTGACAGCAAACAGAGGAAGCGGTTATCAGCGCAGAATCTAGGCCGCATTGAGCCTCTCTTGCGAGGGATCGAAAAGTACACAAAGGTAATTGAGGTCTTGTGTAATGGAACACCTTATATGCCATACGTTTGGGTTCGTATTCACTCGGTCAACTCAATGAACAAAGTGGCTCATGACAGTTAGGCACCGATCAAATTGATGGTTGAGGTTTGTATTTCCAACTGCTTCCAAATTCTCAAGCTCATCCGCCTACTAGATTGCGAGCCACCATAGAGATGTCTTTGAAGCCCTGCTCGCCGCGTATGCTGACATTGGCGCTGCTCTGCCACGATTCGAGCGCTACAAGAAGGCGTTCGATGATAATCTTGAATTCCAGTACGCCCTTGCTACTATGTACACTGAAATTCTCGATTTTCATCAACGCGCATACAAATTCTTTCGGCGAAGAGGTAATTGAGCGGCTCCACCTTCGCCACTTGTTGCGTACTAATAATCGACTGCAGCATGGCAGGTTGTGTTTCTCTCTCTCTGGAAAGACTTCGGAAGTCGATTCGACGCCATTATTGGTTCTCTAAAGAAACAGCGAGATTTTGTTGATCTTGAGGCTGCTTCTTTTGACATCGTCGAAGGGAAAGAGTCGCGCACGAGTATCCAAAATGAGATTCGACAGAGGCAGATACGAGACCTCGAAATGCAAAAGCGAGACCTAGAGGAAAAGGAAAAGAATGCAAGAATTTCTCAGTTACAACATTCTACTGCGTGGCTACGTATGGATGCAAATATCCAGGAGACAGAGTACGAAAGAACGTCCAAAAGACGGCACGATAGAACATGCGAGTGGATGGCGAATGAGCCGCAGTTTAGGAGTTGGATGAAGGATGATGCACAACGTCCGTGCCTTTGGCTTGATGGAAAGCCTGGATCAGGTATGCTTGTATTGCCCGTCAAGATAGTGTCGTTGTTAATACCACCACCTAAGGCAAGAGTGTCATGTGTTCGTATATCGTTCAAGTACTTAAGAACATACCGGGTCTGACTGTTTGCTACTACTTTTGTAACAGTCAGGATACTGGCAATGTTTGTCATCAGATCCTGACAATCATTGTACTTCAAATTCTCAGTCAGCATCCTGATATTTGCACGCTTATCGCCAACGAGTTTGTCTATCGCGGAGCAAGTTGTGGAATGGCTCAACTTAAAATTCTGGTGCCACAGCTTCTTGAAATAATCACATACACAAGAATCGTTATTGACGGAATAGACGAGTGTTCAAAGGAGAATCAGAAAGCTATATTGAAAGAACTTGATGTTATTTGCACAGGCTCAACAACCCAATGCAAGGTCCTTTTCTCGAGTCGTAGAGAGGTGCATATCCATAAAAAGCTTTCTAAACAACCTCAAATCTCACTGGACGGACGGCAGGAAGTGGACCAGGATATTAGGTCTTTCGTGAAGTACAAGATAGCGAAGCTTAGTACATCGGATCAAGATTTATTGAACAGGATTGAATCAACTTTGGTGGAAAAGGCAAATGGTGAAAGTTCAACGCAATGACAAGGACAGTGATGCTAATCGCTGAGTAGGCATGTTCTTGTGGGTCCGATTAGTCGTTCATGAACTCAAAAAGTGTTTTAGTGATGCAGCTTTGGAAGAAACGGCTACAAGCCTACCAGAGGGCCTCAAAGCAGCGTAAGAAACACATCCCCAGGTCTAGAAATCATCCGTTCTATTATTGACGGACCTGTAGGTACGGACGTATTCTCGACAGGATTATGGATTCTAGTAACTCCAGAAATGCAAGAGATATGGCTATTCGGATTCTGGGATGGATGGCTTGTTCTTACAGGACACTGAAGAGCTATGAATTACTCGATGGCATCGCTTTTGACGCTTCAAATACGACACTAACACCGAAGATGAAAATTCGAAAAGAGGTATTGGATCTTTGCCGACCTCTTATTGAAGAGGGTCCTGCTAGTACTGTGGACTTTGTACACTTTTCGGCAAAAGAGTAATCACCTCTACTTATAGCAAGGGAGACACAATCACTGACTTTCATAGATATATCCTTGAAGTAGAGTACCAAACGGAACGCCCTTTCATATGGCGCGAGAAAGCACATTTGGATATTTCTTTCTCATGCGTAGCCTTTCTCAATTCTTGCATCTATTTGCTACCGATAAATTTTACAGAAGCTCAAAGAGCTGCCGTTATCGTTCGAGGCTGTTATGGGTTGCAGATCTACGCCGATAGGTTCTGGTACGAGCATCTTCTCCTATATTGCGGTCTATTGAGACAACACCAAATTCAATTCTCCACCGAACTTCTATCTCAACTTCAACTTCTGTTGAGATTTAGGAAAGAAGATTCTCGAGAACCTGCTCCAATGTCTAAGATCATAACGGAGAAGAACGTGACTGAAGACCCTAGACTTGAAACATTGAATTACTGGCCGGATGTCAAGAGGCTAGTCTCGGATGTCGTTGAATTCCGAACCAAGATGGGCAGAGAATATACTTCGGATAAGTCTCTCGAGAGTAAGCTCCTTTCACAGCAAAATTTATCTGCCAAAATCTGACTCTTAGCAGTGATTTCTTTAGACACGTGTGAAGTAGACCCAACATACTTTAGTACCACCCGTCAGCATTATCAACAGACGACTGAGTCCCTGCTGGATGAAAGGGCTCTGGTGACATTTCCTGAGATCAGTAAGAAGGAGCTCCAGGTCTTCCGAGACACATACGGTGTATCTGCTTTTGTATGCCGCTATCTACATTGTGCCTTTAGTTCTGATGGCTTTGATTCATTTGCCAAGAGAGCCAAGCACGAGTCACAGCATCAGCGACAATTTCGCTGTGCACATCCTTCGTGTGTCTCTTTTGCATCTGGCTTTGTCACTCGGAATCAACTAAACAAACATAATGAAAAATACCACCCAGCGATTACGGAAGGTCCTAGCCTCGTGGAAAGCCTTGCGCCTCTTCTGCCAGAACCTATGACGCAGCCTCGATCTGACGGCCAGGGTGGTCCTAACGGGCCAGGTATAAGTCCTAATAGACCGACCTTCCCCGGCATGCGGCCTCCAAGTTCACACCCAGGTTTTAATCCGCAAGGCATGACCCAGCAGCAACAGCAGATGATGCTGCAACACCAGCAACAGCAGAGAAACAAGGCAAATCCTAAGAAGAAGAATGAAACGAAGGAAACAAAAGCAAAGGTAAATCTCTTAGCGTTAATAGATATTTTTGTAGAAATATTGACATTGATGACAGCGGGCTACAAAGAAAGTATCTGCTGCTGCATAGGCTGCGCAAACGGAGCTCCGTGGTACTACCACTTAGGTTCAAGGGGATCCGCGGATTAATCCGTACCGGAGCGGATTTTGGCGATTTCTAAGTGATACTACTGCAGATAATCCGCAGATATCCGCAGTAGCTCCTGAAATCCGGCGGGTATCCGTGAATCCGGCGGATTATTTCAAATAAGTGGAGATTTAAGATCTAAAAAAAGTATATCCTGAAAATTTTAAAGTTTTCAGCCTCAAATTTTAGGTTTTATACTAACCTTTATACTAATCATAAAAGTTATACAGCAATTTATACATTTATATACAAGTTATATATCTTTTATACAAACGGATATCCGCCGGATAATCCGCGGTTTATCCGTTTTAGGCCGGAGCGGATTGTCTCCCAAACGGAGCTCCAACAGAGCACAAAAGTAGGGGGCACCCCTCTGCGGAGCGGAGCGGATCAGGATATCCGGACGGAGCGGATTATTTGTGCGCAGCCTACTGCTGCAAATCTCCCATACTAGTATTATATCCTCTACCGACTCGATATAAGAAACTACAACTCCTACCCCTACAACACCGCTTACTCCTATACACCAAAATAGTTTCAAAGCCGGTCTGAATAGCACTATATAGCCTATAGCTACTAGTTAACTAATACCGATTATCCCGAATACCGGAGTTTCATTTAAACAACCAGATGCTATAAGTTTCACTATGAACAATAATCAACCAGTATATTTCTTTTCTATCTCCTAACTATTTTAGTACTAACAATCCCCAGTTTGATAATATGATTGAGTTTCGGAGTCCTACAGAAAGTATGGATATTCTTACAGACTTTGATTTTGATTCCTTGTGAAATGATACCAATAGTGGTGATAACGACAATTACAACTTCGACCCAAGTGTTGGAGCCACTTAGGCGGGGTAAGGTGGGGCAGGTGGACCTATGCCCACCACCTTAAACTGAACACCGTAGTGATTGAATAGGCTTACGAAGCCCATTCCCACAGGCTTGCGAAGCCTGTGGCAATAGGCCTGTGAAGCCTAAGGCAATAAGCCTGGAAAGGCCTATATATATAGCTAGTCCTTCCCACTGTAGATAGCCAATAAGTCAAGCAACGAGTGCCTTCAAATTGATATCCTTTAAGCCTATATTTACCCGCTGTGCCTCTGTTCAAGACCAAGTTTCCTGCAAGAAACCGAGATATCTAAGATCGTCTGAGGTTCCAGATGGCTATTGTTAACTTCTCCGGCATTTTCGAGTATCATGGCGTTTTAGCAGATCATACTACCTTAGCTTCTATATCGGCTTTGATAGATAATTTCATTCTTACCATGCTCTGTCATAAATTTCACAACAAAATCGAAAGGCAGTATATCCTTGAATTTGTTGGGATGATAATTGATGTGAGTGAAGGCTTGCTCACGGTGTTCACAAATAGCATATCTAATGCCACCAAACGATGCACATAGTCGATGTTACAAATAATGCGTTAAAGCATTCCCTGAAATCTCTTGGACAAGCCCGCGGCGGGACCATAGATCCATTCAAGCAGGCCAAGATCGTCGATCCCCCATCATATATTTTGATAGAAGCGAGGATCCATTCTCATGAGGAAGACCGCCTCCTAGTGTCCTAGTACGCATAGTAGCTGATTTCAAAAACCCCAGCGACGAATGCGGACTTACAAATCTGCGACCGGTTCTAATATCGGGCTCTAAAGTTCTCGAGATTATCAATATTGAGTTCCTTGTCCTTGTTCTCTGTCGAGCGGATCAAGGTGGCGCAAAAATGGTCAGAATGATTCTCAAGGTCGAATTCGACAAATTACCAAAAGAAGAAAGCTACTTGAAGAGCTCATTGTGAGGACGAGGTCCCTTCCACAATATCGTGATGCTTTCAAAGTGCTTGTGAAGGAACACGAGGTCGAGATTCTGCAGTTACTCCGCGATTGAAAAGAAAATCCTACAGAGTAGTTGGGTACAAGTCGTGTGTTGAGGACAAATAGGCAGGTTCCGAGAGTATGCGCATAGGAAGAAATTCGATAGACATCCCTGCTGGAGCGGCTATCACAGCGGCACCGCACTGAACAGTCAATCCTGGTAGCCAGGCAGATATTGGTGTTAGACTCAATTCAAAGCACAAGCAGACCTCTTCTAAGTCAGCAATCATGGACGGCGAGAAAATATTTGTGGTGAGCTTAGGCTGCGAACCTACCCACCGGGTTGGGGCACCCATGGGTGGGTTATGATGACTAATGGGTACCCGATGTGTGGGTTGAATGGCATATTGACTACCCATGGGCCGTACCGGACCTTAATCTGGTATGTGCCACCCTTTATTGGGTTTGCTGGGTGGGTTGGAGAGCTGGAAAGCCCACCCATGGGTACTCATTGTGCAGCCTAGATGAGATACCACATAAACAAACTTGTGGAGGGCAAAAAGGGAAAGGAAAGGGACCTTGGGAGATGTTTTCAGAGTGAGCCGCGAGCATGGGTTGTTAGGCGAAGATGAGGAAGAAGCAGATGGAAAGTTCCTCACGGAAGACGATACCTCTGGAGATGGGGTGCCAGGACTCACTGGCATTGAACAGTTTTCTTCGAACAAGTACAATTCTATTAACTATATATCACTCAAACAACTTCTCGTCTTGCTACATTTGCAGGCGCTTTAATCTGGGTTACGAAAGCCTCTGGCGTGTTCCACTCATCGAGCTGAACCCACTGATCGGAATGTCTTCGCAACTGGCTATCACTTCTGCCGGCTTTCTCAGATTGCAAGCCCTCTGCTGACTTGACGCTCCTGCCGAATGTGCGACTACCGAAAGATCGGACCCTGTGTAGGAGGCTTATCTCAGGAAGTAAAGACTTATATATAGGTGCACAGCAGCATATCACACTGCATGCTTGCTGAATTGTTGCCCAGATGGGGTTGAGGAGCTTAATCTTTTCAGGACTCATGGTTGTGAAGCCCAAGCCTAGTTTGACCAAACCAAGGATGCCCGCTCTATCAAATAAGTCAACTCATGTACACATTCTTAACGCTCAAGCCAGTAAATGAGGGGAGGCCTCATATGTTGAGCTATCTAGCTAGTGAAGAAACGATGACTGCGGAACACAGCCAAATCTCAAAACTCACGACTCTCACCGACGGCCCATACATCGAATACTCCTGTTTCAGCAAGGCCTTTGATCTTCAAGGCTTCTTTAAGCTTTTTTGGCGGTTCATCGACAGCCTCACTTGTTAATGCCCACGTGCCCCAATGAATACCCAAACCATTCCTACATTTCGTATCTTGGAATATCTCGACAGCATCATAAGGACTTGCGTGTACCGGACTATACATAAAGCGTGGAGCATATGCGCCAATTGGAATCAGGCCTAGATCAAACGGCCCTCGTAGTTTTCCAATTTCTGCGAAGCTCGGATTTCGGGGAAGCTCATCAAAGCCTGGCCCGAGTTCCTCAATTCCTTCTGGTACACATCGGTATCCGGTGTCCCCCGAACCTGAAGTGACAGCCCAAGATACCCACAGACTATGATTGAAATCAAACAAAGTTCGCATTGAACCATGCTGGCTAGGAAGACACGAGATTCGAGCGGAAATACGTTCCGGAGAAGATGTGGTACTTTTTTGGTCTCTGTTGTCACTCGGGTCGTCTATATCGTCTTTGAGGCTAGTGGTCCTTTCCAGGACTATCTCGCCATTGTCCCACCAGTCTATTTCTGTCACGGCACTGATACTGCAATCATGAAACCACTTAGCCACTTTCAGGCCGACGAAGAAGTGGACGTGTGGATTCATGCGAAGAATTCCTTGGCGCTGGTTTGTGAGAGGTGATCGGGGTGGTTGTGGCTGATAAATACAGCATCGATGTTAGGCAGGTCGCCTAATTTACAGGCGGCAAGTGTGAAGCGCTTAGGTCCTATCCAGCTGTAGCGCTCCTCGAACACGGGGTCAAATATAGCACGAAAACCAGATGGAAATTCAACAAGACAGCATGCATGGCCCAGCCAAGTTGTGCGAAAGGAGTTTTCCGTGCGCGAATGTGAAAAGGTGGGTTTAACGGTAGGGATGTTGGCCTTGGAAGTATCTGGGACAGGTAGTTTACCTTCAAGACGGTAGCTAGGAGTTCAAAGTGCTAGAATTAGCTGCTTCTGCTACTTTATTTATTTAAAAATTAAGCAATGCATACCGGAGGGAGATGGAACCAGCACGAAGAAAGGGAATGTCCCTCCAACGACCAAATGATGGGAAAGGATTCTTGAACTCAACAAGTCGCCCAGATTTATCAATGAAGTGATGTGATTTAGGGTCTTCTGGTGCTATCCCAGGCTCTACAGAGACAGTACAGCTGTAGCTACTCATAATGGAGATATTCCGAGAGATTCGCTGAATGAAGATGCTTGCGAGTCGATGCGAAAGCCCCGAAATGTACTCGAAAATACCCATAGTTTGGGAAAGTTCATAAGGCTAGATGATAGTTCAAAGTATGTTTGTAAGGTCCAAAATTCTTAGATATCCACCGACCAGACTCATTGTGTGACATAAAAACATATTCAAATGTAGAAAATCTGATGTTGGCTACCTGGTCTGTTTGGTTGGTTCACGCCGCATATGGGATTAAAAGCCGGATGATAAATGTCTTCTTTTGGGACTACTTGCATATCGGCATATACAAATCTTACTCCTGCGCCGCATTGTACAGGCTAGGTACGCCGATGATTTGTTTTGTTTTCATTTTGTAGCTGGTGGGATAATATGAATGCTACTATATTTCCCCACAAATAAAGCCTAAGTTTTGAGGTGGTACAGTGAGATAGTCGAGGATGTATGCGCATGTTAAATCTACATTTTCTGTGACTATGAAGCAACGCAACTCCGTGACATCGATGTCCTAGTATTACCAACCTATTTTGCAACTGGAACAGCACGAAGCATTCTTCCAGTGGAGTCTTTTACTGTCACTACTAGCATAAACCTTATAACTGTTATATTAATAAACTGTCGTTTCTTGTGCCCCAAGACTGCATAAAACACCAACATGAAATACCAACACGAAATACCCACATAAAATACCAACAGGTACAACAGCAACAGTTATTCTTCACTCATGGGATATTTGACTGGTGGGAGTACCCTTCCTCCATTCTGAGAATTCGCAGAACAAGATTATTCAACTTTTACTTCATCTTCACTTGTACTTTGCATTCAATTTTCTACCAAGTGTAAACATGGTATCCTTTGATATCAACACCACCGGCAGCGATGTGGTCAAGCGCTTTTCCAAACAGACTGAGGGCAAGACGTGTTCGTCATCATCCTGTGATCGCTTCACCCTCTCACGGATCCAGCTAACATGACCAGTTGTTAGGCTGCGAACCTACCCACCGGGTGGGTTGGGTACCCGCCGGGTTGGGGCACCCATGGGTGGGTTATAGGGGCTGATTTGTACCCATTGGGTGGGTTGGGGCGGGTAACCCAACCCATTTAGCTGTCACGGGCCCATTTAGGGTACGTGCCACCCCAGATTGGGTAGGCGGGCAGTTGGAAAACCCACCCATGGGTACCCGTGGGTGGGTTGGAGATGGCAATTACCCACCCATGGGTACCCATTTCGCAGCCTACCAGTTGTCATAACGGGCCCAAGCAAAAATGGTATCGGTGCAGAGACTGCAATTACTCTCGCATCCGCGAACCCTAAGAAAATTATTCTCGTCGGTCGAACTGAAAGTAAAGTTACTCCCGTAATCGAATCTATCAAAAATATAAACCCAAGCATCGAAGTCGCCTTCGTCGAGATTGATCTCCTCAGCAACAAGAGTGTACGACAAGCAGCAGAAAAAATAAAGAGGCTGACAGACAAGATCCACGTTCTTATCAACAATGCCGGTGTTATGGCTGTAAGAAACTGCACCACATCCGTGGATGGAGTCGAAAGTCAATTTGCAGCCAACTACCTTGGCCACTTCCTCCTCACCAACCTCTTGGGAAAGGAGATTTTAGCTGCGGCAAGTGAAGGTGCTAGAATCGTGCAAGTCGGCAGTCTTGGTTACTAACTTGGAGAGACCAATCTCGATGATATCAACTTCCAGGTCGGTACTTCCCAACTTCGTACCCGCAAACTTGCGGTTAATATCGAAGCTGACCGTGTTGCACAACCAGGATGGAAAGACATACAATCCCTGGGTCGCTTATGGACAAGCCAAGACTGCCATGATACTTTTCAATATTGCTCTCAGTGAGCAATTGAAGCAGAAGGGGGTCACGACACTGATATGCCACCCGGGTGGTACGCATGACTTTGCGCCACGTCGAAGTTTAACATTTACTAACGATTGTCTAACATAGTAACCCTGGAGAGCAAGCTACTGGTCAATTCTGGTGTAGACAACGAACTGTTTGCAGATGCTTATGCTCTGGCAATCAAGCGCAACGACGGTGAGTTTTACCTCTTATATTCATTGATGTATGCGGAAGCAATTCTGACCGTATATCAGGGAAGCCCCTCCCTCCACAAAATATGGTGAGCTTGAAACAGGCAGCAGGTGTAGTCCTTTTCACCGCATTGGACCCATCTTTGACAGGTGCATACGCGGATCCCACTCCCAAAAGAGTACGTCCACTAATCGTGAATTTATAGAAGCTGCACCAGCTTTCATCGTTGAGAACAAAGTCTATACCGAGACCAAAGATTACGCTCTCAACAAGGAGACAGCGGAGGGCTTGTGGAAGCTCAGTGAGGAGCTTGTGGGGGAGACGTTTGTATTTTGAAGGAAGGTGTTGGATATTGCTAGATCTCTTCAGTAGCCTTGAATTTCATGTTTATTGACAGACAGATATATACTAGGTTGACAATGAAATAAAGAGATCCTGGAAGTGGAGAGAATTTGTCACGTCTTGATAGCGTAAGTGTGGCTTAAGATTGTGCGCTTTTCACGCCTCATAATCCCCTAATTCGGCCGCTACAGGAGAAGTGATTGGCTGCTTGAACGAAAAGGTGGATTACCCCACCATGATCATAACTGCACCAAGATTTAGCAACCACAAACCATCATAAATACAAGTATTGTTAACTAACTAACTCAGAAAGATCGAAAATAATATACTCACACAGTTGGCTCTATAAAAAAAGACTCTACGTTGGTATTAGCTTGGATTTGATCTCCAATATCATTTCGCTATGGAACCAGCTCCGAATACAACCTTGACCGGGACATACTATGATCTGGGCACTTACCGGCGGCCACTTAGTACCAAAAATGAAGAAGCAAAAGAATGGTTCAACAGAGGTTTGCTCTGGAGCTATGGTTTTAATCACGAGGAGGCAGCCAATTGTTTCGAAAAGGCTATTGTCAGCGACAGCAATCTCGCCATGGCTTATTGGGGGGTTGCTTACGCCCTGGGTCCAAACTACAACAAGCCCTGGGAGTTCTTCGATTCAACTGAGCTCGAAACTACAGTTCAGAAAACTCACAGGATGGTATCTGAGGCTATAAGAACATCGTCTCAAGCTTCACCTGTAGAAAAAGCCTTAATTCATGCTCTACAATTCAGGTACCCACGAGAACACGCAGATGAAGATTTGTCAATATGGAACAGATCGTATGCGGATGCAATGGAGAAGGCATATCGTGAGTTTCCAGATGATCTCGATGTAGCTGCCATTTGCGCCGATGCGCTCATGAACCTCACACCATGGCAGCTCTGGGATCTGAAGAAGGGCAAACCGGCAGAAGGGGCACGCACACTGGATATAAAAGCAATCCTAGACCATGCCATGGCTCTGGAAGGCGGTATGCAGCATCCAGGCCTGCTGCATCTCTACATCCATCTAATGGAAATGTCTCCAACACCCGAAGCCGCAAAACCAGCGGCGGATCAGTTGCGTATGCTAGTACCGGATAGTGGGCATCTGAACCATATGCCTACGCATATAGACTTGTTACTAGGGGACTATGATCTTGGGATTGAGTCGAATCAGAGGGCGTTTAGAGCTGATGAGAAGTTCTTGGACCGCGCCGGAGCACTTAATTTCTACACACTGTATCGGATGCATGATTATCATTTTTGCATCTATTCAGCAATGTTTGCTGGGCAATCGAAGATTGCCTTGGAGACTGTCGAGCGCATGGAACGATCACTGTCAGATGAGCTGCTGCGGGTTGAGTCGCCGCCAATGGCTGACTGGCTTGAGGGTTTTCTTTCGATGAGGGTACATGCCCTGATTCGTTTCGGCCGGTGGCGAGAGATCATCGAGTTGGCCTTCCCTACGGACTCCAAGCTCTACTGTATGACAACGGCGATGACTCACTATGCAAAAGCAGTTGCTTTTTCAGCAACAGAAGACCTCGAAAATGCCGACAGAGAAGTGAAAAGCTTCTTATCTGCTCGCAAAGATGTACCAGAATCCCGCATGTTGTTCAACAACAAATGCATCGATATTCTCGACGTCGCGGAAGCCATGATGAACGCAGAAACCGAGTATCGGCGCAAGAACTACGATGCAGCGTTCGCTCATCTTCGGGAAGCAATCGCACGCGACGATGGGCTGCCATTCGACGAGCCGTGGGGTTGGATGCAGCCAACGCGACACGCGTATGGTGCTCTGTTGATGGAACAGGGGCACTTTGAGAAGGCTGTTGATGTCTATGCTGAGGACCTAGGGTTCGATGATAAGATTCCTCGCGCGCTGTGTCATCCAAACAACGTGTGGTCGCTGCATGGATATCACGAGTGTCTGGTTAAACTAGGGCGAAAAGAGGATGCAGAGAGCATCAGGCCACAACTGGATGAAGCACTTAAGAAGGCAGATGTACCTATCAAAGCATCGTGCTACTGCCGTCTTAGTGTAATTCAAGACTAATAAATCTAGGCAGATTCTGGTTTACTGAGGGTGAAGCTTTCTCCCATATGATTGATTCTAGTCATTTTCAGGTTAATTACCTGCCCTTGAACCAAAAAGGGCTCTATGTGAAAATAACACAAATCAAAGCAAAAGAACTCTCCTGCTACGATTCACACTCCCTGAACTCTAGCATTCCTCTTTGATGATTATGCTAAGCTAGCCTTTTGAGACTCCGTTTGTCTTTGTGAGATGCGACAGCTGTATCATCAGTGGGCCCTCAGTAATCAAGTAGCATGCTACGATGCCGTTTCCGGAACATGATAATAGTGATTCATTCACTCGAACCCTGACGACCTAAAAGTGAATAAAATCTAACTTTCAACTGCTCCGCGATCGACGTGAGCAAACCCATATAAATATTGAGCAATACCATCATTCAGCTATTTCCCCAGAGGTGACAGCACCATACGGTATATACCTCTCAAGGAAGAGTGATCCCAAGTTTCTAAATGGAATGCTACTCGTCGTAAGACAGGTTCGTGAACGACTCTTCCAAGGCTCCTACTTGGACGGGAAGTATCGTTATTATTGTCAAAATGTTTTGATTGCCCTGATAGTGTCATTCCTGTGGTCATTGCTGTCATTTCCGTACTCATTGTTATCCTTCGAGAGCCATCACAAACATCGCACATCAGAACCCACAGAATGTACCGGAGTCTTCCCAAATGATGTCTTATCGTATTCTATAGACGCTATGCTGAAATCTATAAAAAAAATCATCCATCTTCCCAAATCATTATATCTCAAAGTTCTCCTTTATCCTCCTATTTAATAATTCAAGCAGTCTTCGCGGCCTCCACATCGCTGTTACTCGTACTAATTCCCTTTTCTCTCTCATGCTCCTGCTTCTTCATCTTCTTCGTCGTTCCCAAACCACCCAATCCAGTCATCGCCTCCTTGAATGTGAATGCCGGGTTGAAGATATTCAGCGCAAGCACAGCCACAATGACCATCACACCTTCGAAACCAATAAATAGGTTTTGCTGCCTGATAAGATGTCCCGTCCATCCTTCAGCCAGCTCCGCAACTCTGTATACGGATCGCCAGAAGATGCAAATGGTGGCCAGCGTAAGAGCAATGAGGAAACCTTTGAATCCCTTCGAGCTGCGGGTGGTGACGAATATGGGGTTCTGGTCGAAGGCGGCGCTGCCTAGAGATCGGTACCGCGAGCGGGTGCGAAGGGCAAAGTCGACGCAGAGGATCATGAAGACGGCAAGAGTGAAGACTTGGAAGGCAAGACCGGCTACCATAATGTTGTCACCCATATCAGGCGACTTTCCAGAGTGCGATTCGGCAGAGGCGAGTCCACCACCGGCGGCTTGCAACAGAAGCGAGATAAGATCGCAAGGAATGAACTGTAGGGTACAAGAATCAATATGATGTAAGACGCATGAAATAATTGTTTTGACTTACAATTCTGGTGTATGACTCAGGCCTGATCCTTGAGTTTTCTGGCCCAAACGCATACACAATTCTTCTCAAACACAAGTATATCCCTCCCGCCATGAACGCTGGTGCGATGGTTAAGCAGACAATCTGCATAAGGAATCCATTTTCCTTCCATTGATCCTGCCAGCTCATTATACGACCCGCATATCCAATCACTTCGAGAATAACCCCAATGACCATCGCAACCGTGAAGGCTGTCGCGCGACGAGTAAACGCATAGGTGAGGACATATCCGAGGAACGAGAGACCGAAAAGAACGATGAAGGTGAGGTTTGCTCCGAGGGAGACGCGGTAGAAGTAGTAGGAGGTCTCGATGGGACAGGTTGCTAGTGTGCAGTGGTATAATTCGGATCTGTCTCGAGCGAAGAGGCTCATGAGGGAGGAAGCCATGGTGGCGGATATTCGTCGGTGGACCGATCAACGTCAAGTGTTTCGAAGAAGTAAGATGTAACAGAGATTAAGGATCCAAAAGTAAAGGCGTGGGGAGTACTCTTCAATATTACTGCAAGTTTGTGGCGTATAGCGAAATTTCTACTCGTATATTCTCACCAATCCAGAAGTAGACGGATGGGTAAGCCGTATGCGTCTCGACTACAACGCTGATAAGGGCGCTCGCTCAAAAATGCAAATGAGAAGGAGAAAAGAGTATATTAAACCAATACTTGCCGCGCGAGTAAATGAGAGAGAGAATGAGAGGCAGGGAAAAAGGGAAAAATGAATACTTACGTGAGTGTCATCAATCACATATATCCTACCAATTACCATAAACAATGCCCATACGAAGGGTGCTAACTCTGTAGTGTATTTTCAAAACTCGAACGCCGACCGGGTATGCGGATAAATTGTTGTCCCGCTTCGCTTGCACGATTTCTTCCTATTTGGGCGCTAGCTCGCCTTAGAGTCCTGCCATTTTTGCGTAGCCGAGAGTGTGCAGTAAAAGCGCCTTGTCTTGTCATCTTGTCATCTGGTAGTTTGAATCGGTTGACTAACCCTTATCGAAGTGGTGGCTCGGCGAATCGCCACAAGGGAGAGGTAGAAAGCCGAGCCGGAGCCGAAATACTTTTCATCTCATCTCTTCATACAACGGTGGTTTGGCACTCAAACAAACAGTTGATACATTCTGCGCAGAATATTCCAGGGCCGTTTTATCGGAACCGATTAGCCGTCCTTGTTTCCAGGCGTGTGGATCTAGAACACCAAGCTTTCTGTGTGTTCGTTACTTTTACGCAATTGGGCTGGGTGGGTTCTGCAAACCAATAGAAAACCGTTTAATACGAAAAGTGGTCTGATATTCGGAATTATGGTTAATATCTCCGTTATCTGAGCGCCAAGAGAACTAGGTCATTGATGGGAAGTCGTTGCCTATCATTCTAGCCACGTGAGATAATCCTTTGGGTGCTTCTGGAATCACGAGATTGGATTCGACCTCATCTGTAGTTAATGTAGAGATGCCTATTAATGAACGTGATAAGTAGAATACAGGCACAGCAGAGCATTATCGGCTCAGTAAGTATCCAGCAACATCGACAAATACCGATAAATCGTCGCACGTTGACTCCCCATTGTGCTGACCCCTTATCAAGCAAGCCGATTCTGGTGAGACTCTCCATACTAGTGTGATATAGCCATAGAACTCAGGATCCAAAGCATAAGAATACTGTGATATTTTGTTTCCTGTACGAATACTAGTACAGCGTCAGACCGCCGTGGGTGTTGCAGTTGGATGGCTGATTCGGGCCCGAGACCAGCAGGGTGAAAACAACTTGGATTGCTTTAAGCTCAGCGACATACTTTCTGACATCCGAAGAGAATGTATGAAATTTCTGTCGTAGCCGTCCTCTACCTCTTGAAACCAAAAATCTCCAAACGTTGCAGACTGTTGTCGGTTTTCCTCAGGGTTGAAGTTATTACTGCACCACGGAGTCACTGGGGTCACCGTTTGTGGTATTCCTCCTTCACGACCTCAGATGAGTTCTTTGCGCCTCGCTAGGTGCTCCACCCTCATAAGCCTCAAGCAGTTGCTTCCAATCTTGCATCCTCCCATCCTCTCTCCACATCCCATGATCTTTCCCTGGCCAGTACCACAAAAGGTTTAGTTGCGTCTGCTCGTCCAGCATAGAAGACGATATAACGCCAGCGGCGTTCCTCGTTATATTGGTAGTGAATCAATCTTTCTTTTTGCTCCGGCTCGTCTGGAATGAAATCCGGTGAGGTTCGCGTGATCCCTCCTGGATCAAGTTTCTTGGGATCATGTTCTCCCGTATCATGGCACGCTAAAGTACTTGCAATATATAATTGGCTTCGAAAGGGATTGGTCTGTTCGCCGCAGAGTCATTGTGTTCGATGATTTCAAGCTAATATTTATGGGCGTTCTGTCATCCGAAATCCATTGGCTGACACAGGCCGAAGTGAAAATGGAACTTCGGATATGAAGTTTGAGGAGGATTGACTGCAATATCAAATATCTTTGTGGTGCAAGTAATTGAATGTTGAAGTTACCCCAGAAGCAAGTCCATTCTTGTTCTCTTTGGATAATTGCTTAGTCCGGGGTTGTTGTGAATCCTACCTATCCTGCCTTCGTTTCCCAGCGACAGCATGCCAAAAGGAAGGAGCCAGTGAAGCGATATCTGCAAATTCGATCCCGACCTGCAAAAGGTACTTTCCAGGCCTTAGAATGATTCAGAATGACGCGGACATGAGAATCTTGCCTTGTTGCGCGTAGACGGTGATCGATCCGCATGTGTCGCTCAAATCTCATATACTGTATCGAGAACTCGGGAAATGTTGCTCCTTCAGGTTCTTAATCATGATGCGTACCGAAGCCCAGCAATTCCCGTACCAGCGCGCCATCATGAAATCCCAGGCACAACATGAACCTCCTAAAATATTCATCCTCCTCGCCGCCACCACATCATCTCGCTTTCCTACATTTCCTCCTCTCCACCCTCCTACCCCAATGCACCTCATTAAAATGAGTCGCCAAATCGCCTACCCCTCCGTCCCCATCAAACTCTTCATCACATTCCGGACACTCCAATTCCAGCTCCGTTCTCTTCAAAGTGTTTCTCAATGGAGAACAACGATCCTTCGCCACAGTTTCCGGTCGCGGATGCAGCGGATACAGCGGGATTTCAACATTAATCATGCAATCCTCCGTCCTGATCGTGATATCCATTGAATTACGGTTCCGATAATAATTCTGTCCTGGCATCGCGACCGCAACGGTAAAAGTCGGCCGACGTGGACGCGGACGGTAAAAGCTTTTCACTCGACGTAATGGTGACACCGGCTCGTCTCCACATTTCCCGTGATACAGCGGAGGAGGGGTTGGATTTGAGTAGAGAGAATGAAGGGAAGAGCAAGGCGACGAGCGGTGCAATGTGGGTGACTTCATTCTCCCAATTTCATCATGTCGCCTTGAATACGGCGCGTCGGTCGAAAACATCGAGTTCGAAGTGGATAGTCAAGGCGGCGGTGGCGGTGAATCATACGCGGGGTAATTATTGCATATTTGCATGCCGTGCCCTCCCGTGCTTGTTTTTGTCAAACGCTCTTTCCCAAGTCGGTTTCTCGCAAGCTGCATCGTGGGATGATAAAGCGAGGTTCGTCATGCTACATAGAAAT
Organism: Rutstroemia sp. NJR-2017a BVV2; assembly: GCA_002946415.1. NCBI lineage: Eukaryota > Fungi > Ascomycota > Leotiomycetes > Helotiales > Rutstroemiaceae > Rutstroemia > Rutstroemia sp. NJR-2017a BVV2. The sequence continues at coordinate 589,136 of NJPS01000006.1, forward strand.
GTCGCTGATGTTTAAATGAGCTGAGATGAGGCATCGTGGTGAATTTATGTTGTACGGTTTCAATTTTTAAGGCTGACTGACCTTTTTGGCAGGGGGAAGCCTGTTTATATACGTGGCGAACCTCGCTTAAAGAAGGGGTCCATGGAGCATCGTTGATTGGACCAGCGTGGTGATCGTTCATGCAATACGTAGTTCAAAAGATATTCATGTGTGATAGATCATGTATGTCTCGCATGCTGTTCGAGAAAGGGGGAAGCTTCCGGCTTCTAGATTGTGTTCATGTCTCTCCGTCAGTCCGCGGTGAAGGATTGTGCTTGGATCAATTTCTAGAATAGGAGACTCGAAGTCTTAATCTCCTAGACGTCGTACTAGCTGTTGTGTTTCCAAGTATGTGGTACGATCATTCTGCTCGCGTCGACTGACAAGTTCACACCACTGGTCGTATGGATTGACGACATCGGAGAAAAAGAAAAGATGAGTCTACTATGACTGGTGTATAGCAAGAGAAACGAGACCGAACCAAACAAGCGCAGCTTTCGTCATCTGCAGATTTACCATGGCAGAGCAATTTTGGAGTTGGGTATAGCCCCTTTTCCCCTATGTCCTGTATTTTTCGGCATTTGATTCCAGCGCTCTCCGTTTGTCTATATTATTCCCTTGCGTATCCATTTACGAAAGAGTAGGGATAAATATCTAATACCCACCATATACTGAGCACTTCCGTTGACAAAGGGTTTGTTTGTGCCCAAATTGGTCGCAGGAAACGAGATCGGAACTTTCGGAAGGCCGCTCTGGAAGGCCGAGGTTGAAATTGAAGTAGGTAGATACGTAGCTATCATCACAGCAAAGGAATATGCGCGACAGATGCTACTTTCCTTGACGTCCTTCGATGGGAATATGGGAAATGATTTATCCATTTGAGGACCAAGCCTCCATGCTGCCCTCCTCATGTCGAACAGATCGCATCAATTGGCACTGCTGTGACCCAAAGAACAGGCTATATAACTCCAGTGAACTTAAATGGTACTAGAGATAGATCTTCCTTTCCAGACGAAAATCAATATGTATGGGCCGATTATGGATAGCAAAGATAGAAACTGCGAAAAGTGGATGAGGTGATGGTGATAGCTTGAGCACGGACCACATCTTCATCCCACCAATGACGTATTCGGCAAACTTTTGCGATTCTATCTCAACGAACAGACAATCAATCTGCCATCAACCACAACCACAAAATGTCACCCTCCCGAGGCACTGCACACGCTTCCCCAAGCACGTCTCAAACAACCTCAACCTCACCCTCCGCCGAACTCACTCCCACCGAAAACACCGCCAATCTCCGCTCCTCCCACGCCCTCACCTCCCTCAAACAGAACATCAACTACCTCATCGCGCCGTCCTCGCCCAGCGCGCCTCGCCCCGCCCGTCTGCGCACGCGCGCCCTTCTGCGCTCTCTACACTATATCTCAGTATTTGTATTCTGGCGGGTAATCCGGTATGCGAAATATGCGGCCATGGGCAGTATTGTGGCTGCGCTGAGCGCAACGACGATCGGGAGTTTTGCGACGGGGATTGGATGGGTGGTAGCGCCGACCGGGGTGCTGGGGTGTGTAGGGATGGGGCTGGTCTGGTGGGTGGGGAAGTGGGCTTTTAGGAGGACGAGGGTGGGAAGGAGGTTGGAGGAGGGGTTGGTGAGGAAGGGGGTGGAGGGGGAGAGGAGGGATGCGAATATGGGGGGAGAGATGGAGAGGGCGGAGGGGGTTAGAGGGACGGGAGAGTGGAGAGATGTTACGGGTCCGAAGGCTGTGCCGTGGTGAAAGGGGTAGATAATCTTCATGATGATTCGTTGCTTTTATTATCACTTTATCTTGATAAGTTGACTACCTGGTATAGAAACTTCGAGAGACTGATATTAAGAATACTCCCTCCTACTGAAATTAGCCTCCTCTATATCACCTGCAATGACTATCTATCGACAATCTCCTCGAAAGCTATTGACTAAGAAGAGTCAATGCACTCATGTGACCGGAGGAGCACTGATTTAGTTTTGTACATCTACCTGATGATATGCTTTGAGATACGTGTGTTCTCAGCATAGTTACCGCACAATGTGGGATGCAGCAGGCTATAAGGTTGCATTACCACAAGACTGATATGGATCCTATGTTAAATAGCTCTACCCGAATCCTGCACTTCCTTCCGCCTTTGGTTATTCACAATCCAACACCATTTTGAGGCCAAGTGAACGAGCATATATTTCCATTCAATAAGCGGGAAACTGTATCGAACGCATTAGTTGAATTCCGGGTTTAAGACCGCGACCTGTTGCCCGGCGCTCTCACATCCTTTCAGAAGTAAAAAGGAAAATGAAACAGCATCTTTTCCACCCGAATCACAAACTACCCCCAATTATCTCAGCAGCTTGTAGAGCGAGTGCATAAGTACAGGCCTGATAATGCGCTGCAATGGGAAGTGGGATCACACTGGCATCTACAACACGTAGTCCTTCAACTCCGTATACACAAAAATTGCTGTCGACAACTTTACCCATAGAAGCCGTCCCAGCTGGATGATATACAGTCCTATAACACAAATTAGCATAAATTTCTCTTGGCGGAAAGGATTACTACATACTTCCCACGTGCTCTGATACGTTCATCGAGCTCCGCATCCTCAGCCTTCCAGTCCAATGGCTTTTCGCCAGCGGATACAGTCTCTATTTCTATCAATGCCTGACCCTCTGTGGTGCTCAGCATCGCCTCCATTATCTTTCTCATCCCTGTACGTAATACATATCGATCGACTTCTGTTGAGAAATAGTTTGGATCAATGACTGGTGCTGCGGTAGGATCAGTCGATGCAAGTGTGACGCTTCCTCTGGAAGTCGGAAGGCCTCCAAAAACAACTGTCGTGACATGGCTTCCGTCCATTGGTATGACGGGATCGGATTGATTAGCCCCAACGTAAACAGTAAAACATTCTACGTGAGAGCGGGGTGGGTTCAAAAGCGGATGCACGTCGTCTACTGATCCTTCATCTTTGATCAACGCATCTTTAAGTCCGTCGTGAGGAACCGTGAGCGTGACGACCCAGTCCATTGGCGTACCCTTCGCAAAGTTGGGATTGTTGAATAATGGGGACCCAAGGGCGTATCCAGCTTCTGGACTTTTTAGTTTCCACCATTGGGCTACAGACATGTGGTCATGGAGGTTCTTTCCGACGTAGGGCGCATTAACTACTTGTTGAATGCTATGAGCAGCTAGCTCATTCGACGGCCCAATTCCAGAAAGGAGAAGAATCTGAGGAGTGCGGTATGCACCAGCCGAAACAATAACTTCCTTCGCGGCAGTAATCTTGCTACCATCCGCAAGCTCCACACCAGTTGCCCTTGGCGTTGTTCCATGACTGTCAATGAGCACACGCGCCACCAAGGTCGATGTCATGACTTTGACTCCATTGAGCGGAAAGGCGGAACTCGCGAGTTGTCTATGGCCATCTTTTCTGTTTTCTACAAGCTCGCCAAGTCCTTGCGGGGAGCCAGAATTCGCATCATCGTTGTAGTTTACGCCGATAGATTCCCACGCCTTCCGAATATTTTCACGTAAGGGATAGTCTCGGCCGGTAGACGAAACTGATTGGGTGTAGAGAGGACCTTCATAACCGTGCTGAGTGTTCAATCCTGATTTGTGGTAATGCTCAGTCTGGCGAAAGTAAGGGAGAAGCCCTTCGTAGCTCCATCTGGGGTCGTTGACTAGCTTTCCCCAGGCGTTGTAATCGTTGGCATCGCCACGTATCCAGCCCCCTGGATTAGATTTAAGTCTCGGAATGTCAAAATGTGTAGAAGATTAGAACCTAAACTCACCTGCGTTGATGGCTGATGCTCCTCCTAGAGCCTTCCCCGCGTTATTGGCTATGATTCTATTGTTGAGATTACGCTGGGGAACCGTAGAATAGCCCCAGTCTAGCTCTGAGCCTACCAGAAACGGCCCGTTCGCCGAGTCGGTCACCAAAGGATTTTCGGAAACATCTGGCCCGGCTTCTATGACAAGAATGGACCAACTGGGATGGGTTTCATGAAGGCGGGATGCTACTACCGAGCCGGCGATGCCGCCACCAATAATGATGTAATCATATTTGAGTGTTTGCGCCATTGTGTGGTCTTTATCTGGGAAGACGAGCTAACCATAATTGTTAGTTCCCTCAGTAATATCACTATATCCTGAGTGAATAATGTGAACTCACCAACGCTTCGAAGTTTTTCAATAGAAAAAAGAATACTCAACAAAACATAAGCAGATAATTCACTTTCAAGGGAGGTTTTAAGTAAATTGAAGGTCGTTCTAAGATCACCAACTTTGGAGATGTTGCTTCGTTGCGAATGCCACGAAAATGTTGGTTGTGGGATTCAGTTCTATGTACCCAACAGTTGCATCTATCGCCCCATCACAGCGGCACAGCACAACACTACACGCTACAAATGTTGGAACCCGCCATCTTATTTCTCCAGCTACATCATTTGCTGGCCTGTATTATTGGATTTCATGCATAAAAATATTTTATATTCTGCTGTGGTTTTGTATCCCCGTAGTCGAGCTTTTGCAGCAATGGGTACCAGTAATTGGCTCCAGTTAATCGCGAAAGGGTCTTCGAGGGGTATCAAAGATCCCAAATCTGTGCTGTCCCCCCATTCGCCTCTTCTGTCCTTGCCCCCACCCTTGCTTTATCATGGTCAATTGGGTCTTCCAGTACGAGCTGTATCTGCAGTCCCAACAGTCTGGTTCGCTTGCAGCCAGTTGTTACTGCATACAAGAATGTGCGTATGGGCCGATTAGCCCCAAGAAATGGATATCATCTGTTGAAAGCTGGTTGGTGCGCGTCTCTAATATGGCATAGTAAAACGCAGTCGGTGACAGGAGTGGCAGGTAACATTCTTCTTCTTGGACTTGATTCTCAATGTTAGGAACGATTACTATCTAGAAACCCAGTTTTGCAAACCGCAAACGCCTTTTATACACCCCAACTCCAAGCTACCAAAAACTCCATGAATCCTACTTAACAGTCTCCCATCACCCTCCAAACTCCTATCATATATATACACCAAAACCCTTCTCCCCCCCTTCCTTTCCAATTCACCCACTACCCTAATTCTCCCCCTCCGCCTCCTTCACCTTCCACTCATCCTCCTTCGTCACCCCCTTCGCAACCAAGGTGCAATCATACGTCCCCCACTTCTCAAAGTACACCGACCGTCCAAAATCAATCGTCATCTGAATCGCCTTTTCGAACCCATCCGGATTCTTATAATATGGTTCGCCCTGCCCACCAGTCTGCTGTCTCTGCCACGTATTCCGCCCATTGGCGCCGGTGGAGTATTTATTGAGGACTAGGTCTCTGGCTACGTCTAGCAACTTGCGGTAGTCGGGGGAATCGGGGGTGTCGGATATCCATTTTCCGGGTTTGGGTGGGGGTTTAGAATGTGCGGTATCGAGTGATCTTTTCTCGGATTTGGCGGATTCGATTTCTCGTTTAGAATTTTGGCTCTGCTCGTTTTCAGAACTCTGACTATCGTTGCGAGATTGGCCGCCATTTTGAGCCTCCTGCTGCTGGGTGTTGATTTCTTCCGCCTGGGCATCAAGCTCTGCTTGTTCTTTTTCGGCCTCCTCCTCAATATGTGCATGGGCGTCAGCTTCAGCTTTTTGTAGAGCTGCTGCCACATTTTTGGCCTCCTCTTGTTCTTTCGACTGTTCTACTAAATCTTCCATCTCTTTCGTCTTTCGCGCTTTCTCAACATCCTCTGGTCTTGACTGGTCGGTAAAGCTCGCTTCTCCTGTTCCTTTCTTTCTGTACAAGACTAATAAGTCATCTAGACTATTCGCTACGTCGTAAATGGATCCAGCCCCTAGTTTGTCTGTTCCGTCGAAGTTATTACCAATTGTTGTCATGAGATGCTTTGGCTCGTTTGTTTCAAATCCAGCCATAGCTAGTCGGTCATACATATCGCAATCGGTACTGTAGAATGGAATCGTGGTGTCGAATCCACCAACAGCTTCGTATGCTTCCCGGTTGACAAGAGTAAGATAGTCGAAGGCAAAAAACCGCATTGCCCATGGTTTGCTAGGATCCGAAGCATTGGGATCTGGATCTGGTGACTTCGCCTGTCTGAGAACTTCGACTGCGTGTTTGTATATCGTCCTATGTCCTGCATAATCATCTTCTTTATGCATATCATCCTCCAATGTGATAGGAATGATATCCATATGGCTCCAGAAATAATGGTCGAGTTCCATGTCGATTGCGGTCCAGAGAAAGAAGTTCTGAAGTTGTGCGAAGGTGTAAAGTGTCGGAGTGACGATGACATTCACACCTAGCAGGTGGAGACGAGTGTGGTTCAGGAAAAACGGATTCTGCATAGAGAGTTGACCCAGTTGGTTAGATTTCATAGTTCCAGTATTCTCGATGACATAAATATCTTCAGCAGGCCATCCTGCTGTTATCCAGCCGACCACTGTCTGCTGAAGGAGACGCCAATTGCGAGTAAATCCGATGAAGAGTGGAGTACGCTCTTTGACATGTGGATTTGGAGGCTGGTTCCAGGGAGGCACTGGGGGTAGATCGTCTTTCGAATGTGCTGCCATCGCAAGGGGGAAGTTATCTCCAATCGATGCTTGCTGACTTTCGCTGTTAGAGCTTGAATCTGGTTGGCCGTCATGAGATTGCTCAGGTTGCTCAGATTGCTCATTTTGTGATTCCTCTGCCTGCTCCTCTGGCTCCGAGTTTTGATCCGAATCAGAGCTAGGTATTGAGGTCTCTTGGGAAGGAGTCGATTCTGTAGGCAAATCTTGTGCTTGGGATGCACCGATCTCTGTTTCTTGTGTCGATGTTGTCGTCGATGTCGAAGAAGTAACAACTTCCGTCCCACCAGCAACCTCAGCAACTGCTGTTTCTACTCCAGACGGACTTGCCGTCGTTGGCGTAGTCATCACCGTTTCTTCTGCCGACGTAACATCATGAAGTGCTGGGGCACTACCAGCTTTTTCGAGCACACTCCCCACTGACCCATGGAAAGTACTAGGTAACATGTATCTCCAAGTACACAGAAAAGCCAATACGACCAGAATCAGTGACTTCGCCCTATACACCGTCATTTTGTAAGAAATCCTCGCCCAATAACAAGACTATCGACGACGCGCTTCAGCAGATGGCGTGATGAACCGTTGAGATCGCATAAGAAAGTCAATCTCCGAGTCTTGAGCATTTTGTTATACTCTGTACTCCCACCAACATACACTTGTAACACCAGCCCCACAAGTTGTAGACTGGACCTGCAGCGAAAGAGCTCATCCCCACTCCTTGAGCAGGCACCAGGGTCTTCCAAGCTGACTCAATCAAGATCTTACTGTACCAACGGCCAATCCTCTAGAGAGGCTTTCCCACATGGGCCTCATTTTCTCGCATGGGGTTGGCTGCTGAGGTACGAAGTATGTGATGCAATGCAGTAGGCCTTGCCTGTTCCTGAAGTACAGTGCGGACGCCACGCCACCACACACGCAATTCATGATATCTTGGCGCTTGGATGTAGGCCGGTCACTCCCGCCCCTAAGGCCTTTTCCATCATAGGTTAGCAGTTGTACTGTTAGGCCACTGTACGACAAGGGTTCTGAAACTGCCGCGAATACCTGTGGGGCCCCTGTGCGATAAGTAAACCTCCAATCTTGGCTACATAGTAATTACTATATTTGAAGAACGGCATTCGTAGGCTCCTGTGAGTTCTCCGCAGCCAACAACTATTGGTGTGGACGAAAAAGCTTGTTTAAGAAATATTGTCGTTAAAGTTAGACTTCTTCTTGAAACATGTTTCGATCTGTCAAACTTCTGGATCGTCGGATTCTCGGGTTCGGGTTTTTGAGATGGATTTTGAAGGTGCGACTTGCAATTTCCAAACTTGCTGGGAAGTCATTCCTTGCTGCAGATCGAGATGCACAATGCCTTACCATGGCAGGCTGCTACTCATTTAACACGAGAAAATTCGAAAATCTATCTTAGAATATGCGATTTTCATCTCGATATTTTGGTGGTCAGTACCATACAATGCTGGGATTTCTACGTACTCGAGCGATCACACGCTGACAACTGAAATTACGGTACGTTTCGTACGAAGTAATCATCGGAGAACAAACCCTCCGCGTCCAGGTAAGTTTGCGATGAATGAATGAGATCTCCTCATATCGAACCAGTAATGGGACTAGTATTTTCAGTATTTTGTATACACCCCACTATAGTAAGATATATTAGAATCTTAAGGATATATTATTGTAATTATTATTAGATTCTATGTTACTAATAATATATAACTTACTTTGAGTTGAAATATTACTAATATTAGTAATATACTGAAATACCGGAATATAGTATATTCCTAAGTATCGAACGTACGTATAGCTTCACAAAGAAGACCTAGCTCGTAGCTCGGTCAAATGCGCTGTGATAACATCTCTAGTGTAATCTATCCATTGCCCCTCAGCATATCCAATTAACAAAGCCTCAAACTCCATAACAATGCAATAATGTTTCGTCTATCCTATCTATCCCAAATCATTGACATAATTTTATTCTACCGGTTATGCTTCGCAAACTTATCATTTCCCTGAAATCCCCTCTCATCACCATCATTATCATTGTTCCTCTTCGGCTTCAGCCTCCTCAAACGATGTCCCATTCGCTTCCTCCATTTATGACCCGCTCTCTTTATTCTCTTGCGCGGATAATTGACCGGCGACTCTCCACCCGCAAAAATCGCCGCATCGTACAGAAAGGCACCAAATATAGCTCCAGTAATTGGTGCACACCAGTTCCCCCAGATCCAGTACACGTTGGTGAACAGATTGGTGCCGTATCCCAAAGCGCAAAGCGCAAGACGAGGTCCTAGATCCCGAGATGGGTTCATCGCGGCGCCAGTATTGTATCCGAACGCCATACTAAGCACAGTGACTACGAGACCCATGATAAATGCCGACATGCCGGCTCCAGGTGGTGCGTTCATGTCGTCTCCGAGAGCTAGGACTGCGATGGCTAGGATGGCTGTCCCGGTAAATTCATTGAAGAATGCGGTACTCTCGTTGATCCAGGCGTATCTAGGGTAGGTGATGAAACTGCCTGATGTGTTGCTATTTGCTAGGTTTGCGCCGCCATATTCGAGGATGTCTCGTTGGTAGAGACCAAATGCGATCAGCGCTGCTAAGAAGCCACCTAGGATTTGAGCGAGGATGTACATGGGTACTTTTCGAAGAGGAAATCCACGGTATATCCAAAGCATTATCGAGATGGCCGGGTTCAAATGTGCTCCGGAAATTCCACCTGCAATGTAGATGCCGAGCATACTTGCGAACCCCCAGGCAAAGTCTGTCGTAACTTCATTGCCAGCAGGGATTGCATTCTTGCTAGATGTTGTAACAACCAGATCTGCGCAAAATCCAAGCGTAAGCTGGACCGTAACCTGCGTCGAAGTGTTAGTTGGGTGTTTCTCTACCTCGAAATAACGAACATAGGACTTACGGCAAGTAATTCCGCCAATGGTTCTCTGAATCGCAGTCGGATAACAGACCAATGCGTATGGAGATTATGAATTTCATCATCATAGTTCGGATCATATGCTTTCAGAGGCACCTCCTCACCAATCCAGTCTCCACCCAAATCATCATCACCAGGAGTCTGCGTGACTTCAGAGGCTGCATCATCCGGGTAGCCAAAGCTTGGGAAGCGATCTACTTGCGAAGTGTGCGAGCGTACGCCATCAAATGATAATGGACGATCGAGCGGTCGCTCAGGCGATGCCAGATCCTCCTCATCTGTTTTATGCGGCTCAGGTTCCTCCTCAATAACCTGGGATGGCGCAGTTAACGGTTCCGTGTGCGAGAGACCTTGTTGACTAACTGGCGGAACCAGCCCGTGTGCTTCGAGGAGGTTGTTCTCTCGTTGTTGTCTGGAATTTTGAAGTTGCGTTGAGATTCTGTTCAATTTCAAGGTCGGTTCTATCCTACCTGATTCTAAATCGACATCTGCTGGAGGCGGTGCTTGTTGTGCTGCGTTGACCTCACTGCGAGTTGGGATCATTCCCGGACGAACAACACGTGGAAGGGGCTTCGCCAGACCCCATACAGGCCTAATGTTTTCTGGCTGATCATAGGCTGGATTGAGTTGGGTGTATCCGGGGTCGACATATGGTTGATTGGTAACAACTGCGGCTTCGACTGGAGCGGGGCCTGCCAATGAAAAGTTGTCTGCCCCAGTGTCTACTCCTGTAGCTGCTATGGCAACAGTCGGCCTTCTTTGCAGCGTTGCTCCCCTTGGACGTCCTCCACTTTGACTCAATCGTGGTCGAAGTCCTGAAGAGCTTGCCCGAGGTCGTCCCGTGGACATACTATCTCGTGGAGCAGCAGCAGCACGCTCGGGTATGATGCCAATTCTTCCTCCAGGAACAATTGCTGTTCCTCGCCTGGTGATCTGCCTCTTTGGTAAAACCGGATCATTTTCCGGGATTTGACTGGTTAAGGTTCTTCCCCGTCTCCGTGGTGCATCTGGAGACATCTGATTTCGACGTGAAGGCATAGTATCAAATCGTTTCAATGGCTTTATTCTCGGGTCCTCTGCTGAAGGCGATGGTACAGGCGGCACGGAAGAGCTTGCTTCACCTGCATTTTCAGGCTGTGCTGGCCCCGTCTCATTGTTATTTTCCCCAGCACTTCCTTTGCTGCTGCTCGGAACAGGATGGACTGAGTCCGGCTCCTGATCCGCCATGATTAATAACTTTCCAAATGTCACTGTAAAGCTCAATGAGGAAGGGACGTCGCTGAGATGCTAGAAACGAC